>OU975475.1:2430000-3630000 GCA_918857605.2 Philereme vetulata | reverse complement strand
TCGCACATTACCCTCCTTCTCCGCAGTAGGATAATAAGTAGCCTGTGTCACCCGGAGATAGTGTAGCTTCCCAACAGGGAAAGAATTTTTTAAATCGGTCCAGTAGTTTCGGAGCCTATTCAATACAAACAAACAAATCTTTCCTCTTTATAATATTACGAAGTTTTTTTGTAGATATTGATATGTTCTTTATTATTGCACATAGGCTGCTATTTAAGAATCCGGAACTGGCCACTGCATAAATAATATTTAAAAAGAAATTATCACGTTTGAAAATGGAACTCTTTGGCTGTAGAATGCAGGTTATTTCGTCCGTCTGTCAATTGTTTTCATTGTGTGGCGCGATTTCAAAAATTGCGTGTCATTATCACAATGTATTTATCTCGAGAAAATTTTCGTGCGATGATTTTTTATGATTTTCGACGTGGTCTAACTCAACAGCAGTGTATCGATCAATTCAGTTCGACTTTTGGGGATAAAGCACCATCGAAGACTACTGTGTATCACTGGTTTAGTGAGTTTAATCGTGGACGTCGTATGCTCACGGACGAAATTAAAGATGGTCGGCCTAAATCAGTTGTTGTGCCACGAAACATCGACGCAGTGCGTAAACTAATAATGCAAGATCATCATGTGACATATCGAGACATAGAGGCAATCTTGGGCATTAGTATGACGAGTATACATAAGATATTACACGAACACTTGGCTGCAAAAAAAGTTTGTTCGCGTTGGATACCGCACAACTTGACAATAGATCAAAAACAGGCTCGTGTCGATTGGTGCAAAAAAATGATAAAAAAATACAATCGTGGTGCATCAAAAGCTGTATATAATATCTACACAGGTGATGAATCCTGGATTTATGCATATGACCCCGAAACTAAGCAACAGTCAACAGTTTGGGTCTTCCAACATGAGCCGAACCCAACAAAAGTTGCTCGTGCGAAAAGCACTTTGAAGCAAATGGTCGCCTGTTTTTTTGGTATAGATGGACACGTGGCTACTGTACCCCTAAAAAATTGTAAATCTGTTAATTCAGAGTGGTACACGACCATTTGTTTGCCAGAAGTCTTTGCAGAAATCAGGAAGAATAATCCACAACGCAGAATCATTCTCCATCACGACAATGCAAGCTGTCACACCTCGGGTGAAACGACCCGATATTTGGAGGGTGAAACGGTGGAATTAACGGGTCATCCGCCATATAGCCCTGATTTGGCACCCAAAGACTTCTTTTTATTCCCAACCGTGAAGAATAAATTACGTGGTCAACGATTTTCAACCCGAGAAGAAGCCGTTGAAGCATTCAAAAATCATGTTTTGGAGATACCGTCTTCCGATTGGAAAAAGTGCTATGAAAACTGGTTTCACCGAATGCAAAAGTGCATTGATCATCATGGCGAATATTTTGAAAAGCAATAAAACCATATTTAACAGTCAATGATAGTTAATTTATTTTATTCCGGATACATAAATAGCAGCCCTCGTAGATCATACTTTTATTCTATCATCAATAGTTTCCGCAGCGCACGCGACGAATGACGTTTTAGGGCACTTTTTTACACCTTGGGTTACGTCACTTAAGTTTTAGTAAGGATCCCTAATCTTTTCTAGCAATAAATATATCTTTTGTCACTCAGGGTGAATGTAGCTTTCCAATGGCGAAAGAATTTTTGAAATCGGCATAGTAATTTTTGAGTTTATTCATTACAAACATTCACACAAAAATACAAATCTTTCCTCTTTATAATAATAGTAGAGAAATACATGAGTTAGTACTGAAGTGGCAGTTGGTGGGGCACATAGCTCGAAGAACTCACGGCCGTTGGGGCAAGAAAGGTTCTAGAGTAGAGACTAAACACTGGAAAGTACAGCGTAGCACGGTCCCCCGCTAGATCGAAAGGTGGCTAGATCGGTAGGTTTCCAATGGTGAAAGAAGTTTTGAAATCGGCACAGTAATTTTTGAGATTATTCATTACAAATATTCACACAAAAATACAAATCTTTTTGATAACTTTGTCTCACGGCGAAGTGGTTACGTCGAAAGTTATTGCTACATTGGCGAAACAAAATTGAACGTATCTACCACGTTTATCTGACTAGTAGCTGTACCTCATAATTTTAACCTTACTTTATCCCCTTAAGGATGATTTGACAAAAAAGTTGAAATATGTTCTTTATTTCTTACCAAAAGCCTACCTAAATATGAATTTTCAGATCTTAACTTAAGGAATTATGGATTGCCCATACAAACTTTCAACACCTATTTCACCCTCCTAACGATTATTTTTGAGACAAAAGGATATAATCCCCTTGCCAAATTTCATTGCGATCCGTTCAGCCGTTCAGTCGTAAAAAGGTAACAAACAAACAAACTAAGCTACTTTCGCATTTATAATACTAGTTTGGATTTGTTTAACGTTCAATTTCAATGCAATCTATAAATATAAATTTTACACTAAAACTATTTCATATAATATGTATATTAAATGACATAATATTTCATTTAACAAATAAGCTACCGTATATCGTATCATATATCATCTGCATGACTGCGCGATAACGTAGACGATAAACACTATTTAGTTTGATCTTGTACCGCGCGGTTAGTAGTTTCGCGCGGTACCGCGTGAAACTTGCCTAACTGATATGAATTTAGCGTAACATTGTATAGATTTGATAAAAATTACGGACACTAATACTTCAAACGATATCTTTTGTGCGAAATAAAATGCCGTTTTATTTTATATAATGTGTAAAGGTTAATCAAATCGACTGCTACTTACGACCGCTAGTGACGCTAGCTGCTACATAGAACACCTAAAATACAATATTTTTTTTCCTAACCTATCTCGTCCACTATTCACTGCTGGGCAAAGGTCTCCCCCAAGTCCCTCCAAGCATCCCTATCTGTCGCTATTTCCCACCATCCTCTTTGGAAGGTGTCGAAATCGTCCCGCCAACGCTTTCTCGGCCTGTATATAAATAAATAATACACATTTATATCAATCAATTACGTAGCTCATATAAAGAAGGACACAACACAAAGAGAGCATGACTGTGACAGCAATGTCTGGTGTACAGACAGTCTACTCTGCCGGCTAGCATTACCAAGTTGGCGCTGGCCTTAAGAGGAAACACCAAGGGCTAGAAAATTGAAAAATAAGTATTTGTAAAATCTATTGCTGTCGCGCAGTATGGCGCAGTATGCGCGATAGAGACAACTGCAGCTTGGACCGAAAATACCTATTAAAATTACACAAAATCAACGATTCGTAGTCCCCTGATTTCTTCTCCAAAATTTGACCGATTTAACTACTTTCTTCATTATATATTAAAGATAGGCTTTGACCGTATTCTTATGTTTTCCATTTTTTATATAATCTAGGCAAATTTGTTTGTTGTTTGAACACGGCGGAAATACTGACAAATTTTATACGTTTTTGAATGTTCATATTTCTTTTAATAATTAATTTATGAAAAAAAGGAAAACATAGGGACATGCCAATAGTGGCCATAGATTATTGAGAAAAAAAATATTGCTGTACTGGGATTATCGAGGGAGGAAACAGGGGACTACGTTTGTATGGAAAAACGGCCCTTGTGTTTCCTCTTAAGCCTGCGCACCAGGGACGCGGCTCGCTTGCGCGTGACGGTGTGGAAGCAGTCGACCCGCGCTGCCCCTAACAGCCCCAAAGCTCTATAGATTTGAGCTTCTAGTTCTCAATTCAAATACGATTCCTAATTCCATTATGATATAATACGTGCTCACCCCAAACGTGCTCTGAATAAGGCTTTTTGTTAGAGAGGTTCAACTAAGTTAGGTCTTACTATTAATAAAAGAAAAGTTTTGAAAGAACTTACAAAACTGTAAGATTTGTAAAACCATCTCAAAAACTTTCGTGCCTTACGGGGTTGTACCCGCAACCTGCCTCTTGATCGCGTATCAACTGCACTGCCAATTGTGCTGCAAGCTCTTGTCACGTCAGGGTCGAAATTAGTGAGATAATTCAGTTTAGGATACAAAGCGCCGTAATTGCGACGTGACGAGCGCCTGGACAAGTTTTTGAGATGGGTTAAAAATTTAGGATTTTAACGTGTTGGATAACACTTTAAAAATAAAAATGCTACTATTAAATTTAGTCAAATTAAATGTTAAAACACGGCAAAACACATTGAAGACGGTGAGGAGCACAAAAATGCAAATTAAGGCCAGGCACTTGTGAGGTTTTGTGCATGCGGGACGCGTCTATCCGAGGATGCGCCGCGTCGTGCCGTCTCGCTCTTACAGCTCATACCATAACAGCTTGTCCATTGCATAGTTCACAATAAAGTAATATTAGGTACAAAAATGCGAAAGTGCGTTTGTGCTTACATCAACAATGAACTATCTATCACTACCTATCAATAATCATATTTTAATATTGACGGGTTCCGGGCTGTTTGTATTAACCGACATTTTTAAAACTTTACAACAGAGCAGTTTAAAGTTTCAATTTTTAGAAAAAAAAATATAACTAGCAAATCGCATTATTTATTTAAAAAGAAGGATATAACTGTTATTATAAATAATATTTTTCATAATCGGATTAAATTTTTTTTCTAATATTCCTATTTTTAACGAAAATAAATGTCGCTTAATACAAAATGACCCACATTTTACTTTTTTTTGTTCCAGGCTAAATGATTTAACCGCATAAGCATGCAAATAATGGCTAAGTGCTTTAATCAAAGAGTTGGTCATATTTCAAACCTAAGCTAATTGATTTAAATACCATATCTTAAACTTATTAATGTATGGCTGATTAGTTTGTGTTTAATTAGTTTTTTTTATAATAAATTGTTTGTAATCCATACTTGAATAATGAAGTTTGCAAAAAATGGCGGTTAAAACTTTGATAAATTAAAAGGTACATAGATAGGGTCTACATTTCTATGTTCTATATTCTTGTATATTTATAAGGTATGCCGTGGGGCGCCGGCAGTAGAATGTTGCCCCTCCGCTCTTGCCCGTGGATGCAGTAGGAGTCTGCTAAGGGATACCTCCGAAAGATGGGCAGCAGCGTCTTTTCGTGTTTTCAATACCTATACTGCGCTCGCCAACCCGCCTGCCAAGCGTGGCGAGTATGGCAACAACCCCCTCATGATATTGCAACATAAAACCAGGCCCCGAGTCCCCGGCGGCCCCGCTAATCCTGGCTACGGTAGCAGTCATGGTAACGGCGGGGCCAGGGGTGCTAAGAATCCCCGGGAGACGATCGGCTACCAAACCCTACGACGACCACTGGCCCTGGTAACACACAACATCCGCACTTTGAGGACAGACGAAAAGATTGTTGAGCTGGAAGAAGAAATTAGTAGATTATACTGGGACATTTTGGGGTTATCAGAAGTCCGTAGACAGGGCGAGTACACGATATCCCTTAAGTCTGGTAACCTACTATACTACCGGGAGGGCGACCAACAGTCCCAAGGTGGTGTTGGGTTTCTCGTTCACAAGTCACTCATCAACAACATTATCACCATCGACAGTGTGTCGAGCAGGGTCGCGTACCTGACACTCAGAATATCTAAGCGATATTCGCTGAAGGTCGTTCAGGTATATGCGCCGAACTCTTCACACCCAGATGAAGAAGTAGAGTCTATGAATGAGGACATCAGTAGAGCCATACATACGAACAAAACTCACTTTATTGTTGTTATGGGGGACTTCAATGCAAAGCTAGGCATGAGAAGCGATGATGAGTTGCGAGTGGGGCAATTTAGATATGGGCAACGGAACCCCAGGGGACAGAGGCTGGCCGATTTTCTGGAGAAAGAAAGACTCTTTATGATGAATTCTTTTTTCCAGAAGCCGCCTCACAGGAAATGGACCTGGATGAGTCCCAACGGTTCCACGAGAAATGAGATTAATTTCATCTTGACCAACGGATATTCAATGATGTCTCTGTGATTCACAGGGTGAAAACCGGCAGTGAGCCACATTGAATATGAACGTTAAACTTGAAAGGTCCCGTTTGATGAAGTCTACGCTCAGACCCACTCGCGCACATATCCAAAACCTCGAGAGCTTTCAACTCGAACTTGCAAATCGCTTTGACTGTCTAGAAGTAGATGCATCAGTGGACGAGATCAATAACAGGTTCGTAGAAACCGTCCATACGGTGGGGTCTCAGTTCTTTAAGACCCCCCGTACCAATAAACCTCAGAAACTCTCTGATGACACCCTTAACCTCATGGCTGAACGACGTTCTTTGCGACTGCAGTCTCCCGATGATGCTCAGTCACATAGGCAGCTCAATGATTTGGAAATCCTTGCGGCACGATATTCGTACCTTTAATACATCTCGTATTAATGATACGATAGAGCGGAATAAAGGCTCCAAAGTGTTCGGAGAGATAATTCTATTGGGCAGAGCCGCATGACGAAGCTGAAGAGGGAAGATGGCAGCATAACTTCAAGTTAAACGGAAGTGTTAAGTGAAGTCGAAAGGTTCTATGGACGGCTCTTCGATTCGTCACTAAACCTGTTTGCAGTGCGGCCAACGACCTAAGAGCCAAACTTCTCCGACATTATACCGAAGATATTACGGACATCAGCCTGTATGAGATCAGGATGGCCTTGAAGCAGCTTAAGAACGACAAGGCGCCGGGTGAGGACGGAATCACTTCAGAGCTTCTGAAAGCGGGTGGATCACCGGTACTTAAAGTCCTTCAGAAGCTCTTTAATTCCGCCTTGCTTGAAGGTACGACGCCAAAAGCATGGAACGGGGGCGTGGTGGTTCTGTTCTTCAAGAAAGGTGACAACACCTTGTTTAAGAATTACAGACCCATCTCGCTTTTGAGCCATGTTTATAAGCTGTTTTCGAGGATCATCGCGAACCGTCTCGAACGCAGGTTTGATGACATTCAGCCTCCCGAACAAGCCGGGTTCCGTAAAGGCTACAGTATCATAGACCACATACATACGCTGCGGCAAGTCATACAGAAGACCGAAGAGTATAACTTGCCGCTATGTCGCGGGCTTGTGGAAGAAAGCCTTCGATTCGATCGAAACATGGGCAGTGCTTGAGTTTCTCCAACGATGCCGTATTGACTATCGGTACATCGAAGTGTTGAAGTGTTTGTATAAAAACGCCACTATGTCAGTCCGAGTACACGAACAGAGCTCGAAGGCGATTCCCTTAAAAAGAGGCGTAAGACAGGGAGATGTCATCTCTCTGAAACTGTTTACGACCGCATTGGAAGATGCCTTCAAGCTTCTGGAATGGAAAGGACTGGGCATCAATATTAACGGCGAATACATCACTCACCTTCGGTTTGCCGACGATATTGTGGTCATGGCAAAGTCGATGAAAGAGCTCAGCACGATGCTCGAAGGCTTCAATCGAGTCTCCCAACGGGTAGGACTTAAAATGAACATGCACAAGACGAAAATCATGTCGAATGTCCATGTCGTCCCTGCCCCAGTTATGGTTGAGAACTCGGCTCTTGAAGTTGTCGACGCGTATGTATACCTAGAACAAACAGTCCAATTAGGTAGGTCCAACTTCGAGAAAGAGGTCAATCGTCGAATCCAACTCGGATGGGCAGCGTTTGGGAAACTTCGCAACATCTTTTCGTCCAACATACCTCAGTGCCTTAAGATGAAAGTCTTCAATCAGTGTGTGTTACCAGTGATGACATATGGAACCGAGACGTGGTCCTTCACTATTGGCCTTATGAATAAGCTCAGAGTCGCTTAACGAGCTATGGAGAGGGCTACGCTCGGGGTTTCTCTACGGGATCGAATCAGAAATGTGGAGATACGTAGGAGAACTCAATTCACCGACATAGCCCGACGGATTAGCACGTTGAAGTTGAAGCACGTTGGGCAGGCCATATAGCGCGCAGAACAGATGGCCGATGGGGCCGGAAAGTTCTCGAGTGGAGGCCACGGGCCGGCAAGCGCAGCGTAGGACGTCCACCTACAAGATGGGCAGATGACTTGGTAAGAACCGCAGGTCGGCGTTGGATGCAGGCCGCTTCCAACCGCAGTTCCAGGAGATCAATGAGGGAGGCCTTTGTCCAGCAGTGGACGTCCTATGGCTGATATGATGATGATGATGATAAGGTAAAGCTTATTGTATTAAGCGACACTGGATAAGAATTAAACAAAGAGGCTGATTGTATGAAGCGACATTTCTATATATTTATAAGGTCAGGTTAAATGACGTACGTTGCTGTAAATTGTTGCTCCTGGAAAAAAAGTTTAAACGACTGTCTGGTATTTGGTAGTGAGCATAAGTACACAGTTCCTAAATTTATCAATATTTTGTGTCGCTTCATACATTGCAGTCCAAAATGGGCCCAAAAATGCGGTTGTATTAAGCGACAAAAAAGTGCTCCTATCGTCACCAAACCCAGCTCAAATGACGCAGAAAAATTCGCTGACTCCAAATATGTATAAAAGTTTATATCGCCCAGAGTGTCGCTTAATACAATTAGCCCGGAACCCGTCGATATAATAGGTAGTCAATTTATTTTATTACATGGATATCTAGCCCCAAACTAAGCAGAGCTTGTATTATGGGATAACTGATAGAATACTTATATACTTTGTTTTGTAAATACATACTTATATTACATAGAAAAACATCCAGTTCCGGAACAAATATCTCTAGATCATGCAAACATTTGTTCCGCGGCGGAAATCGAACCCGCTACCTCCTAAGTAAACTTAAAATACATCTCCTGTCTATGCAAATGGCCTGCTAGCGGAAAACCCACTTGACATAGTTTCGCTAATAACTATTACACTGAACACAAACACCCACACTGCCTCAATCTGAAACGACAACGACTTGCCAACATACTTACATACATATAGGTTCAATATCCTTTATATTTATATTCTTATATATCTGTCTTTATCTTTTCTTTAGTTTATATAATTTTATTTTTAATAAAATTGGACTACCCGGTACTGAATTTAGGAGCCGGCGGAAGATCAGCGCGCTGCGTACTCGTATTTACTAGTGCGTGGCGCATAATGGTTGTATTACATTGTAGCCGCACGGATGCGGCATGGCAACGACACAGCTGCACCACAGCACCGCATCAAATTTCGGCTACCGCTCGCCGCCCGCGAGGTGCCAGCTCGTTGGCAGCGCGTCGTCCGCGAGGTGCCAGCTCGTTGGCAGCGCGCCGATCGCGAGGTGCCAGCTCGCTGGCAGCGAGCCATCCGCAAAGTGTGTAGCTTACTATCACCGCGAACACGTATTCGTGAATGAACACGCCTAGGACACGGCTCGCAGTTGGCGCACTGTACGCACGCGGTCTCCTCGCTTACAGCGCGCGGTCTCCTCGCTCACAGCGTGCGGTCTCCTCGCTTACAGCGCGCGGGCTCCGCGACTAGTCGTATGGTAGCTGTAAGCGCGCTGCCTGCCCGCCGGCGGCTTTTTATATTGACATTACGAAATATATTATACGACACTGGTTTTAATGCTCTAATTTGAATGACAAGTAAATTGCTGGGTTGGAGACGTGCTGGATCCGTGCCGTTATAATGTAATACAACCTTAATGCTGAGCCGGATCCTAGTTTGCGGACGCTCATAACCTGGACGTACTAACTGCCTATGTATATTTTAGGTTTTCTTTTTTTGTTTGTTATATTGCTTCTCCTACAGCCGTATTATTTTCGTTACTATGTATTTATGTCTTTGTTTAGTTATGTCTGCAAATAAATGTATACTTACTTTCTTTCTTTCTTTTCTACGTCTCAGCAGACTATTTGCCCACTGCGCTACGGAGGTCGTCAATTGTAGAATTGTCAATCGGCCGTCATTAGCTGCATCTATGTAGGAGAAAATGAATTTTCTTTATAATTTTATTTGCGTAAATTTTCCGATATCTTAATAGTTGTTCTGCTATTCGGGACGGAGACAAATCCAACAAATCAAAGATCATAAAAATCTGTCCAAGAGTTCTTGAGTTATAAATGGTGTAACTAACCCGACTTTGTTATATATATACCTATATATATATATATATAGAGTGTTTGATAATATACGCACAAAAATGCAAGGGGTTATTTTGATGAGCATAATAAATAAATTTGTGAAATGTTTACCATAGAAATGTGAAGAAATTATCGAGTACACCAAATTGTTCTGACTATGACACCGTTGAAGATGTGCATCACGCGTTGTCGGAATGCGTTCGGAACGCGGCCGAGCGCCTTACAATGCGCGCAGCCAAAGATGAGACTTGACGGATCACATGGTCATACCTGCGCAGTAGATAGTTCTCGTGCCATTTTGGCGGTATGCGAGGCAAGCGGGAATGGCGGGCGGCGGGGTATGGCGTCCGCGCATGTCGTAGATTACATGGTCCGTACATTTAACTATTTTAAGCGCTACTGTACCTGCGCAAAATCCCTTCTACTAGCATCTGACAGGTCTCATCTTTGGCTGCGCGCATTATACTTCTACGTTGTTTACTGATAACAGCGTAGAGACGTGTAAAAGTTTCTTGGCTTCACCATCATCTGATGAGGCCAGGAGACTGCTTAAAATTTACCTCTCTTCGCTGGAGGGGAATAGCCAATACTTAGGTAGTTAGTTCATTGTTAATTTTTAGTATTTTGTTTTTTTTTAATTAGATGTAATTTGATGATCAGACATACGGGAGTGACATAACCATTGTCTGATTAAAACTACCGCGTTAAATAAAGAATAAAAAAAAAAGAAATGTGAAATTTATTTTGGCATGTAAAAACAAACACTTTATTAAACTTATTTTGTGATATTGCATAATGCTTGCCATCTAACCACAGATACTGTATGGGTGACGTCTCGAGATAACTCATGACCCTTTCTAACCCAAAACCCACAGCCATTTCCGAAAGAGACATCAAAAATACATGCCTGCCTAGATCTCCGTGGCGCAGTGGGCGAACAGCCGGCTGAGACGCAGGAGGTAGCGAGTTCGATTCCCGCCGCGGAACAAATGTTTGCATGATCTACATATATTTATTCCGGGTCTGGTTGTTTTTCTCTATTTTATAAGTATGTATTTACAGAACAAAAGTATATAAGTATGCCATCAGTTATCTGGTTCCCATAGTACAAGCTCTGCTTAGTTTGGGGCTAGATAGCGCTATGTGAAATGTCCAGCAATATTTATGTATTTATTTGTTTATCTACGGTAGAAAGTAGGTCCAAGAAGCAAATCTACCCTTTTGTGGATTATAGCCTTTAATTTTGGATGTCGATTGCAAAAGTAGGCAGTAAGTATTACATCGAAATAATCACCTTAACATCTAAACGTCGATTTTCTTAAAATTTGATATTATAACTAGTAGTTTTTTTTTCGTGAAGTCTTTTTTAATATTTTGAGAAACCGTCACTTTAATATCGTCTGTATATTACCAAACACCCAGTATAGATTTCATTTCTAAAAACTCATTAACTAATTTTATATGCATAATAATTATCTTATCATAATCTTGTCATTTATCTCACGAGATAATATCTCTAACAAGTTGCACAACAAAGAGATACGTATCTATATTATGTTGCAGACACGTAATTAGCTCATTTGAAACATGGCTGCGTTTGCACGAGGATTCCTTTACATTTTTGTAATACAAATTTATCAGGTAAAATATTTTACAAATTTTTATGTATTTATATAACCAAAGGTGATATTTTAACGACCCAGAATGTACAAAAACAGTTGTAGATGGCATATGTCAACATCAGCCATTAGATATCACGTGTTATGCGTACCTACCCACTAAAATAGTCATTTAATTATAGATCTTAAGATCTAGATGCACTCTGTCTTTCACAATCTACCACTTTGCTTTTGCGTGTACCATCGTAGACTGCATCATTGCTTGCCATCAGGCGAGATCGTGGTCAAACGCAAGCCTTTAATGTATTAAAAAAATATATTCTTACCATTAAAATTCTAAAGCTCCTAAATTTCTTATGTTTATATATATTAATTCGCTAATGCCATATGGGGAAACATTTAAAAGATCATCTATACTAATATTATAAAGAGGAAACATTTTTTGTTTGTTTGTTTGTATCGAATAGGCTCCGAAACTACTGGATCGATTTAAAAAAATATTTCACTGTTGGGAAGCTACACTATCATTGGTGACATCATTTGAAAAACTACGCGTGCGAAGCTGCGGATTGGTCAGCTAGTTTGGAATACATAAATAATGCTGGACGCTCAGCGCTACCTAGCCCCAAACTAAGCAGAGCTTGTACTATGGGAACCAGATAACTGATAGAATACTTATATATTTTTTTTTGTATATATACATATTTATAATATATAGAAAAATATAAACAAAAACAACATATATATTAAAAACAATCTATAAAATCCCTCGTCTTACAGAAACGTACCTTACGACTACTGTTTAAAAATTCCTTACCTATTTTGTATAGGAAGGTTTTAGAAGTAAAACTTCTTAACGCACGCTTGACTTGAGGAGTAAACTGGTGAATGCGAAAGTTGAGAGTTGAAAGTTGAAAACGGAAGTTGAGAGGGAGATATAAGTTTTATTTCAAAAACCGGCCAAGTGCGAGTCGTACTCGCGCACGAAGGGTTCCGTACCAATAACTATAAAAACGGAAAAAATATTTCTGTTGTACGGGAGCCCCCATTATATATTTGTTTTATTTTAATTTAATTATTTATTTTAAAAGTGAAAATATAACTATATACAGAGAGTTTTTTCTAAGTGTGCACAAATTTGCACAGGAGGTTCAGACTCTGTAGTATATGCGATTATTGAAATAAAAACAATATGTTTTATCTTCAAAAAAAATACCATTTTATTCCTTAAAACACAGAACTCGTGGACAATACGAAAATCATTCATTAAATTTTACTGCGCACGCAAACAAACGTAAAACTTATGAATGACCGCGCGCAGAATGAAAAGGGTGTCCATAAATCACGCACTTTTTTAAATATTTTCAAATGAAAGTAATTAACTAATTAAGAGTTAAATTAAATATTTGACTTTTTATAAATAACATTATTTATGGCTAGAATGTTATAAAAAAAATTGTGCACACTTAGAAAAAAACTCCCTGTATACTATAATATTTCAAGCGTCTAGATAGATAGATAGATAGAAAACGCTTTATTGTAAATCACACTTAAAATAAAAAAAAACAAGAACAATACACGAAGAAATACAAGTAGCGGTCTTATCGCTAAAAGCGATCTCTTCCAGACAACCTTTGGATGGACTGGTTTTCACGAGAACGATATAGGACGGTAGCTATTAATAAAAATAATTTAATATTGTTAAAATTATTATTATTACCAATGTTACTGTTATATCACTGGACTGTTATATCCAGTACAATAATGTAATTAGATGTTCTCTGTAAGTGAACCCTGTTCTTTGAGAATAAAATATCTTTAACCACAATATTGAATAAACAGTGTACATGCATAAGCAAAATAAATAAATACATACATATATATAAGTACTCATCAATGGCTTAGGTACCTACATAATATAGCATAGTACAATATTCCATACGTATAATAAAAAAGGTATATTGTATAAAATACTTTAAGTCTACCTGTTGTCGTTTTCAATATCGAGCAAAACGAGCATTAAAATCACGTTTGTTGTAATACTTAAATATTCATTTTATTCTATTTTAAAATTTGTTGTTATAGCAGCAACAGAAATACATCATCTGTGAAAATTTAAACTGTCTAACTATCACGGTTCATGAGATACAGCCTGGTGACAAACGCACAGACAGACAGTGGAGTCTTAGTACTAGGGTCCCGTTTTACCCTTTGGGTACGGAACCCTAAAAATAGAGATTTAGGTCTAAAACAACCATATCTTGGCTACTGAAGCTAATGACGTACTGAATACTAAATACCTTCTAAATCTAATGATTGTTCAAAATTTCGCGATCACTGTTCTTATTTACTGATTTGAATGGGTACTTATCGTATATTATCTTCTTGGCGGTAGCTACAACTACTCCAGTCTGCCGCGACCACGGCTGTTGCAATACATTCAAAACATCGGGATACCAAATAAAAAATACCTACCGTATAAATATCCGTTTATGTCAGTAATTATCTAATGATTGTATTTTTAATCCTTTCTTTTCTCCAGGTCTCATCATCCCAACCAGTCTCTCAATACGTGCTATCCAACTACGCACCAGCCAATGGACCAACTCAACCAATCCCAAGACCTGCACAATCTATTGTAAACCTACCAGCTCCATCGAAAGCTTTGCAACCAAAAGCTGAAGTCTCAGGGCCCTTAGACACACATGTCCTCAACAACCTGGCTATAGCACTGCAGCTGCTTATAGTCAGTAATATCCTGAACATACCACCTGAGCGAGAGTTTGGACCTAAATATGAACGTATTTCTGCACCTAAAAGCGAAGCAAGTTTAAAGTCATACCCAGCAGATTTGCAGTTAATACTAGAACAAGCGTTGTCGAAGCCAAGTTTGTACTCACTTGAGGCACATGGGATAACTAAACCAAGTTTGTACTCATATGAGGCGCCGTTACCAAACGCTAACTATTTGGGGTCGTCTGGTTTTTCGGAGCCATCGTTTGGGTCTTCAGTAGGATTTTCCAAGCCTAATCCTAGAACTAGCATGATGCTTATGTCCCCATACGATGCCTTAGGAACCAGTTTGTTTGGTGACACTCTGCCATCACTTACTACGTCATACTCAAAGAACGATTTCCAAAGTCCTTACGCGTCTATTTTAGCTGCAGATGGCGCTAACAATCTGTTTTCTACGACGGACTTCTTTTAAGTTATCTATTATGTTTATTTATTAAAATATTTATTTTTAATGTTATTATTTTTTTACAATATACCCACTTCTAATTCCGCCTCTACATAACTCAAATACTACTACTATCTAGGACATATTCTTTCTTTTGGTGATGAGTATCAGAACAAGGTCTCTAGACGAATACAACTCAGCATTTGGAAAGCTTATAGATGTTTTTCGGTCAAAGAAGATCCCACAATGCTTGAAAACTCGTCTGTATAACCAATGTGTCCTGCCAACAAGGACTTATGGTGCCGAAACATGGCCGCTCACTAAGGAAACTGTGTACAGAGTACGAGTCACACAGAGAGCCATGGAGCGCGCCATGCTTGCCATCAACCTGCTGGATCGAGTTCCTAATACCGAAATCCGACGCCAGACAAAAGTCCAAGGCGTCGGAATAAGGGTGGTGGAACTTAAGTGCAACTGGGCAGGACACTTGGCTAGACGAGGTGATGGCAGGTGGAGTAAATCTTTGACCGAATACTGACCAATAATAGACTTAAGAAGTCCAGAACGTCTGTCGGCGCGGTTTTCTTTTTTTTTTACCGCTCTTGAACTCCAATATCTCAACAAGCCCCCCACATTTTTACGAGTAGCTCATTTAGTCTTACAAAAATGGTGCTATCACTACCTACATATATACCAAATTTCACGATGATCGGATAAACACTTCGACAGTTATCCTCGGACAAACAAATATACATACTTACATACAACGCCGATTTGCCCAAGTTGATTTGGAGATCTAGCTTCGTTCGATCAAATATTTCTGTAAGAAATATCCTTATAAAAACTGAAATGTTCTTATACCTTTATCACTCTCGTAGAAATGCTAATATGGATGTTTGTTTAATTGCTACTCAATCTCGTCGTAAAAGCAAACCGATTTCGATGTATTTGGTATATACTCGTAGATAGAATAAAGCCTGGAATTAAACATAAGCTACTTAATGTAGATAAGACACGCGAAGCTGTTGGCGGAAGCTAGTTCTTAATATATTAGCATATTTTAGGTATTACCTCATCAAATGAAGAGTCTAATTTATTGAATTAACTCAGATACCATAATTAAAACCAATCACGAAATAGTTAAAACAAACGAAGTTGAAATAAATATTAATTACGCCATCTAATTACGAAAATTCTAAAGTACCGAACTAAAGCGGCTCATAGAACGAGCAACATTTTAAATATCTGCAGTTCGGAGAGGCCCGATTTGACGTTGTCAAAATACAGAGAGTAGAGATGGGAACTAGAGTAGAAAAAAATCGGGTGCTAGAAAAACCGATTCTTCAGACATTTTGATTAATTGTCCTAAGAGTTTGGTATCGTTTAGTTTATCTTAGATTTAATTAATATTGAACTAGCTTGGCTACTTAAACATAATTTGTATCGTTTTTCATTCAAGAAAATGTTGACGATAATTATAAGTAGATTAATCATCATCACCATATCAGCCGTAGGACGTCCACTGCTGGACAAAGGCCTCCCTCATTGATCTCAAGGAACTGCGGTTGGAAGCTGCCTGCATCCAACGCCGACCTGCGGTTCTTACCAAGTCGTCTTCCCATCTTGTAGGTGGACGTCCTACGCTGCGCTTGCCGGTCCGTGGCCTCCATTCGAGAACTTTCCGGCCCCTTCGGCCAGATGGCCGAAGGGGCCGGAAAGTTCTCGAATGGCCATATAGCGCGCAGAACAGATGTTCTGCGCGCTATATGGCCCGCCCATGGCCACTTCAACGTGCTAATCCGTCGGGCTATGTCGGTAGCTTGAGTTCTCCTACGTATCTCCTCATTTCTGATTCGATCCCGTAGAGAAACCCCGAGCATAGCCCTCTCCATAGTTCGTTGAGCGACTCTGAGCTTATTCATAAGGCCAATAGTGAAAGACCACGTCTCGGTTCCATATGTCATCACTGGTAACACTCACTGATTGAAGACTTTCGTCTTAAGGCACTGAGGTATGTAGGACGAAAAGCCGTTGCGAAGTTTCCCAAACGCTGCCCATCCGAGTTGGATTTGACGATTGACCTCTTTCTCGAAGTTGGACCTACCTAATTGGACTGTTTGTCCTAGGTATACATACGCGTCGACAACTTCAAGAGCCGAGTTCTCAACCATAACTGGGGCAGGGACGACATGGACATTCGACATAATTTTCGTCTTGTCCATGTTCATTTTAAGCCCTACCCGTTGGGAGCCTCGATTAAGGCCTTCGAGCATCGTGCTGAGTTCTTCCATCGACTTTGCCATGACCACAATATCGTCGGCAAACTGAAGGTGAGTGATGTATTCGCCGTTAATATTGATGCCCAGTCCTTTCCATTCCAGAAGCTTGAAGGCATCTTCCAAAGCGGCCGTAAACAGTTTCGGAGAGATGACATCTCCTTGTCTTACACCTCTTTTAAAGAGAATCGCCTTCGAGCTCAGTTCTTGTACTCGGACTGACATAGTGGGGTTTGTATACAAACACTTCAACACTTCGATGTACCCATAATCAATTCGGCATCGTTGGAGAGACTCAAGCACTGCCCATGTTTCGATCGAATCGAAAGCTTTCTCATAGTCCACAAACGCGAGACATAGCGGCAAGTTATACTCTTCGGTCTTCTGTATGACTTGCCGCAGCGTATGTATGTGGTCTATGGTACTGTAGCCTTTACGGAACCTGGCTTGTTCGGGAGGCTAGAAGTCATCAAACCTGCGTTCGAGACGGTTCGCGATGACCCTTGAAAACAGCTTATAAACATGGCTCAAAAGCGAGATGGGTCTGTAATTCTTAAGCAAGGTGTTGTCACATTTCTTGAAGAACAGAACCACCACGCCCCCGTTCCATGCTTTTGGCGTACGTACCTTCAAGCAAGGCGGAATTAAAGAGCTTCTGAATGACTTTAAGTACCGGTGATCCACCCGCTTTCAGAAGCTCTGAAGTGATTCCGTCCTCACCCGGCGCCTTGTCATTCTTAAGCTGCTTCAAGGCCATCCTGATCTCATACAGGCTGATGTCCGGAATATTTTCGCTATAATATCGGGTCAGTTTGGCTCTTGGGTCGTTGGCTGCACTGCAAACAGGTTTAGTGACCGAATCGTAGAGCCGTCCATAGAACCTTTCGACTTCCCTTAACACTTCCGCTTTACTTGACGTTATGCTGCCATCTTCTCTCTCCAGCTTCGTCATGCGGCTCTGCCCAATAGAATAATCTCTCGCGAACATGTTGGAGCCTTTATTCCGCTGTATCGTATCTTTAATACGAGATGTATTAAAGGTAAAAATATCGTGCCGCAAGGATTTCCAAATATTTCTATTGAGCTGCTTATGTGACTGAGCATCATCTGGAGACTGCAGTCGCAAAGAACGTCGTTCAGCCATGAGGTTAAGGGTATCATCAGAGAGTTTCTGAGGTCTATTGGTACGGGGGGTCTTAAAGAACTGGGACCCCACCGTATGGACGGTTTCTACGAACCTGTTATTGATCTCGTCCACTGATGCATCTACTTCTAGACAGTCAAAGCGATTTGCAAGTTCGAGTTGAAAGCTCTCGAGGTTTTGGATATGTGCGCGAGTGGGTCGGAGCGTAGACTTCATCAAACGGGACCTTTCAAGTTTAACATTCATATTCAATGTGGCTCTAACAATTCGATGATCACGCCGGTTTTCACCCTGTGAATCACAGAGACATCATTGATTAATGAATGAATGAATGAATGAAATACTCTTTATTGGACACCAAATAAAAATACAGTAACAATGGAAATAAACAATTAATATAAGTACAATGGGCGGTCTTATCGCTAAAAGCGATCTCTTTCAGACAACCTTTGGATGGACAGGATAAACAAAATCAAAAGACGGCGGTGTAAGAGTACCTACAGACATAAGCAGAACCCACAAAATAAAATTTACCTATTAATTCTAATAATAAACATAAACTTAAATACATACAAATAATATAAGTATAAATAAAGTACACTACAAAAAGAGGATAAATAACATAAACACTAACTAGCAGTTACGAGACAACGAAAGGAAATGGTTGTATACCTTGACTTTGAAAATAGGAAGAGATTGGGACGACCTTATAGACAAAGGTAAGGCGTTCCACAGTCGTACAGCTTGTACTGTAAAGGAGTCACCATAAAATTGTGAACTATGGATGGGAGGTCGAAGCTGTAGAGCTTCGGAAGAACGAATATTCGTTTGAATGAATATTCGTTTCTTGTTGGTCAAGATAAAATCAATCTCATTTCTCGTGGAACCGTTGGGACTCATCCAGGTCCATTTCCTGTGAGGCGGCTTCTGGAAAAAAAGAATTCATCATAAAGAGTCCTTCTTTCTCCAGAAAATCGGTCAACCTTTGTCCCCTGGGGTTCCGTTGCCCATATCCAAATTGCCCCACTCTCAACTCATCATCGCTTCTCATTCTTAGCTTTGCATTAAAGTCCCCCATAACATAAATAAAGTGAGTTTTGTTCGTATGTATGGCTCTGCTGATGTCCTCATACATAGACTCTACTTCTTCATCTGGGTGTGAAGAGGTCGGCGCATATACCTGAACGACCTTCAGCGAATATCGCTTAGATATTCTGAGTGTCAGGTACGCGACCCTGCTCGACACACTGTCGATGGTGATAATGTTGTTGATGAGTGACTTGTGAACGAGAAACCCAACACCACTTTGGGACTGGTGGTCGCCCTCCCGGTAGTATAGTAGGTTACCAGACTTGAGGAATATCGTGTCCTCGTCCTCTCTACGGAATGAATGAATGAATGAATGAAATACTCTTTATTGCACACCAAATAAAAATACAATAATGGAAACAATAAATAAAGGTACAATGGGCGGTCTTATCGCTAAAAGCGATCTCTTCCAGACAACCTTTGGATGGACAGGATAAACAAAATCAAAAGACGGCGGTGTAAGAGTACCTACAGACATAAACAGAACCCACAAAATAAAATATACCTATTAATTATACTAATAAACATAAACTTAAATACATACAAATAATATAAGTATAAATAAACTACACTACAAAAAGAGTATAAATAACACAAACACTAACTAGCAGTTACGAGACAACGAAAGGTAATGGTTGTATACCTTGACTTTGAAAATAGGAAGAGATTGGGACGACCTTATAGACAAAGGTAAGGCGTTCCACAGTCACACAGCTTGTACTGTAAAGGAGTCACCACTACGGACTTCTGATAACCCCAAAATGTCCCAGTGTATTCTACTAATTTCTTCTTCCAGCTCAACAATCTTTTCGTCTGCCCTCAAAATGTGCATGTTGTGTGTTACCAGGGCCAGTGGTCGTCGTAGGGTTTGGTAGCCGATCGTCTCCCGGGGATTCTTAGCACCCCAAGCCCCGCCGTTACCGTGACTGCTACTGTAGCCAGGATTAGCGGGGCCGCCAGGGACTCGGGGCCTGGTTTTATGTTGCAAATCTATCATGAGGGGGTTGTTGCCATACTCGCCACGCTTGGCAGGCGGGTTGGCGAGCGCAGTATAAGGTGTTGAAAACAAGAAAAGATGCTGCTGCCCATCTTTCGGAGGTATCCCTTAGCAGATTCCTACTGCATCCACGGGCAAGAGCGGAGAGTCAACATTCTACTGCCGGCGCCCCACAGCAATAAGTAGATTAGATTAGAAATTCTTTATTGCACTGAGAAAATAATGATGAAAACCCCTCATTGTGGGTGCATGCATCAACAACTATAACCCGTGGCCTGCCAGAAGCGAAAACACAAAATTGCTAAGATTAACATTATGGATTAATATCTACTTATAGATACGAGTACAACACATTTTATAGGTACAATATTTACAATGGTTATACTGAACTATGATAACCTGTCTCTCCGGCGAAAAAGGCTGGACTAGGGTAACATATGAATACTGAAATTAACAAAACTTATAATATATTTACATAATGAAAAACTAACTGAAAACCCGGCCAAGTGCGAGTCGGACTCGCGTACGAAGGATTCCGTACCATTATCTATAAAAACGGCAAAAAATAACGTTTGTTGTATGGGAGCCCCCCTTAAATATTTATTTTAATCTGTTTTTAGTATTTGTTGTTATAGCCGCAACAGAACTGTCTAACTATAACGGTTCATGAGATACAGCCTGGTGACAGACGGACAGACTGACAGCGGAGTCTTAGTAACAGTGTCCCGTTTTACCCTTTGGGTACGGAACACTAATAAATGAAGTGCAAACAGGTATGTAGACAGGTATGAAGTGCAAACAGGTATGAGACCTTTAAAAATCTTACTTTAATGCGGATAGTAACTCCTCAGTTTCCTCGGAAGATAGATTCGATAGAGCAGACTGTAAGGCTATTTAACTGTATAACGACCATTATTGCCGACCATACTTGTAGGCAACACGTTGCCATAAAAATGTTGCTCGTTTATTGGCAGCTTTAAGGACAGAAATTTTAAGAAAGCATTAGAATTTTATGTCGTAACATTTAATGGGTAATCTATACTGTTATCTGTTGGAAAAATACAAAATATAATCACATTTTGCTTTATAAGAGTATTTTTTTGGCTTTTTCTTGTTTTTCCCAGGGATTACAGAAGAAAGTTCTTCAAAAAGGGCGTTTTGAAAATTTTAAAGAGTCGACAACGCGCGAGTGATTTGATGTTACAAACGTCCATAGGCTACGGTACCCGCTTACCATCAGGTGGGCCGTATGCTTGTTTGCTACGTTGGTAGTATAAAAAAATGGCACACACGGGAAGTCACACGGGAATCAGAAGTGTTAAATTTAGCGCTCAATGTTGGGTATTCAAAATTTAAAAGCAGACTACACTACAGATACTTATATGGCGATAACGGTGACAGTGTCGCAAGTTCAATAGTTTTTTCCCATCTCAAAAAATGCCCAACGCACCTAAAGAAGTTTTCACTTTGAAAAAAATATGCATAAATAGCACCGACAGTTTCAAACAAGTCTTGGCTCCACACTGAGCGATTCTACCCATGAATCTGAACATTTTAGTTATTTGGAGCCCGTACTCCAAATAATAATGGCCTGCAAGGCAAAGGCCTCGCTTCCTTCCTTCCACTCCACTCTATCATGCGCGTGTGTAGTCCAGTCTTCCATATACGAGGCGAGTTCGTCTTTCCATCGGCGTCGCGGTCTTCCACGTGGTCGTTTTCTGTCTTGTGGGTGGGTGGATTTTGCCCACAACTCCACCGAAATGCGGCAGACATGGCCTGCCCAGTACCAATTTAACTTACCTACTTGGTGCCCAATTTGTGTTTGTGAGCGCTGTTTACTGTTTCTAATACGGTCTGTTAATTTGACTCCTAGGATAGTGCGTTCCATGGCTCGCTGACAAACCCCACGTTTGGACTTTTGTTGATCCGTCAAAAAGCAGGTTTGAGCGCCATAGGTATGGATGGGGAGAATACACGCGTCCATGAGATTACGTTTGAGTGTGAGTGGAAGGTTACCCTTCATCATGTTTTTCATGGTCCAATAGCCCTTCCAGGCGTTTTCTGTCCGTCTTGTAACTTCAGCATCTTGCCTGCTCTGGAAAGATACTATTTGGTATAAATACTCATTAGAAAATAATTACGTTTTAAATTTATTTGTAATTTTAAATTTTATTTGTAATTGTTTTTTGGGAATTATAGGCTATACTAATAATAATAATCACCCAGCCAGGCACGCTTGTGGCGAGCGTTCGGTGCGTGGCCCTATTACTCCCCGGGGTTGACAGAAACCCCTGGCCCTTGGTTTGCCTTTGTTGGCCGGTCAAGCGTGGAGCCGCAAGAGCGGAACCTATGCTCCAAGGGTTGAAGTGTTAAAGGCATAAAGCCGGGAGTAGCGCTTAGTGAAACTGAGCACATTTATTCTTATCGAGTAGTTTTTCTTTATCGAGTACATTTCGGGGAGTGTGCGGCGGAACTTTTCAACCTGATCCCACCATCTCCCATTCGCACAAAGCGGTTCTCTTCGACCTTTATTATGCGCACCGCCAAAGAGTGGAACGACTTTCCAGAGTCTGTGTTTCCTGATAGCTACAACCTGGGTATCTTTAAGTCGCGAGTGAATAGGTTTCTTCTAGGCAAGCGTGTACCATCGTAGACTGCATCATCGCATACCATCAGGCAAGATCGTGGTCAAACGCAAGCCTATAATATATAAAAAAAAAAACTGGAGCACACCTCTCAAAACCCTTTAACTGCTCACACCAACGTTGCCCCTTACGCCGCCTTTTATTGGCGGCATTTATGGGGGCCCGTTTAGTGGACGGCTAGTCACCTCCTGCCTCAATCATTCTTGATATTGCGGAATTGGCTGGTGCCGTATCTCATCTCTCCCATAGCCCAGCATCGATTCCATTAGCATTACTCTGACAATGACCTGCACTTATAATCCATTATTGCAATGGTTTAACCATCTGTCCCACCTCCATCTTGCAATACATAAGACTAATGAAAACAGGCCTCTTTCCCGTTGGCTCCGGCCCCGGTAATGCCTATGTTAAAGGTCCAGGTTTAGTGCATGTGTTGTAAAATAAATACCTGGAATAATAATAATAATAAATGCTTCCTGACGTATGCAAGTATTAGTTATTTAGTTTTTATTTAATGCTGGAAGGTAGCTTTTATGAATAAAAAAAGTCAAATGTTGTCTGGAAGAGAACGCTTTCAGCGATAAGACCGCCACTTGTATTTCTGCGCGTCTGTGTATTTTAAAGTTAAGCGTTGTTTATCTTTCTTTATAAATAAGGTTAAAGTTCAACCAATATTTAAACTCTTACTTTTAAGACCTCAGATAGCTTCATGATTCTATATTTTTACCAGTTATCACATGGCGGCGGTGTTACTAAATATATATAATAAAATATCTAATAATAATACACCTTTATTTTCATCATCATCATCATCATATCAGCCGTAGGACGTCCACTGCTGGACAAAGGCCTCCCTCATTGATCTCCAGGAACTGCGGTTGGAAGCGGCCTGCATCCAACGCCGACCTGCGGTTCTTACCAAGTCGTCTGCCCATCTTGTGGGTGGACGTCCTACGCTGCGCTTGCCGGTCCGTGGCCTCCACCTTTATTTTATTTAATGTTATTTATTTAACAAAATCCACAGCCCTTATTATATGGATACAAACTAAAGTTTACGGCCAAAAACGGATTTACATAAACAAGTATTTATAAATAGACAGTCTAAATAAAATTAAAAATATGAATTAAACAATTTTATTGTTTTAGCTTACAAATTATAGGCTAGCGTTTCACCATCTTACCATCTCGCCTGATGGTAAGCTATGATGCAGTCTACGATGGTACACGCCTAGAAGAAACCTATTCACTCGCTACTTGAAGACCCCTAGGTTGTAGTTATCAGGAAACACAGACTTAGGCAAGGCGTTCCACTCCTTGGCGGTGCGCATAATAAAGGTGGAAGCGTACCGCTTTGTGCGTATGGGAGGTACGTCTACCATGTAGCGGTGGCGCACCGCGGAGCGTCTGGTTGTCCGATGATAGAATGGGGATGGTGGGATCAGACTGAAAAGCTCCACAGCACTCTCTCCAAAATGTATCCGATAAAAACCGAGAGGCTTGCAATCTTTCGACGATGCTCAAGGCTGTGGAGCCTTGCATCTGCTAACTCGTCATTGCAAATCAGTTTCTTGGCTCTTCTCTCAATTGAATCTAGAGCCTCTAGCTGGTATTTCGAAGATCCGCCCCAGAGGTGAGAACAGTACTCCAGACATGATCGGACTTGTGTTGAGCAACTGTCCCGGTGTGAAGTATTGCCTCACCTTTGCAAGTATACCAAGCTTTTAGCGACCAGCTGGGCTTTCGACTCAACGTAGAAGCCGAAATTGAGAGTCAGCGTTAATGAAATACCAAGAATCTCGAGATGGTCAGAAATCGGAAATAAACAACTTACGCGTGAAAAGCACAAAAAGGTTGAAAAATACATAGAATATGTATTTAAGTGGTTATATCATTGATAGAGCGAAGCGAGATCTCTAAGTCAACTTGGGCAAATCGGCGTTGTATGTATGTATGTTTGTCCGAGGATAACTTTCGAAGCGTTGATCCGATCATCGCGAAATTCGGTATATAGGTAGTTAGTGATTTTGCACTATTTTGGTGTGAGTAAATAAGCTAAAAATATTTTGGGTTGTTGAGATTTTGGGGTTCAAGAGGGGTAAAAAAATGAAAATGAGGTTATTGGGTTAATTGGGACGTCAAATGAAAGGTCTTTATTAGTTTAATTTAACTCTGTTTTTATTTTTAGTTAAAACTTTGTAGTTTTTGAGTTATTAGCCATAATAAAAATAAAACATTAAAAAATTCACAGGGTACACCAGTGACCCCACAATGCTGAAATTTAGTATTCGGGTAGCTTTAGTGACACAAATATAGGCAAAAGTCTGAAATTCAGAATAACTGCATTTTGTACTCCAGAAAATAATAACCAATTTACATGAACTCCCGTTACCTGTAATTTAAATGAAACTGTAGGTAAAGTTATTGGGTCATTTTTCTATTTTGATACTTAAAGCTAATAGCCGCGTCCAGACCGGCTGAGAGCCGCTCGCGAGCCGCGCTCAGACTTCCTGCTCGCGAGCCGTGGCACCCGAGTTAATTTGTGAAAAGTTCCGAGCCGGGCTCGCAAGCCAAGGTGAGCCGGTTTGAGCATTCAGTTTCTCTCCGTATAACGATGGAAAACCACGTATTATTAGCTGCTACGGATCTTCCTCCAGCAATCTACTCGCTTGCTTTTATTTAAATGATCTGGATCTTTTGAATCCTATAACATTTTGAAGCTTCCGTAAAGTTGTATTAAGCGAATACTGTCTTCTTTATCCATTTTTGATTCACTGGCTCGCGAGTGTCGTTACGTCCGTCCACACCGGGCGAGCAGCTCAGACTGAGCCGCCTTTGAGCATCGGCAAAAACCGACAACGCATGGCTCGGGGCCGAGCGGCGCTCGGCCGAGCCAACGTGTGCCCGAGGAAGCCCGAGCGCCGTCCACACCGGCCGAACTATGGACTCGCGAGCCGCGCTCAGCCGGTCTGGACGCGGCTAATGAATAATATATTTTTGTTTATGGGAGACTCACGAGATCTCAGTTCGGGGCGAACTAGTCAATTCATACATATATACCATAATAACCAGTATTTTGTGTTGCGTTGTTAAAATTTAATATGAGCTTACATAAAAATGTCTATAAATAAAATACATTACTTATTTTTAATTATTTAAGAAACTCATCAAAAAACATACATGTCTACGTGCTATTTACAGGGTGTTGCAATGATTGCAACTTTATTTGTAATATAATCGACCACTTCGCGCGAATTTTATCAAACTTGCTAAAGCACTCAGGGTCAGTATAGCTTGAGAAAGAATTTTCAAAATCGGTTCTACCGTTCTGAAGGTTCCATTAGGTACAACCAAACAAACAAACTCAAATTTTAGAAGTCAATTGTCATTTATTTATAAAAATCTCAAGGATTACTTTAAAACGTGAATTTTACAGCCACTCGTAATGTTAGTAGACTAACGACCCATCTCGCCGATTGCGTATGTCTGTGTCCTATTTAAAGAAAGAAAGAAAAAAGAAAGAAAAATATGTATTTAGACCACCACAAATGGGCACAGAAACAAATGACACAAAAAATATAATACACATATAAATTTTAAATGTGGTGGCGAAAGGGTCCTCAGCTCAGTATTTGCTACAGCATGTTGCCATACTGCAGCGCTGGTATTCTGCTGAGGCCAGTGTTGACCTCACGGACACCCAGACATTTATACAACTATAAGATTTAAAACATTTACATAACAATTTTCCAACATTATATCTAGCACCTTCTACAGATCACTAACTGACTATTTCTATCAGATCACTATTTCTGGCATCCACTCTGATAACAACTTAGTCCACCTGCCCATAAAAAATACCACCTCTTATTACATTGTGGAATACATTCAGTATTAACAGAACTATTTGTTATATAGTCCACATATAACATGGAGGGTAATTATTTGTAAATAACTATATAATGGCTTGTATAATGAGTTGTGTTCTGAGGAGTTGTTTGATATGGTGCCTGCAGATTCTTGTTATCACTGCACCGCTCGCCATCGGCAGGGAATCGACACACCTTGGGGACGATCTGGTAGCGTACCGTGAGGTTCCAGAGGGATTTCCTTCCACGAACATTTCGCTTGTGGAATGATCTCCCTGCCGAGGTTTTCCCTAGGGACTACAGCATAAGGGGTTGTTCAATAAGGGCGCTCGCGAGTAATACCGTTGGTGTTACAAATGTACATAGGCTACGGTATAATTCGCGCAGCCAAAGATGAGACTTGACGGGTCACGTGGTCATACCTACGCAGTGGATAGTTCTTGGGGGTTTTGGCGGTATGCGAGGCAAGATGGGAGGAACGGCGAGGTATGGCGTCACGCATGCGTATTCAGTCGTGTGTCGTTTCCCGCAGTCCGCGCATACGGCGCTGTGGTCCCAAGTTAAGGTGGGGGTGACAGATATGACATATGACTCATCTTTCGCTGCACGCATTATAACCGCTTACCATCAGGTAGGCCGTATGCTTGTTTGCTAACTTAGTGGTATAAAAAAAATATTTTCCCCTGAATTGAAAAACCATCATTCCACCCATACTTGCAAGATATGGAATGAGCCACCATCTGAGGTTTTCCCGATAGGCTACGACATGGCACGCTTCAAGATAAAATGTAAAGAGATTTACAGGGTAGGGAACGCATCGACAATACCCCGGGTGTTGCCGGTGTCAATCGACGATGACCGCTTACCATCAGGTGGGCCGTAAGCCTGTTTCCCCACAAATAACATAAAAAAACCTTGTCCCGATTCTCGTAAACCTAAAAGCTGTAAACGAGTGTTCATTTTCGTGCAAGGAATGTTACTATTTTTACAAATGCTTCCATTTTCACAAGCTCCAACAAAATCTCAATTTGTAATATAAATGGCAATTTCCCGTGGCGCTACGAAAGCCGCTTTTAGAAGCGGATATTCACGTGATATATTTTCTAGTACTAGGTATACTTAAGAAGCCGGCGAACCCCGAGCGCAATTTCAATTCGGCCGCGTCAAAAACTTCGGCCTGAATATCGCAATCCCTGTTTAGTGACGAAGTTTAGCCACGCAGAGCTACAGTGATAGCAATAGAACGATTCTAAATTTGATTAGATTTTGACCGTGTTCCGTAATACCAAAAATGATGACTGAAAACTTGTTGTATTTTTCTCATTGTGTTGTTATTCTGTAACTAGACGATATAATCTATGTTCCCATGACTAGGATACGTAAGATGTTTTTGTTTTTAATACGAAACAATTAGGTTGAAAACAGGTATTTAATGACGTAAAAACATGCAGAATGCAATATGTTTATTTCATTTTAGGTAAGTATTTTGATCTAATATATGGTTGGTAACCTAGATAAATACTATTCAAATTAAAATAACACCTTATTAAGGTAGAAATATGCTCCAATTAGAAATGATCTTGGTAGTACGTGTTGTATGGGTGATTCCCCTCCGGTCTCCCCTTATGTTTACGTTTAAGAGCTTGTCCAGATTCGCCCTGAATTCGCCGCGATTCTCTCGCGCGACCTTGCGTCCAGAAGAAGCGTGCCAACGCGCAATTTAGTATAAAAATGTTGGTGCTCAATTTCTCTTGATACGTGCCACTCGCTCTGAAGTTCGCGCGTAATCTGGACGCAACAAGGCGTCTCTAGTATCACGACTCGCGCGCAACACGCGCGTATACCGCGCGAGTCGAGAGTCTGGCGTGCACGCGATTTACGCGCGTATTTTAAATTCGCGCGATGCTTGTGGACGCAGTGTATTGGCGCCAAGTATCTCGCCACCGCGCGTATGAACTCGCGCGTATCGATTCGCGGCGAATTCGCCCCTTCTGGACACTGTCTAAGGATTGGATAGTGAACATATTAAAACTTCCAAAGGATTTGTCGGTCGATTAACGGAAAGTCTCATTTTGTTTGTTTTACCCCTATTGAACCCCAATATCTCAACTACCCCCTTACATTTTTAGCTCATTCAGTCACACCAAAATTTTGCCATATCTATCTACTCGTATGTATCAAATTTCACGATGATCGGATCGACGCTTCGAAAGTTATCCTCGGACAAACAAACATACATACATACATACAACGCCGATTTGCCCAAGTTGATTTGGAGATCTCGCTTCGAGAAACGTCATCAAAAGTATTTTTTTTTTAATTCAATTCATTTTATTTTAGACATGTCATCCATTTTGTTACAGACATTTTAATGCAGACGTAGTACTATGTTAGTAGACAATTGAAATTAAATTGTATATTAAACAAAAATAAAATAAATACACAACTATTTCTTTGTAGTTAAAAAAACTTCTAAAAACGAATGGAAGTTTTTCATTGCACAAAATAAAAATAATCTTCTGTACATAGGCGAACTTAATGCTAGATATCATTCTCTTCCAGTTTAACCTTTGTGTAATGCGGACAAACATATATTGTAGGAAGTGCATATTTGGTACAGGGAGAGGTATAATTTAACTTTCAACACATATATATAACTAAACCTAGATAAATACAATTCAGAAAGTAATAGATATCGATAGCTTTATAATGTATAAAAATCTCATGTCACGGTTTTAGTGGTCGCACTTTTGTATATTTGGTAGGTATCAGAACAGGTCGTAAAGAATTTTTCATCCTTCTACTCCCACCCCCCATTTCTCAATCGCGACTTCAGTATGAACAATATCCATTTATACTTAAATACCTAACGTACTTAATCCAAAAAAGTGCCCTAAAACGTCTTTCGTCGCATGCGCTGCGGAAACTATTGATGATAGAACAAAAGTATGTTATACAATATTAAAGAACATATCAATATCTACAAAAAACTTTGCAATATTATAAAGAGGAAAGATTTGTTTGTTTGTATTGAATAGGCTCCAAAACTACTAGACCGATTTAAAAAATTATTTCACTGTTGGGAAGCTACACTATCTCCGGGTGACACAGGCTACTTTTACCCAACTGCGGAGAATGAAGGTAATGTTTTTATTAAAAAAAACTACGCGTTCGAAGCTGCGGATTGGTCAGCTAGTATAATATAGGTATAACCGTCGTTCATTGACGTGAAGTTATTTACGTTATATGTATGAAGTGTCGCGTCACTTTGACAAGAGTGTTTTATATAGCTTTTATCCCAAAGTTCTCAGGGGAACGGGAAATTTTAAGCGTGCTACGCCGCGGGCGGGTTCACTAGTAATAATATACTACATAGACTTAAAAATTGATACCTTATAGAAATATAGCGTTTAATAGATATACCAGAGTTTTTTTTTAAATAATACTTCTTTACGCATGCTTGATTTCGGGAGTAAGCTGGTGAATGCGTTACGTAAAGTGCGAACGGAAGTTGAGAGGGAGATATAAGTTAGTGAAGATAGAAAGAGAAAGAGTTACGTTTCGTATATTTTTAAACGTTAATTTGCGTGTGCGAGTTGCTTCTGTCCAGAATGAACATAGACTGATCGACCTACAGACGTGTGTACAATTTTGTAATTGAACAATTTTGTAAATTACTATTTTGAAAAAGAAGTTTTACTTCAGTCGTGTCGTCTATAGCACACTCGTTTTTTACACTGTATAGATCTTCGTTTGACCACAATCTCACCTGATGGTACACAATGATCTGGTCTAAGATGAAGCACGAAGATCTAGAAGAAACCTATTCACTCTTACCTTAAAAAGGCCCGGATTGTATCCTTTAGGAAAAACAGACGACGGCAAAGTGTTCCATACCTTAGCCGTACGCACCAAGAACGTGGAACCAAAACTGTGCGCCTGCTTGTCCTTTGATGGAAAGATGATGGCGGAATCAGATCGTAAAGTTCCTGGACACATTCCCCGAAATTTATTCTGTAAAAGATCGATAGGGTTGCAACTTTACGGCGGTGTTCGAGACTTTGGGACTTAGTCTCCGCCATATATTGCTCACCTATAAGCCTAAAAGCTCTATGTTCTATCGAGTCTAAGGTAGCGAGCTGGTGTTTGGCCGAACCATCCCAAAGGTGGCAGCAGTACTCCATACCGGACTTGTGCTTTGTAGAGACTAAGAAGCTGTTCCGGTGTGAAGTATCTCCTGACCTTGTTGAGGATGCCCAGCTTCATGGCAGCTGTTTTAGCCTTAGACTCGATATATGAACTAAAGTTGAGAGTAGGCGTGAGCGAAACTCTAAGAAGCAAGAGGTGACCTTTTACATTTACCGGTACATCTCGGAAAATGGGAAACTGTACTACAGTATAACATTACCTATTACAGGATACCGCTCATTTTGTACGCTTCGTTCATAAGAGTGAGGTAGTGCTTGCACACTTTGGATCTGAAGACCTCAACTTATAAAAATACTAGCTGACCAATCCGCAGCTTCGCACGCGTAGTTTTTCAATAAAAATATTACCCTCCTGCGCAGAAAGGTAAAAAGTAGCCTATGTCATCCGGGGATAGCGTAGCTTCCCAACAGTGAAAGAATTTTTTAAATCGGTCCAGTAGTTTCGGAGCCTATTCAATGCAAACAAACAAACAAACAAATATTTCCTCTTTGTTATATTATTTTTGAAGATATTGATATGTTCTTTAATATTGTAGAACACAGTTTTGTTCTATGATCAATAGTTTCCGCAGCGCATGCGACGTTTTAGGGCACTTTTTTACACCTTGGGTTACATTACTTAAGTTTTAGTAAGGATCCCTAATTTTTTCTATCAATAAATATAGCTTATGTCACTCAGGGTGAATGTAGCTTTCCAATGGTGGAAGAATTTTTGAAATTGGCAAATTATTTTTGAGTTTATTCATTACAAACATACACACACACAAAAATACAAATATCTCCTCTTTATAATACTAGTATAGTATAGATAGATAATATGAATAGGTAAAACTTTCTCATTTTAGCAAAAACCTTTTCAAAATAATAGTTAGTTTCGTAGCCCCACCTACGGTAACCAAGCGAAAGCCTCCATTTATCACTGTGATAAATCAAAGCTGGTGTATGCAGACTTACGCCACGGCTTTTGCGTATCTCTATAGGTAGATATGAATGAACGAACGAACTGATATGGTGGTGTACCGTTTTTAGGGTCCCGTACGCAAAGGGTCAAACAGGACCCTATTACTAAGACTCCGCTGTCTTTCTGTCCGTCTATCACCAGGCTGTATCTCATCAGCCGTGATAGTTAAACAGTTGAAATTTTCACAAATAATGTATTTCTGTTGCCGCTATAACAACAAATACTAAAAACAGAAAAAAAAATATTTAAGGGGGGCTCCCTTACAACAAACGTGATATTTAAGATTTAAAATTATTAATTAAATTTAAATATATTTATTTACACGGTGTCCTTTAAATCATTGTTTTCTCAGACCATGGTCTAATAACTGTTAAAAAGTTGCGAGCTTAAAACGTCTATTTTAATATTACGCCTTACAGCATAGTGAGCGCGCTGGCCAGTAGTTACTAGATCTATTTCTAGATCTCTATACCTACTCTATCTTAGGTCACGTAATATTTGCTGCGTGTGCCATTGACTCCAATTTTTACGAACCATTCGAAATTCTAGCTGTTGAATTGAACTATTGATTATTCCTATTTTTATATTCCCTTATTTGATGCTATAAACAGTTAGTAGACAGTGGTGTGATTAACGTGTGTTCTGGGAAAACAGTGATTTAAAGGACTCTGTGTATACGGGGTTCCCATACAATAAACGTGATTTTTTGCCGTTTTTATAGATAATGGTACGGAACTCTTCGTGCGCGAGGCCAGCTGCACTTGGCCGGTTTTATTTTTATACTACTAAGGTAGCGAACAAGCATACCTCCCACCTGATGGTAAGCGGTTACCGTAGCCTATGGACGTTTGTATCACCAAGCGCAACAACGCGCGAGGTATCACTCTCGCGTTTGCCATACTGCAGTGACTGGGGAAAATCTCGGCAGGGATACCATTCTACAAACGAAGTTTTAGCGGGAGGATATTCCTCTGGAACCTCACGGTGCACAACTACATCGTCTCCATGGTGTGTGGATGGATTCCCTGCCGATGGCGAGCGGTGCGATCATAAAAGGAACCTGCAGGCACCATGTCAAACAACTCCTCGGAATACAACCCTTTGTACAAGCGGTAGACACACAGGGGCAAAGCTTACTGTTGTAAGTTGCAAAAGATACCATCTTTTATTTAGAATAGTTATCGATATCTTCTTATCAGATAATTATCTTCATAATTGCATAATTGCAAGATAATTAACGAGTTCACATATAAAAAGTTGTTCGATGACTGGACATCAGTTTAACTCCAACAGCAGGCGAGATCGTGGTTTAACACAAGTCAATAGTTTAATTCTCTCTTGTTCGATTATGGGTCTGATTTTAAAAAAGAATACAAAAATTTTCATTTTTATTTGCATACAGTTTGCAATATTTAGTGTGAGTATTTTCTGATGTTTTTTTAGACCACCGAACATTTTAGCAAGACGGTGGAATAGTAAATGACGCTAAATAAAAATTTTAGCACAAGGTAATAAATATAAGAACGAACAAAAAATGACCCTCACACGGGAACCGAACCCGCGACCAATAATCTCTCAGTCAGAAACCCCACGGTAATATTTCTTCTTCATTCCAGGGTGCCTACTGTCAATGTCTAAACCGCATCCAGCCTGTAGCGGAGTCCTTACTCCCAGACCTCGTGAGAAACCAGCTGAATTACCTACCTTACGATCAACCCTACGATATACTGCCTAACATCTACCCCGGTGCTGTACAACCCAATATACAACTAAACAATGTATTGCAATCACTACCCAACGTAATACAACCACTACCCAATGTATTACAACCACTACCCAATATATTACAATCACTACCCAACGTATTACAAGGATCTAATGTACTGCCAGGGTCACCCTGTGCCCCGATGACCATTATCCAAGACAGTACAGTCGCAAACACCTTGGCGAATGCCTTGCAATTGGTTGTTGTAAGCAATTTTCTGCGCAGTACGCTTCCACAAGCCGCACGCAGAGATGCCTACTCCCCAATTGAGTATATATCGCCCTCTCCGTGTGGACGTTATAATTATTAATATTAATGTATTTTACTAAGTATTGTATAGATTATTTATTTTAATAAAACAATAAAATAAAACGAATTTTATTTAATTTTTAGGGTTCTGTATCCAAAGGGTAAAACGGCACCCTATTACTAAAGCTCCGCTGTCTGTTTGTCTTTCCGTCTGTCACCAGGCTGTATGTCATGAACCGTGATAGTAAGACGGTTGAAATTTTCACAGATGATGTATTTCTGTTGCTGCTTTACCAATAAAATATTAAAAACACAACAAAATAAATATTTAACGGGGGCTCCTATACAACATACGTGATTTTTTTATATTGATAACGACAACAGGTAGACGCTTGAAATATTCACAGAATATTTAGTTATATATTCACTTTAAAAATAAATAATTATATTAAAATAAAACAAATAGTTAAGGGGGGCTCCCATACAACGAACGTGATTTTTTTTTGCCGTTTTTATAGATAATGGTACGGAACCCTTTATGCGCGAGTCCGACTCGCACTTAGCCGGTTCTTATTAATAGTAGCTATGCTTTTTTTGTTAATTTGATAGTAAGATAACGGTCTCCTGGTGGTTAAGGTACCTTTACCCGAGAAGGGATCCATTTCTCACAAAAACACGGAAATCAAATAAGAATATACTAAATACTAACAACTAGCGACAAGTATAATTACTAACAACGTAACTACTTAAAAGATTGGAACAAAAAGGTAATAATAATAAGAGATTGGCACAACATTTCACAAAGAGCTGAATCAGAGGCGATAATAGCAGATTATTAAACGAGGGAATAAAGCAGTGTTATGCGTCACGGGCGCCATATTGAATCCCGAACGTAACGAAGGATTCTAGAGTTAACTCACGAGCGGAGCAAGTTCCTAGAAGAGTTACTAGAACCCTGAGTGCAGAGAGGGATATACGCACACCAAAGATGCAGACAACTTTTTCCACGAGAAGAATACTCTACTTTTCACACTTTCTGCGAGACAATAAAAACCAAATCTAGGTTGGTGCGTTCTGTGCAGAGGTTAGTTCGATTTACGAATAAGTTCTTATCGTGTGGGTCTCTTTGGTTCATATTTTAATACAGATGAGATTCCAAATTCAAATTACGGCCTCGCGGCTCAGTCGTAGGGATATAATCACATGTTTTCGAGGTTTTACATGATATATAATTTGACATTGTCGAGCAGGTGTGGAAATAAAATTAATATGAATTTTTAAAGCCCTTTAACATACTGTTTATATGAAAAGTAGACCGTAAATGTTTTGTACAAATTGAATCAAAACATGTATGTATGTAACGTGTTTTAAAGCAATGTCTTTAATCAGTAAACAAGCAATATAGTGAAGTTGTCGACGCGTATGTATACCTAGGACAAACAGTCCAATTAGGTAGGTCCAACTTCGAGAAAGAGGTCAATCGTCGAATCCAACTCGGATGGGCAGCGTTTGGGAAACTTCGCAACGTCTTTTCGTCCAACATACCTCAGTGCCTTAAGACGAAAGTCTTCAATCAGTGTATGTTACCAGTGATGACATATGGAACCGAGACGTGGTCCTTCACTATTGGCCTTATGAATAAGCTCAGAGTCGCTCAACGAGCTATGGAGAGGGCTATGCTCGGGGTTTCTCTACGGGATCGAATCAGAAATGAGGAGATACGTAGGAGAACTCAAGTCACCGACATAGCCCGACGGATTAGCACGTTGAACTGGCAATGGGCAGGCCATATATCGCGCAGAACAGATGGCCGATGGGGCCGAAAGGTTCTCGAGTGGAGGCCACGGACCGGCAAGCGCAGCATAGGACGTCCACCCACAAGATGGGCAGACGACTTGGTAAGAACCGCAGGTCGGCATTGGATGCAGGCCGCTTCCAACCGCAGTTCCTGGAGATCAATGAGGGAGGCCTTTGTCCAGCAGTGGACGTCCTACGGCTGATATGATGATGATGATGAAGCAATATAAATGTGACGACCTCCGTAACGCAGTAGGCGAAATGCTGGCTGAGACGCAGGAGGTTGTGGGTGCAATTACCGCCTCGGAAACAATATTCGCATGAACCACAGACATGGTTCCTAGGTTGGGTGTTTCTCTAATAATATAATCATGTATTTACACAAAAAATAATGATTTATGCTATCAGTTATATGATCAGTTAACTGAACAGTAAATCAGCTGTTTTTAACGGACTTCAAGAAAGGAGGTGGTTCGCAATTCGACTGTATTTTTTAAAATATAAGTATTTGTTACTTCAGAACTTTCGACTGGGTGAACCGATTTTGATAACTCTTATTTTATTTAAAAGCTGGTGTGTCTCGTGTAATCCCATTTCCATTTGGGTCAGTTCTGACAATGGCATCCATGAGATGGACTGCACAATTAAAGTCTTAAATTTGTTTAATTTTTATGTTAAGTTTGTTAGCTCAGAACTCCGTTATACACATTTGACTTACATACTTCCGCTGCTCAGATTTTTATTATCCGATACAATAAAATAATACTTACAAATGACTGCATCGATCGACATCAAAAAAATATTTAACGAACTTGATTCATTTTAAGGCGCTACTCACGCTTGACCAAAAAAAATTTTATGCCATAATGTTTTTCTTCGAAAACGAGCTGATGTTTTAAAAGAAACTGCACCTGTATCTCCTCTGGTTATGGGTGCTGCCGTACTGTCCCAGTAAAAAAAACACACTACATCAAGCGATTTGAAAAATTATTGTTTTATTTAAAAGCACTTTTACATTGATCGCATGGAAATTTTATCAAAATTGGTAGAGTACTTTGGTTTTTACTGTTATCTGAAGTTGGTTATATTTTTGTTAAAATGTTACTTGTTAAACTTACTTTTGTTAACTACTTAGTCTTCCATAGAACTTACTTTAAACTAAGTAATGTTTAACTTAAGGTTTTAAAATAAGCTGGTGTTTAACAAGTGATTCTTCATTAAAAATCATCGCATTCACAAAATTCGTAGAATATTCTTGTTCTCGTGTCGAGAATCGCCCATCGGGATAATTAGTACTGTGACTCTCTGTATCTGCTTTAATCAGCCAATTTTGATTAAGTCAAATTATCTATTTTGGGAATAATGGCGGCCGGAACTAGACCTTATCGGATAACGAGCGGATATTGATATGTGTAACATGATTAATGATGTGGGAAGCCACTGTACCCTTCACTAAATATATCAATATAACGTTTAATTCAGGCAACAAGGTGACATACAAAAAATGATTACAATCACACTAATATTAGAAATACGAAAGTTTGGATGTTTGTTACTCAATCACGCCGTAACGGCAAAATCGATTTCGATGAAATTTGGTACATACGTAGATTATAACCTGGATCACCACATAAGCTACCATTTATCCCATAAATCAACTCTCATGGGATAAAAATGGGGTGTCAAGTCAAGTTGCAACAGCGAGTTTAGCTTTATTTCTAGGTTACCTACACATTTAGTAGTGTAACGCGTACGAAGTCGCGGGCAACAGCTAGTGTAGTATAAATACCATAACATACATCACACTAATATAATAAATGCGAAAGTTTGGACGTTTGTTTATTTATTTACTAGTTGTTACCAGCGGCTTCACCCGCGTTGTTATGGGGTGCAAAATACATATATAAAATTTGATATCCCATTTATATCCCATGGGAACTGATTTATGGGAAATGGTAACCTATGCGGTGATCCAGGTTATATCTACTTATATACCAAATTTCATAGATATCGGGTCAGCCGTTACGGCGTGATTGAGTGACAAACAAACATCGAAACTTTCGCATTTATAATATTATTGTGATAGTGTGATGTGATTTGTTTGTTTGTTTGTTACTCAATCACGTCGTAACAGCTGAACCGATTTCTATAAAATTAAGTATGTACGTAGATTATAACCTGGATTAACACATAGGCTACTTTTATCCCATAAATCAGGTTCCATGAAATAAAAATGAGGTGTCAAGCCAAGTTTCAACAGACGGGTTTAGCTTTATTTTTAGGTTTCCTACACAGTAGTGTAACGCGCGCAGTCACGGGCAATAGCTAGTGAAACAATAAACTTAAACAAAATTTTATTTACCTATTTGTGGAATCTTGCTTCGTCACTGCTTCCCTGTAGCACCTGTAAACGATGCCGACGGGCCAGAAATCCGGACCAAGTAGCACATCCTTACGCTTCGCCAGAATCTGGATTGTTTTATACTACTTGAAGTTGGAAACAGCTTGACGATCTGACGACTATCTGTGGCGCAGAGGGCGAATAGCCATCTGAGACGCAGGAGGTTGCGGGTTTCATTCAACTACCGGAACCTTTGGGTATGCAGACGATAGCACAGTTGTGGAAAGCTATACATCTAGTGCACGAGTCAGTAGAGCGCAGATTCAGTCACTCAGGGAGGCCATGGTCGAGCGCTTAAACTTGTCCTTGAAGGCAATCTCCGACTGGGGTGATGCCAATCTGGTCAAGTTAAATGCGAATAAAACCCAGGCGTGTCTGTTCTCCGCAAAACGAAGTCAATTTAATCTGACTTCTACTTTCCGAAATGTATCCATGCTCGATATATGATATCTGACCACCTCGAGCTTCTTGGTATCACATTAACTCCAACTCTCAATTTCGGCTCCTATATTGAGTCGAAAGCCCAGTTGGCTGCTAAAAAGCTTGGTATTCTCGCAAAGGTGAGGCACTACTTCACACCGGGACAGTTGCTCAACTTGTACCAAGCACAAGTCCGATCGTGTTTGGAGTACTGTTCTCACCTCTGGGACGGATCAGCGAAGTACCAACTTGAAGCTCTGGAATCAATTGAGAGAAGAGCCAAGAAGCTCATAGGCAACGATGAGCTAGTTTATGCAAGGCTCGTCAGCCTGGAGCATCGACGAAAGGTTACTAGCCTCTCGGTTTTTTATCGAGTACATTTCGGGGAGTGTGCGGCGGAACTTTTCAACCTGATCCCACCATCTCCTTTCTATCAACGGACAACCAGTCGCTCTGCGGTGCGCCACCGCATATATTGTTATAACATAAAAATTAAACAAATTTAAGACTTTAATTGTGCAGTCCATCTCATGGATGCCATTGTCAGAACTGACCCAAATGGAAATGGGATTACACGAGAAACACCAGCTTTTATATAAAATAAGAGTTATCAAAATCGGTTCACCCCGTCGAAAGTTCTGAAGTAACAAATACTTATATTTTAAAAAATACAGTCGAATTGCGAACCACCTCCTTTCTTGAAGTCCGTTAAAAACAGCTGATTTACTGTTCAGTTAACTGATCATATAACTTATAGCATAAATCATTATTTTTTGTGTAAATACATGATTATATTATTAGAGAAACACCCAACCTAGGAACCAGGTCTGTGGTTCATGCAAATATTGTTTCCGAGGCGGTAATTGCACCCACAACCTCCTGCGTCTCAGCCAGCATTTCGCCTACTGCGTTACGGAGGTCGTCACATTTATATTGCTTCATCATCATCATCATATCAGCCGTAGGACGTCCACTGCTGGACAAAGGCCTCCCTCATTGATCTCCAGGAACTGCGGTTGGAAGCGGCCTGCATCCAACGCCGACCTGCGGTTCTTACCAAGTCGTCTGCCCATCTTGTGGGTGGACGTCCTATGCTATGGTGGAAATACCTCCCATTCGCACAAAGCGGTTCTCTTCGACCTTTATTATGCGCACCGCCAAAGAGTGGAACGACTTGCCAGAGTCTGTGTTTCCTGATAGCTACAGCCTGGGTATCTTTAAGTCGTGAGTGAATAGGTTTCTTCTAGGCAAGCGTGTACCATCGTAGACTGCATCATCGCTTATCAGGCGAGATCGTGGTCAAACGCAAGCCTATAATAAATTAAATAAATAACCATCAACAATTTTTTGCATGATCTACAGATATTTATTCCGGGTCTGGTTGTTTTTCTAGACAAGTATTATTTTACAATAAAAACAGTATATAAGTATTCGTCGAATCCAACTCGGATGGGCAGCGTTTGGGAAACTTCGCAACGTCTTTTCGTCCAACATACCTCAGTGCCTTAAGACGAAAGTCTTCAATCAGTGTATGTTACCAGTGATGACATATGGAACCGAGACGTGGTCCTTCACTATTGGCCTTATGAATAAGCTCAGAGTCGCTCAACGAGCTATGGAGAGGGCTATGCTCGGGGTTTCTCTACGGGATCGAATCAGAAATGAGGAGATACGTAGGAGAACTCAAGTCACCGACATAGCCCGACGGATTAGCACGTTGAACTGGCAATGGGCAGGCCATATATCGCGCAGAACAGATGGCCGATGGGGCCGAAAGGTTCTCGAGTGGAGGCCACGGACCGGCAAGCGCAGCATAGGACGTCCACCCACAAGATGGGCAGACGACTTGGTAAGAACCGCAGGTCGGCATTGGATGCAGGCCGCTTCCAACCGCAGTTCCTGGAGATCAATGAGGGAGGCCTTTGTCCAGCAGTGGACGTCCTACGGCTGATATGATGATGATGATGAAGCAATATAAATGTGACGACCTCCGTAACGCAGTAGGCGAAATGCTGGCTGAGACGCAGGAGGTTGTGGGTGCAATTACCGCCTCGGAAACAATATTCGCATGAACCACAGACATGGTTCCTAGGTTGGGTGTTTCTCTAATAATATAATCATGTATTTACACAAAAAATAATGATTTATGCTATCAGTTATATGATCAGTTAACTGAACAGTAAATCAGCTGTTTTTAACGGACTTCAAGAAAGGAGGTGGTTCGCAATTCGACTGTATTTTTTAAAATATAAGTATTTGTTACTTCAGAACTTTCGACTGGATGAACCGATTTTGATAACTCTTATTTTATTTAAAAGCTGGTGTGTCTCGTGTAATCCCATTTCCATTTGGGTCAGTTCTGACAATGGCATCCATGAGATGGACTGCACAATTAAAGTCTTAAATTTGTTTAATTTTTATGTTAAGTTTGTTAGCTCAGAACTCCGTTATACACATTTGACTTACATACTTCCGCTGCTCAGATTTTTATTATCCGATACAATAAAATAATACTTACAAATGACTGCATCGATCGACATCAAAAAAATATTTAACGAACTTGATTCATTTTAAGGCGCTACTCACGCTTGACCAAAAAAAATTTTATGCCATAATGTTTTTCTTCGAAAACGAGCTGATGTTTTAAAAGAAACTGCACCTGTATCTCCTCTGGTTATGGGTGCTGCCGTACTGTCCCAGTAAAAAAAACACACTACATCAAGCGATTTGAAAAATTATTGTTTTATTTAAAAGCACTTTTACATTGATCGCATGGAAATTTTATCAAAATTGGTAGAGTACTTTGGTTTTTACTGTTATCTGAAGTTGGTTATATTTTTGTTAAAATGTTACTTGTTAAACTTACTTTTGTTAACTACTTAGTCTTCCATAGAACTTACTTTAAACTAAGTAATGTTTAACTTAAGGTTTTAAAATAAGCTGGTGTTTAACAAGTGATTCTTCATTAAAAATCATCGCATTCACAAAATTCGTAGAATATTCTTGTTCTCGTGTCGAGAATCGCCCATCGGGATAATTAGTACTGTGACTCTCTGTATCTGCTTTAATCAGCCAATTTTGATTAAGTCAAATTATCTATTTTGGGAATAATGGCGGCCGGAACTAGACCTTATCGGATAACGAGCGGATATTGATATGTGTAACATGATTAATGATGTGGGAAGCCACTGTACCCTTCACTAAATATATCAATATAACGTTTAATTCAGGCAACAAGGTGACATACAAAAAATGATTACAATCACACTAATATTAGAAATACGAAAGTTTGGATGTTTGTTACTCAATCACGCCGTAACGGCAAAATCGATTTCGATGAAATTTGGTACATACGTAGATTATAACCTGGATCACCACATAGGCTACCATTTATCCCATAAATCAACTCTCATGGGATAAAAATGGGGTGTCAAGTCAAGTTGCAACAGCGAGTTTAGCTTTATTTCTAGGTTACCTACACATTTAGTAGTGTAACGCGTACGAAGTCGCGGGCAACAGCTAGTGTAGTATAAATACCATAACATACATCACACTAATATAATAAATGCGAAAGTTTGGACGTTTGTTTATTTATTTACTAGTTGTTACCAGCGGCTTCACCCGCGTTGTTATGGGGTGCAAAATACATATATAAAATTTGATATCCCATTTATATCCCATGGGAACTGATTTATGGGAAATGGTAACCTATGCGGTGATCCAGGTTATATCTACTTATATACCAAATTTCATAGATATCGGGTCAGCCGTTACGGCGTGATTGAGTGACAAACAAACATCGAAACTTTCGCATTTATAATATTATTGTGATAGTGTGATGTGATTTGTTTGTTTGTTTGTTACTCAATCACGTCGTAACAGCTGAACCGATTTCTATAAAATTAAGTATGTACGTAGATTATAACCTGGATTAACACATAGGCTACTTTTATCCCATAAATCAGGTTCCATGAAATAAAAATGAGGTGTCAAGCCAAGTTTCAACAGACGGGTTTAGCTTTATTTTTAGGTTTCCTACACAGTAGTGTAACGCGCGCAGTCACGGGCAATAGCTAGTGAAACAATAAACTTAAACAAAATTTTATTTACCTATTTGTGGAATCTTGCTTCGTCACTGCTTCCCTGTAGCACCTGTAAACGATGCCGACGGGCCAGAAATCCGGACCAAGTAGCACATCCTTACGCTTCGCCAGAATCTGGATTGTTTTATACTACTTGAAGTTGGAAACAGCTTGACGATCTGACGACTATCTGTGGCGCAGAGGGCGAATAGCCATCTGAGACGCAGGAGGTTGCGGGTTTCATTCAACTACCGGAACCTTTGGGTATGCAGACGATAGCACAGTTGTGGAAAGCTATACATCTAGTGCACGAGTCAGTAGAGCGCAGATTCAGTCACTCAGGGAGGCCATGGTCGAGCGCTTAAACTTGTCCTTGAAGGCAATCTCCGACTGGGGTGATGCCAATCTGGTCAAGTTAAATGCGAATAAAACCCAGGCGTGTCTGTTCTCCGCAAAACGAAGTCAATTTAATCTGACTTCTACTTTCCGAAATGTATCCATGCTCGATATATGATATCTGACCACCTCGAGCTTCTTGGTATCACATTAACTCCAACTCTCAATTTCGGCTCCTATATTGAGTCGAAAGCCCAGTTGGCTGCTAAAAAGCTTGGTATTCTCGCAAAGGTGAGGCACTACTTCACACCGGGACAGTTGCTCAACTTGTACCAAGCACAAGTCCGATCGTGTTTGGAGTACTGTTCTCACCTCTGGGACGGATCAGCGAAGTACCAACTTGAAGCTCTGGAATCAATTGAGAGAAGAGCCAAGAAGCTCATAGGCAACGATGAGCTAGTTTATGCAAGGCTCGTCAGCCTGGAGCATCGACGAAAGGTTACTAGCCTCTCGGTTTTTTATCGAGTACATTTCGGGGAGTGTGCGGCGGAACTTTTCAACCTGATCCCACCATCTCCTTTCTATCAACGGACAACCAGTCGCTCTGCGGTGCGCCACCGCATATATTGTTATAACATAAAAATTAAACAAATTTAAGACTTTAATTGTGCAGTCCATCTCATGGATGCCATTGTCAGAACTGACCCAAATGGAAATGGGATTACACGAGAAACACCAGCTTTTATATAAAATAAGAGTTATCAAAATCGGTTCACCCCGTCGAAAGTTCTGAAGTAACAAATACTTATATTTTAAAAAATACAGTCGAATTGCGAACCACCTCCTTTCTTGAAGTCCGTTAAAAACAGCTGATTTACTGTTCAGTTAACTGATCATATAACTTATAGCATAAATCATTATTTTTTGTGTAAATACATGATTATATTATTAGAGAAACACCCAACCTAGGAACCAGGTCTGTGGTTCATGCAAATATTGTTTCCGAGGCGGTAATTGCACCCACAACCTCCTGCGTCTCAGCCAGCATTTCGCCTACTGCGTTACGGAGGTCGTCACATTTATATTGCTTCATCATCATCATCATATCAGCCGTAGGACGTCCACTGCTGGACAAAGGCCTCCCTCATTGATCTCCAGGAACTGCGGTTGGAAGCGGCCTGCATCCAACGCCGACCTGCGGTTCTTACCAAGTCGTCTGCCCATCTTGTGGGTGGACGTCCTATGCTATGGTGGAAATACCTCCCATTCGCACAAAGCGGTTCTCTTCGACCTTTATTATGCGCACCGCCAAAGAGTGGAACGACTTGCCAGAGTCTGTGTTTCCTGATAGCTACAGCCTGGGTATCTTTAAGTCGTGAGTGAATAGGTTTCTTCTAGGCAAGCGTGTACCATCGTAGACTGCATCATCGCTTATCAGGCGAGATCGTGGTCAAACGCAAGCCTATAATAAATTAAATAAATAACCATCAACAATTTTTTGCATGATCTACAGATATTTATTCCGGGTCTGGTTGTTTTTCTAGACAAGTATTATTTTACAATAAAAACAGTATATAAGTATTCGTCGAATCCAACTCGGATGGGCAGCGTTTGGGAAACTTCGCAACGTCTTTTCGTCCAACATACCTCAGTGCCTTAAGACGAAAGTCTACAATCAGTGTGTGTTACCAGTGATGACATATGGAACCGAGACGTGGTCCTTCACTATTGGCCTTATGAATAAGCTCAGAGTCGCTCAACGAGCTATGGAGAGGGCTATGCTCGGGGTTTCTCTACGGGATCGAATCAGAAATGAGGAGATACGTAGGAGAACTCAAGTCACCGACATAGCCCGACGGATTAGCACGTTGAAGTGGCAATGGGCAGGCCATATAGCGCGCAGAACAGATGGCCGATGGGGCCGAAAGGTTCTCGAGTGGAGGCCACGGACCGGCAAGCGCAGCGTAGGACGTCCACCCACAAGATGGGCAGACGACTTGGTAAGAACCGCAGGTCGGCGTTGGATGCAGACCGCTTCCAACCGCAGTTCCTGGAGATCAATGAGGGAGGCCTTTGTCCAGCAGTGGACGTCCTACGGCTGATATGATGATGATGATGATGATGATAAGTATTCTATAACTGGTTTATCTGGTTAACCGGTATCTGGTATACCCCTTCAAATAAATTTTCCAAATCGGCTGATCAAATGACGGAAACTCAACTTATACCAAGCACAAGTCTGATCAGACATGTCCTTGGTATAAGTCTGGAGTACTGTTCTCAACTTTGGGACGGATCAGCGAAATACCAACTAGGGGCTCTAGATTCAATTGAGAGAAGAGCCAAGAAGCTCATTTGCAATGACGAGTTAGCAGATGCAAGGCTCCACAGCCTCGAGCATCGTCGAAAGGATGCAAGCCTCTCGGTTTTCTATCGGATACATTTCGAAGAGTGTGCTGCGGAGCTTTGCAAGCTGATCCCACTATCCCCATTCTATCAATGGAAAACCAGACGCTCCGCGGTGCGCCACCGCTACATGGTAGACATTAGCGCGAAATTCAGTAATTTACCGGTAATCGCCTCATTTATTCCAGCGATAAATATCGACACATTCCGATAAAAACACCGATAAACGATAAATTTTAGATCTTATGCAATCGTTCCCACAATCGCTCCCGCGAGTCATATTTTGAAATTCGCGCGTGCAAGCCGTGACTATCGCTCTCTCAGCCGCTCTTCCAATCTTCCATAACCGGCACGAGTGCACCGGCCGCCACGTGCGGAAGGGCTTGTCTAGCTCGTTGGTTCATTCAGCACGGTGGTCAGTGAGGATTCAGGAAAACTAACTGAAGTTATCTTTAATAATATTCTCAATTAACATCGATCTCATGTTATACAACGTTAGAAGAAAAACTTTTTAGTTAGATAATATGCTCTTTCGGACATAGTACCTCTCTCTTCGGACAAAATGAAATTGACAGACAACTGTGAGGTACTCTACTCTAATATTTGGGCAATCGCGCTAATTTTGAACGGTAATAACTAAACAAAACCAGAACCAAATGTGTTACGTATCGCGCTAACAATTTGAACGTATACGAATCGGCACAACTTAGAGAGGCCTATACCCAACAATGGGTGAAGTCAGGCTGTGGGTGATGATGATGATGATGATACGAATTGGCTATTCGGTTGAAGATACGTTGTTGTAGCGTACGGTCTATCTTTATAAATCGTGCTAGTTTGTTTGTATGAACGTGCGTGGGCGTGGGCGTGGGCGTGGGCGTCCACGCCCACGCCCACGCCCACGCCCACGCCCACGCCCACGCCCACGCCCACGCCCACGCCCACGCCCACGCCCACGCCCACGCCCACGCCCACGCCCACGCCCACGCCCACGCCCACGCCCACGCCCACGCCCACGCCCACGCCCACGCCCACGCCCACGCCCACGCCCACGCCCACGCCCACGCCCACGCCCACGCCCACGCCCACGCCCACGCCCACGCCCACGCCCACGCCCACGCCCACGCCCACGCCCACGCCCACGCCCACGCCCACGCCCACGCCCACGCCCACGCCCACGCCCACGCCCACGCCCACGCCCACGCCCACGCCCACGCCCACGCCCACGCCCACGCCCACGCCCACGCCCACGCCCACGCCCACGCCCACGCCCACGCCCACGCCCACGCCCACGCCCACGCCCACGCCCACGCCCACGCCCACGCCCACGCCCACGCCCACGCCCACGCCCACGCCCACGCCCACGCCCACGCCCACGCCCACGCCCACGCCCACGCCCACGCCCACGCCCACGCCCACGCCCACGCCCACGCCCACGCCCACGCCCACGCCCACGCCCACGCCCACGCCCACGCCCACGCCCACGCCCACGCCCACGCCCACGCCCACGCCCACGCCCACGCCCACGCCCACGCCCACGCCCACGCCCACGCCCACGCCCACGCCCACGCCCACGCCCACGCCCACGCCCACGCCCACGCCCACGCCCACGCCCACGCCCACGCCCACGCCCACGCCCACGCCCACGCCCACGCCCACGCCCACGCCCACGCCCACGCCCACGCCCACGCCCACGCCCACGCCCACGCCCACGCCCACGCCCACGCCCACGCCCACGCCCACGCCCACGCCCACGCCCACGCCCACGCCCACGCCCACGCCCACGCCCACGCCCACGCCCACGCCCACGCCCACGCCCACGCCCACGCCCACGCCAACGCCCACGCCCACGCCCACGCCCACGCCCACGCCCACGACGCCCACGCTCACGCCCACGCCCACGCCCACGCCCACGCCAACGCCCACGCCCACGCCCACGCCCACGCCCACGCCCACGCCCACGCCCACGCCCACGCCCACGCCCACGCCCACGCCCACGCCCACGCCCACGCCCACGCCCACGCCCACGCCCACGCCCACGCCCACGCCCACGCCCACGCCCACGCCCACGCCCACGCCCACGCCCACGCCCACGCCCACGCCCACGCCCACGCCCACGCCCACGCCCAAGCCCACGCCCACGCCCACGCCCACGCCCACGCCCACGCCCACGCCCACGCCCACGCCCACGCCCACGCCCACGCACTCGCCCACGCCCACGCCCACGCCTACGCCCACGCCAACGCCCACGCCTGATTTTTAAATATATGTACTCGAAGATGCCTGGACCGATTCGAGAATTTTTTTTGACATATTTTTTATAGGACATATTTCCAGGTGGTCCCGTTGGCACCATGTCAGGATCTGATCTGAACCCTCAAATTTTATACGCATTATGTGTTTTTAAATGTAAATTATATTTTTGTTAAAATGTTTTGTAATAGTTGATGTCGATTGCAAGAGTTGGCAGTAACTTTTATATCAAATTTATTACCTTATTCTAGTCGATTTTCTTTAACATTTGTTAATATTACCAGTACTTTTTTTTTCGAGAAGTCTTGTTTATGTTATGAGAAACCGTCACTTGAATATCGTCAGTATATCACAAAACATCCTGTATTTGATAGAGAAAAAGTTGGTAGCCCTATTCGATACGCACTTGACCAATTATTTTTTTCTTTTAGCAGAAGCAAGTTTGTTGCAAAATATTAGGCAAGAAATGATATGAATCGCGCTGTACGTGTTTATTTTATTGTAATTATATTTAATCTAATAACAAGGAAATTGAACGATTTGTTAATGTTTATTACGTAAGTTACTTACATACTATCAAATACCTTCGTGGCGTAGTGGCGAAAAGCCGGTTGAGATAGGCATAGACAGACATTTATTTGCTACCACAGCACACACAAATTCACACAATACAATCAAAAGGTATAACATCAAAGAGAAAGCACCAGTAAGACAAAACAAAAAATTACATACAACTAACATAGGAACAATAGAATGAAATAATAAATGTACAATGTAGTCAGGGAAAAATTAAAAAGAGGCAAGTAGGTACTGCTACTGCAGCAAATGGGTTGCAAATGGGAACAATAACTCAGCATTATGCAGAGATGCAGGAGGGTTCGATTCCTGCCACGGCACAAATGTTTACATGTTTTTTTATATATTATAAGTACTTACAAAAAATGGTATATAAGTATTCTATCAGTTATCTTGTTCCCATGTCGCGGGATTCCAACCGGTTGACCTTCAAATTGAAGTTGGTCTTGGGATCAACCGTATTATGGTGCGTCTGTTAGCACAGTTGCAAAAATAGACCTTGTTACCTCAAAAAAGTAACAACTGTTTAACGTGTGTTTAAAGAATTCCTTAGCAATTTTTGTAAAGGATTTTTTAAACATGCGCTAGACAGTGTTTATTTTTATTTAGATACCCAGAGAGTTCACTCTCTATAGTCCACTGGTTTATTATTTAGCTACATGTTATAAATTTACCAATCTTTAAATAATGATTTCAAAGCATTAGAAATCAAAAGTAGTACACAATTCATAGAATCTAGGTGACACAAATACCTATTTTATAATGCTATCACATGTTTATTAGGTTTTTGGTATGCCAAGCGACATTATTACGAAAATAGGTGATGTTATAAATATAAGCCGGCAGGTAGGACGACATTTTGTTAATATCTCGACAAAATGGAGGCGGTGATGTTGCGCGTTGTTTTAATTGTGAATTTTCAGGTAATGTGTTTTTATTTCTTAGTAATTAAATCAGTGATATACGATGGATGTTGGATGGACGATTGGACCTTCGTGGCGCAGTGGCCGAATAGCCGGCTGAGATACAGGAGGTAGCGTTCGTATCCCACCGCAGAACAAATATTTGCATGATCTACAGATATTTGTGCGTTCTCGTTTTTTCTCTATTATATTATAAGTATGTATTAAACAAAAAAGTATATAATTATTTTATCACTTATCTGATTCTCATATTACAAGCTTCGCTTAGTTTGGGACTAGATAGCGCTGTGTGAAATGTCCAGCAATATATTAAACTGATAAAACTTATTGAACGTAACACAAAATTTTCGAAATGAATGTTGTGTAATTATATGATCCTACAAAGGTCAATTACCGGTAACTTATCGCTTATCGGGATAGTAAATTTTCTTAGAAAAAACCTGATAATTAATTATTAATATTAACTGGAATAACAAATAACTACAATCTAATATATAAAATTTTCGTGTCAGAGTGTTTGTAACAAAACTCCTCCGAAAGGGCTTGGCCGATTCTTATGAATTTTTTAGTGTATATTCGGTAGGTCAGAGACGTAAACTATTTTTCGCCCTTGTACCTCCACGCTCCATTTTTCAATAACGATTTTAGTATTTTTGTATGAACAATATCCATATAATTTAACCGTCGCTCATTGACGTAAAGTCATCTACATGAAGTGTCGCGTCACTTTGACATTTCATTCTGCATTTGATTCCATTGATAATTTATATGGCAGAACAAAGTTTGCCGGATCAACTAGTATACAGAGTGTTTTTTTTAACTGGGACAGTACGGCAGCACCCATAACCAGAGGAGATACAGGTGCAGTTTCTTTTAAAACATCAGCTCGTTTTTAAAGAAAAACATTTTGCCATTAAAATTTTTTTGGTCAAGCGTGAGTAGTGCCTTAAAATGAATCAAGTTGGTAATTTTTTTAATGCCGATCGATGTAGTCCTTTGTAAGAATCATTTTATTGGATAGGATGAAAAAAATCTGAGCAGCGGAAGTTAGTCAAATTTGATAAAATGTATTCTCATACAAGAGGACAAACAAAATTCCTCCAACAAACATTTTATTAGATTCAAATTGCACATTAAAGAACTGAAGCGATTAAGAAGTTTAGGAACTCCATGCTCTCATGGGCAATTCATAAAATTTCGTATTTCAGAACAATTTTGAATTTCGAACATGGTTCTTGCATCTGTCGGACTCTTATGAGCATGAATGAATGAATGAATGAAATACTCTTTATTGCACACCAAATAAAAATACAATAATGGAAATAAACAATAAATAAAGGTACAATGGGCGGTCTTATCGCTAAAAGCGATCTCTTCCAGACAACCTTTGGATGGACAGGATAAACAAAATCAAAAGACGGCGGTGTAAGAGTACCTACAGACATAAACAGAACCCACAAAATAAAATATATTCAAAAGAGCAATTCAAAAACATTTCGTGTTTCAGAACAATTTTGAATTTGGAACATGGTTCTTGCATCTGTCGGACTTTTATATCAGTCATTGCATCATCTTATTTATCCTATCATGACATTGTCATATACGCAAAAAGTAGTCTTAATTGAAGCATACTTCCTCAACCGATGAAGCCCAACTAATGGACAAACCTACTAAGATTGTTTAAGTGTAATAATTTTATAAGTACCTATATTTTTTTTAAATAAATAAATTAAAAAAAAAGAAAAAAAATGCGTTGAAGTGGTATCAGGAACCAGACCGCGATGTACCACTACCACTACCTGATACCACTTTAACGCATTAGTTGGGCTTCGTCGGTTGAGGAAGTATGCTTCAATTAAGTCTACTTTTTGCGTATTTGACAATGTCATCATAAGACAAATAAGATGATGCAATGACTGATATAAAAGTCCGACAGATGCAAGAACCATGTTCGAAATTCAAAATTGTTCTGAAATACGAAATGTTTTTGAATTGCTCATGAAAGCATGGAGTTTCTAAACTTCTTAATCGCTACAGTATTAATACTTTTTTAACATGCAATTAGAATCTAATAAAATGTTTGTTGGAGGAATTTTGCTTTGCCCTGTTGTATGAGAATACATTTTATCAAATTTTACTAACTTCCGCTGCTTAGATTTTTTTATTTGATACAATAAAATGATCCTTACAAAAGACTGCATCGATCGGCATCAAAAAAATTTTTACCAACTTGATTCATTTTAAGGCGCTACTCACACTTGACCAAAAAAAAATTATTGCTAATATGTATTCCTTTGAAAACGAGCTGATGTTTTAAAATAAACAGCACCTGTATCTCCTTTAGTTATGGGTGCTGCCGTACTGTCCCAGTTAAAAAAAACATACTGTATATATATATAAAGGTACAGTCTGTGTTAGTACATGGTATTATCATGTGTGAGTTATTGATACTGTAGTCTACGACGTTATCCACAGATTAGTTAAATACGTTTACATTTAAAGAAATGTTCCAGCTAGAGGGTCTGATAGAGAGTAACATAGATTATTAAGGTTGTGTTAAAAAAACATAAATATAAAGACCATGAAGAAGAAGAAGGAGAATACACAATATTAAATCGAAGATTTAAGATAACTTATTGACATTGGAAGTTATATTAAGAGACAATGAACATATAAATATTGTTGTGAATGACATTTGAAATTATTTTATTAACTTACAGATAATCATGGCTGCCGCTCATGGAATAACACTACCCCTTAACACAGTGACAACGAAAATAGAATCATTTAAATGTCTACCAAAAGAAACTACGGAATTAGAAGACTTACCGATTTGTTTTGAATCTATACATTTTCTAACACCTCCTAACGTAATAATCCCTGAAATAGAGAATAAATTTAACAAAGCACTAAATAATGACGAAGAATGGGCGTTACAATATAGCCATTATAATAAAATGGCCTCGCCGCCAACAATAGACTTCGAATCTGTTACCGAGTTTCCTAAATATGTATATAACCCGAACTTACTTTTTGTGCCTTGTCTTTCAATGGACGAATCAATTGAATCGTTATCCAATTTTATGTCATCACCATCGTTAGGGCTAGAATTACCTTTAAAAGTATCTAGTTCTGTCAAATCTTTAGACTCATTGTCTTTGAAATCACCAACGCCATCGATAGGAGATAATCTAAATGCTCCTTTACCATCTACTATATTTGATTTATCGAATAGTCAATCATCAGTAAACAATTGTAATGCTGAGATAACATTGTCACTGCCTCTGTCATGTATTGTAACTTCGGAGCCATCAAAATCAACTTTAGATTTAACAAAGTCTACGGAGCTATCTAAGTCTCAAATTATTTCACCAAGTACTGTATTACCATCCAGGACTTTATCATTACCAGTTCCTTGTTCATATATATTTAATCTAAATCATGAAAACAATGGCGCTTCATCGTGTTCCACTTTTACTTTACCTCTTTCTGTTACTAGTACTACTAAAAGCATGAAATCTTCTCAATTGAATACTCAGTTCAGTTCATCCCCTTTGTCATTAAACTATACACCCACACCAATGCCTAGTTGTTTTGATTATTCGTTCCCAACACATATTCAATCATCATATCTACCTTCACCAAATACGCTACCAAAACCTTTAATTCCTTCGTCTTTGCCGGGTTCTCAAGGATTTAGATCTTCATTATTTACCACATCTACTTGCTCGACGCAACTTCCATTAATCTCAAATCCTGTAAGTGCTTCTAATCAAAATTATTATTCATTTCCATCATTGACTAACACAGAACTCATACCAATACAGGATTATGCGAATAAATGCCCAAAAGTACCAAACTCTGGACTTACAACTGCAATGGTTAGAACAAGACAATGCGCTTGCTTGAACACCGCGCCTGCTTATAACCTTATAACTTCACCTGCCCAGGATTTCAAATTTGCCTCTACAGCTTCTTCTTCAATCTATAGATACTGCCACACTTTAAGACCTTTGCTATGGCAAAGGTTTTAAAGTATGGCAGTATCTACATCGCAGTACGAGATGATGTAACTGTGCTCCATTTTTTTAAAAACATTTTTTATCACCACCTAGCATTATATTATTACACAATATAATATCTTATGGGTTATATACTATCTCACCTCTTAGTTCTTTTGATCTGTCTGAAAATGAATAGGCGTATTGTTTAGAATTAGCGAATCCTTCATATGGTTTACACGTACCGCCTATAAATGGAAATACTTTACTGACAAGCTCCTACATAACACAAGCTACTCCTCAGCTTGATAGTTTTTATGAAAGTATATCGTCTTCAAATAATATTTTAATTTGAATGAATTGAAGGCATCCGTACTAATATTAAAAATACGAAAGTAACTCTGTTTGTTTGTTTGTTACATTTTCACGACAAAACGGCTGACTGGATCGTAATTAAATTTGACAAAAGAGAAATTATATCCTGCGGAAGGATATAGGCTATCTATTGTTTAAAAAATAATCTTGAAGGGGTGAAATATGTGTTGAAAGTTTATATAGGCAATCCGTAATTCCTCAAGTTAGGGATCTGAAAATTCCTATTTAGGCTTCTGGTAAGAAATAAAGAAATACGTGTTTCAACTTTTTTTCAAAATCATCTCTACGTTTGCAGTAATAGAATTGATAGCCCCGAATTAGCGTCTCTCGTTTTCAATTCAAAACGCATTTTAACCATACTAGATACACAACAATCTTTCATGTTCCTCTCAGTCACACCAACTATGCCCAAAATTCTGTCATCTAGATAGGTTCTACAACAGGGTTTTTTCGTCGATAGACATCTTCTTAAAGCATCTTTTAAGAAACATATTATATCTGTTCTTAATCGTCTAAAGCGCGTTCCGTTAAATATTCAGAAACTCCCTACACCCCCTCCCTCACCCCCTCAAGTATAAACATTTACACAGCATCCCTCCCTCTTTCGTTCTTCAAATGCGTACCTACTAAATTCCTTGAAACTTAATAATTATATAAGTATTGTGTTTTTAATAATTTTCTCTAGGTGTCTAATTTCTTAAATGTTAGTCTATAAAATGAGAATCTGTTATTAGCATTAAGCATTAGCTGTAAGAGTTTGTTTACATTGATATCAAGTGCTGTAGATCCTGTAATCAAATAAAAATCTCGAAAGAAGACAAAGTAAGGGGTTAAAATTATGAGGTAAACATTCTTTAGATGCACTCCCTGCGTACAGTCTATGGACCCTTACAAAAATAAATTATAGATAGATTGTGACCGGGATTGGGTCATAGGCTACTTTTAACCCAACTGCGCAGGACTGCGCACTAATGAACCCGCGAGTTCGCTAGGTTCTAGTATAATATGTTGCCTTCATTTGCATCATCTACCGCAAATAGTTATGTCAAATTGAAAATATTAAACATCTATAACGAACAAGCTACAAATAATACCATTATTGAAGTAAAACTTCTATCCGCATGCTTGACTTGGGGAGTAAGCTGGTGAATGTGGCGGGAGCCTTACGAAAAGTGTGATCGGGCGAGGCGAATGGATGTTGAGAGGGAGATATAAGTTAGTGAAGATAGAAATTTGCATATATTTAAAGTCTAACTTTTTATTAGCTGCAGTAAAATGACGTTTTGTGGGTTGCCGGTTTTTGAAGAAAAATAAATAGGGATGAGTGAGTGAATCATAAATGAATAATCAGTTTGGTTTTTTTTTTTGAGATTTAATATTAAGTTGTAATGTATTTTTTAACCTATTATTATTACTATACTAGAGGATTGATCTTTTTTAGTGGAAGTATAGGGAGGTACATTCAAAATGAAACAAAAACGTCATAATAATGTTATTTAATTAATTTTTGTGAACTGAATCACATCCCTATTGAGATTAGGCTGGCAACATTATTTTACGGAATGACATTTAGAAACGTCATTTTACTGCAGCTAATAAAAAGTTAGACTATAGATGGAGCTAAAGAAGTATTACTTCAGTCGTGTGGTCTAAAGCACACTCGTTTTTTTTTAATAATATTTCTATATAAGATAATTTGTAATTATATTAATGTTACAGAGCTATTAGAATAAGCATAATTTTGAGTAATTGTGACAATATAAACTGGACTGTACTAAATGAGATTTTGTATTTGTTATCTGATTTATAGAATAGATCTCTAAGATAATAAGATTGCCGATTCTAATCTAGTTTTTGTATATCCCAGATAAGTAATAAAGCTTAGAGCAGCTACGATAAAAAAACAATAAAATCATGAAATTTCACTCAAACTTAGCGAAGTTGCGAATTGTATTTGAAATGTTTTTTACTTACTGAAACTCTGATGAGTTAGCAGAACAAGGCTGCACAGCCTCGAGCATCATCGAAAGGTTGCAAGCCTCTCGGTTTTTTCATCGGATACATTTCGGAGAGTGTGCTGTGGTGCTTTTCATCCTGATCCCACCATCCCCTTTCTATCATCGGACAACCAGACGCTTTGCGGTGCGCCACCGCTACATGGTAGACATACCTCCCATACGCACAAAGCGGTAAGTACTCTTCCTTCTTTATTATGTGCACTGCCAAGGAGTGGAACGCCTTGCCTGAGTCTGTGTTTCCTATTATCCAGCGGGTAGCGCTGTAATCGCACGGCAAAGATTAGCTCCGTAAACATTTAAGTCTAAAAATTAGTTAAAAGCGATAAAATACGGCTATCCAAGTTCCAATCATAAAAGTAAACAGTGTTAAATATATGTAAACGTTATCTAGGAAAAATACAAAAGCTTATTGACATAAAAGTGCAATCAAAGTTTGGAAAGTGACTTCGTAGTTTTATTAAAAAAAACAAAGTGTTACAGTGTTCAAGACCTTATAACTACTAACAGACTAATTTTGTGTAAACAAAGTGACAATAAGTTGCCTTTTTTTTTTAATTATGCAGTGAATTTGGACCAAAAGTGAAATTAAAAAATAGTGACGGTTGCAAATTAATAAAGTCTGATGACAAACCAACGATTTCTAAACTTAAACAGTATCTATCAACTGACCACTAATTTCACACCACGACTCAACGCTCCTGATGGCCGTGAGGTGTATACTTGCGACTGCCGACTAAGAGTTACCGAGTTCGATTGTACATGAGCTAGAAAACTTTTTGTGTAAAAAAGTTTTTAGCGAGTCAAGTTTTAGCATTATGCCATCTAGGAGGATTCTAAAGCGAAATCAGTTTCTATAATATAGACACTGTAACAAATTGAGAAGAAGGAACACTGACCTCTACTACAAACTTAACTAAGGTCAGTGGAAAAATATATTTGAACAATTTGAACTACTTTATTAAAATACATTTTGATTAAGAAGCAACATACCTACAACGTTCTGACTTTATTACAACATGGATTCACACAACAATGTGACATTAAGGCGTATATTAAGAAGGCACAATTCAGAAAATGACCTTACCCATCTGGATGCCACTGTGGCAAATAATTCTGCATATATTTTTGATGCCTCAATGCGAAGCCTACCAGATGCCTCACTAAGTAATAATTCGCGTGTGATAGAATTGGAAATGCAAATGGAACAGACAATGCAATCTTTATCTGCCGCAAACCAAGAAGTAGATATACTGACAATTGAAAATAGTTGTTTAAAACGAGAGATTGAAAATTGTAATTTAATAATAAAATCACTCAAATGTATACAAAGCCCTATAGTAGAAAGGCAGCGCTGTCCATCACCTAGACCTATGTTTTGTGAAAGAAAGAAACGTCAGTTTCTTGCACCATATGTACGAGTGTTAGATAAAGGGGTACAAACCGACTACAGAAGTCCCCTAAAGCCTGTTAGAAAAATAAATAAAAAAATTAAGCTGTCTATAAAACCAAAAAATAAATACATGAACAAGGGTTTGTTTAGAAAACTAAGAAGACTAAACAAAAAATTAAAAAACCTGAAATACGAACTAGAGAAGCTTAAGCTAGACAAAGACGGGATACATCAGAAGATCTTAGAAAGTGAATATAAGATGAGAATGCAAGAATCGAATGCTCAAACCTCCTACAAGACGTTATATGAAAATGTAGAGAAGAAAACAGTGAAAATTTTTTCAGACAGCATCGGGTGCGGATTAGCGTCTAAGGTGTTAAAATCCAGTGACCAAATTAAGGTTCTCAACCACTGCAAACCTGGAGCTACAAGTAGCCAAATATTAAGAAATTTCTATGAGCACACAAAAGATCTACACGACAACGATTTGGCAGTTATATTGATTGGAGATTATTATGAAACAAAACTGGATATCCCTTATACTACAATAATTAGAAGTATTCTGCTCAATGACTCTAGAAATTTTAATATTATACTGGGAAGTGTATTGTACGACGGTAAAAATGATAATAGGATTTATAGTATAAACACTGAACTAGCTCGCTTATCTTATGTGTCAGAAAAGGTTAAGTACCAGGAGTTAAATAATACGAATAGGAGATTAATCAAAGACTACATGTCAAAAGAAATCACGAGATCGAGCCATAGTTTCATTGGCTCTTCGTGCTTAAAATTTGTAAAAACAGACCCAGAGATGACTCCAAATTTTCTGAAAACCAACAAAACAGTAGTAAATGGTTAATAATTGTACATACAAATATACAAAGCATAGGTAATAAGTACTTAGAGCTTGAACTTTTGACTGAAAACACAAATTGTGATGTTCTATGTCTCACTGAGACATGGGCAAATGAGTTTAAAATTGATGTAATGACTATTGAGGGATACACATTAGCAACTTTGTATAATCGAAAAATGTTTGAACATGGAGGTACCGCCATATTCATAAAAAATGGATTGCAATATAAAACTAGACATGACCTAACCAAGCTAAGTTTTGAAATGAACTGTGAATTATCGGCAATAGAAATAAAAAATAATAATTTGATAATAATTTGTATGTATAGACCTGACTATGATTATTTAATATTTGAGGACATATTAACAAAAATTCTTGAAAAGGCAACTATAGAAAGGAAAAAAATGGGATAGCTGGTGATTTTAATTTAAATGTAATGTCAAATAATTTATACAAAAAAAAAGAAGTTTTACTTTTTCTAAGGCTATTAGATGAATTCAAATGTAGAGTTATAATTAATGAGCCAACGCGAACTAAGAAGAAGTCCGCCACATGTATTGATAATTTTATTTTAAATGATGATGTCAATTTAAAACACCATGTAGGTACAGTCCTAGATGTTAAATTGTCCGATCACAATGTCATACAATTAGACTATAAACTAGGTTGTGATAAAGTTAAAGTCATGAATGAAGAGAAGATTCGAACAAGAATCATGTCAGGTATTAATAAGAATTACTTTCATTACTTATTTTGTAAGGACTTGGATGATATTAAAACCTCTATTGAGTCTGCTCGTGCTGCAAATGAGAAAATGAACATTCTTATGGATCACATTAAATTCTGCTACTATGCAGCGTTTCCGATAAAAACAATTAAGATCCAAACAAACAAGAATAGGTTATTATCCACAAAAGGTATACAAATATCAAGAAATAATATAAATAATCTAGAAATATTACAAAACATGTATCCCAGCACAGCTACAAAACAAAAACTCAAAATGTATAAAAAAATATTTAAAAAAGTGTTGTTTACCGCGAAAAAATTTATGAATGCAACAAGAATACAAAAATCGACAAATAAAATAAAAATGACATGGAAAATTGTAAATGAACAGCAAAATAAAAAAATAAAAAATTGTAATAACAGAATCAATAAAATTAAAAATATAAATGGAGAAATAATAACAGATAATAAAATTATAGCAAATAATTTTAATCGTTTTTTTAATGACATTGCTAGAAATTTAACAAACAAATTGGATGTTCAAGTAGATAACTGTAGTAAATATTTAGGTAAACCAACACTGAAAAAAATATTGTTTTCAAGTATCTCTGATTCTGAATTTAGAAGGATTATCAGCTGTATTAAAAGTAAAACAACTAAAGATGTTTATGACATGGACACGAAAACTATAAAGGAATTAATTTTATGCAATAATTATATGTTCGACATTGTTCTTGAAATTTTAAATGAATGTATTATGCAGGGTACTTTCCCAGATAGTTTGAAAATAGGTAAAATTGTACCACTATACAAAAAAGGAGAAACTGTTGAAATTGGTAATTATAGACCAGTGTGCGTCTTACCTGTACTATCAAAATTTTTGGAATATGCTATTAAGTCTAGGATGATTAATTATTTTGAAAGAAATAAACTATTTACAGAATGTCAATTTGGTTTTCGAAACAAGAGATCAACAGAAATGGCCATAAGAAAAACGGTTTACTTTATACTAGACGCTATGGATAAATCGCAGAAAGTCTCAAGTGTTTTCTGCGATTTATCCAAAGCATTCGATTGCCTAAGGCATGACATCCTAATTCATAAGCTGAAATTCTATGGTTTTGAAAATACTGAACTTAACATCTTGCAGTCGTATCTAAACAATAGAGTTCAAATTGTAAAAGTTAATAGCATAAGGTCAGACGCGCAACGCAATAGCATAGGAGTGCCACAAGGCTCTATACTAGGGCCAGTGCTATTCTTAATTTATGTTAACGACTTGACAAATTGTTTACCAGAATGGGCATTGGTTACCTTGTTTGCGGATGACACGCATGTAGGGGTCAAGGACAAAAAACTTGAAGTCGTTGAAGACCAAATAGAGGTTGTTCTAATAAAGTTAAAACAGTGGTTTGAAACAAATGGCATAATTTTAAATGCTGATAAAAGTACTATTTTAAAATATACAAGCTCAAGAAAAAATCGCAAGGACATTATAAAAGAAGTTACATTTCTAGGGTGTACGTTGGATTCTACTTTATGTTACGATAGTCATATAGACAAAATATGTAAAAGACTGACTAGCGCTAATTATGCATTGTTTAAGCTAAAACCAATAGTGGATAGGAAAACTCTCTTATCGGTTTACTACGCCTACTGCCACTCTATTATAAGTTATGCAATAACAGTCTGGGGAAATGCTTCAAAAATTGAGAGAGTTCTAATTTGCCAAAAAAGGTCGATAAGAATTATACACGGCTTACAGAGATTAACTTCAGCTAGGGCTTATTTTAAGAAAAGTAAAATATTGACAGTTATATCACTATTCATATATAACTCTCTTATAGAAATATATTTAAGGAAAAATGATTTTTCAATTAATAGTCAAATTCACAATTACAATACCCGAAATAAAAATAAAATATATGTACCTAGAACTAGGCTTGCTAAAACATTTAAACAAGGCGTCTGCTTAAAGCTCGCTATGTTTAACAAACTACCATTAGAAGTAGCACGGCTACCGCTAGCCCAATTCAAACTAAAATTAAAATTATTCTTTCAACAAAATCCGTTTTATCACATTGACGAGTTTATGAGCTGTTCCTTCTCTGATTTGTAGGTGCGAGTGTGTCTCTAAGCTGTACCTGCTTATGTAGATGTACCTATGTTTTAGTTTAATTTAGTTAGTAGTTTGACATTTATCTAAATTATTGTGTTTTTTACTATGTACCGACCCTATGTATCTTGACTTGCCAATGTTATGCAATGTAACTTTATGGTTTAATAAATGAATATGAATATGATGAATATTAACTACAAACAAAGGGACTTAAAGTCGCAAGTGAATAGGTTTCTTCTAGGCAAGCGTGTACCATCGTAGACTGCATCATCGCTTACCATCAGGCGAGATCGTGATCAAACGCTGGCCTATAATTTATAAAAAAAAAATCTTGACGACTTTGAGAGTATGGAACCAAATTCAAACAAGCTCTGGATATTTGCGTAAATCTGAGCCAACGTATGTTTACTTAGGACCGGAGGAGTAAACACCATTTTGAGAAGATTTGTACATACAGAAAGTCTATCCTTACTTCATAAATTATAAACGGGAAAGTTTGTTTGTTTATTAGCCAATCTCGTTGCAATGAACGAATCAATTTATTTTTTACCAACTTCAAATAAGGAGGAGGTTCTCAATCCGACTGTATTTTTTTATGTTTGTTACCTCAGAACTTGTTGTTAAAACAAGTAAATTTTTAACAAAAATATAACCGACTTCAGATAACAGTAAAAACCAAATTACGCTACCAATTTTGATAAAATTTCCATGGGATCATTTTAAAAGTGTATTCTTTCTAATAAAATACGAATTTTCAAAATTGATTGATATATAACGGAGTTCTGAGCTAACAAACTTACGATAACATAATAATTAAACAAATTTAACGTTTATAAGATTTTCTCATATATGCCACTGTCAGAACTAGACCAAATGGAAATGGGACCACACGGAAAGTATCAGCTTTCAAATAAAAAAAGAATTATCAAAATCGATTAACCTAGTCAAAAGTTCTGAGGTAAAAGCATTAAGAAAAAAATACGATCGAATTGAGAACCCCCTCCTTTTTTGAAGATGTTAAATGTGTTCTTATCATCCCGCTTAAACCAAATCTGATGTGCTTTAGTGGTCACGGTGAAGATGTCGGTCTCGGCTATTGAAAATCGTCAAGTGTTGGAAGTTTTCGGACGATCTAAAATCCCAGGAACTTGGTACTAACTATAACAAGGTTGGCTATCAGCTATTATGAACACAATGGAGTAGATTTCTTTTATATTTTAATTCACTTGGGATAACCAAGGTAAAGGGAGGAGTGAGGGGTGTTTAATATAATTCATCGTTAATTAATAGTTATACTTATTTTATAATAAGGGCTTGTCACTCCTTTAATTCATTGGCTAAGGCAAATAAGGAGGTTGATCTATTGAACACAAAAATAAGTAAGCTCAAACGCTTACTCAACGAGCTATGGAGAGGGCTATGCTCGGGGTTTCTCTACGGGATCGAATCAGAAATGAGGAGATACGTAGGAGAACTCAAGTCACCGACATAGCCCGACGGATTAGCACGTTGAAGTGGCAATGGGCAGGCCATATAGCGCGCAGAACAGATGGCCGATGGGGCCGAAAGGTTCTCGAGTGGAGGCCACGGACCGGCAAGCGCAGCGTAGGACATCCACCCACAAGATGGGCAGACGACTTGGTAAGAACCGCAGGTCGGCGTTGGATGCAGGCCGCTTCCAACCGCAGTTCCTGGAGATCAATGAGGGAGGCCTTTGTCCAGCAGTGGACGTCCTACGGCTGATATGATGATGATGATGAGGCACTTAACCGATGACGTGTATATGAGTGTGTGTATTGATATCTCTTCTATTTAATTTCTTTCGTTTTACCCTACCTGTTTAAATATTACTATTCTTTTTTTATACAGCTTATATGGCAAACGAGCATGCAGTCCACCAGATGTTAAGTGGCTACTGCAGCCCATGGATATCCACATTGAATTCAAAACAAGGTATTATGCTGTCTTGATTTCTATGTGGATACGTTGTCATACTATAGGACTTAGCTGTTATGCATGTGCAAGTACACTACAGGAACATACCATCACCATCTAACCGGAACACAGCAGCACAAGTACTGCTATTTGGCGGCAGATAAAGGTAAGGCGGTGGTGCCCACTTCCTCGAGCCCGTTCACAGAAGCTCTACCACCAGTAAAATTTATTTCTTACCTTATCTGCGGAAGCTTTTAATTAGTCTTCTTAGAATAAGTAGCATTTATTTTTGTTTATTTTCTACTCAAATACCTTTTCTGTAACCTAGCTGTAAGTTTTCCTAAAATTCTAAAAATAAAATAAAATAATATTATAAATTCTAAAGTAACTGTCTCTCTGTTTGTCTGTTTGTAACGTTTTCACCACTAAACGGCTGAACAGATTTCAATTAAATTTCATACACAGATTGATTATGACAGGGAGTTGGATATACGCTACTTTTTACCCAACTGCAAAGACGGAGGGTAATGTTTTTATTGAGAAACCATGCGGGCAAAGCCGCGGGCGGGTATTAAAGCGGTATTTAAGGGGAGACCGGAGGGGAATCGCCCATACAACACGTACTACCAAGATCATTTCTAATTGGAGCATATTTCTACCTTAATAAGGTATTATTATAATTTGAATAGTATTTATCTAGGTTCCCAACCATATATTAGATCAAAATACTTAGGTAACTAAAATGAAATAGAAGCGTATCGCATTCTGCATGTTTTACGTTATAAAAGACCTGTTTTCATTCTAATTGTTTCGTAATAAAAACAACAACATCTTACGCATCCCAGTCATGGGAACATAGATTATAGCGTCTAGGTACAGAATAACAACACAATGAGAAAAATACAACAAGTTTTCCGTCATCATTTTTGGTATTACGGAACACGGACAAAATCTAATCAAATTTAGAATCGTTCATTTGCTATCACTGTCGCTCTGCGTGGCTAAACTTCGTCACTAAACAGGGAAAGCGATATTCAGGCCGAAGTTTTTGACGCGGCCGAATTGAAGTTGCGCTCTGGGTTCGTCGGCTTCTTAAAGTGAATTTATAAGAAGGTTCTTTTATTGTTTGAGTTATGTTTTTAGTTCCATCCGTACCTAGTTGATATACCATTTGCACGCACCGTTTTGAACACTTTGCCGTCGTCTGTTTTTCCTAAAGAATACATTCCCGGACTCTGTAAGGTAAAAGTGAATAGGTTTCTTCTAGATCTTCGTGTTTCATCTTAGACCACATCATCGCTTACCATCAAGTGAGACTGTGGTCAAATGAAGATGTATCCAGATTAAAAAAAAGGTTTGATATTTGACCCTGTCTGAGTTTATAGGCGTCCAGTGACAAGTGAAATGAATTATCTACTCTGGACCAACCAACTGCTGGGTAAGGTTTTTCTTTTCTTCATCCAACTCGTTCGGTCTTAGGCTAATTTGAAATAAAAAAATATATTATGCCAACCAATAATAACAACACAAAAAAATAAATAAGATAGATATAAGTTAGAATAGACCGCCGCAAAAAGGTTCTAACTCAGCATTTTCCTGTGTCACAGCAAAGTAACAACGCTGATCTTCCGTTGAAACCATTTTAAGGCACGGAAGTCTGCTAACATGTAAAAATAGGTAAGTATCTTTCAAGCATTCTATCCGCGCAAGTTCAAAACTAAGCATTTTTAAGCTTAAGAGTCAAATAACATTACGATTCCTTGTAAACTTTTGATTTATTCTGAGAAGGAATATACAATTATTTACAAGACTATAAAATACAGACGAAACAGTTGAATCGTCTAAAGACCGTTGCAGACGATCTAAGGATAACTCCACTACTCCAGATCACTATCAGGCGGAAGTGTCCAAAAGCCACTGGCTGTATTGCGCTGAATTGCAATACGTAATTCAGACAGCTGGCGCTGACCCAGATAAGCGTCAGCTCTCGGATCACACGTTGCTTCGACCAGACGCCCAGAAATAATTTATATTTTTTGATAGTATTTTTGGACCTCACTTTTAATGTTTTTTTACACTTGTACAATAAACGTTGCAACCTTAGGCACACACTAGTACACTTAATATCGATGAGTGTGTTGCATTAATATCGCAGCATAGATTACCAGTAGTCTTCAGGTGGTCCCAGAGATTTAGCAATAACGTATGTGATTTGTCCATCGCCTGAATAACTACTCTCATCGGAGTTTTCAATATAAGTTGAACTATCTTCGCATGTTTCATCCAAGAGTACTCCGTACTTGGCTACTTTAGACCCAGCAAATACAGTTTCAACATTTTCGGCCTTGACTCTAGTATTCTTAGGAGGTACTTTGACTCTTATTATTTCTGCACTTGATTTGATCGTGCCTAAATATTCATTGTCATCGAATTCGTTAATATCTTGATCGAGCAATATATTTTTTTTAATTTGTATATCCATGTTTTTAATGTTACTTTTGTCGGTGTCTTGATTAGAACTTCTGGAGTCTTCATACCTATCTAATTTGGTTTTTTCTTTGTTTGTTCTGTCTACAGTACCGGTATCATAGAAATATCTATCATTGTCTAAGTTTTTTACCGTTTCTACATAAGGATTGTAATAAACATCATCATCAAAAACAGGGTAGTAATCGTTAATGATTCCATTATAGTTCATGGGAGGTACTTTATCTTCTTTACCTAGTTCTGGTGTGATAAACTCGTGTAGTTTTTCTAATTTACTAAACGTTTCATAGCTCTCTTTGCTTAACAATTCTACTTCATCTTCTTTAATTGGAGTTACTTTATGTGGCATCTCCATAGGTATATCTGTTAGTTGTTCAAACGATTCTATACTCTGTTCCATTTTCATAGAGGCCACAACCTCAGATACGTTCTCAGGTTTTACAGGAGTTACAGTTTCAGTTATGTTTTCCTTATTTTTCGGCTTTAGCTTAACTTCAATAGTATGCGTATTTCGTTCCTTATTTTTTCTATTTTTATTTTTACGCCTCGTTATATTTCTGTTGGGATTAGAATTTCTGCCAGGATTAAGATATTGATAATACTGGTCAAAATTATAGGGGTAATTTGAATTAGGGTTGTAGAAGTTACCAACAGGTGGCATGTAGGGAAAAAAATTGTTAAGTAGATCGTCTGAAAAAGGGGTAAGTATTTGTTCTGGTTCTTTTTTGAATGTATTTCTTTTTGAATCTCTCGTTTTTCTTTTTTCTGATGGATTACGATTTGAAATCTCTGTTGGTATTTCAATGTTCTCTAAGACATTCTGTTCAGATTCTTTGGCTAAAGATTCCTTACGTTTCTCTTTCTTGGTTTTAGTTTTAAGCGGTGTTTCAGATCTGAATTCTGAAACTTTTCTTCTGCTAACTACAATATCATCGTTGTTTTTTTTTGTTTTAGACTGTCCAGATACAGATTCTTCAGATACTTTTTCAATAACTTTGGTCTTAGACTTTCTGGATTTACTATTTTGGGGGCTTTCTGTGTCGTGTTTATTTTTTTTGTGTTTAGAAGTTGGTTCTTCCTCTATTGGGAAATCTTTGTTAGATTCATCGATAGGTGGTATTGTTGTTTGTTCTTTTGTGTTATTTTTTCTAGGACGATTTCGCTTATTTCTTGCAGTTTCTTTTTCTCTCCTGGTATTGATTTCTAGTGATTCATCAATATCATCAATAATTTCTAAGCTTTCTTCTGCATTAAAACGCTTTCTTTTTTGTTTAACTTCTTCAGTTTCTTTCTGTTTTCGTCTTCCTATTGGACTTTTCGGGACTCCATCGTCATCCTCAATTGAACTTAACTCTTCTTTCTTTTGTCTTTTTTTTAATTTCTTTAACTTTCGTCGACGTGGTTTTCTGACTGCAGTGTGCTCAACTAGAGATATTACATCTTGATTTTCATTTTTGGCAACAGTTTCATTGAGGTTAAAGAATTCTGGTGGTACAATAAAATAATTGTTTATGACATTAGGAGCTCCAGCACCTTTTGGTATATGTCTCTGTACTTCTTCTCCATTTTGATTAAAAAGCCTTGTATTAGGGTCTACAATTTTTTGCAATGATGGGTTCGATAAAATCCTATTCAGTACGATTTGATTTAATGTTTCTCCCAAAGGGCCAGGACAGCCTGCAGAAACTTGAGCTGTAGGTGGCAGATTATAAGAGTTGGTATTGCTTGGCTGTTGTATTACGACTGGGATGGAAGCCGGGTTGCTGTACGAAGTGGGTTGGTAAGTATTATATGACTGTATTAGTTGGCTGAGTGGGTTGGATGAAACCTGGAAACAGAAACAAAATAATTTAATATCGTTTTTGTTACGTCACTTGTCTTGTAATGGTCTGGGACTATGTTGAAGTGTGATTGCCTTAAAAAGGCCGTGTAATTATTTGCAAATGACAAGTGTGTCCAAAGCCAATTTATCTATAATCTACTGAATAAATTCGGATTTCAGATTTATTTATTCAACCTCATATAATTGATTGTTATAAAAGGTACGAAATATTATTTTTGAAAGAAAGAAAGAAAGAAAGAAAATATATTTTATTATGCCAACCACTAATAACAATAATTAACAACACTCAAACAAAATACATTACAACAAAAGATAACATTGCTATTAGTTATTAGTAGCCGCCACAAAAAGGTTCCAACTCAGCATTTTGCTATGTCACAGCAAGGTAACATAGCGCTGGTCTTCCGTTGGAACCATTGTGAGTACACGGAAGTCTGCTAACACATACAAAAATATAAAAATAAACAAGTACTTATATTAAAACCCAACTAGCATTATAAATACAAACAAAAATATGCAAGTAACATTATTAAAATTAATTAGTGCGCTTAGTGCCAAAACTTACTATAAGACCCTAAAATATTGCTAACAAGGAGTTATAGGATGGCAGGACATTTAGATAACTCAGTCAATCAACTGCATCACGTAAACGGGTGCCGGCACCATAGTTGTCAGTGCGACTGCGCCGTGCGCTTTATAAATAGAAGAATTTTATAATAGAAGAAGTGCAAACAGAAAGAAAAAACAAATAACATACATACGAAAGGAATTGCTAGAGTAATAAACCCATTCACTTGCCTATCTACTGCGAATTACCCTGATGAAGTCGAAGAAAAAGATATAAGTTAATTGGTTAGTTCCTATTCTCATTCGTGACGCTTCAAATAAAGGACGTCATATAAAAGATAATTCAATTTAAATTCAATTTTGTATTGCATACATAAATTTTGACATTTTTATAGTAACTAACTGACCAATCCGCAGCTTCGCACGCGTAGTTTTTCAATAAAAACATAACCCTACTTCTGCGCAGTTAAGTAAAAAGAAGCCTATGTCACCCGGGGATAGTGTAGCTTCCCAACAGTGAAAGATTTTTTAAATCGGTTCAGTCTTTTCGGAGCCTATTCAATACAAACAAACAAATCTTTCCTCTTTATAATATTAGTATAGATAATATAGTATAGATGAGAACAAGAAATAGGAAAGGTCCCAGTATGTAGCCTTGGCATGCTCTATCATAAATACACAGAGGAATATTTCACAATTCAGTATAAAATCCATACATACCGCTATTAAAACAGTAAACAAATAAACGAAACACAGTCTTTTCATCATTTTGTAAAGTCATTCTTCATAGTATCACTTAATGGAAAATCAATAAAACAGTTGAACTGACAAAAACTTTTTATTAAATACGTGACTATTATATTTGATCACTCTTTTATTAAATTTTAAATAAGATAGTATATATTACGTAATTTTTTTTTTTGATAAACATCTTATAGTCTTGATTAAGCACGAAAATATTATCATCTGGTAAATATTACTTTGTAAGTACATCGCACTCCTTATTTGCTTCTCTAATTTAGATCCATCTAAAGCCTTGGAAGAGATCACTTTCCACAATAAAGCCGCCCATTGTATTGCGAGATTAGATAAGCATAGTGTTTATGTTGTTTCAGTGTGATATTTACATAATATTCATACTAATATTATAAAATCAAATGAGTAACTGAGTTTATTTGTTACTCTTTCACGTCGTAACTAATGGTACCTACATAGATAGATTAAGAAGCCGGCGAATCCCGAGCGCAAATTTAATTCGACCGCGCCAAAAACTTTGGCCTGAATATCGCTATCCCTGTTTAGTGACAAAGTTTAGTCACGCAGAGCGACAGTGATAGCAATTGAACGATTCTAAATTTGATAAGATTTTGTCCGTGTTCCGTAATACCAAAAATGATGACTGAAAACTTGTTGTATTTTTCTCATTCTGTTGTTATTCTGTAACTAGACGATATAATATATGTTCCCATGACTAGGATACGTAAGATGTTGTTGTTTTTAATACGAAACAATTAGGTTGGAAACAGGTCTTTTATGACGTAAAAACATGCAGAATGCGATACGCTTCTATTTCATTTTAGGTAAGTATTTTGATCTAATATATAGTTGGGAACCTAGATAAATACTATTCAAATTAAAATAATACCATATTAAGGTAGAAATATCCTCCAATTAGAAATGATCTTGGTAGTACGTGTTGTATGGGCGATTCCCCTCTGGTCTCCCCTTATGACATTTTTTTAACAAACCTTGCGTGTAAACTCGTGCGCGAAAGCTAGTTTATTAATTTAATAAAAACGTTATTTCAGGAAACACAAGAAAGTAGAATACAAAAGTAGTATGTTATATCAATAAGGCTAATATTGATCTATATCTATCTAATATTGATGTTCTTAGAAGTGAAACTGACTTGCGGTTCAAGGAGTTTTCGTGAGGTTGTTCATGCTACCTTATATCATATTGCGCACGAAATTATTACAGGTTTAGTGCGTCTTCATTTCTCTTTGTTATCTTATGGTGTCAATAAAATGGTCAGTGTGTTTTTTAGTGCGACCTGGAGATGGAACAATTGAAGAAAGTTAAACAAATACTATTATTATTTTAGAGTGCCTATTATTTTGTCATGTCAAATCAAATTGACAACGTAAGTAAAATGGCGGACGTAAAAAGTACAAGTAGCAGCTCACAGGGCATAGTGTTTCGAAGTTTCTTGGGAGCTTTATCCACGGCTACACATCATGCTATAAATTTCACGTATAAGCTGACCTCGCTTCGTGTAGGCTATTCGTAGAATGAGAGGTCAGCTTATAGTGGAATAGTATAGCTTGATGTGTAGCCGTGTGTACGTACAGAGTGGACATGTTTAAATATAGAAATATGTGTGTCACTTTCGATGTTTTTCGGGGTGCTATTTACGAAAGTCTAATGTATTTTCAAATCTAAAGATAAAAAGATCTAAGATAAAGAATTACTTATTTAAAAAAACTGGATTACAGTCATGTAAGTCATTCAGCCATGTACAACTACAAGGCTACTAAAAAACTTCATTTAATTTAGTCCCACCCATTTAGCCGAGACAATGCAACTGCCAAAGACAAAAACTAATTTTTTTTTGCGTCTGCGGTTAATCTTAGATTACTAAACAAGGGGATAAAACAATGTCTTGCCTCACGGGTGCTATATTGAATCCCGAACGTAACGAAGGATTCGTTTTAGAGTTAACTCACGAGCGAAGCGAGAGAGTTACTGGAATCTGGAGTTACTGGAGTGCAAGGAGGGATATAAGCACGCCCAAGATGCAGACGATCTTATACACGAGGAGAATACTCTACTTTTCACACTTTCAGCGAAACAAATTTTGTCTTAGTAACAGCATTTTGCGGCATTTACTTTATAAGATACGTATAACAGAACATATAGAAGGATATAAGAAAACTTAAGAAGACACAAGAAGAATTAAAAGTACGGGTGAATCTGGACCAAACCACTGGATAGAACTTCACGACCCCAAAATTCTCTCCACCGTACGACAATATTATCCAGGAATCGTTCGAGAAGCCGTCGAGATAAAGAAATATCGCATTTTTAATCGTGAGGACGGCTTTTGATTACCTGCATCGTGGAATCCATTTATTGTTAGGTGTTCACGTCACAATTTAGATCCACGCGTAACTTCAGATACTGTTAGTATCCTATGTCGAAACAATGATACGTGCGATTCAGAAAACCGAGTGCGGGTAGTTGGTGACAACATTCGCGCTGCCCGGCAATGCCACCCGCCCGCTTTCAGTCTCTCGTGACCACGCCCGATATAACTTAAAATCCTCGAGGTAAGACAAAATTATAATTATGATATAAATCTGTGCGCGAAATGACCCGTTTTGTCTTAAAAAACCTAAAAAGACATACACATGTGATTTGACATTGTAAAGCAGCTGGTGTGAAAAGTAATTTATGGTCACGAATTGTGATATAAGGTTACGTGAAGACGCTCTCGTTAATTTCCCGAATAGGTACCGTGACCTTTGTTCAGGACGTGCGTGAGTCAATTACGTTCTATCTTACGTAATACTTTTCCAATCTAAACTTCTTAGACATATTGTGGTAAGCTGGTGTATCTGCGCACGTATAATAAGATGTATTTTAGAAGTTTATAGAAATAAATATTATGACATTCCCATGTCAATACATCTATGAATATCTGATGTATGTTGACAAAAGTATTTGTTTGTCTAAGAAAAACAGCGATACTCATAATTTAAATACTAGAAATAAAGATAAACTCGGTATTGCCACGTTTAGACTCCATAAAGTTAGTAAATCGTTTAAAGGGCATGGTGTACGCTTTTATAACAAACTCCCAAGTGATGTACAAAAATTGACAATTAACAAATTTAAAAACGTAATTAAACAAAATCTTAATAAAAAAGCCTACTATAAAATATCGGATTATTTAGATGATAGAGAAGCTTGGTATTGAAATTGTTCCAACTCGTTCAAAATGTTACAATTTAGACGTAATTTAGTACCTGTATTCTAAAAGGATTATTAAAATAAACAACCAGCCTCGTTTCTTGCCTTTCTTTCCTGGCTTGGTCGCGAAGGGACAGACAGTAAAATTGACGTTTCAAAGTGATCCTTGTGATTTAAATAAATAAAAATTTTTGACTTTGAGAATTTTGTCACAATGAAGAGCGCTGGAAGACCGTAGCCACGAAGAGTGAGCTTTGTTGCTACTGTTTTAAAAAAGAAGAGAAGTCAGAAATCAGAACGTTTATTTACCAGAATATCCATAAGTACGTTGTTACATTTTGTTCATCCTTAAATATTCTACCATCTCGATCAGAGGTTCCCAAAGTTTTTGAAGTAAAACTTCTTTACGCACGTTTGACTTGGGGAGTAAGCTGGTGAATGTGTTACGAAAAGTGCGAACGGAAGTTGAGAGGGAGATATACGTTTTTTGTGGAGATAGAAACAGAGAAAGTTACGTTTCGTATATTACTGTAGAGACAAAAGAGAGAGGTTCGAACACACATTTTCTTTCTCTCTTTCGCTCATAGCCAGTTGATTGGTCGCATATCGCCTATCCCAAATTAGCCTAAATTATACAAACTGCAAAAATACATACATATAGATGGAGCTATAGAAGTTTTACTTCAGTCGTGCAAGCACACTCGTTTTTTTTCTCATAAACCACTTTCAAAATTTTGCTGGTTCCAGTGGACCCCTGTAGCTACATTTACCATATTCCCAGTCGACAAAAAATGTGAAGATTAGATCTAACTATGGAAGTTTGCGTTGCGGCTGAGTTCCAACCTCGAGCTTCTTAAAATATTATCTGTCTACACTGATAGGTGAAGTCAAGCCAACATTTTAGTTTTTCACTATCGAAACCAGATTCATTTTCGTGGACACCCACCCGCTTACGAATTGTGAACCCCCATTTTTTTGTCAAGCCAACGTAAACCCTCGTCGAGTCTCCCGTGGACCCCTGGGGGTCGACCTGGGCCACTTTGAGAATCAATGCTCTAGTGATCTGAATATCACCAATTCTGTTTTTTAAATATAAATAGTGTATGATTATGCTAATATGAAAATACCTTCCAAATAAAAAAACTATGTCAACTATATATGTATGGGGACACCCTTTAATTTTCATTTTGTTTTATTTTCTGTAATTTGTCCTTTATTTGTGCTTAACCTTGCTTTTTGCCAAATTTCTAGGTCAACTAACATAATTCTAAGATTTTATTATTATTTTAAATGGGCAGGCCATATAGTGCGCAGAACAGATGGCCGATGGGGCCGGAAGGTTCTCGAGTGGAGGCCACGGACCGGCAAGCGCAGTGTAGGACGTCCACCTACAAGACGGGCAGACGACTTGGTAAGAACCGCAGGTCGGCGTTGGATGCAGGCCGCTTCCAACCGCAGTTCCTGGAGATCAATGAGGGAGGTCTTTGTCCAGCAGTGGACGTTCTACGGCTGATATGATGATGATTATTATTATTTACTAACAAAATTGATGACTTATCTAAAAATTTAATTATCTGAATTGAACGGGAACTACCATACAGGTTTTCGACCCAAACCTATAGGGTACTTGCGGTTGAACTAGAATTGTCAATTTTGGTTAAAAGCAAGGTCTCACGGCACAAGTAAAGGCAAATTTTGAAAAATAAAATAAACTTAAAATTATGGTAAATTTTGGTACTTACAAGTTTTCGCGAAAATCTATATTTGCCCATATCTTTTTATAGTGTTGCCTCAGGACCTATATTTTTATACACCTAATAGAAAAGAAAATCTGTGGTGACACACGAACAGGCAGACGGACAAGAGAGTGATCTTAAACGGGTTTCTTTTTTACCTTTTGAGGTACGGAACCCTACAAACACTGCACGAGCAAACTCATTCTTAGCCCGGAGGAGCTAACAACTATCATCCCTGAGAATATTCTACAGTTTTTAGCAGCTGACTTAGTGGTGAACTTTAAACGCCCCCATAACCTAGGGGCGACACAAAAAACAAGCGATAATCACAATATTATAGGCCAGGTGGCCGCAGTGAAACTAACGTCACAATAGCTAATTAAAAAAACCCCCAAAGTCTAGTTCCTTTATTTCAAGAACTTAGGAATTGGAATTGGTGGTAGAGCTTTTGTGAACGGGCTCGAGGAAGTGGGCACCACCGCCTTACCTTTATCTGCCGCCAAATAGCAGTACTTGTGCTGCTGTGTTCCGGTTAGATGGTAATGGTATGTTCCTGTAATTACTGGCACATAGGCATAACAGCTAAGTCCTATAGCATGGCAACGTATCTACATAGACATCGAGACAACATAATACCTTGTTTTGAATTATATGTGGATATCCATGGGCTGCAGTAGCCACTAACATCTGGTGGACTGCATGCTCGTTTGCCATATAAGTAGTATAAAAAAAAGAATTAATCAGGTTGAGGTCAGGTTTAAAAGATGTAATGCACAATAATAGATAGATAGATAGATAGATAACTCTTTATTGAATTACCACACAAACAGAAATAATAAAAAAATAAGTACTGGGTTAAAATAAATAAGGCAATACAATGGGCGGCCTTATCGCTAAAAGCGATCTCTTCCAGGCAACCTTTGGATGGAGCGAAATTTTTAAAAATTACGGAGTGCGGTGTACTTTAGCGGATACATTACATTTACACATAATATATTCTAAGATATAATAATAATATGAAGTTTTAATCCTAATACTTAATATACTTATAAAATAGACTAATATATAGGTATATACATATAGCAAACTATACTAACAGATAAAATAAGTACATAAATAGTAAATAAATAACGCTAGGAAGATGACATCGTCAGGTAATGATGTTTCACCTTCAATTTGAAGACGTGTATGGACGATGACCGTCTTACTTCTTCGGGCAGAGCATTCCACAGCTGAACAGCCTGGACAGTAAAAGAAGCGCTGTAAAAGGAAGTGCTGTGCGAAGGAGTTCTGAATATCAAGTTTTCTGATGACCTAAGAGTATAGTTATTTGAAGAATGGAGAAATTCAAATCTATCTTTCAGATAGTGAGGAGAGAAGGGATTGAAAAGAATAGAATAGAGAAGAAAAAGGATATGCGTATTCCGACGAAGACGAATCGGAAGCCATTTAAGCTGTGAACGGAAGGGAGACACATGATCATATTTACGGAGGCCAAATATAAATCTAATACAAAAATTTTGTAAACGCTCGAGCTTGTTAAGCTGTTTCTCAGTGATGTCCAGATAACAAGCATCGGCATAGTCTAGTACGGGATGTAAAAGCGATTGTGCAAGCGCAGTCTTGGTGGACGTAGGCAAAAAGTTTCGTAGTCTCCTTAGTGAACCAGCTGACGCAAACAACTTCCGGCTGGTTAGTTCAAGCTGAGCCTTCCATGAAAAGTTGCGGTCAATGATGATACCTAAATTCTTAACGGTTTCGCTGTATGGGATTGCTATTCCGTCAAAGACAACTTGTGGGACAGTGGACCAATCAATTTTGCTAAGCGTTCTTGAACTACCTACAATAATGGTTTGCGTTTTGGTAGGATTAACTTTCAAACCGTGGAGCTTGCTCCACTCTGCAATACGGCGTAAATCGCAATTGGTAACGTCAACAGCATCAGCAATATTACTGAGCGTAGCTTGATTATAAATCTGAAGATCGTCTGCGTAGAGGTGAAAAGACGAAGAAAGATTAAGAGAAATAGAGTTTATGAAGATTGCAAAAAGAAGAGGAGATAAAACGCCACCTTGAGGTACACCAGCAGACGTATTACACCACGAAGAGAGAGACTCCTCGAGTCGAACACGCTGACGGCGCCCGTGCAAGTAATTGAAAAACCAACCAATCACCGCTGGAGATACGTTAAAGGAGCTAAGTATTGCCAGGAGAATATCAAAATCTACGGTGTTGAACGCATTACTGAAATCAAGTAAAGTCAGCACGGTAAGTTGCCCATTTTCCATGCCCACTCGTATATCGTCCGTGATTTTGACTAGAGCAGTGACAGTACTGTGGCCTTTACGAAAGCCAGACTGCAGAGGATTAAGGAGACTATAGGAGGAAAAAAAAGAGTTTAATTGATTATGGACCAAGCGTTCGAGAACTTTGGAGAGAAAAGGAAGGATAGAAATCGGGCGATATTCAGAAAAGGATTTGGGATTAGGTTTCTTAGGAAGAGGAATTATTTGGGCTTCCTTCCAAATGGAAGGGAAGGTACCGGTCATTAGGGAGTGGTTCAAGAGATGGCAGAGGGTAGGTAAAATGATATCAAGGATAGGAATAAGCATATTGCGGCTGATACCGTCAAGCCCAACAGCATTGGATGTAATTGACAAAATACTTTTCTTAACGTCAGCAACGGTGATTTGGCTAAATAGAAAAGGAGGATGATCAGGAGTTGGTAACGAAGAGAGAAAATTAATTGAACTGATTTTATCAGCAATATATAATAATTGATCGAGCGAAGCAAGATCTCTAAATGAACTTGGGGAAATCGGCGTTATATGTATATGTATGTATATGTATACATGTTTGTTTGTCTGAGGATAAATTTAGAAGAGTTTATCCGATGAAATTTGGTATACTGGTAGATAGTAATGACAAAGTGTTGGTGTGACTTAATGAGCTAAAAATGGAGGCGGCGGCGGCGGGGGGGGGGGGGGGGGGGGGGATCAGGTCAAGTAGCACGCCTACTAAAAGGTATCTGTGAGTACATTTCGACGACATTTTTATTTTTAGTTTAAACATTGTAGTTTTTAAGTAATTAGCCAAAATAGAAACTGAACTTTGACAAAATTCACAGGACCCCACAGTGCTGAAATTTGGTATGCGTCCCAATCTCTTCCTATTTGCAAAGTCAAGGTATACAACCATTTCCTTACGTTGTCTCGTAACTGCTAGTTAGTGTTTATGTTGTTAACATGAAGGTCGTCCAAATCTCTTCCTATTTTCAAAGTCAAGGTATACAACCATTTCCTTACGTTGTCTCGTAACTGCTAGTTAGTGTTTATGTTGTTAACATGAAGGTCGTCCTAATCTCTTCCTATTTTCAAAGTCAAGGTATACAACCATTTCCTATCGTTGTCTCGTAACTGCTAGTTAGTGTTTATGTTATTAACATGAAGGTCGTCCCAATCTCTTCCTATTTTCAAAGTCAATGTATACAACCATTTCCTATATTTGTCTCGTAACTGCTAGTTAGTGTTTATGTTATTAAAATGAAGGTCGTCCCAATCTCTTCCTATTTTCAAAGTCAAGGTATACAACCATTTCCTATCGTTGTCTCGTAACTGCTAGTTAGTGTTTATGTTATTAAAATGAAGGTCGTCCCAATCTCTTCCTATTTTCAAAGTCAAGGTATACAACCATTTCCTTTCGTTGTCTCGTAACTGCTAGTTAATGTTTATGTTATTTATCCTCTTTATATAGTGTAGTTTTTTTGTATATTATTTGTATGTATTTAAGTTTATTAGTATTGTTTATCAATAGGTATTTTTTATTTACTGGGCTCTGTTTATGTATGTACTCTTACACCGCCGTCTTTTGATTTTGTTTATCCTGTCCATCCAAAAGGTTGTCTGGAAGAGATTGCTTATAGCGATAAGACCGCCCATTGTACCTTTATTTATTGTTTATTTCCATTATTACTGTATTTTGGTTTGGTGTGCAATAAAGAGTATTTCGTTCATTCATTCATTCATGAACTCTCGTCACCTGTAATTTGAATGAAACTGTAGGTCAAGTTGCTTAGGCATTTTGTGGCACTATTTTGATAGTCAAAGGTTAGGTATAAATAATTTTTTTTTTTTGATTTTATGGGAGACTCGCAAGATCCCAGTTCGGGGTGAAACACTAGTGCAAATCAATTTAAATGCGACGTAGAACTTAAACTGTTTACATCCTATTGCTCGCACTGTAAACGCATACCTATATAAGGTTATTGATTTCGTCATGATATCACAAATCATCTCGACGATATCCAATCCCTTCTCAAGTAGGGTTTCTCTGTAGAGACGTAGCACCATTACGAAATGTAGAGGTGCTACGAAATCTCGGAGAGGCTATGTATATTGTAATATTACACTCCATACCCTAATCCGAACTTACGGACGGGGTTAAAATCCAAGTTATAATCTACGTACACACGGCTAAACATCAAGCTATACATTTCCAGTATAAGCTGACCTCTCATTCTGCGAAAAGCCTACACAATGCGAGGTCAGCTTATACTGGAAGGATAAAGCTTGATGTGTAGCCGTGTGTACACACCAAATCTCATCGAAATATTTCCAGCCGTCACGACGTGAAAGAGTAACAAACATCAACGCATACATCCATACAAACTTACGCGTTTATAATATTACTAGTTGTTGCCAGCGGCTTCGCACGCGTTGTTCTGGGGTGCAAAATACATATATAAACTTTGACATCCTTTTTTATCCTATCAGAACTGATTTATGAGATAAATACTAATAATATAGATACTGGTAGTAGAGCTTCTGTGAACGAGCTCGAGGAAGTGGGCACCACCGCCTTACCTTTATCTGCCGCCAAATAGCGGTACTTGTGCTGCTGTGTTGCGATTAGATGGTAATGGTATGTTCCTGTAATTACTGGCACATAGGCATAACAGCTAAGTCCTATAGTATGGCAACGTATCCACATAGAGATCAAGACAACATAATAGCTTGTTTTGAATTCTATGTGGATATCCATGGGCTGCAGTAGCCACTTAACATCTGGTTGACTGCATGCTCGTTTGCCATATATGTAGTATAAAAAAAAATTGTAGTCTATGTAATGATCCAGGTTATAATCTACGTATATACTAAATTTCATCGAAATCGGTTCAGCCGTTACGGCGTGATTGAGTAACAAATAAACATCCAAACTTTCTCATGATGGGATGATAAAAAAACAAAAAAAAACCGAAGATTAATTTAATTTTATTAGCGTAACATAACCTACAACAACAATTTCTCAATTTCACAAATAACACAAGTTAACAGCTTAATAAGTCCTCCTAGTAGCCCAGAGCCATCTGTCAAACCAGACAGTAAATTCAACACGAGATTAAGGACAGCAGCCACTAAACCCAGCAACAGACCGGGCGCGGCCAAAACATTCGACCTGAACAAGGAAATCAACACGCTTATATACAAAAATAACACTGACGCCAAATCTGTCAGAGTGGCGTACAACAATGGCAGAGTGCAGCCGAAGTAGGGCAGTAACGCAGGTGTCAAGTTCTGCACGATGTTGGATAAGTTGTTGAGGTTGTTGATCAGGTTGATGAGGAAAGGAATGAGGAGGGCAGCGAGCTGGTTGGCTACGGGGAGGACGGTGGAGATCTCGTCGAAGGCGAGACGGAGAGCTGATACGGAGTACGCGGGGATCATCGCATCGGTGGATGGAATCTGGAGGATAAAAATACATATTAAAACGCCAAAACTCGTGACAGGCGGGGCCAACTAAATAGACATAAATAAATCATTACTGCTGGACATTTCACACAGCTCTATCTGGACCTAAACTAAGCGAACTTGTAATATTAGAACCAGATAACTGACAGAATACTTAAATAGAGAAACAACCAGACCCGGACCAAATATCTGTAGATCATACAAACATTTGTTCCGCGGGGGGAATCGAACCCGCTCCTGCGTCTCAGCCGGCTATTCGCCCACTGCACTACGGAGGTCGTCATAGCCTATCATTTATTCACTATATTAGCACACAATACCGAGTTACATTTTAACAGAGAAAAAACAAAAAAAACAAACAATGAACAGAATAAACCTAGAACATAGTATATTGAAACAAGGTAATTACTGTGTGATACAGTAAATGGGACTTGACTCAACATTATGCACTATAAAGCACTTATAGTGTTTGTTTCCTTTTCAATACTGGTAATTAGTGATATCGATAGATACTAGGCACATCACTACCGGCTCCCGTAAGGGCTGCAAGAGCGAGCGAGATGGCAATATCATTGTCACTTGTCCCACGTTTTATTGCCTCGTCTCCCAGGAGCATTGTAGTCTAGAGTACATTAAATAACAGAAAGAATCATATTCACACGAATATTTTACATGTGAAAATGAGTTTGTTAGTTATGCTTTCATGTCATAACGGCTGGACCGATTTTGATGAAATTTGGTACGTAGATAAAATTATGATTATGAGTTTTTTTATTTGCAAACCAAGCGTACGGAATCACAGGCGGAAAAGATAAATATATGTATAAATCATTAAAAAATAAAAAAAAACCAGTTGAATCATCTAAAGACCGTTGCAAACGATCTATAGATAGCTTATCTGCTCCAAGTACCGAGCAGAAGTGTCCATTTCGTTCATAATTACTTACAAGTTTTTAAGAAACAGAGAATAAATTTTCTCTGATCAGGTAATCCACTAATTGAGTTTTGAGGTAATAGATCAAAAATTTAAATTAAAAAATCCGTTGAACTCACTTATCTAAGAACCACCCTCTTTAAACCTATCTATTATAAAAAAAACGTCCGAAACGGTCCATCCGTTTGAGAACTACGATGCCACAGACAGACAGACAGACTGACATAGGTGTCAAATTAACACTTATCTTTTTATGTTGGGCGGTTAAAAATACTAACCAATAGGATTATCGCAGATACAAACAACAAAATATACCTATTCATTTCAAAAATACTGACTAAACTAAACGCTAAACTATATTTGTGAGTTTTTTTATATCGTTTTATAACTCGTAATTTTATCGTTGATGTGAAATTAGATATTACTATCACTTCTTATGTAACTGACTGTGGTAAATATGTAATGTAAAAGGAAATCTATGTTATCTTATGACAGGTGTAAAACGATTATACGATCGACGAACGATCTATCGATTGCGGGGGAATTTAGGTTGCAAACATTGTTTCGTAAAGTTTCCACTAATTAGGTTTTATTTAATTTATTTGTAGGAAAACCAACAGCTGATAAACTTATACTTATAACTACTGTTCGGCGTAGGTAGTGCTATTCACGGGAATTAGTGACCGTTAACTTAACATGGATATGCCTTCTAAATCCCGGGAAATATATTTTTTATTTTATTTTACAGGTTTTTTTAGGAATTCGTATTTTACATAGTAACTATTCAGCTTTATGCAAATACATGTTGTATTGGTCACTAAAGTCATCTCTTTCCCTCACGCTTTTGTAGCTTATCGCGGGTGAGGTGAGGACTCGGTTTCACTATACGCACACATTTACATCGACATTTTAACTTCATTTACATCGAAATTCAGAAAAACAATCCCGGGAATAGGGGAATAAATCCCGGGGAATATCCATATTAACTTATCATTCAGGTTCATTGACCCAAAAAAGCGCTACCTACGCCGATCCCTACTTATAAGAGATTGATTAGCAAATAGCCAATTACAGGTTTCCACGTTTGAACAACATTGTAGAAACAGAAAAATGTGAACAACCATTCGACATCTCATATTACAGATGCAATGAAGAATGAGTATACCTATACTATTATTATATTAAATATACTTTTATTAACCACTAAAGAATTCACGATTCCACCGCTGTCGAATCGAACTGACGCTCATGCAAAGGTCACAGTCCGTGCGCTTACACAGCTTATTGAAATTGTCACTTGCTGGCCACACAAATTAATCAAGTTGAGTAATAATCATTTGTTCTCAAAAAAATAATAATCATAAAAAATATGGCTGGACATTTCACACAGCGCTATCTAGCCCCAAACTAAGCAAATCTTGTACTATGGGAACCAGATAACTGATAGTATACTTGTATACATTTTTTTTGTAAATACATACAACACCATGCTGCGCTCACTTACGGTAGAGAAGAGATTGGCTGGACTTAAGTGGGACTGGGCGGGCCACGTTGCCCTAATGCACTCCGAGAAGTTGGCCCATATTGTAACACCATGGACGCTTGAAGACGGAAGGCGACGTCGGGGTCCGCCGAGAAAGCGTTGGCGGGACGATTTCGACACCTTCCAAAGAGGATGGTGGGAGATGGCGACAGATAGGGATGCTTGGAGGGACTTGGGGGAGACATTTGCCCAGATGTGGGACGAGATAGGATAAAAAAATACATACTTATATAGTAAAACATACTGACCCAGACCGCTTGACCACTATCTCACCTGATGGTAAGTGATGGGTGTGTGTGATCGAAGATGGAACACACATGTCTATATCTTCTAACGATGTGGTATTTATTTCTTTTAAGCGATCAGTAAAACTCTATTTTAACACATAGTCTTCGTTTGACTTCCATCTGATTATAAACAATGATATAAATATAAATAAATATTACTGGACATTTCACACAGCGCTATCTAGCCCCAAACTGAGCAGAGCTTGTACTATGGGAACCGATAACTGATAGAATACTTATATACATTTTGGTGTAAATACATACATATAATGTATAGAGAAACAACCAGACCCGGAACAAATATCTGTAGATCATGCAAACATTTGTTCCGCGGTGGGAAACGAACCCGCTACCTCTTGCGTATCAGCTGGCTATTCGCCCACTGCACCACGGAGGTCGTCGTATCACTTACATGAGATTTGGTAAAAAGTATCAGCAGATCTCTAAAAGGATCCAATTGGGATGGGCTGCATTTGGCAAGCTAGACTACATCCTTAAGCCACCTAAAACTCCTGTGTCTGAACACCCGCTTACTCGACCAATGTGTTCTGCCCACCATGACCTACGGTGCCGAGATATGGACGCTCACGCAGGAGGCTGTATACAGGTTAAGGGGACACCGGAGGGGAATCGCCCATACAACACGTACTACCAAGATCATTTCTAATTGGAGCATATTTCTACCTTAATAAGGTATTATTTTAGTTTGAATAGTATTTACCTAGGTTCTCAACCATATATTAGATCAAAATACTTACCTAAAATGAAATAGAAGCGTATCGCATTCTGCATGTTTTTACGTCATAAAATACCTGTTTTCAACCCAATTGTTTCGTATTAAAAACAACAACATCTTACGTATCCTAGTCATGGAAACATATATTATATCGTCTAGTTACAGAATAACAACACAATGAGAAAAATACAACAAGTTTTCAGTCATCATTTTTGGTATTACGGAACACGGACAAAATCTAATCAAATTTAGAATCGTTCTATTGCTATCACTGTCGCTCTGCGTGGCTAAACTTCGTCACTAAACAGGGATAGCGATATGCAGGCCGAAGTTTTTGACGCGGCCGAATTGAAGTTGCGCTCGGGGTTCGCCTGCACAGAGAGCCATTGAGCGTACCATGCTCGGCATCAGACTGTTAGATCGAGTTTCAAACGTCGAGATCTTTTTTTTTAACTGTTATAGATCTTCGTTTGACCACAATCTCACCTGATGGTAATAAAACTGTGCGCCTTCGTGGACTATTGTTTTTTTGTCATAGTTTGTACGATTTTTAGGTAAGATAAGAAAGCTAGCGCGACGCGTACTTCGCTTTGTCTATTCCTTTGCTTTAGTGAACGTTAGATTATTGTGGTTCGATTTATTGAGGATTTTTCGGAGTTTTCGGAGTGTAGTATTTATTATTTATACTGTTATTTAATACTGTTTAGTTATTTATCAAAAATCCACTTTTGCTAAACTCGTAGATATCTAAATCTGATATCTCAAATACAATATAATTCAAATGTTTTTATTTCAAGCTTGTGTTCACAATAGCTTATATAGTAGTTGACGCCTCCTTTTAAGTAATTAATGGAGTAAATTAATAAAAGGAGATTTCGCTCTTCTGTAATCCAAATTGTTGACTATAAAAAACGAGTGCGCTTTAGACCTCACGACTGAAGTAAAAGCTTCTTTTTCATTTTTTTTTTTTTTAAATTGTTCAAGAATGAAATGAAATTACGAAAAATAATCAAGAAGTCACCTTTCGCGTAACGCTAGCAAACTCGCAAACGAACTACTGAATGAGATATATATATGTATATATATAAGTTTCGTATATCTAAGACACAGTGCAGGCCTATTGTCTGTATCACACTGTAGGAGCAAGAGAGAGCAGTGCGTGCGCACATTTTCTTTCTCTCTTCCTTTCATGCTATGAGAAAAAGAGAGAAAGAAAATGCGTGCTCGCACCTTTCTCTCTCTAGCCCTTACATTAATATACGAAACGTAACTCTCTCTCTCTCTCTTTCTATCTTCACTAACTTATATCTCCGTCCCAACTTACGTTTGACTCGCCCGATCACTGTTTTCGTAACGCTGTCGTCGCGTATTCACCAGCATACTCCCCAAGTCAAGCGTGCGTAAAGAAGTTGTATTTCAAAAACATATAAGGATTTGGTAATTGGTAATCATTTGAAGGAAGTGAGCTACTTATAAATCGTTTGTACAGGTCAGTAGTCAAGTTTTTCCTTTATATATTTTATAGAAATATGTAAATACCTTTTCACAGCACCTGCTCGACAATATCAAATTATAAGTCATGTAAACATCACCGAAAGCAGGTGATTAAATCCCTACGCCTGAGCCGGGAGTAAAGTTGTACAGTTTTTCAGTCGCCAGGGCATAATGAATAGTGATTAGTTTTGGAACTTTATCTGTATTAAAACTGGAACCATATTATACCCACGCAATAAGAACTTATTCGTAAATCGAACTAACCTCTGCCCAGAATGCACCAACCTAGATTCGGTTTTTATTGTCTCGCAGAAAGTGTGAAAAGTCGAGTATTTTCCTCGTGGATAAAGCTGTCTGCATCTTAGACGTGCTTACGAGTATATCCCTATCTGCACTCAGGATTCTAGTAACTCCCTCGCTCCGCTCGTGAGTTAACTCTAGAATCCTTCGTTACGTTCGGGATTCAATATAGCGACTGTGAAGCAAGACACTGCTTTATCCCCTATAGTGACTGTGAAGCAAGACACTGCTTTATCCCCTATAGTGACTGTGAAGCAAGACACTGCTTTATCCCCTATAGTGACTGTGAAGCAAGACACTGCTTTATCCCCTATAGTGACTGTGAAGCAAGACACTGCTTTATCCCCTATAGTGACTGTGAAGCAAGACACTGCTTTATCCCCTATAGTGACTGTGAAGCAAGACACTGCTTTATCCCCTATAGTGACTGTGAAGCAAGACACTGCTTTATCCCCTATAGTGACTGTGAAGCAAGACACTGCTTTATCCCCTATAGTGACTGTGAAGCAAGACACTGCTTTATCCCCTATAGTGACTGTGAAGCAAGACACTGCTTTATCCCCTATAGTGACTGTGAAGCAAGACACTGCTTTATCCCCTATAGTGACTGTGAAGCAAGACACTGCTTTATCCCCTATAGTGACTGTGAAGCAAGACACTGCTTTATCCCCTATAGTGACTGTGAAGCAAGACACTGCTTTATCCCCTATAGTGACTGTGAAGCAAGACACTGCTTTATCCCCTATAGTGACTGTGAAGCAAGACACTGCTTTATCCCCTATAGTGACTGTGAAGCAAGACACTGCTTTATCCCCTATAGTGACTGTGAAGCAAGACACTGCTTTATCCCCTATAGTGACTGTGAAGCAAGACACTGCTTTATCCCCTATAGTGACTGTGAAGCAAGACACTGCTTTATCCCCTATAGTGACTGTGAAGCAAGACACTGCTTTATCCCCTATAGTGACTGTGAAGCAAGACACTGCTTTATCCCCTATAGTGACTGTGAAGCAAGACACTGCTTTATCCCCTATAGTGACTGTGAAGCAAGACACTGCTTTATCCCCTATAGTGACTGTGAAGCAAGACACTGCTTTATCCCCTATAGTGACTGTGAAGCAAGACACTGCTTTATCCCCTATAGTGACTGTGAAGCAAGACACTGCTTTATCCCCTATAGTGACTGTGAAGCAAGACACTGCTTTATCCCCTATAGTGACTGTGAAGCAAGACACTGCTTTATCCCCTATAGTGACTGTGAAGCAAGACACTGCTTTATCCCCTATAGTGACTGTGAAGCAAGACACTGCTTTATCCCCTATAGTGACTGTGAAGCAAGACACTGCTTTATCCCCTATAGTGACTGTGAAGCAAGACACTGCTTTATCCCCTATAGTGACTGTGAAGCAAGACACTGCTTTATCCCCTATAGTGACTGTGAAGCAAGACACTGCTTTATCCCCTATAGTGACTGTGAAGCAAGACACTGCTTTATCCCCTATAGTGACTGTGAAGCAAGACACTGCTTTATCCCCTATAGTGACTGTGAAGCAAGACACTGCTTTATCCCCTATAGTGACTGTGAAGCAAGACACTGCTTTATCCCCTATAGTGACTGTGAAGCAAGACACTGCTTTATCCCCTATAGTGACTGTGAAGCAAGACACTGCTTTATCCCCTATAGTGACTGTGAAGCAAGACACTGCTTTATCCCCTATAGTGACTGTGAAGCAAGACACTGCTTTATCCCCTATAGTGACTGTGAAGCAAGACACTGCTTTATCCCCTATAGTGACTGTGAAGCAAGACACTGCTTTATCCCCTATAGTGACTGTGAAGCAAGACACTGCTTTATCCCCTATAGTGACTGTGAAGCAAGACACTGCTTTATCCCCTATAGTGACTGTGAAGCAAGACACTGCTTTATCCCCTATAGTGACTGTGAAGCAAGACACTGCTTTATCCCCTATAGTGACTGTGAAGCAAGACACTGCTTTATCCCCTATAGTGACTGTGAAGCAAGACACTGCTTTATCCCCTATAGTGACTGTGAAGCAAGACACTGCTTTATCCCCTATAGTGACTGTGAAGCAAGACACTGCTTTATCCCCTATAGTGACTGTGAAGCAAGACACTGCTTTATCCCCTATAGTGACTGTGAAGCAAGACACTGCTTTATCCCCTATAGTGACTGTGAAGCAAGACACTGCTTTATCCCCTATAGTGACTGTGAAGCAAGACACTGCTTTATCCCCTATAGTGACTGTGAAGCAAGACACTGCTTTATCCCCTATAGTGACTGTGAAGCAAGACACTGCTTTATCCCCTATAGTGACTGTGAAGCAAGACACTGCTTTATCCCCTATAGTGACTGTGAAGCAAGACACTGCTTTATCCCCTATAGTGACTGTGAAGCAAGACACTGCTTTATCCCCTATAGTGACTGTGAAGCAAGACACTGCTTTATCCCCTATAGTGACTGTGAAGCAAGACACTGCTTTATCCCCTATAGTGACTGTGAAGCAAGACACTGCTTTATCCCCTATAGTGACTGTGAAGCAAGACACTGCTTTATCCCCTATAGTGACTGTGAAGCAAGACACTGCTTTATCCCCTATAGTGACTGTGAAGCAAGACACTGCTTTATCCCCTATAGTGACTGTGAAGCAAGACACTGCTTTATCCCCTATAGTGACTGTGAAGCAAGACACTGCTTTATCCCCTATAGTGACTGTGAAGCAAGACACTGCTTTATCCCCTATAGTGACTGTGAAGCAAGACACTGCTTTATCCCCTATAGTGACTGTGAAGCAAGACACTGCTTTATCCCCTATAGTGACTGTGAAGCAAGACACTGCTTTATCCCCTATAGTGACTGTGAAGCAAGACACTGCTTTATCCCCTATAGTGACTGTGAAGCAAGACACTGCTTTATCCCCTATAGTGACTGTGAAGCAAGACACTGCTTTATCCCCTATAGTGACTGTGAAGCAAGACACTGCTTTATCCCCTATAGTGACTGTGAAGCAAGACACTGCTTTATCCCCTATAGTGACTGTGAAGCAAGACACTGCTTTATCCCCTATAGTGACTGTGAAGCAAGACACTGCTTTATCCCCTATAGTGACTGTGAAGCAAGACACTGCTTTATCCCCTATAGTGACTGTGAAGCAAGACACTGCTTTATCCCCTATAGTGACTGTGAAGCAAGACACTGCTTTATCCCCTATAGTGACTGTGAAGCAAGACACTGCTTTATCCCCTATAGTGACTGTGAAGCAAGACACTGCTTTATCCCCTATAGTGACTGTGAAGCAAGACACTGCTTTATCCCCTCTTTTAATAATATACTATTCTACTTCTTTTCAACTTGATCCCACCATCTCCATTCTACCATCGGACCACCAGAAGCTCTGCGATGCATCGCCGCTATATGGTTGAATACCTTCCATATGGACAAAGCGGTTCCCTTCCAACTTTATTATGCGCACCGCCAAAGAGTGGAACGCCTTGCTTGAGTCTGCGTTGTCTGATAACTACAACCTGGATGTCTTTAAGTGGCAAGTCAACAGGATTCTTCAAGCGTGTACCATCGTAAACTGCATCATCGCTTACCATCAGACGAGGTCGTGGTCAAACGCGAGCCTATCTATATATATAAAACAAAGTCGGGTTAGTTACACCATTTATAAATCAATAACGGATGGTCCGATTTTAATGATTTTTGATTTTTTGGATTTGCCTCCACCCCCAATAGCAGAATAACTATTAAAGTATCGGAAATATTCACGCAAAAAGAAATTATAAATAAAATTCATTTTCTCATACATAGATGCAGCTAATGATGGCAATTATACCCGGGCGACATTGGCACCCTGCGTCATATGCATGCCAAGGCGGTGCGAAGTTCGGCGGGTCAGCTATTAATGTATAAAAAACCGGCCAAGCGTGAGCGAGTCAGACTCGTAGTCTGACTCGCTCACGAAGGGTTCCGTACCATTATCTATAAAAAAGGCAAAAAAATCATGACTGTTGTATGGGAGCCCCCCTTAAATATTAATTATGTATTTTTAAAGTAAATAATCTCAGTGGATAATAAGTGAACTCAATATATTCTGTAAATATTTCAAGCGTCTACCTGATGCCGTTATCAAAAAAAGCAAAAAAAAAACACGTTTGTTGTATGGGAGCTCCCTTAAATATTTATTTTATTTTAATTTTATTATTTATTTTTAAAGTATATATATATATATAACTAAATATTCTGTGAATATTTCAAGCGTCTACCTGTTGCCGTTATCAATATCGAGCAAAAACGAGCAAAAAAATTACGTATGTTTTTATTTTATTCTGTTATTTGTTGTTATAGCGGCAGCAGAAATACATCATCTGTGAACATTTCAACGGTCTAACTATCACGGTTCATGAGATACAGCCTGGTGACAGACGGACAGACAGACAGCGGAGTCTTAGTACTAGGGTACCGTTTGACCCTTTGGGTACGGAACCCTAAAAATCACGTTTGTTGTATGGGATCCCCCTTAAATATTTATTTTATTCAGTTATTTGTTGTTATAGCGGCAACAGAAACACATCATCTGTGAAAATTTCAACTGTCTTACTGTCACGGTTCATGAGATACAGCCTGGTGACAGACAGACAGACAGCGGAGTCTTAAGACGAGTCGAAAACGGTGATAGTATGTTGACATTGACTTACATTCACGGACCTACATATAATTTGACAACAAATCACGTACGAAGTAGTACTGAGTCAGCATTCTAATAAATCTGTTTCCTTTGCCACTTTTACTAATGACAATAAGTTTAATGAATAATCACATTCCATACACTACAGCTGACATTTATAAATTATTTTGATAGTGTGTGTGTTTGATCTTGATATTAATGAAGGTCAGGTTTAGGGCTTGCAATTCGGATACCCGAATATCCGTATTATCCGGATAGTGACGATCAATATATTCGCATAATTTCAATAAAACGAATAGTAAAATTCATCTAAAAATCACGGTTTAAACATGAAATTAACAACATCAAAACCATAATTTCATAATTATGTGCAAGAAATACATGTATCTAAAAAGTAATCTGAATTTAAAACACTGTTTATCCTTTATTTTTAATATTTGTCGCAATAGAAAACATTCAGAAAGTCGCGACTGACAAGTTGCTTACTTATTGCTTAAGTTTTGTGACAGAAAACGTGATCTAAAGTATCGAGTTTCCTGATTGTCAAAAGTGATTTATATGTTAATGGTGAATGTTGGAATAACTTAAACATGGTTTAAAGCTACTTTAATAACAAATATTTTCGTTTTTAACGCTTTTCCCAAAATTATTCGAATTATCCGTAATATCCGGATATCCGAATAGTAAAGTTCACTACTATCCGAATTATTCGGATATCAAAATCTTACGGATAATGCAAATCCTCAGGTTATCTACTATTCTTAGGGTTTCGCGCCATTTAATAAATGCTAGCGTGTTGCTAGACGCGCACTGTGGATAGATCGTAACCCCCCCACCACCTGACTTCATTCCCCCCTCAAGAACAGCTTCCACCAGGACACGACCTGCCGTGGTCAGTGTGGAAGTCCTTAAATGGGCTTCGCACACAGGTTGGTCGCTGCAGAGTCAATATTTGCAAATGGGGGTTCAGGGATCGTAGACAAACGCAATGCGACTGCGGTGACCCTGCACAGTCGATGAAACACCTGCTAATGTGCCCTTTGTGCCCGAACACCTGCACAATGCTTGACTTAAAAATGGTTTCTCCTGACGCCATCAATGTAGCCAAGTACCTATCTAACACAATATAGGTAGAACTATTGACGCTTTAAGAAAAAGACCCTTTAATAGTCAACTTTTTTTATATTTTGGAATTGTTCCTTTATTTGCCTTTATAGCTTGCGTTTTGCCAAATTTCGTGATTCTGGTAGAACGGGAACTACCATGTAGGTTTTCGACCCAAAACCTATAGGGTACTTTCGGTTGACCTAGAACTGTCAATATTGGTTAAAAGCAAGGTCTTACAGCACAAGTAAATGGAAAAATTTTAAAAATAAAAAAAATTAAAATTAAGTTGTACTTACAAGTTTTGACGAAAATCTAAATTCGTGTTGACTCAGGATCTTGATTTTTATAAACCTAATAGGGACTTTTCTTCAGTATCTGGTGTATATTTCAACTTGCTAGGTCCACCCGTTCCTGGGAAAATCGGTGGTGACACACGGACAGACGGATAGACGGACAGACGGACAAGACAGTGATCTTCTTTTTTTACCTTTTGTGGCACGGAACTCTAAAAATAAACTAGCATAAATTTTTCAGCACTATAGTAAGGATAAAATACTCTTGCCGCTCCATCATCGACCACACCATCATTTACCATCAGAGGTGGTACTCGAACGCTTACAATCACCAAATAAAAACTTCCAGACTCTTAATATTTTAGAACAGGAATCTCCAAATCTAGAAACAGGTCAAGCGCTACCTGACAAAGATCAATACTTTTTAATGAATCGTGAATCCAGCGAATCTTGGCAAATGTTCAGATTTTTCAGCTTTCAAAGACCTGGTATAGTCAGCATCAGAAGTAGATATTATAATTCTTCTTCTTTCGAGTCCATAGCTGTTTGATTTCTAAATTTTGCTAGCCCAATAGAGAGCAACTTACACACCCCTTTCTGTTGGCTGGTACAAGGCATTCCGTGTGCAGTTGCTATTACTAGTGGTTCGCCCCGAACTGAGATCTCGCGAGTCTCCCAAAATAAAAAATAAATCTTAGGGCGACTCGCGACGATGCCTAAACGTTTTTAGTGGCTGAATATGATTTAAGAAGTTGTCAAATCATACAAATACGTACAGTTTAAACTTGTTTAGTCACTAAATATGTTTAGGGATCGTTGTGCATGCCGGCCTTAATCTTTGACTAATAAAATAGTGCCAAAAAATAAAGAACCACCGTACTTGACCAAATTACAGGTACTGGTAATGGGAGTTCATCTTATGTGGTTTTTTTTGGGGTACAAATTGCAGTTATTCTGGATTTCAGACTTTTGCCTAAATGTGTCACTTAAGCTACACGCATACCAAATAATCACATTGTGGGGTCACTGGTGTACCCTGTGAATTCTGTTAAAGTTCAGTTTGTATTATTGTTAAGGACTTAAAAATTACAAGGTTTAAACTAAAAATAAAAACGGGGTCGTAATTTACTCACAAATACCTCTTATAGGATGTGCCACATGCCTGTATAGTTCCATTTTTTTATCCCACTTGGACCCCAATATCTCAACAACTCCCCTACATTTTTAGCTCATTTATTCATACCAAAATTGTGTCATCACTACTTACCTATATACCAAAATTCACGATGTTCGGATCAACGCTTCGAAAGTTATCCTCGGATAAACAAACATACATACAACGCCGATTTGCCAAAGTTGATTTAGAGATCTCGCTTCGCTTGATCAATAATATTTTAGCCTTACATTGATAAAGTTGATCATAAGAAAATCATGTGACTAAAAGAGTGTTAGATATGAGTGTGGATGGACTGTGTGAAGAATGATATGGGTAGTAAGGAAGTGACAACGGAGATGGCGGCTGATAGAAAGATGTGGAGGAGGAATACATGTTGTGCCGACCCATGTGGTAAAAAAACAAGAAAAAGCATTGATAAAGTTGATGAGACTTTCAATTCAAAGCGGTTTGCGATTAGCGGTTTTCTTGCGCGTATATGCGCGGGCGCAGCTCGTGTTACAGGTGCGTCAAACGATTAAACTTCAAACGTGATACCAACTTCATAAACAAACAGCCATACACCATTATAAACAATAAGGTATATAAAAAAACAGAAAACTCAGACTGCTTAAATAAACATTACGTTTTTGGGTGTACCCCGAAATCTTACCGACTTCAAAAAAGGAGGAGATTCTCAATTCGACTGTATATATATTTTTTTTATGTTTGTTACCACAGAACTTTTGACTGGGTTAACCGATTTTTATGATTCCTTTTTTATTTGAAAGCTGGTGCTTCCCGTGTGGTTCCATTTCAATTTGGTACAATATAAGAAAACCATATAAGTCTTAAATTTATTTAATTTTTATGTTATGTTATGTTTGTTAGCTCAGAACTCCGTTATATATCAACCGATTTGGAAAGTTAGTTTCTATTTGAAAGGATATACTTTTAGGTTATAAATAAATATTGCTGGACAATTCACACAGCGCTATCTAGCTCCAAACTAAGCAAAGCTTGTATTATCGGAACCAGATAACTAATAGAATACTTATATACTTTTTTTTGTAAAAACATGCTTATAATATATAGAAAAACATCCAGACCCGAAAAAAATATATGTAGATCATGCAAACATTTGTTCCGCGGCGGGAATCGCTATCTCCTTTGTCTCAGCCGGCTATTCGCCCACTACGCCACGGCGGTCGTTATTGGTACAGTATTAATTGGTAGTAGTCATTAGTAATTGGTAGAGTAGTTTGGTTTTTACTGTTATCTGAAGTAGATTATATTTTTGTTATAAAGTTACTTCTTATACATACACGCGCCTTTTGTCTCACACACGTTTCGTATGAGCGTAGATGCGCTTAAAAGCGCGAATCCAAATAAATGGTAGTACCGACTGACGGACGGCACTATATCTGCCGTCAAGCAGCATTGCGTTTCGGTTTGAAGGGTATGGTCGAAATTAAAGGCACATTAGGCTTTACACCTGTATCTGTCAACTTGATTAGATTACACAAAATCTTTATAAAAAAGCCTACTATAAAATATCGGATTATTTAGATGATAGAGAAGCTTGGGATTGAAATTGCTCCAACTCGTTCAAAATGTTACAATTTAGACGTAATTTATTTCTTATATTGTTATGTATTCTAAAAGGATCATAAAAAAACAACCAGCTTTGTTTCTTGCCTTTCTTTCCTGGCTTGGTTACGAAGGAACAGGCAGTAAAATTGACGTTTCAAAGTGATCCTTGTGATTTTAATGAATAAAAGATTTTGACGTTGACTTTGATGGACGCAGTGCAGTGCAACGTAGGGCACATTTCTAAGGTATGTGACTGTTCTAAGGGTTCCGTACCATTATCTATAAAAACGGCAAAAAAATCACGTTTGTTGTATGGGAGCCCCCCTTAAATATTTGTTTTATTTTAATTTAATTATTTATTTTTAAAGTTAATATATAACTAAATATTCTGTAAATATTTCAAGCGTCTTGGTCTACCTGTTGCTGTAATCAATATCGAGCAAAAACGAGCAAAAAATCATGTTTATTGTATGGGAGCCCGCCTTAAATATTTATTTTATTCTGTTTTTAGTATTTGTTGGTATAGCAGCAACAGAAATACATCATCTGTGAAAATTTCAACTATCTAACTATCACGGTTCATGGGATACAGCCTGGTGACAGACAGACAGACAGCGAAGCATTAGTAATGGGGTGCCGTTTTACCCTTTGGGTATGGAACTCTAAAAACGTCACTATTGGATCCCTTAGCTAGGATCTAGGGAATCCAATCCGCTATCACATCGAGAATATTTATTAATACGATCGATCGACCGATAGATCGAACGATACAGCAAAATTCGTGCGGCATCCCACAAATGCGGGATTAGATTCCCTAAACAAATCGAACGTGTATTGAGTTTATTTTTTTATTTTTATATTATTTGTGGGGAAACAGGCTTACGGCCCACCTGATGGTAAGGTCACCGTCAACACCCGGCAACACCCGGAGTATTGTCGATGCGTTCCCTGTACAAACCTCTTCACATTTCTCTTGAAGCGTACCATGTCGTAGCATAACGGGATAACCTCAGATAGTAGTGTTCAGATAAATAAATGGTACGAACGCCTTCCAGAAGTCGGTTCAGACTATCGTATAAAGAAGTCGGACGTATACTCCCAAACTTAATTTTATATCCCATTTTATTATTTTAGAAAGTTAAGCCGCTCTCAGTTCTAGTGCTGAGCCATAATCTATTTGGAACGTTATCTATGGTTACTGTAATAAAGAAACATACTAGTTTTCATTCATAAAACACTTAAGAAACATTGTTCAATCATGATGAAATTCAAAAACACAAAATACTAGTGGTCCGCCCTGAACTGAGATCTCGCGAGTCTCCCATAAAAACAAAAATATTATTTTTCGTAATCTTAAGGTGAGTATAGACTACAACATTTACTTGTAACAGAACAACGAGCCGCTCTGTGATATGTTCTAGTGTATCATCCTAAACGTCAAGCACGCTCGCCTCTTTGTTACAGCCTATTGTACAAACCAATGAGCTTATTGGTGAGTATATTGGTGTAACATTTCGTCGAGCCTTTGCACGAGTGCGGGCGATGCGCGGGTGCGGGGTGACGCGGAGGAAGAAGGACGAACGACGCACGCGGTCCGCGCTTTCAAGTTCACAAGGTGATTTTACTTGTCTTGATATTCTAAAAAGATACTGTAAACTAACGAAGGAATCACCTGTAGCTAAATAACGTAAAGTTAATGCTAATCTCTCCTTCGCCGTAATTGAAACTCTGAATCGTGTATTTTGCTTTGATATTTTAACACCAATTGAATTCAATAAACTTTCAAAATCACTTGAAGATAGTGCAGTAAAGTTCTTATATTTTAAGTCTAACATTAGTTGCACACCTCCAAGAGTTTGTCTTCTATTGTAAATGTTCATTTGCCACCATTATCTTTTTCTATTTTCTTTTAATATAACTCATTAAGATAAACGCAGCACACGCAACTTGTAGGTCCGACATTTCAAAGAAGAATGAAAGCAAGGTACAACGAAATGTTGGTAAATGCACACTCGCTGTGAACATTTACCCGTAACATAACAACGCCGAGCATTCCCAGGAACGTTACATTACATGGAAATGCTTTGGAAACTGAGCTTTTGCCTGTATTGTACCATTCGTAAGAACGTTACATTACACAGAAATGCTCGAGAAAATGTTGTAGACTATACTCATCTTTTGACTATCAAAATAGACTTTGACCTACAGTTTCATTCAAATTACAGGTAACGGGAGTTCATGTAATTTGGTTCCTTTTTTGGGAAACAAAATGCCGTTATTCTGGATTTTAGACTTTTGCCTGTATTTGTGTCACTAAAGCTACACGAATACCAAATTTCAGCATTGTGGGGTCACTAATGTACCCTGTGAATTTTGTCAAAGTTTTGTTTTTATGATGGTTAATAACTCAAAAACTACAAAAATTAAAATAAAAACAGTGTTAAAATGTATTAATGAAGACCTTTCATTTGACGTCCCACTTGACGTAATAGCCCCCTTATCATAATAGTTTTTTTACCCCCCTTGAACCCTAATATTTCAACAACCCCTAACTTTTTTATCTCATTTAGTCACACCATAATTTTGCCATCACTACCTATTTATATACTATATTTTACGATGATCGGATAAACGCTTCGAAAGTTATCTCTCGCTCGGACAAACAAACATACATACAACGCCGATTTGCCCAAGTTGATTTGGACATCTTGATTCGCTCGATCAAATATTAATCAGCTATATCGTTGAATTTACTAGTACGTAGGTACTTGATTGTACTTTTGAGGCTCGACTAACGAAGGCCCTTTCTGTAGTCAGATGAAAGCCTACTTCACATTCCATTACAAATTGGAAATTTTATCGTGAAATTATTTTGGTGATTGAACTTTTTTCTAAACCTTACATAATTGCGAATAAGTGCCACTTAAATGTTTTTAAACATTTATGGAGATACTAGCTGTCGCCCGCGACTTCGTACGCGTTAGGCCGTTTGTCCACCGCCGCTGTCACCGGGACGTCACCGAGATCGAGATGACGGCGCTGATTTAGCAATACATACTTTTACTATAGGGTGACTATAGGCCGTTTGTCCACCGCCGCTGTCACCGGGATGTCACCGAGAACGAGATGACGGCACTGATTTAGCAATACATACATTTACTATAGGGTGACAATAGGCCGTTTGTCCACCGCCGCTGTCACCGGGATGTCACCGAGAACGAGATGACGGCGCTGATTTAGCAATACATACTTTTACTATAGGGTGACAATAGGCCGTTTGTCCACCGCCGCTGACACCGGGATGTCACCGAGAACGAGATGACGGCGCTGATTTAGCAATACATACTTTTACTATAGGGTGACAATAGGCCGTTTGTCCACCGCCGCTGTCACCGGGATGTCACCGAGAACGAGATGACGGCGCTGATTTAGCAATACATACTTCTACTATAGGGTGACTATAGGCCGTTTGTCCACCGCCGCTGTCACCGGGATGTCACCGAGAACGAAATGACGACGCTGATTTAGCAATACATACATTTACTATAGGGTGACAATAGGCCGTTTGTCCACCGCCGCTGTCACCGGGATGTCACCGAGAACGAGATGACGGCGCTGATTTAGCAATACATACATTTACTATAGGGTGACTATACGCCGTTTATCCACCGCCGCTGTCACCGGGACGTCACCGAGAACGAGATGACGGCGCTGATTTAGCAATACATACATTTACTATAGGGTGACTATACGCCGTTTATCCACCGCCGCTGTCACCGGGACGTCACCGAGAACGATATGACGGCGCTGATTTAGCAATACATACATTTACTATGGGGTGACTATAAGCCGTTTATCCACCGCCGCTGTCACCGGGACGTCACCGAGAACGAGATGACGGCGCTGATTTAGCGATACATACATTTACTATAGGGTGACTATACGCCGTTTATCCACCGCCGCTGTCACCGGGACGTCACCGAGAACGATATGACGGCGCTGATTTAGCAATACATACATTTACTATGGGGTGACTATAAGCCGTTTATCCACCGCCGCTGTCACCGGGACGTCACCGAGAACGAGATGACGGCGCTGATTTAGCGATACATACATTTACTATAGGCGAGGAAACTTAAGAGGAAACACCAAGGGCTAGAGAATTGAAAAATAAGTATTTGTAAAAACTATTGCTGTCACGCAGTATGGCGCAGTATGCGTAGTATGCGCGATAGAGACCACTGCAGCTTGGACCGAAAATACCTATTAAAATTACACAAAACCAACGATTCGTAGTCCCCTGATTTCTTCTCCAAAACTTGACCGATTTATCTACTTTCTTCATTATAAATTAAAGATAGGCTTTGTCCGTGTTTCTGTGTTTTCCTTTTTTTATATAATCTAGTCAAATTTGTTTTCTGGATGTTTGAACACGGCGGAAAATCTGACAAATCTTATACGTCATTGAATGTTCATATCTCTTTTAATAATTAATTTATGAAAAAAAAGGAAAACATAGGGACATGCTAATAGTGGCCATAGATTTTTAATAAAAACATTATTGCTGTACTGGCATTATCCAGGGAGGAAACAGGGCACTACGTTTGTATGGAAAAACGGCCCTTGTGTTTCCTCTTAACATCAGGTGGGCCTTATGCTTGATCTATCTCCATTTAGCATAAAAAAAGGAACCGTAGCTACCATCTTAGCCATGATAAATTTTACTAGTAAACTGTAAAATGGGATAGAGTACTAGAATATCTATAGTTTACTTATCTTAAATTGCGATAATCTCTGATATTACAACTAAACCGATTACCATATTTTGATCGACATTACTAAAACAATTTTCGCTTATCAATTGATGTTATCTTTTCAAAATTGTAACAATACTTTAGCAACTGCTGATATATAAAAAGTGTTAAAAGACTTTTTTACCATATAGTTAATAGTTTTTGTAGATGTATTTTTATTATATGGTTAAATATCATTTATGATTTAAAGTTATGTCTAAGTTGACGGTCTTCGCTTTTTGCGTTGTAGCTGTTTGTTCATTGACGGTAAGTTATATATTTTATCATATTAAAAAATGTAGTCGCTTCCGCTGTCTGTTACCTTAGATCTTTTAAACTACTCAATCGATTTTAATGTAGTTTTCAGCAATAGATAGAGCGATTCAATACGAAGGTTAACACGATAAATGCGAAACAGTGCTTGAAACACTCTGTCCGTGTCTCGTCTGTAGAGCGGTAAGAAAAAACTTAAACGTCTCTGTCGTGCGGGAGGCATAACTTCAATCTGGCTCAGTGTAGGAAAGAGATAACTATATATCTGAGATGTGCTATTGATTCCTAGTTCTATGGTATACTAAACTCAATGCCGGGTTTCTTAGACCTCGTGCCGCACACAAAAAAAACCGTACACCTTGTCTTATTCGGCGCTAAAAAAAGGATTTTCGTCTTTTACGGGCGGTGGGGTTTAATATGCCTCGTGCCGCCACAATCTCTAGTTTAGGACAAGGTTTAAAACGACCCGTAACGCAGTAATGGAAAGTACAGATAAATCTGTGCCGCTGGGAACGTGTTAATATGTATAATTAACTTCCGCCAGCCAGCGGCTTCTCTCACGCGTTGTTTGTCAACAAAAAGTAGCCTATGTGTTTATCCAGGTTATAATCTACGTGTGTGTTACCAGAGATGACATATGGAACCGAGAGTGGTCCTTCACTATTGGCCTTATGAATAAGCTCAGAGTCACTCAACGAGTTATGGAGAGGGCTATGCTCGGGGTTTCTCTACGGGATCGAATCAGAAAAAAGGAGATACGTAGGAGAACTCAAGTCACCGACATAGCACGACAGATTAACACGTTGAAGTGGCAATGGGCAGGTCATATAGCGAGCAGAATAGATGGCCGATGGGGCCGGAAAGTTCTCGAATGGAGGCCACGAACCGGCAAGCGTAGCGTAGGACGTCCACCTACAAGATGGGCAGACGACTTGGTAAGAACCGCAGGTCGGCGTTGGATGCAGGCCGCTTCCAACCGCAGTTCCTGGAGATCAATGAGGGAAGCCTTTGTCCAGCAGTGGACGTCCTACGGCTGATATGATGATGATGATGACAATCTACGTAAATACTGATTTGAAAGTAACTCTGTCCCTCTGTCTGTTTGTTACCTTTTCACGACTTAACGGCTCGACCGATTTCGATGGAATTCGGTACCTATAAACCTAGATAGATTATGAATGGACTGCAGACATAGGATGCACTTTACGTGACTGCACAGGGCGGTAATGTTGTATTGACAAACCACGCGTGCGAAGCCGCGGGCGGTCAGCTAGTTATTTATATAATAGTTCATTGCACAAAATACACATAAATATATACAAAAGATTGGCTTAATACTAAAAGTATTTTCTACCTGCCAACGTCAAAGGTATCAAGAAAGATTGACGTGCGACAAGAAATTGACATAACAAGACAGGGTTATGTTTTTATTGACAACCACGCGTGAGAAGCCACGGGCGGAAGCTTGTACATTCATAAAAGGTGTCCCATGTTGGTATATTTTGAATTGAGCGATTTTTTTTTTGTGTCGGTCGTACAGCGTTGTTGTTGAAAGCAAGTTTAACTGGGTTGGTTCTTAGATATTTTTGATGTACTTGTTATAACATTATGGTAGCAAAGAAGCATACGGCCCACCTGATGGTTAAGTGGTTACCATAGTCAAAAATAACTACGATTACAGGTGATTAAGTCCCTACGGCTGAGCAGGGAGTAAAGTTGTACTGAATTTCATTAGCCCTCGCGGGCATAATGTGATTCAAATTTGAAACCTATCTGTATTAAAATTTGAACCAAAGAAACCCACACAATAAGAATTTATTCGTAAATCGAATAAACCTCTGCACAGAATGCACCAACCTAGATTTGGTTTTTATTGTCTCGCAGAAAGTGTGAAAAGTAGAGTATTCTCCTCGTGGATTAAGCTGTTTGCATCTTGGGCGTGCTTATATCCCTATCTGCACTCTGGATTCTAGTAACTCCCTCAATCCGCATGTGAGTTAACTTTTGAATCCTTCGTTACGTTTGGGATTCAATAATAGCACCCGTGACGCAAGACACTGCATTATCCCCTCGTTTAATAATCTACCATTATGTAATGTGCAAACTCTTGTAAGCTGCTCTTGACCTAGTATTGATTTAATCAATCAGCGAAAAAAAATTCATACCGATCGAGTTTCAATGCCAATAATAATATATTTATTTAGTGCTGCAAAATAGTTGTACACAAATACCTATAGATTACAGACAAAAATACTTTCAATAAGGACATGTACAAAGGCGAGCTTAACCCTAATAAGAGTTTTTATCCAGCAAACCTTTGAGGAGAGGAAAGCTGATTATAGTGTGTGATAATTTGTCAGTCATATTTTTTTGTGTATTTTTGTATCAATAATTTAGTTTTATGAATAACTAGCTGCCCCGCCGAACTTCGTACCGCCTTGACATGCTTATGATGCGGGCTGCCAATGTACGTCGCCGTTAGAATTGTCAATCGGTCATCATTAGCTGCATCTATGTATGAGAAAATGATTTTAATTCATAATATGTTTTTGCGTTGTTTTTCCGATATTTTAATTATTATTCTGCTATTCGGGGCGGAGATAAATCCAACAAATCAAAGATCATCAAAATCGGTGCAGCCGTTCTTGAGTTATAAATGGTGTTACTAACCCGAGTGTGTTTTATATACACGGTGTCCTTTAAATCACTGTTTTCCCAGAACAAACGTTGTTCAGACCATGGTCTACTAACAGTTTATAGTATCAAATAAGAGAATTAAAAAAAATCTAGACCTTCTGAAATAGTCTAACTTTGTTCAAAAACTAGCCGTGACATAAAGTTCATTGGCACGCTAGCCGTAGCGAACTTACTATTATTATTTGTGTAGCGATACGGCGGCATATTGTAGGCCGTAACGTTAAAATAAACGTTTTAAGTTTGCAACTTTTTATGTTTTTCAAAGAGCGATTTATTTTTTTTTAATTTGAGGTTATAAACCCTTTGTAGACCATGAACAAACAATGTTTGTTCTGGGAAAATAGAGGACATCATATATATATAAATATAGGTTGTTACTAGCAAAATATGGACCTCAAGACGTCTTAAATAAATGTTTTTATTTATTTTATGCTAAAAGCGTTTTAAAAACTTTTTTTCAGCCACCAGTATCCGCAACAGGCGTCCAGCTCCCAGCCGTCTACCCTCTAGTCAACATCCTCCTCCCCCTCCTAAATAACGTATACAACCTCCTCCTCTCCCTCCTCTCCATCTTTGACACTCTTCCTCCTTCAGTCAGCTGCCTCATACCTATAGACCTTGGAGCATTGGAGACTTCACTCCTCAAATTATACTCACAAGCACTGGCTATCGTGAACTTCCTGCGAGGATTACCTGAGTATAAGTTTGGTGCGAATCCCAACACGCCCCCAACAGGCGTTGACAATCTTCAGACTCTGCTAGCGAAGCTCATAGCTCTGATAACGGACTTGGCTGATGATGTTCTGATCGGGATCGGAGGGAAGTTGCTGCCAGGGTTGTTGAAACTAGTCGTGATGGTAGTTGAATGCTTACTTACTTTACTACTATAAATATAAATTATATTATATATTATTGTATTTAATAAATTTATTTTAGGGACACTTTTTGTATTCTTTTATACCCTTGAAGTATAACTTGTCTGAAGACTGAGACGCAAGAGGTAGCGGGTTCGATTCCCGCCGCGGAACAAATGTTTGCATGATATTTGTTCCGGGTCTCGTTGTGTCTCTAAGTATGTATTTACAAAAAATAAAATGAATATAAGTATTCTATCAGTTATCTGTTTCACATAGTACAAGCTCTGCTTAGTTTGGGGCTAGATAGCGCTGTGTGAAATGTCCAGCAATATTTATTTATTAATTCAATAAATAATTAAACACTGTCTTGTACACTAACCTGAACCCCACTATCCCCCCCCCCCCCCCCCATTCTATCATCGGACAACCAGACGCTCTGCGATGCGCCACCGCGACATGGTAGACATACTTGTACCTCCCATACGCACAAAGCGATACTCTTCCACCTTTATTATGAGCACCGCCAAGGAGTGGAACGCTTTGCCTGAGTCTGTGTTTCCTGATTACTACAATGCGTACGCTGTATGAGCGCTCATATAATTTAGAGGACTAGCTTAATCGGCACCAACCTCAAATAAGGTAAATAAATAAAATTGTGCTATTGAATAAAATAAATATTTAAGTGGGGCTCCCATACAACAGACATGATTTTTTTGTCGTTTTAATAGATAATGATACGGAACCCTTTGTGCGCGAGTCCGACTCGCACTTGGCCGGTTTTTATTTATTTGTGTCTATTGTGTGCCTACTGATCTAGTCTTTAAATACCTAATTAACTAATAATGAATGGATTTATGTAATCTGAAATAAAATATTTTTATTTATTAAAACCGGTATTTACCGTACAGTATCGCATATGTACTTTTTTATTTGTTATCCCGGCCGCCCGCGACCACGGCTGTTGCAACCCAGTCGATACGTCGGGATAAATACCCATTTTAATCAATAATTAATGTACAGTGATCGTAAAAGTTTGAAACATACGATTTTTTTTATTATTTATTTAAATCACTTGCTAAATGTGTTAGAAACTCATTTCATAACATGTTGTCGGTTGTTGAGGCAGCCCCGGATCTAGGGCAAACCGGGGCATCTGCCCCGGGTGGCATTTCGGGGAGTGCCAAAATTCTATAGTAAAAAATATGTTTGAAAAAAACTTGTTTCAAAAAGCACCTAACATCCAGCGTACGTCGTAACATCCATCCCTCCCGTGGTACACCTACATAGTTCTAGCTGTTCATTTGATTTGGAACATTTCAAACTTTAACACCCCCCCCCCGCCCCCGTCTCAAACGCTGGAAGAGGGGCATCAATTTTTTTTTGTAACTATACAATTTGAACACTGGAAAATGCATTAGTAAACTACTGTGTCGTAGATTCTAGTGCCCGTAACATAGAACTAAATGAGTTTGACGTGAGTGTGTGTGTGTGTGTGAGAACTTCAGGTATGTTTGAGAATGTGTTAGGGGAGTGGGTGTGTGTAGTTGTGTCCAAGGGTTCGAAGGTGTGTGAGTTTGTGATTTCTGTTTTAACTTTGTTTTTAAATTTTTTTGTATGTTAAAGGGTTGATATTATGTTTATATTAATTCTGTTATATAAAATGGGGAATATGAAATGGAAGAGGCGAAATGCAAGAACAGTACGGCACGGTTGTGCAGTGCAAATGCAGTTTGTTCACGACGAAACCATAGATTATGCTAATTCGTAAGCTATTAGCATAAGTATGACCAAATGTGTATTATAGTTAAGAAATAAACGTAAGCTTAATGCATTTTTAAAAAGCCCTCAGCGAAATAGGTAGGTTAGACACGAAAGCAAATAACCCCTCAGGTAAACATACAGAAATACTGCTAAGTACTTAGACAAGCTCTTCAAGCCTGCCTAGGTTATGGATGTCTAGGTAACAGAAGTAAGTAAAACTACGCTTGCCCAGTCAAGTCCCTAGGAAGTGGAAGAACTTCAGGTAACGAGTTGTTTCATTCTCAAAAACCTAGTATACAGTCCACACACATTGACAAGCAGAACGGCTTCGAGCAGACACTAACCGTCACGTCGTCCTTGCGAGCCAGACTGAACCACCGCACAGTTTTTGCCCCAGTTAGGAAAAATTCTAGATCCGGGGCTGTGTTGAGGATATACATCAATGGCAGCGTGCTGGGTGTGTTCGAGTACCCTATAAATACCCTACTAGCAAATGACGTGCGCCCCACTCCACTGTAAGGGTGCGTTTACGGTGAAAACCAGTTTTATTAAAACCTCGACGCAAAAAGAGTAGTATTATTCGTTTCACGCCTATGTCTGTGTTTCTGTGTATCTGTCTGCTGTCAAAAAAAGTATAGTATTCTATCAGTGAATCGGGGTTTCTCAGCGAGCCATAGAGCGTAGTATCCTAGGAGTCAAATTAACAGACCGCATTAGAAAACGAAACTGCGCTCCCAAACACAAATCGCGGACGTTGGGCACCAAGTAGGCAAGTTAAAGTGGGACTGCCGCATGTCGGAGGAGTTACGGGCAAAATCTACCACACAGTGGATCCGAAAAGACCGCGACGCCGATGGAAAGACGAACTAGACTCGTATATGTTAGACTGGGCCACACACGCGCATGATAGAGTGGAGTGGAAGGAAGGGACGCCTTTGCCCTGCAGTGCGACAGTACAGGCTCCAAATAAATAAATTATATCAGTCATCTGGTTCCCATAGTACAAGCTTTGCTTAGTTTGGGGCTAAATAGCGCTATTTATACTAAAAACGGGATATTTACCATGATTTGTGAGTATTTGAGTATCCCGATATTTCGGTGCAGTTGCATGCGCCGTGATCACGGGTAAACGTTTTTAGTATAAATAGTGTTGATAGCTATGATAGTTTCAAAAGCTAGAAAGCGCTGTTTGAAAAATTACCAGCATTCAAAGTCAAAATCTTTTATTCATTAAAATCACAAGGATCACTTTGAAACGTCAATTTTTACTGACTGTTTCTTCGCGACCAAGCCAGGAAAGAAAGGCAAGAAAACAAGGCTGGTTGTTTTTTAATGATCCTTTTAGAATACATAACAGTACAAGAAATAAATAACGTCTAAATTGTAACATTTTGAACGAGTTGGAGCAATTTCAATCCCAAGCTTCTCTATCATCTAAATAATCCGATATTTTATAGTAGGCTTTTTTATTAAGATTTTATTTAATTACGTTTTTAAATTTGTTAATTGTCAATTTTTGTACATCACTTGGGAGTTTGTTATAAAAGCGAACACCTTGCCCTTTAAACGATTTACTAACTTTAAGGAGTATACAAGAGGCAACAGCGAGTTTATCTTTATTTCTAGTATTAAAACTATGATTATCGCCATTTTTCTTAAACAAATTAATATTTTTGTGAACATACATCAGATTTTCATAGATGTATTGACAAGGGAATGTCAAAATATTTATTTCTTTAAACTTTTGCGTAATGATTCTCTGGGGCCCATATTATAAATTGCACGAACAGCCCTCTTCTGCAGCACAATAACGGTGTTTATATCTGCAGCACTCCCCCACAGCAGTATACCGTATGACATAATGCTGTGGAAGTAGCTGAAGTAAACTAGTCTAGCTGTGTCTGTAAAAAGACGGATCTTTTTGACTGCGTTTTTGATCATTATTTATAATGGTCATATTTTGTTAAAGGATGGATTCAGACGTAGTTTTTTATCTAAGAAAAAAAATCCTTTCTAAACTAATAAAATACTAGTGGTTCTGTGAGAACAGTAGACCTCGCGAGCCCTTCGGATTTATACCTACTACGTTAGTCTTTAAGTTTTCTAGGTTAAGTTATGGTAATTTGGTGTAACTATAAAGAATAATCTAATTAATTTACGTACCTAAAATATTAAAATTCAAACTTTGATCTAGTCCCGTTTATTGTCATAAACGGTATTCACGTAATGACAATACTATGGTATGAGTTGCCTGACATGTGATTCATAGATAGATTTCTAGAGAGACCGATCTTGTGCGGCCTGCTCCCAACAACTCCCAGGAACCTTTAACAGGTCGTCTTTCGATCTAGTGGGGGAACGTCCTACGCTGCGTTTTCCAGTGGTCTCTGACCTTTCGGCCGTCCGTTCTTCGAGCTATGCGATATATGCTACATGCGATAGACTTTAATGATATCATCCGCCGGGTTTTTGAAGCGTCAACGTTCCAGCCGTTCGCCGAGGGTTAGAGGCCTGACGGTATGACTCTTATACCTTGGGTGAAGGGTAGGCCTTTGATGTGGGACGCCACGTGCGTCGATACCCTTGCGCCATCTCATCTGTCTGGTACAGCAGTTGGGGCAGGTGCGGCGGCAAATTCAGCCGAAGATCTCAAGCGTCTCAAGCGATCTCAAGATGGAAGTCTTGGCAGAGCTCACGTATTTGAGCCATTTAGGGTCGAGACCCTGGGTCCATGGGGTACCGGGGCCCATCGCAGTTTTTAAAATTTTTTCTGGGCGACTGGTCGAAGCGACGTGTGATCCGAGAGCTGGCGCTTATCTGGGTCAACGCATAATCATTGCAATTCAGCGCAATGCAGCCAGTGTCTTGGGGACACTTCCGCCTGGTAGTGCTGGAGCAGTTGAGCTATCTATAGATCGTTTGCAACGGTCTTTAGATGATTCAACTGTTTCTTCTGTATTTTAGTCATGTAAATATTTATTGTTATTAAAGGAATTTTGCTTAGATTATATTAAAATATTAGTGGAACAGAATGCCAAAATATATTCAATTCATAATCCCACAGAACATAAAAAACAATTGTTTTTTTGTGTTCTGTGCATAATCCAATCTAGTTTGGGTCAACTGTAATTATGTTAAATTATATAACGTGAATTGATCTCCAGGGTATCATATTCGGGGTCAAGTTTGGAATTTGGAAAAACGGTATCAACAGCCGGAAATATCCAAGCTTCACCGCCCTGTGCCCACAGCCTACGCGACCTGCGCAGAACACCCTCCCGTATAGATCGCCAGTCTAACAGAGATCGTCTTGAAGAACACACCATGACCCGGTGAGTGCCCCATTCATTATACTTTCATTCACAAAAGGATCCGTGGCGGTAATTCAGATTTCATAGCTTAAAACCAGCGCTGAGCAATACATTTGTAAGCAATCTCTTTTTCGGCACAAGGTTCTTTGAATGGGTACTTTTTTTATTTATTTAATTAAGGTTACGTGTTTCATTTGTCTGGTTTTAATTACCCATCGTAGTTTCTGTGTATTTGTTCTATCTACCTATCTTCATTTTGAAAAAAACCTTTTTCAATTTTAACTTATTTGAAATAGACAATGTTTCATTTAGTAAAGTTTAATGGTCTATCAAAATGTTTAAAAAAATCCTATACAAAATTTGACAAGGATTTTTTAAACACCCGTTAATCAGTTTAACTTTTAGGTAGTAACAATGTAAAGGTATAAATTACGAGTAATACTTTCATTCTAATATTGTAGATATTTAATATTGTAGATCAAAGAGCATTACTTGTCCGTGTAAGCTATTAGGTTATTATGTATAAGTAGGTATATTATATATATTTTGTATAATGTATTATGTTTATCTCTAATGTATGTATAGTTTCTAGGTCTTTTTTTTTAATATATTTAAGTATAGTATTTATTATAGAATATATTAAATAATAGTATTTTACTCCAATGTCCTTTTCTGTGCACGTACCCACCACTATAATCAAATATCTCTATCTTCAAAGGTTTGCTGGAAGAAAACTCTTATTAGGGTTAAGCTCGCCTTTGTACATGTCTATTTTGTAAGCTATTTTTGTCTGTTAATCTATTTGTGTACAATAAAGAATAAAAGAAAAATAGATTTTTGTTTTGGAAGTCTCTGTGTTGAAACATTTTTGATTATCCAAGAATTATACCGAGCCATTTTAAGGGAAAATTTAAAAAGGAACTGTGTTGTTTAATCAGAGGCTTTAGGGATTAGTAAAATGTTTTTTTGTGAATTCAACTTGTTACTTCATTAATTAATGTGGATGTTTCGTGTTTAAGTAGGAGTTTAGGGCTAAAAGATTTCGTAAAATATAAGATATACTACTTTCAGTTTTTATGCTGCGAATAGATTACTATCCGGGAGCACTTTCAGGGATTCAATTTGTCTGAGAATACCTAAATAAAAATACTATTATTGAATATAAAATGTTCTTGTACTACCTATGATTGAAGTGTTTTTAAAAGAGCCGGTTTTATTTATTAAAAAAACAACATTTAGAATCACTTACGCAAAGATGCCTAAACGTATTTTTAAATATTTTTTTATTGATGATAGTCAATCGCTTGGCCACTACCTCACCTAGTGGTAAGTGATGGCTAAATATGTTTTTTTAGTTGCCAAATCATACAATTACGTCAAATTCAAACATGATTAGTCACTATATAAATTTAGACATTTTGTAAGCCGGCCTAAAACTACATTTTATCATGTGTTGCTATATGAGCGATGCAAACTAACTACTACTAGTGCTAAACTTTTTAATATTGAACGAGAATCTATAATACGATAAAAACTTAATATAAAATTGCAATAATGACTTATGTTTTTGCCCACAGTCTAACTATGTCCGTCACCACAGTGGTGCTTTTGTCGCTGTTCGCTGGAGGCCACGCGTGGGGAGGCCTCTTCAATCGCTTCAGCAACGATATGTTGGCCAACCTGGGCTACGGGCGCTCGCCTTACAGACACTACCCTTATGGACAGGTAAACGCCCTTACCGACAGGAAAATACCTGTATATGAGAAGACTTATGCAATTACTTCAATAACTATATGTTGGCCAACCTGCGCTACGGTCGTTCGCCTTACAGGCACTACCCTTATGGACAGGTAAACGCCCTTACCGACAGGAAAATACCTGTAAGTGAGAAGACTTATGCAATTACTTCAACCGCTATATGTTGGTCAATCTGGGCTTCTGGCGCTTACATTACAGGCACTACCCTTTAGGACAGGTAAATGCCCTTACCGACAGGAAAATAACTTTACCTTTATGGGAGTGTCCTATGTAATCACTTCAACAGCTATATGTTGGCCAACCTGGGCTACGGGCGCTCGCCTTACAGGCACTACCCTTATGGACAGGTAAATGTCCTTACTGACAGGAAAATAACTTTACATTTACGGTATAGGCCAATGTTATCAATTCAACAGCTATATATTGGCCAACCTGGGCTACTGGCGCTCACCTTACAGGCACTACCCTTAAAGACAGGTAAATTCCCTTACCGACAGGAAAATAACTTTACCTTTACAGGATAGGCTTAGGTAATCACTTCAACAGCTATATGTTGGCCAACCTGGGCTACAGGCGCTCGCCTTACAGGTACTACCCTTATGGACAAGTAAATGTCCTTACCGACATGAAAATAACTTTACATTTACGGTATAGGCCAATGTAATCAATTCAACAGCTATATGTTGGCCAACCTGGGCTACTGGCGCTCACCTTACAGGCACTACCCTTAAAGACAGGTAAATTCCCTTACCGACAGGAAAATAACTTTACCTTTATGGGAGTGGCCTATGTAATCACTTCAACAACTATATTTTAGCCAACCTGCGCTACGGGCGCTCGCCTTACAGGCACTACCCTTATGGACAGGTAAACGCCTTTACCGACAGGAAAATGACTTTACCTTTACGGGATAGGCTTAGGTAATCACTTCAACAGCTATATGTTGGCCAACCTGGGCTACGGGCGCTCGCCTTACAGGTACTACCCTTATGGACAGGTAAATGTCCTTACCGACATGAAAATAACTTTACCGTTACGTGGGAAGACCTATGTAATCACTTCAACAGCTATATGTTAGCCAACCTGGACTTCTGGCGCTTACATTACAGGCACTACCCTTTAGGACAGGTAAATGCCCTTACCGACAGGAAAATAACTTTACCTTTATGGGATTTGCCTATGTAATCACTTCAACATCTATATGTTGGTCAACCTGGGCTACGGGCGCTCGCCTTACAGGTACTACCCTTATGGACAGGTAAATGTCCTTACTGACAGGAAAATAACTTTTTATTTACGGTATAGGGCAATGTAATCAATTCAACAGCTATATGTTGGCCAATCTGGGCCCTACAGGCATTCAAATTAAATTCAAAATTCATTTATTCATTTAAATAATAAGGATGACTTCAAACCAAATTTCTATAGCCCTTATAATCAGGTAAGTTACTTTATAGACATGATATTTTTAATCCAGACCATTTTTCAGTAGGGAGGCAGTCAAGCACCTCAGCATCGTTATGTTGGGTAACCAGGCATTACTATTATGAACAAATAACTACCCTGACGGGCAGGGAAGAATAGAATAGAATAGAATAATTCTTTATTGTACACTTAAAAAACTATACTTCTTTATTGTACACTTGAATACTTTAAAAAAACTAATTTATGTTAAATATAGTACAATGGGCGGCCTTATCGCTGAAAGCGATTTCTTCAGGCAACCTTTGGGTGGAAGGTAAAGAGCGAAGCAGTAATGGACAGCGGTGCACAGAGTATATTTGCAAATGAAAGAAATACTTATAGTCCTAATACATAAATAAATACCTAAATATAGATTTATATATACCAAAATAATAGCCTAAATCAATATTCTTACAAATCTAATAAAACGAGTACAATAAAATTAAAATTATACAATAAATAAATAAGCAGGTAACTCGAACAATAAGAAATCTAGGCATTTAGGTAATGTTGCTTTAATCTCAGCTTAAAAGAGTGCTGTGAAGGAGCCTGTTTAATTTCCACAGGCAAAGCATTCCAAAGGCGCACTGCTTCGACAGTGAATGATTTTCCGTAGAAGGAACTAGAGTGTACGGGTGTTTTGAGGGATAAGTTTTCCGATGACCTGAGAGAAAAAGTATTGGAAGAATGGAGAATGGAAGAATGCAATGCATGAGAATGGAATGGGAAGATGCGGTCTGTCTGTATGTGTGCAACGTTTTCACGACAAAACGGCAGGACTGATTTCGCAGGCGGCAGTTAATCGTGACGATAACGCAGCGAGAAGTTTAGTGGAAAATTGTCAATGACGTATTTTAGTCCTGCACTTCAAAATGGCTGGCTTCGAACCCGGTTTTAGGCATGACGTAATTCGTACCTACGTCATATCATCTGAAATGGATTCACTCGATCAACAGAGTACATACAGTCAGCCCACGCTTACTATCGAGATGTCACTAAAAAACCGGCCAAGTGCGAGTCGGACTCGTGCACGAAGGGTTCCGTACCATTATCTATAAAAACGGCAAAAAAATCACGTTTTTTATATGGGAGACCCCCTTAAATATTAATATCATTTTATTTTAAGTATTTATTTTAAAAGTGAATAATATAACTCAATATTCTGTGAATATTTAAAGCATCTACCTGTTGCCGTTATCAACATCGAAAAAACGAGCAAAATAATCACGTTTGTTGTATGGGAGCCCCCCTTAAATATTTGTTTTATTTTAATTTAATTATTTATTTTTAAAGTGAATATATAACATAACACTCTGTGAATATTTCAAGCGTCTACCTGTGGCCGTTATCAATATCGAGCGAAAACGAACAAAAAAATCACGTTTGTTGTATGGAAGCTTAAATATTTATGTTATTCTGTTTTTAGTATTTGTTGTTATAGCGGCAACAGAAATACATCATCTGTAAAAATTTCAATTGTCTTACTATCACGGTTCATGAGATACAGCCTGGTGGCAGACGGACAGACAGACAGCGGAGTCTTAGTAATAGGGTCCCGTTTTACTCTTTAGGTACGGAACCCTAAAAACAGCGCTACGTAAACGTTAGCGTAGCATATTGTTTGACTGTAAGTTGTTTAGATTAACCTATTTTTTTAATAATTAGTTACAATTTAAAGTCCCCGTGTGCACTGCCTATAATAGCAGATTATTCAACGAGGGGATAAAGCAGTGTCTTACGTCACGGGCGCAATATTGAACCCCGAACGTAACGAAGGATTCTAGAGTTAACTCACGAGCGGAGCTTACTAGAACGGAAGTTACTAGAATCCTGAGTGCAGAGAGGGATATAGGCACGCCCAAGATGCAGACAGCTTTATACACGAGGGGCATACTCTAATTTTCACACTTTCTGCGAGACAAAAAAAACCAAATCTAAGTTGGTGCATTCTGTGCAGAGGTTAGTTCGATTTACGAAAATCGAGTCTCTTTGATTCAAATTTTAGTACAGGCGAGGTTCCAAATTCAAAACACATTATGCCCGCGAGGGCATAATGAAAACCAGTAAAACTTTACATCCGACTCAGCCGTAGGGAATTAACCACATGCTTTCGGTGAGGTTTACATGAAATATAATTTGACATTCTCGAGGTGCTGTGAAAAATAGTTTTTCTATCCTACGCAATAATTATCTGGTATGTGGGGGCAAGAGATACTGCAGTATATTCTTTAACTGAGTTTTATGCAAGTCTGCGTTTTGGCCCAACGTGGCATGATTAGCTCGCTGTTCCCACAGCCGTCTCCAGCCTTTTTAATAGAGTACCTAGTTCTCGCAATGTAACGGACAATAAACAGTGCTTCAGTAAATTCGCGTCGGTTGTTTTGCATTCCTCTGCACCTTGGACTAGGAACCAAAGACACTACTATTGACTAGACACTTCCCGAATGATACCCGACGTGATACCCGATAAATGGTGACTAGAATATGCGACATGGTAGAATTTTATTTTTCTCCGGTCTTTTGATGCAAAATGTTTTTTACACAAAAGTATTTCATCATCATCATCGTATCAGGCATAGGACGTCCAATGCTGAACTTAGGCCTCCCCCGTAGATTTCCAAAGCAACCGATTATGTGTGCCCTGCACCCAACGGCTCCCAGCAACTTTTAGATAGATAGATAGAAGATAGAAAACGCTTTATTGTAAATCACACTTTAAAAAAACAAATAACAATACACGCATAAAAACAAGTGGTGGTCTTATCGCTAAAAGCGATCTCTTCCAGACAACCTTTGGATGGACTGGATTTCACGAGAACGTTTTAGGACGGTAGCTATTAATAAAAAAATAATTGAATATTGAATAAACAGTGTATTTACATAAGCAAAATAAATAAGTACAAACAAATATATAAATAAATAAATAAGGTGCATAATAATATAGTACATAAATAATACATACTAATAATAAAAAAAGGTATATACCTAGTCAGGTCATAAGTATTGTCACACAGTAAAAACTTTTCTTTTAGAATGCTGGCCACAAAAAAGTTTATAGAATTCGAATTTCGAATTGTTCATAAAAATAAAAATGTATACTTTTTAGAATTTTACTCATTTTTAAATATGGAGTGGACGCTTAAAGAAGACCGTGTTACAGTTATTGCGTAGCATCGTTGCGGTTACGCGCCAATTCAAATTTTTGACATACTGAAAAATTTTGAATATAACCAAAAGGGAACCAGATAACTGATAGAATACTTAAATATTTTTTTTAAATACATACTTATATAGAGAAACAACCAACCGGAACAAATATCTGTAGATCATGCAAACATTTGTTCCGCGGCGGGAATCGAACTCGCTACCTCTTGCGTCTCAGCCGGCTATTCGCCCACTGCACCACGGAGGTCGTCAAATACTATCTATAGGTACTAATATTATAAAGAGGAAGGATTTGTTTGTTTATTTGTTTGTATTGAATAGGCTCCGACACTACTGGACCGATTTAAAAAAATCTTTCCCTGTTGGGAAGCTACACTATTCCCTACTTTTTACCCAACTGCGCAGAAGGAGGGTCATGAGTTTGTTGAAAAACTACGCGTTCGAAGCTGCGGATTGGTCAGCTAGTGAGTTATAAATGGTGTAACTAACCCGACTTTGTTTTATATGTATATAGATTTTTATCATCCTACCGTAGTGCAGGCTTAGGGCAGCTAGATTTTATTTTCGTTCTCCGTGTGTTCACTCACCGGTCACGCGACGATCCCGTTCACCTGATGCATATGTTAAGGTCAGAGGTCACTGCGCATTCGATCAAAGGTCAATCTCTGTCGGGGTTGTATTTATAGAAAATAGGTTGTTTCAGTATAAATTAAATATATTGTTTATTTTTACTGCGTTTATAAATACTTGAGTTTTACAATGATTAGCGTAATTCAAGTCAAAGTCAAAATATTGTATTCGATAAAATCACAAGGATCACTTTGAAACGTCAAATTTACTGCTTGTTCCTTCGCGACCAAGCCATGAAAGAAAGGCAAGAAACAAGGCTGGTTGTTTTTTTAATGATCCTTTTAGAATACATAACAATACAAGAAATAAATTACGTCTAAATTGTAACATTTTGAACGAGTTGGAGCAATTTCAATCCCAAGCTTCTCTATCATCTAAATAATCCGATATTTTATAGTAGGCTTTTTAATAAAGATTTTGTTTAATTACGTTTTTAAATTTGTTAATTGTCAATTTTTGTACATCACTTGGGAGTTTGTTATAAAAGCGTACACCTTGCCTTTTAAACGATTTACTAACTTTATGGAGTCTACAAAGGGCAACAGCGAGTTTATCTTTATATCTAGTATTAGATTATCGCTATTTTTCTTAAATAAATTAATATTTTTGTGAACATACATCAGATTTACATGGATGTATTGACAAGGGAATGTCATAATATTTATTTCTTTAAGCTTATTGCTTATTAGGCAGTATTTTTGTATTAGGCTCTGGTGCATCATGTTGATCAACATGAGGCACACAGGTAACGCCTCAAGTGCCTTTAATTTCACCGGCAACCATACCCTTCAAACAGAAACACAGTAATGCTGCTTGGTGGCAGAATTAGGTATGGTAGTACTTCCCCTGTCTAGCCTTTTCACAAGGAACTCTATACCTATAGATTTTTTTTTATAATAAATATGACTGGACATTACACACAGCGCTATCTAGCCCTAACTAAACAAAGCTTGTACTATGGGAACCAGAATACTTATATACATATTTTTTAAAAATACATATTAATAATTTAGACTATTTGCAGTTTTTTTGTTATTTTTTTAATAAATTTTTTTACTGGTGGTAGAGCTTTTGTGAACGGGCTCGAGGAAGTGGGCACCACCGCCTTACCTTTATCTGCCGCCAAATAGCAGTACTTGTGCTGCTGTGTTCCGGTTAGATGGTAATGCTATGTTCTTGTAATTACTGGCACATAGGCATAACAGCTAAGTCCTATAGTATGGCAACGTATCCACATAGAGATCAAGACAACATAATAGCTTGTTTTGAATTCGTTTGCCATATAAGTATTATAAAAAAAATTAAAAACGGGATATTTACCATGACTTGTGGGTTATTCAGTATCCCGACATTTCGACAATATATAGAAATATACCCAAACCGGGAACAAATATCTGTAGACCATGCAAACATTTGTCCCGCAGTGCGAATAGAACCCGCAACCTCCTGCTTCTTAGTAAGTTTTTCGCCCACTGCGCCACGGAGGTCGTCAATCTAAGTCCCATCGACAGTATTTGGATATTGTCACCAACTGAACCCAAGTCCTAAGCTTCTCGTTCTTCCAGGAGCCAGAGGAGGCTTATGCCGAGGCCCTGGAGTCCAACCGCATTGACGACGAGGTGAACGAGCCCGTCCACTGCTATAGCTCCCCGTGCGCCAGCAATGGAGATTGCTGCAGGGGCCTGAGCTGCCTTGATACAGGTTAGTTCTAGAATTATTATTATAAATACGGGATTTATCACGTACCGTCTTAACGGTGTATCGACCGACAATGTTTCGGTTCAATTCGTGAACATTCATCAGGGTGAGTGCGATCCACTCCAAATAACCGTTATTTGGAATGGATCGCACTCACCATGATGCGCGCAGTGCGAGACGAGACGTTATTCAATAACATCTCGTTTCGCACTGCGCGCCGCAGCCCTCTGTGCGCGAGTCGACGGGCGCGGTGGTGGGGATTAAGTCAACGATGGCACAGCGTGCTGACAGGCTGCGTCATCATCATCACTTCTGCTCTCTTCGGTAGCTCTCGGTACAGGCAAACACACAACACTAACTATGTCTCTACCAGGTTCACTCACTCTTCAGTAGCTTGCATCATGAAGACATGGCCTCCAGGCTGGCGGTTGAACCCATCCTCTATCTCTGTTAAAGTTCGGCACACGACTTATTTCTATCGCCTCTCGGATTCTTCTCGGAACTTCTCTCTTGATAAGACCCGGGCCTTGTCGAAACGTATGTAGTGCGTCGAATCAGAATCTAGGGCATGTTCCGCCACTGCAGAACTGTTGGAGTCGACATTCTTCGTTGTACGCAAAAACCGACTATATCTCATTTATTTATTCTGCAACCCTCCTTCATTTTCCTACAATGTGTCGTAGTTTTTAAATAAATAATTAATGTAAATACAATGATAATAATTAATTTACAAGTACATGCATATTTTTATTATAATATGCAATCAGTTTTATTTATAGACACCCTTTCAACAAAAGCTCTTTTAGAATTGAATTTAAAACAACTGTCGATAATTTTCATGTCAGTAGGCAGTGCGCTACAGTCTTACAGCTTGATACCGCGAGCCATGTTTGGCAACATTCAACCGTGGACAAAGAGGTGTCTCAAGTTATTTTCGTCTTGTGTCTATTCTGTTTTTCCTTTGTCCAAAAGTTTAATATTTAAGCGGATTTTTAACTACGTCCATTAAGACTATGTACTAGAATGTATAGGCTGGTAAATGTCAGAATATTGAGGTTTTGAAAAAGTTCTTTGCATGATTATCATAGTGCAACGCGCACTACAGTACGAATGGCTCTTTTTTGAATAACAAACAATCGATGTATGTCGCAGTCTTAACTGTTACCACAAAACTTCAAACTATATCTGAATCTTGACTCTACTAGGACTAAATAGACTAGTTTAAGGCACTAACCGAAGCCGATGATCTTGAGTGAATGGGCGTAGCTATTGGTTCGGCCCCGCACCAACCACACCTTCCTCCACACGCATCTAACCGACCAGCAAAAAGGTGAGCGCGAGGCAGACGAGCACAACCCTACCGTACGACAGTCAGCGGTACACTGCCGCCTGTCGCCCGCGCAACGACCTTCTAAGGATACGCCCGCTAATTATTTGAAAAAATTGAAAATAACTAATTTCCACGTGAAAGACCGTCGCAGCACAGCATCATACTCGTATGTTCAACTTGAAGGTATAGTCTTTGCCCAAATTTAGATAAAAAAAAATTCTCAAATTTTACGTAGTTTAGTGATTGAATCAAATTGAGAGTAAAAAACAGCTACATTTTGTTATTTTGTTTTCTCATAGTAAATAAACAGGTAGAACTTTTTTGTATGTTCACTTTGCAGATAAAAGGTCAATGAATGACATATATTTTTTTGAGCACATAAGACTGATTCCTCCCTGAGGAGAAAGCCTCCAAATAAGACCAATCAGCTACTATATTCGCCTTAAGTTGTGCGATCCCTACCTCTTCTCTAAGGCATCTAAGAGCGTAACATGCTGAGCTGATAGCACTAACAATAGAATCCATCTCAGGTTTCCAGTTCAGGAACTGGTCGATATGAACTCCTAGAAATTTGACACTGCAAATTCAACCTCAAGCCCCTCACATGCTACGTTAACTTTTTTTTTATACAGCTTATATGGCAAACGAGCATGCAGTCCACCAGATGTCAAGTGGCTACTGCAGCCCATGAATATCCACATAGAATTCAAAACAAGCTATTATGTTGTCTTGATCTCTATGTGGATACGTTGCCATATTATAGGACTAAACTGTTATGCCTATGTGCCAGTAATTACAGGAACATACCATTACCATCTAACCGGAACACAGCAGCACAAGTACTGCTATTTGGCGGCAGATAAAGGTAAGGCGGTGGTGCCCACTTCCTCGAGCCCATTCACAAAAGCTCTACCACCAGTAACTGATAATGCGCCTTGTTGTTTTAATTAGGATAGCTTGTGTCTTCTGTCGAGTTTTAAGTTATTGGCATGAAACCATTGATTGAAAACGACAAGCGCATTGGCAATCTATCTTTTCACTTATCCAAAGGATTTAAGAAGAAAGATTGAATACGTTTTTATTTCAATTCAGTTCAATAAAATGTATTTCAGACGTATTATTTGACAACCTCCGTGGCACAGTGGGCGAACAGCTGGCTGAGACGCAGGAGATAGTGGGTTCGATTCCCGCCGCGGAACAAATGCTCGCATGATCTACAAATATTTGTTCCGGGTCTGGTTGTTTTTATATACAGTGTAAGCTCTATATAACGACACTCAAGGGACTGAGCATATTTTGACGTTATAGAGAGTTGTCGTTAAATGGAGAGAAGTAAAATCTGTGTGTGTCACAGTGATTTTCTCTTACTAGCCATGTTTACAATTTGAAAGTTTGTGAGCTACTAAGAATATGACAACGTATAGATAAAATCCATCACTTCTACTAACAACAGTCTGCAGCTACACGTGCAAGCAATCCCATTTTGTAAACAAAAGAACGGATTTCTTAGAAAGTTTGGTGTGTATGATGCCGACAGTCGAGTTTATTATGGTCTAGGATAATAAAACGACAAAAGGATATACACAGCTGCGCAGTTTATACTAATTTGGCAACTTAAAAAGAACTTTTTATTACAAATTGTTGTCGTTATTGAGAGTCGGTGTAATGCTATACAGAGTGTACCATTGTATGCAAGACAAGCTAAACCAACCAAAGCCGAGTGATTTCGACGCTTTAGAGAGTTTTTCGTTAAAACGAGTGACGTTACATGGAGTTTACACTGTATATTATAACTATGTATTTACAAAAAAAGGTATATAAGTAATTCTATCAGTTATCTGGTTCCCATAGTACAAGCTCTGCTTAGTTTGGGGCTAGATAGCGCTGTGAAAATGTCCAGCAATTATATTATTTATTTAATCGCGCTATCTAGATCTAAATAAATAATTATTAATTTATATTTATTTATTATTATGTTTATATAATTTATGGTTAGTACTTTATCTATGTTAGTCTCATCAATTTATGTCTCATAAAACAAAAATATATTATTTCTAATCTTTGACTAACAAAATAGTGCCACGAAATGAATAACCAATTAACTTGACCTACAATTTCATTTATATTACAGGTAACGGGAGTTTATGTAATTTGGTTTTCTTTTTTAATTTGCCTATATTTGTGTTACTAAAGTTACACACGTACCAAATTTCAGCACTGTGGGGTCACTGGTGTACCCTGTGAATTTTGTCAAAGTTCAGGTTTTACTATGGCTAATAACATAAAAACTACAAGGTACTAACTAAAAATAAAAACGGGGTCTAAATGTACTCACAAAGACCTTTTATTAGACGTACCAATTGACCGGATAGTCCCATTTTTTTACCTTACTTGAACCCCAATATCTCAACAACCTCCCCACATTTTTACCTCATTTAGTCACACCAAAATTGTGCCACACTTGTCTCACAAATCAACCTACCTATATACCAAATTTCCCGATGATAGGATAAACGCTTCGAAAGTTATTCTCGCACAAACGAACATACAGACATACAACGTTGATTTGCCCAAGTTGATTTGGAGATCTCGCTTCGCTCGTTCAAAAAAATAAAAACCAGCCAAGTGCGAGTCGGACTCGCGCACGAAGGGTTCCGTACCATTATCTATAAAAACGGCAAAAAAATCACGTTTTTTGTATGGATGCCCCCCTTAAATACCATTTATTTTATTCCGTTTTTAGTATTTGTTGTGATAGCGGCAACAGAAATACAACATTTGTGAAAATTTCAAGTAACTAACTATCACGGTTCATGAGATACAGTCTGGTGACAGACGGACAGACAGACAGTGAAGTCTTAGTAATAGGGTCCTGTTTGACTCTTTGGGTCGGAACCCTAAAAATTATTCATACATACTTTAGCCACTAGTTTGTCGCGCGGCCGGCGCTCAATTTCCTTATTTGTCACGCAGTGTCGCGATACCGTAGTGCACTTGAACAGCTGCGTTAAAACCGATCCTGTTTGCATACAAACAAATGTTGATATGTTTCGTAAACCTTATGGATGAAACTATAAATATTTAAAAAAAAATAGAGTACCTGTAATGGTAAAATAATTAATTAAAAGTTCGGGAATTTTGCTAAAGAGAAAATTCAGGACTTGTAATAGGAATTGATTGATAGTAATCAATCTCAATCGATAACTAGTATTTTATAACATAATTTTAAACTAGAAGAATATACCTTTCCGCACATGAAATATTAAAAACAAAATACTTACGGCCTATCAAAACAATCCAATTCATACACAAAAAAATTATGGCGAGAACTGACGTGAAGTTCTTAAAAATGATTTTTTTATTGTCCTCTCAGTGCCATCCACGTGATGACGTCACCAAAGGGTGTCCAACTCAGCATGATGTTGCATTTGAATAGGCATAAGATTAGAGATGATAAAGCCTGCCGCAGTAATTTATAGTAGGTATACCCCAGATCTTTTGGCGTACAAGTGCAAATGCGAGCGAGAACGCTAATCGAGGGTGTTATTGATAGCTCACCGCCGAGTTTAACCCATAACTTTTTATCGCGAATGCGAGGAAATAAACTACATAGTAACGTTTTAATAAAAATATAACCAACTTCACCTAATTACTGAACTGATTTTCATTAAATTTCTGACTCTGAAAGTCCTTTATATCCTTTCAAATAAATAATTTTCTAAATCGGTTGACAAATGACGGAGTGCTGTGGTAACAAAACATAATATTTGACAAGTAACTTTTTAACAGATAACAGTAAAAACCAAACTACGCCAGCAATTTTAATGAAATTTCTATGGGATCAATCTAAAAGTATATCCTTTCAAATAAAAAAAATAGTTTTCCAAATCGGTTTATATGTAGCGGAGTTCTGAGCTAACAAACATAATATAACATAAAATTAAACAAATTTAAGCAAATTAGTTTTCTAATAGATGCCATTGTCAGAACTAAACCAAATGGACATGAACACGGGAAGCACCAGATATAAAATAAAAAAAGAATCATCAAAATCGGTTCACCCAATCGAAAGTTCTAACGTAACAAACATTAAAATAATACAGTCGAATTGAGAACCTCCTCCGTTTTTGAAGCTGGTTAAAAAAAGCATGCAGATTCTGCCATAGCGGATGTTTTTTTTTTGCAATGAAAACCTTTACAAGTACCTTTACAAAAGAAGTTAAATCCCGAGAACCCCCTTCCACCACAAACAATGAAACACTGCATAATTACCATTGCTAATTGAAGAAAATTCTCGGTAAAATCTTAATGCAAATGAAACGAGTTTTCATATAAATTAATTCATTGCACGCAACTTAAGAACTTGGTGCTTTAGGCTATTAAAAAGAAATCATGGCTTTCAGCGGAAATGGCCTTGGAAACTTAAAACAGGTCAAAACAGCAATGTCACAGGCAGTGGTCAGTGTTCTAGGCACCTTCACTCGCACATAGACCGAACTCGCACCCAATCTTACTCCTCCCGATCAAAACAACGCCAGTGAAGTGGCTAATTATTTAGTAAAACGTAGGGTGAACTCATCTAACTTCGTGACAAAGGTATCTAAGAAAAAAAAAGGCATCGAAGTTGTCCCCATCTAAGATTTGCCGACGATCTCGTACTATTTGCCGAAAATTGTGATGATCTCCAAGTAATGCTAAAACACTTTTAAGATGCTTCTTTGAAAGTAGGCGATGAATATGTCCAAGACGAAGGTGCTGTCAAATGTCTCTGACATCACAAATTCTGCGGTAACAGTGGGAAATGAGAAGCTGGAGAGGGTAGACCAGTATATTTATCTTTGACATTTTTTTTTATATATATTATAGGCTTGCGTTTGACCACGATCTCGCCTGATGGTAAGCGATGATGCAGTCTACGATGGGACACGCTTGCCTAGAAGAAACCTATTCACTCGCGAGTTAAAGATACCCAGGTTGTAGCTATCTGGAAACACAGCCTCTGGCAAGTCGTTCCACTCTTTGGCGGTGCGCATAATAAAGGTCGAAGAGAACCGCTTTGTGCGAATGGGAGGTATTTCTACCATATAGCGGTGGCGCACCGCAGAGCGTCTGGTTGTCCGTTGATAGAAAGGAGATGGTGGGATCAGGTTGAAAAGTTCCGCCGCACACTCCCCGACATGTACTCGATAAAAAACCGAGAGGCTAGCAACCTTTCGTCGATGAGAGAATAAACATCTTTAAACCGAATAATTGAATGCGATTTTTGTTCAAACTTATTTTGTTGCTTAACACTAAAATGAGATTCCTTGCAACGACGCTTCCCTACGCACTCGCCACAGCCACAAAACCCCGCCACCGAGCTGCGGACTGCATTTACGTTAGGGTTGCCATTCGTCCCGATACGTCGGGACATGTCACCGTTATTAACAATGGTGTCCCGACGTCCCGACAAACTCTAAAATTTCCCGACATACATAATCGAGCTCCGCGCAGGACGCGCAAGCAGCCAACAGATGACTTTTTTATTTTAATGCAAATTTAAATATTTTTTTCTTCTTATTTGTGCTATTTGGTTCAGATTTTCTATTATGTATCATCTACACTACACAATCTATCATCTATCTTGGGTATTTTTTGCAGGTGTGTAGGTTCCTTACATCTAGCTAGAGATACAGATGTGTATGATATAATAATACATACCTAGAATTTTTTTCCATGATTTCTGTTACACGCTGTATACAAAAAAAAGACTCCTAATTGTAAATGTCCTGACGGGGTCTTGGGAATTTATGGCAACCCTAATTTACGTACATTTTATAGGAACTGGCCATACACGGTTGACGCTAGTGGTCACTACACAGGAAAATGAAGACACCACTTCATTTGCGCATTCCCATTTTTTTCAACATATCTTTACATAGTATAAAATTAAGTCGCTTCCGCTGTCTGTTAGCTTAGATCTTTTAAACTACTCAACGGATTTTAATGCAGTATTCAGCAATAGATAGAATCTTTTTCTTCTTCTTAGCGTGTCAATAGTTTTACTTATATTGTGTTAGATAGGTACTTGGCTACATTGATGGCGTCAGGAGAAGCCATTTTTAAGTCAACCATTGTGCAGGTGTTCGGGCACAGAGGGCACATTAACAGGTGTTTCATCGACTGTGTGGGGTCACCACAGTCGCATTGCGTTTGTCTGGGGTCCCTGAACCCCCATTTGCACATATTGATTCTGCAGCGACCAACCTGTGTGCGAAGCCTATTTAAGGACTTCCACACTGGCCACGGCAGGTCGTGCCCTGGTGGAAGCTGTTCTTGAGGGGGAATGAAGTCTGGTGGTGGGGGGTTACTATCTATCCACAGTGCGCGTCTAGCAACGGATGGGTCGTCGCTGGTGGCCTGCGTGAAACGCTGAAAACTCTTACGACTTTTCAGGCGGCCTTGTGGAATTTGATGGCTATATAGAGGGTGTCGACTGTCATGCTCCTGCTTATATTTTTTTATGGAGCAGGCCACATCCCGACGCACTACGGGGGGTGGTATGCCTGCCAAAGGGTATATGAGGTTTAGAGGGGTTGGCTTCAGACATCCTGTTAGAATACGGCATGTGTCATTCAGCGCAACATCGACGACCCTAGCGTGTGCGGCCGGTTCCAGACTGGGCAAGCATATTCGCCGGCTGAAAATCACAATGCCAGACTCGTCGTGTGTAGGACCTCTGGAGCTGCTCCCCAGTTGGTAGATGTTAATCGACGGAGGAAGTTGTTTCGTGCACCCACTTTCATTTTGGTCTTGTGGCAGTGAACCTTATAATTTAAAGACCGGTCTAACGTTACCCCCGGGTATTTTGGGAGGTTTTCATGATTGATAGTTACTCCTTGCCAGGTTATGTGTAAAGTCCGCTTGGTATGTTGATTGCGCAGGTGAAAGGCACAGGTTTGGGTTTTTGACGGATTTGGTCTGAGGCCATTGACTTCGTAGTACTCCTCCAGCTCAGTCAGCGCTGCCATAAGCTTGACTTCGGCCTCTTCAAAAGTGGATATTTGGGTAGTCAATGCTAGGTCGTCCACATACAAAAAGCGAGTAGTAGATGGATTGCTGGGTTGGTCATTTGTATATATGTTGAAGAGAGTTGGTGCAAGCACGCTCCCTTGGGGAAGACCGTTATTAAGGCAGCGCCATCTGCTTTTGTCTGATAAGAGATGAACTTGGAAGCGACGGTTACGAAGAAGTTTACCCAGAATTTGAACGAACCCAATGTCGCAAGTCAGGTCTTCGACTTTACGGAGAAGTCTTCTAATATTGACTGTATCATAAGCGGCAGTTAGGTCAACAAGAACCAGACCAGATAGAATGATTCAAGAGAAAGGTTTGTATGCATAATACATATACTATATTATAGTACAGAAAAATCTAAAAATATATTTTTGTGCACTTAAATCGCAAACGCTGGCTAAACCTTACGAAATTGATCAAGTTAATGTACTACGGAATTGTATATCTTGAAAAGATCGATTACCTGACTGCGCAGGAGGGTAATGTTTTACGAAAAAATGTGTGCGAAGCCGCGGGCGGTTCAGCTAGTTTCATCATACATTCCAAAATTATACAACACTAGCTTCCGCCAGCTGCTTCACACGCGAATAAGTATTTTAATTTCAAAAGTGGTTCATTTTAAAAATACCTATTACAAGCTGTTGCCCGCGTACACTACTACACACACTAGTACACTACTAAATGTGTAGATAACCTAGAAATAAAGCTAAGCACGCTGTTGCAACTTGTCTTGACACCCCATTTTTATCCCATAAGACCTGATTTAGGGGATAAAAAGTAGCCTATGTGTTAATCCAGATTATAAACTACATACATACTAAATTTCATCGAAATCTGTTTAGCCGTTATGACGTGATTGAGTAACAAACAAACAAATAAATAAATAAACAAACCTCCAAACCATTATTATAAATACAGGATTTATCACGTACCGTCTTATCGGTGTTTTAACCGACAATGTTTCGATTCATTTCGTGAACCTTCATCAGGGTGAGAGCGATCCGCACCGAATAACGTCTCGCCTCGCACTGCGCGCCGAAGCCCTCTGCGCGCGAGTAGACGGGCGGGGTGGTGGGGATTGCGTCAACCATGGCCCAGCGTGTTGACAGGCTGCGTAATCATCATTATCATCACTGCTGCTCTCTTCCGTAGCTCTTGGTGCAGTCAAACACACAACACTATGTTTCTACCAGGTTCACTCACTCATCTGTCGCTTGTATCATGAAGACATGGCCTCCAGGCTGGCGATAGAACCCATCCTCTATCTCTGTTATAGTTCATAACATCCAAACTTTCGCATTTATAATACTAGCTTCCGCCAGCGGCTTCGCACGCGTGGTTTGTCAACAAAAAGTAGCATATGTGTTAATCCAGTTTATAATCTACGTACATAGCAAATTTCATCGAAATTGGCGCAGCCGTTCCGACGTGAAAGAGAAACAAATATCCACACATACATCTACACAAACGTTCGCGTTTATGATATTAAGTGGGATCGGGATAGACATCAGTAGGAAAATATTGTAGTTCGTTCGAGTTAAGAGTTAGGTAATCAATTAACGCATTGAGGTACATCGTTAGTACCTTAAATACTTTATTTAGTAAACATTTGACGACCTCCGTGGTACAGTGGGCGAATAGCCGGCTGAGACGCAGGAGGTAGCGGGTTCGATTCTCGCCGCGGAACAAATATTTGCATTATCTATAGATATTTGTTCCGGGTCTGGATGTTTGTATATATATATATTATGAGAATGTATTTACAAAAAAAAGTATATAAGTATTCTATCAGTTACCTGCTTTCCATAGTACAAGCTCTGCTTAGTTTGGGGCTAGATATCGATGTGTGTAATGTCCAGCAATATTTATTTATTTGTTATATGTTGTGCAAGTTTCGTTTTCAGAACATTCAAATATTATGCTTAAAAAGGGGTACAACGTTTTCTCTTCACATATTAATATACAGGTTGTTTGGTAATATACTGACGATATTCAAGTGACGGTTTCTAAGAACATAAAAAAAGAGTTCTCGAAAAAAACTACTAATTATATAATCAAACCAGTTGTTGCCAGCGGCTTCGCCCGCGTTTTTCTGGGGTCCAAAATACATATATAAACTTTGACGTCCCATTTTTATCCCATTGGAACTGATTTATGGTATAAATGGTAGCCTATGTGGTGATCCAGGTTATAATCTACGTATATACCAAATTTCATCGAAATCGGTTCAGCCGTTACGGCGTGATTGAGTAACTAACAAAGAAACATCCAAACTTTCACATATATAATATTATTGTGATTTTAAAGAAAATCAACTAAGGTGATTATTTCGATATAAGACTCACTGCCTACTCTTGCAATCGACATCCAAAAGTAATGCTCGATTTGATATCTCTTTCCGAAATGGCTGCGGGTTTTGGGTTAGAAAGGGACAACAAGACATCTCTCGATATGTCACCAATACAGTATCTGTGGTTAGATGGCAAGCATTATTCAATAGCAAAACTTATGTTTCACAAAAAGTGTTTGTTTTTAGATGCCAAAATAAATTTCACACTTCTATTGTAAACATTTCACAAATTTATTTACTATGCTCATCAAATAATCCCTTGCATTTTTTGCGTATATTATCTAAACTTGCTGCCTAGTAAGTTTTATATCGAGGTAATCAACGAAACTTAGTCGATTCTCTTTAAAAATTTTATAACTATAGTCTAACTTTTTATTAGCTGCAGTAAAATGACGTTTAGTGGGTTGCCGGTTTTTGAAGAAAAATAAATAGGGATGTAGCTAAATGAGTGAATCATAAATGAATAATCAGTTTGGTTTTTTTTTTGAGATTTAATATTAAGTTGTAATGTATTTTTTTAACCTATTATTATTACTATACTAGAGGATTGATCTTTTTTAGTGGAAGTATAGGGAGGTACATTCAAAATGAAACAAAAACGTCATAATAATGTTATTTAATTAATCTTTTTCGAAATCACTGTCGCTGTCGCTTTCGGTCACACTAATAACAAATCTATCTGTCACTTCATCTATAATATGATCGAGGTGGCACATTTTATCTTCCTCTTTAATAGTGTGAGACATACAGTCACTCCACTTAGCCGGTGTCACTTTCTTGATTCCTTCTTGGAATAAAGTTTTCACTTCTTGCATTTTATACGTCTTATTATTGTTTGCGACGTGACTCTTTACCTGCGCCCATACCAACTCAATGGGGTTCAATTCACAGTAATAAGGGGGCAGTCTTAAAAGTGTGATACCTTTTTGTGCAGCCATCTCGTCTACGGCATATTTCTCAGTATGATTTTGTTGTTTCACAATATCTATGAGAGTGGCCTTGACCATATTTGGTTCAAACGCAATATTTTTAGTAGTCAGCCACTCTTGAATTCGTGCTTTAGTCCACGACATCTTCGGGATTGTTTCGATCTTCCGAGAGTGATAGGGCGCATTGTCCATTACGACTACTGCATTCGGCTTGAGTTTAAGTAGAATACCGCCGAACCAATCCTCGAAACACTCCGCGTTCATTTCATCATGGTAGTCTTCTGTACCTTTCTTTGCTTCAAACATAAGAAGTCCGTCGACCAGGAAGCCTTCTTCTCCGCCTATGTGACTAATTATGAGTCGTTTGCCCTTTCCTGTGGGATTTTTTAATCCCGTAGTCAGGCCGTCTAAAAATGCCTGTCGAGAAGATTTAATACTTCCGTCAATCCCGGTTTTTTTTGTAGTATGACCTGAAAAGAACAAAAAAGAATCATAAGTTTCGACATCAAAACAAAAAGGGAACAAATAGAAGAAACTAAGAGTTGACACGTACCAGCGTTGACCCAGGTCTCGTCTTGATAATATATGTATTTTCCCTCCCTACGATATTGTTTAATTAAACGCAGGTAGCGCTGGCGCCATGATATGATATCTTGTCTATCAATATACATATGTCTAAAAGGATCAACGTTTATACAGCCTTTTATTAACATTAATATTAAATAGAATTTAGTATGATCATTATGAGTCAGCTATGGAACGATTAGATATTCTGTAAACTTTTGTGAACTGAATCACATCCCTATTGAGATTAGGCTGTCAACATTATTTTACGGAATGACATTTAGAAACGTCATTTTTCTGCAGCTAATAAGCAAGTTAGACTATAGGAGGTCTTTTTTATGTATTGAGAAACACCTGAATATCGTCAGTATGGATATTTAAAATAAAATAAAATAATTAAAATTTACTTTTCATAATTTCCAAAGACGGCCTTAAAACCCGCTATTTCTAAGTTTGGTGTTTGCCAAGGGCTGCCATTTGCCAAGGGTTGTAATTATTCAAACTCGGAGCTGTGAGTGAATTATTAGGAGTTGTGGAGTAATCAGCCAAGTGGCAATCCGTTTGCTTGCTGGGTCCGGCTGTCAAATGAGGGTGTATGGGCTATGTTTACTAAAATTAATTGGAGACATTTTGTTATTTTAGTTTAGATTAGGGTAGTGGTTCGCCCCGAACTGAGATCTCGCGAGTCTCCCAAAACACAAAAGAAAATATTCTTAGGGCGACTCGCGCAACGATGCCTAAACGTATGTATGTAGTGGCTAAATATAATATAAGAAGTTGTCAAATCAAACAACTACGTAAAATATAAACATGTTTAGTCGCTAAATACGTTTAGGGATCGTTGTGCAAGCCGGCCTTAATCTTTGACCAATAAAATAGTGCCACGAAATAATTAACTACCTAACTTGACCAACAGTTTCATTCAAATTACAGGTAACGGGAGTTCATGAATGTGGTTACACTTTTTTGGGGTACAAATTGCAGTTATTCTGGATTTCAGACTGTTTCCTATATTTATGTCACTTAAGCTACACGCCTACCAAATTACGAGTACAGCACTGTGGGATTACTGGTGTACCCTGTGAATTTTGTCAAAGTTTAGCATTTATTATGGCTAATAACTCAAAAACTATAAAGAATTTACTAAAAACAAAAACGTAGTTTAAATGTACTAATAAGTACCTTTCATTTGACGTCCCACTTGACCTAACAGTCTCATTTTCATTTTTTTTACCCCACTTGAACCCCCCAATATCTCAACAACTCCCCCCCCCCCCCCCCCCCCCCCCACATTTTTAGCTCATTTATTCACTACAAAGTTGTGCCATCATAATTTTAATACTAGAAATAAAGATAAACTCGCTGTTGCCCCTTGTAGACTCCATAAAGTTAGTAAATCGTTTAAAGGGCAAAGTGTTCGCTTTTATAACAAACTCCCAAATTTAAAAACGCAATTAAATAAATCTTTATAAAAAAGTCTACTATAAAATATCGGATTATTTAGATGATAGAGAAGCTTGGGATTGAAATTGCTCCAACTCGTTCAAAATGTTACAATTTAGACGTAATTTATTACCTGTATTGTTATGTATTCTAAAAGGATCATTAAAAAATAACAACCAGCCTTGTTTTCTTGCCTTTCTTTCCTGGCTTGGTCGCGAAGGAACAGGCAGTAAAATTGACGTTTCAAAGTGATCCTTGTGATTTTAATGAATAAAAGATTTTGAGTTTGACTTTGACTACCTACCTATGTATCAAATTTCACGATGATCGGATCAACGCTTCGAAAGTTATCCTCGGACAAACATACATACATACCTACCGAATATACATACATACATACATACCATACAATGCCGATTTGCCCAAGTTGATTTAGAAAGAAAGAAAGAAAGAAAATACATTTATTTGCTCCCACAGACAGTGTTTAATAATACAATAACACAGACAATGATGGTGTTGCGTTGGGACAAAATGGTCCCTGTCTCAGCATGGGCTGCTTCGAACCTTGTTGGGTACGATGCAGCGCTGGTTTTCTGACAGGGCCTAAGTGAGGACACGAACACTGGTAAACGAGTACCTATATAAAACTAAATAAATATTGCCAGTCACCATTATATAAATTAAACTAAGTTATCTATGACGGTGCCTAATAAGATAACAATACATGTAATATGTACAATACAATTTAGAGATCTCGCTTCGCTCGATCAATTAGATAATAATAATAAAACAGACAAAAGAGAATACACAATAAAATCAAATGTATATTGGGCAGCATTATCGCTAAATGCGATTACTTTCAACCTTTGGATAAACAGGATCTATGTGAAGAAATGAAGACGGCGCGCGGCGGCGTAAATAATGTAAAAACCAGCTTTTTATTAACATGCAATTTATGCATGTATGTATGTTTGTCCGGGTGGAAACTTGCAACAGAATTTTGAACCCGTTCCCCTCAACCGATTAAGCTGAAATTTGGAACATGTAACTCCGGTGACAACGGTGGAGACGGATACTGGACAACGGAACTTCGGAATGGATTATAGTAGGGGTACTAGTGTTTGGGCTCATTTGAATCTGCTTGCGGTTCCGAACATGAATTTTATAAAAGCTTGTTTTGAAAAAGTAATTTTTCAACAAAAAACTTATAAATAATATACTTAAATTTTAATCTATACTAATCTTAAAAATGCGAAAGTAACTCTGTTTGTTTGTTTGTTAGCTTTTCACGACTAAACGGCTGAACGGATCGTAATGAAATTTGACAAGGAGATAGATTATATACTGAGGAAGGACATAGACTATCTTTTGTCTCAGAAAATAATCTTAAAAGGGGTGAAATAGGGGTTGAAAGTTTGTATGGGCAATTCATAATTCCTCAAGCTAAGGATCTGAAAATTCATATGTAGGCTCTCATTAAGCAAACCGCGTGCGAAGACGCGGGCAGGTCAGCTAGTTATATCTAAACAAAAATGGAGTTTACATTAATTCCAATTAAAATTAATGTTTCAGAAAGAAAGAAAGAAAACATTTTATTCAACAACCACACAGTAATAAAGGAAAATAAAACACAACAACAATACAATCTAACCGAAGCACTAACAAACTTAAAAGCTCTGTGTGGAGATGAATAGGTACTCAGCTCAGCATGATGCTACGGTATGTTAATATGCCGCAGCGCTGGTCTTCCGCTTAGTCCAGTTTATATTACCTCACGTACCTCTTGACCAAGGGTTTTCTTTGTGTATCTTTACTAACAAAATATTTATAATTCAATTCAATAAAAACTCAACAAAATAATTTATCTACCTATACCTTTTGAAATTAACTAAAATGGCGGACTACCTCCGGCGTTGTCCTTTGAACATTGCTGTAATTTCGGGGATTTACCTCATGGGATGTACAGATTAATGGCCCCAATTAGTAATATTACAAAGCATTTTGCTCAATTATTTGAACCCGCATGAAATCTTTAATTTATCGCTTTTCGCGAAGCTTTTGAAATGGAAATTTATTACAAGTATCTAAGGAAACTCTGCTTTTTGTTGCCTTTATCAATAGGTACAATGTATTAAGGATCAAAGGCTTTGTTGCTACGGCACACTGTGGAAGGGATTTCAAGCTTCCCTTTCATAGGATTTTTGAAAATGATAATTAATTTTTTTACAGTTCTACAACAGTTCTAAGTATGCAGTTTTGTCAAAAACATGAAAACATTCAATAATCTGGCAGTCTTGAGTTTTTTTTTAAATAAAAACCTGTTTAAATCTGAATTTGAACATTTTTAATGTATGAAAATGGAACTTCTTTTCCTCATAACTTCTTTCGGTCTCGCGCGGTAAGGCTGAAACTTTCAGGTATCGTTACCAGGTCTATAGTAAAGCAGTATTACCTTTGACTTTGATCGCGGACGGTCCGATTCAAAAGATATGAATTAATTACAAATGTGTATTTTGGCTGCATTTATATTACTTTTTGATTTTGTTTTGTCCAACAAGAGATATCTTGATATGTCACCAATACAGTATCTGTGGTTAGATGGCAAGCATTATGCAATAGCATAACATAAGTTCAATAAAGTGTTTGTTTTTACATGCCAAAATAAATTTCACATTTCTAGGCATAGCCACGCTGGCCTTTGATTTAGACCTTATAGTTTTGGAAATTCAGCCTGTGTTGCAAAACTTAAAAAAACAATATTTTTATAAAAAAAAAACGGAATATTTACCACGATTTGTGAGTTTTTGAGTATTAGTATACACTTGACGGTCTTATCGCCGAGTAGCGGCCATTACTATACAAGCATATATACTTTTTAAGAAAGGGGGCGTTCAAGTATAACGTAACGCAATTAGGGGGGAGGAGGGGTCTTATAAAACGTTACGATGCGTTACAGGGACAGATGGTGGGTTCGAACAATGCGTTACGTAACATTGTTTTTTTTGTAGTTTAATAAGCAACTAGGCAAATAGGCAATTACAATCTCCCAAGTTGAGAACCCTTTTCGTTTGTGTTTTATGGAGAATCTCTCGATTGTTTTGAAAGTCATTTTTAAGGTTCTGTACAGGAAGGGTAAAACGGGACCCTATTACTGAGACTTCTCTGTCTGTCTGTCTGTCACCAGGCTGTATCTCATGAACCGTGATAGTTAGACGGTTGAAGTTTTCACATATGATGTATTTCTGTTGCCGCTATAATATCAAATACATATATACATATATTAAAAATAGAATAAAATACATATTTAAGGGGGGCGCCCATACAACAAACGTGATTTTTTGGTTCGTTTTAGCTCGATATTGATAACGGCAACAGGTAGACGCTTGAAATATTCACAGAATATTTAGTTAAATATTCACTTTAAAAAGAAATAATTACATTAAAATATAACAAATATTTAAGGGGGCTCCCATACAACAAACGTGATTTTTTGCCGTTTTTATAGAAGGTACTGAACTCGTGCGCGACGCCGACTCGCACTTGGCCGGTTTTTATTTTGTTCAGTTGGCAACCCTTTTCGGTAAAAGGGGGGAGCGGCAAAAATCTTCTAAAATTGCGTTCTATTATATACTACTTGCGCAACGGTGCCTAAACGTATTAAGGGGCTTTTTTACTTCGAAAAGTTTCGTGATTGATTTCAATCATTATTATCAGTGCAAGGCGAGACGTTATTCGGAGCGGATCGCACTCACCCTGATGAAGGTTCACGAATTTAACCGAAACATTGTCGGTCGAAACACCGATAAGACGGTACGTGATAAATCCCGTATTTATATGTATTTAGTGGTTATGATTTAGTTAGAGAGTTTTCAAATCGTACAATTACGTCGAACTTATAAATATTTAGTGGCTAAATACGTTCAGGGGTCGTTGTGCAAGCCGGCAGTATTCTAGTTTTAGAAGCCAATGTTGTATTGCCTAAAACTAGGGTTAGGCATGTTCAAACAGCTTGTTAGTCCTGCCAAGGCCAATAAGCCTAGTGTAGGGATTGCACCGGACAGTTGCTAATTTGATTAGAGTGCGGACCAAACTAAGCCAGATTAGTTGGGCTTGGTGCGTGAATATTTGAAACTTAATTCCTATGTTATGAATTTATGATTCAGAAATGAGATTTGTTGTTAAACCAAATTCACTACCTTGGCCCAGAGGAATAACACGTTCCCAGCGGCACAGATTTATCTGTACTTTCCATTACTGCGTTACGGGTCGTTTTAAACCTTGTCCTAAACCAGAGATTGTGGCGGCACGAGGCATATTAAACCCCACCGCCCGTAGGAGACCAAAATCCTTGTTTTGGCGCCAAATAAGACAAAGTGTACGGTTTTTTTTGTGTGCGGCACGAGGTCTAAGAAACCCGGCATTGAGGTTGGTATACCATAGAACTAGGAGTCAATAGCACATCTCAGATATATACATAGTTATCTCTTTCCTACACTGAACCAAATGGAAGTTATGGCTCCCGCACGACGGAGACGTTTAAGTTTTTTTTTACCGCTATAAAGACGAGACACGGACAGGGTGTTTCAAGCCCTTTTTCGCACTTATTGTGTTAAAAAACTGAATGGGCATTAGGCGGGGCACATAGGTCAAAGAAATGGCGGTCATTGGAGTAGAAAAGTTCTCAGGTGGAGGTCGCGCACTGAAAAGTGAAAGGAAGGACAGCACTCAACTAGATGGAAGGGCGATCAAATAAAGTTGCTGCAAGCTGTTGGGTGTTAGCCGCACAAGATCTTTACCAAACTCCCAACAGGATATATTAAAAGCGGCCAAGTGCGAGTCGGACTCGCCCGTGAAGGGTTCCGTAGCAAGTAACATAATATAAAAGTTCTTGTAGTTCGTTGTAATTTTTTTTATATTTGAGTTGATTGAATGAAAGGTAAATTGCGGTTTACGATTTAAAACGTATTAAAAAAAACTACTTTCACGTTCAAACCAATTTTCAGTGAAAGTTTGCATGTACATCATATATTTGTTTTAGTTTTATCATTCTCCTATTTTAGAAGTTACAGGGGGGGGGGGGGGGGGGGGGCACATTTTACCACTTTGGAAATGTCTCTCGCGCAAACTATTCGGTTTAGAAAAAAATAATATTAGAAACCTCAATACCCTTTTTGAAGACCTATCCATAGATATCCCACACGTATGGATTAGATGAAAAAAAAAATGTTTCAGTTCTAAGTATGGGAAACCCCCAAGATTTATTGGGTTTTTTTTCTATTTTTGTGTGAAAATCTTAATGCGGTTCACAGAATACATCTACTTACCAAGTTTCAACAGTATAGTTCTTATAGTTTCGGAATAAAGTGGCTGCGACATACGGACGGACAGACAGACAGACATGACGAATCCATAAGGGTTCCATTTTTTAATAATTAAATAAAATTATTAATTAAACTATAAATATGTATAAATAAAAGTGACACTCCGGGAGTACCGACAGAAGTGAAAACTTGAACAATTACGAGATACTTAAATACAGAGGTGTCGGTAACGGTAACGGTAAAAGTGTCGCAAGTTCAATGGTTTCCATCTCAAAAATGCCCAACGCGCCTAAAGAAGTTTTCACTTCAAAAAGCCCACTATAACATATCGGATTATTTAGATGAAAGAGAAGCAGATGATGATGAAGATGATGGGATTGAACTTGCTTCAACTCGATCAAAAATGTTACAATTTTTTTCCCGGGATGATTTGCGATCAGTCGTTTGACTATGAGCAAATGTGTTCTGAAATGTGTTGCCATGTGACCTGTGCTCCACTTTTGGCGCACAACTCGTCCTGTTTGCTACTAGCATCTCTGATCTAGTGTTTGGATCTCTAGTCTTTTTAATCGCTTTTGATAGCCAGGTTGCACAAGCTTGAGTGCCAGTTGGTTGGGATGGTGTGCCAAGCGCTCCATATATTTTGCAGCAGTTATCCTGATTTCCTCTCTAAGTGTGCTCATTTCTAAGTGCTCGTGAACTTCAGTGTTAGTTATGAACCACGGTACATCTGCTATTGCCATAAGCATCATGTTCTGAGATCTCTGTATGATAGAGATGTTAGTGTTGTTGGCGCATCCCCATAGTTGGATTCCGTACGTCCAGATTGGTTTTCAATATGGCTTTATTATATGAGCAGCTTGTTGCTTTTAGGGTATCACGTGCTAGCTAACCTAACAAAGTGAATATAAAATTTGAGTAAAGACAATGTTTTGTTAGACCAATATTTCTAGATGGCTGTTTTAGCTAAAAGGTTTTTTAGCGCGACCTAGGTATAAAGAACACTTCGTATTATATAGGTATATATTACTCGTGCGCGATAACTTGGGACCTGCTAGGAATGCGACTCCCCGACCGCTTCCCCTGCACTTCCCCGATGGCGCCCGTATTGTACCGTTCGCATCACTATTTTTTACTAGGGTTTTTAGTCTCGTACTGGCCGACGTCACGTAACGACGCGCTCTGGAATTATTTTAGTTTTCGTTTGTGTTATTGTTTTGTTGTTGTAGTTTTTGTTGTTATAGTTTGTGTCATTGTTTTGTTGTTGTAGTTTTTGTTGTTATAGTTCTTGTTAAGTGTTTTTGTTATCATTATGAAGGGTAAACCTTTGCATAGCGGAGAAAGAAACCTCGTGCTAAAAGTGTTAGAGTTTTTTGAAAACGAAAAACGGAACAAACAGTTTTGTAATAATAAACTTAAACATTGTATTTTTATTTTATTCAAATAGTGTAAAAAAGATTAAATAAAAGGCAGCGTCTTCCCTGAGTAACATAATAAATTAGGTTAAAAAAACAAAGACGAAGCCGCGGGCGGCTGCTTGTTATGTTCGCTTTTTTGCGGGCGGTACAAACACGCCAATATGACGTTACCGCGCTCAGGTCCCAACTTATCGCGCACGGGTAATATATACCTAAAAGGGGTCGTTGGGGAGCGCCTCCCCTTACAAGAACAAGGTACCTATGTTCTTTAGTTTATTTATTGGTTCTGTTGTGAAAAACATGAAATTCAAACACATGAGTTGTGGCCTGTTTTATTTTTAAACTAGCTGCTGCCCACGACTTCGTACGCGTCACATTACTAAATGTGTAGGTAACCTAGAAATAAAGATTTTTGCTATAAAGACATTTTTATCCCATGGGACCTGATTTATGGGATAAAAAGTAGCATATGTGGTAATCCTGGTTTTAATCTACATACATACCAAATTTAATCGAAATCGGTTCAGCCGTTACGACGTGATTGAGTAACAAACAAACAAATAAATAATATAATAAGGATTTATATTGTATTTCGTTTTAGCTTAATATAAATGCAATGAGCCTTTTTCTATTTTCAAAATAACTTACGGGCCTCGGTCCGTAAATCGCATTTACGGAGCCGTTATCGAGTTAACAGAATAATAACCAGAATAATCAATTTAGATTAGATTATTTTTCAAACTTTCGCGATCACTGTACATAATTATTGATTAAAATGTCAACCCGCGACCACGACTGCTTCAATACAGTCGAAACGTCGGGATAAAATATACAATAGGTAGATACGCGATAAATACCCGTTTTAATCAATAATTAGATAAGATAGTACTTTATTGCACACCATAACAATTTAAAGTCTTATATCTTAGCGATCTTATCGCTAAGTAGCGATCTCTACCAGACAACCTTTGGATGGAATGGATCATGGGAGTATCAATTTATTGATCAATAAGTTTACAAGTCAATTTAAACAACTTAATATTAACAAATTCTATGGATCATACTAATTGATCGAGCGAAGCGAAGTCAACTTGGGCAAATCGGCGTTGTATGTATGTACCTATGTATGTTTGTTTGTCCGAAGATAACTTTCGAAGCGTTGACCCGACCATCGTGAAATTTAATACATGGGTAGCTGATGGCACAATTTTGGTGTGACTAAATAAGGTAAAAATGATGGGAGGTTGTTGAGATATTGGGGTTCAAAAGGGGTAAAAAAACCAAAATGAGACTATCCGGTCAAATGACACGTCTATTAAAAGGTCTTTGTGAGTACATTTCGACCCCATTTTTATTTTTAGTTTCATTTTTAGTTAAACCTTGTAGTTTTTAAGTTATTACTATTAGCTATAATAAAAACTGACCTTTGACAAAATTCACAGAGTACCTACACCAGTGATACCACAGTGCTGAAATTTGGTATGCGTGTAGCTTTAGTGATACAAATATAGGCAAAAGTGTGAAATTTAGAATAACTGTACAATTTGTACTCCCAAAAAATTTAACCAAAAACATGAACTCCCGTTACCTGTAAATTAAATGAAACTATAGGTCAAGTAGGTTGGAAATGCATGTCGTTTGATAGTACCGTACTATTTTGATAGTCGAAGATCACAATTTTTTTTTTGTTTTAATCGTAGACTCGCTAGATCTCAGTTCGGGACGAACCACAAGTATTATAATATGCGAAAGTGTGAATTTTGTATGTTTGTTACTCAATCACGTCGTAACGGTTGAACCGATTTCTATCAAATTTGGTATGTACACACGACTACACATCAAGCTATACATTTCTAGTATAAGCTGACCTCTCATTCTACGAAAAGCCTACACAATGCGAGGTCAGCTTATACTGGAATATGTAAAGCTTGATGTGTAGCCGTGTGTACGCAGGTTATATCCTGGATTATAACCAGTCCATCCGAAGGTTGTCTGGAAGAGATCGCTTTTAAAGATAAGATATTGTTGTTTTTTTATATTGTTTTATATTTTTTCTAGCGACCCGCCCCGGCTTCGCACAGGTGGAATACTAAATATACTATAGAATGTCTTTATATATTAATTGTATACTTAGTCTGGCCATAAATACTGTTACAAATAAAAACAAACAAAAAATTACATTTGAATTTGGAATCTGTCATTTTTAAATGATTGTTCATTGTGTTTTCTCATTTTGGCGCCAATACATTGTATAAAACTTTGCGATATTAAAATGGAGTGGGATGATAAAGAGAACCGAATCGCAGTGATTGCATTACACAAAGTAGGTATGGAGCCAAATACAATTTTTAAAACTCTCCATACGCTTGGTATTTGTAAAATGTTTGTGTACCGGGCTATTAATAGATACAATGAGACCTCCTCTGTTTGTGACAGAAAAAGATCTGGCCGTCCACGTAGTGTTCGTACGAAAAAGGTGGTCAAAGCAGTAAGGGAAATAATTCGAAGAAATCCTGTCCGAAAGCAAAAGATTTTATCTCGGGAGATGAAGATAGCACCTAGAACCATGTCGCGTATTTTAAAAAATGACTTACGACTTGCAGCCTATAAGAGACGTACTGGTCATTTCTTAACTGATAATTTAAAAAAGAATAGGGTGGTAAAATCGAAAAACCTACTGAAGCGGTACGCAAAGGGAGGTCACATAAAAGTTTTGTTTACGGATGAGAAAATTTTTACAATTAAGCAACATTTTAACACAAAAAATGACTGTATCTGTGCTCACAGCTCTAAGGAGGCTCCCCAATTAGTCAACAGAGTGCAACGTGGGCATTATCCGACTTCAGTGATGGTTTGGTGGAGTATTGCTATGATGGAGTGACTGAGCCATACTTTTGTGAAAAAGGTATCAAAACATCGGCACAAGTGTATCAAGATACGATTCTTCAGAAGGTAGTGAAGCCCCTTAACAACACCATGTTCAATAACCAAGAATGGTTCTTCCAGCAAGACTCGGCGCCGGGTCATAAAGCTCGGTCTACGCAGTCTTGGTTGGAAACGAACGTTTCAGACTTCATCAGAGCTGAAGACTGGCCGTCGTCTAGTCCTGATCTTAATCCGCTGGATTATGATTTATGATCAGTTTTAGAGAGTACGGCTTGCTCTAAACGCCATGATAATTTGGAGTTCCTAAAACAATCCATACGATTGGCAGTGAAGAATTTACGGATGGAAAGAGTGCGTGCTTCTATCGATAACTGGCCTCAACGTAGGACTGTATTGCAGCCAATGGAGATCACTTCGAATAAGCTTTTTATATTTTAAATTGTTTTATATTTATGTATTAAACTAACACACTGTAAAAGTAATAAATGTTATTTGCAAGGAAAAAATTAGTTTTTTCTTTGTTACAGTATTTATGGCAACACTAGGTATATGTATATTAAATGCACAATGTATTTAAGGTACTTAATTGGATAAGGATTAATGCTGTATCGCTTCGTAAATAAGCCATTATTTCTCGTAAAAAGTAAAGGATAAAAAATAGTTATTGTGGGTTATCCCTAAGAGATAGACATATACCATTGCAGACTTTTTTGTAGATCTTTTTAAGGTGTACAATACTGTAGTACACTATTTTGATCTATCTCGTAGGGTTCAGCCAGCGTTAACAATGTAAGCACAAAAAATGTGTTTATTTGCGACATCACATTGGAAACCTCTAAAATTATCACTGTTTCTCTACTGTATTATGCATGTATTATACATATAAACCTTCCTCTTGAATCACTCTATCTATTAAAAGAAGCCACATCAAAATACGTTGCGAGGTCATAAATATCTAAGCATAAATAGTGACAGGCGGCGGGAAGCGACTTTGTTTTATACTAACCAAAATGGAAGAATTGGACATGCCTGACATGTGGTTTCAACAAGACGGTGCCACATGCCACACGGCACGCAAAACAATGGCCCAATTGAGAGCCGCCTTCGGTGAACAGTTTATCTCACGTTTTGGGCCCGTCAATTGGCCGCCTAGATCGTGTGATCTAACGCCTTTGGACTATTTCTTGTGGGGCCATGTTAAGGCTCATGTCTACAGGGATAAACCAGCAACGATTGCCGCACTGGGAGCCAATATTGAAGCATTTATTCGTGATATACCGGCCGATATGTTGGAGAGAGTGTGCCGAAATTGGGCCTTGCGAATGGGCCATCTAAACCGGAGCCGTGGCCAGCATTTGCATGAAATCATCTTCAAACATTAAATTATATTGATCGTTCTATCGATTCCAATAAAGATTTCATCATATTTTTCAAATTTTTTGTGTTTTTTTTGAAAATCAAATCCTATACCTCTTAAAAAATCACCCTTTACTTGTAGGTAGTGATAGTGATAGACCGGCAGCTCGCAACAGATTTTATCGATCAATCGTACCATGTATGCCTTTTAAGTTGTTGATTTTATAGTAGGTTTAACTAGTTCAGCCACAGGGACCCGACCTACACTTATGCCAATGCTGGTCCTCTATATTTATTCCTCATAAATTTCATCATGGCATGAATGACATACGTGAAACGATTGATTAAAAATTATATTTTTATTTGCGATTTCACATGACATTGGACGCTACATGTCCCGCTCTCACGATCTCGCTTAAATCCATTTTTTAGTTAAACCTACTATAGAATCAACAACTTAAAAGGCATACATGGTACGATTGGTCGATTAAATCTGTCGCGAACTGCGTAATATAACATTGTTACAAAAAAACTTCACCAAAATCGACATCCATTTAGGCCTGTCCTGTCAACGTCAGTATTTTATCCATTCTCTCCCCTGCCCCACCCACCCCTCTGTAACCACAAATGTGCTTTTTATTGGATCGCGAAACGTGAGGCCATCGCGCGTCCCGTGTTTTTTCGTTTTTATTATTTTAACGTGAGCGTTGAAAAGGGCAATGTGTGCCGCCAAGCAGCAATTACAGACGCTTCTGAGTGGGCTTAGTAGTAAAAGACTTTGTTGCTTCAAGACTTCATCTATTCACTCTAGTTCCTCTTCAGGATCGAATCCCCCCGCGGAACAAATATTTGCATGTTCTACAGATATTTGTTCCGGGTCTGGTTGTTTCTCTATATATTATAAGTATGTAAAAAAAAAAAAGTATATAAGTATGCTATCAATTATCTGGTTCCCATAGTACAAGCTCTGCTTAGTTTGGGGCTAGATAGCGCTGTGTGAAATCTCCAGCAATATTTATTTATAAGCGAGGTTTGTTAGCAAATTACAGACACATGAGGCTTTACGCTTCTGAGTGGGCTTAGCAGTAAACACTTTGTTGCTTTTCAAGTATGTCCCCACCGTATGTGCTTGCTAATATTGGATAATCTTAATCTTGGAGTCTTCAAGTCCAGAGTGAATAGGATCTTTTTAGGCAAGCGTGCTCCATATTCGATCACACCTTCACTTACCATCAGGTCAAGCTCTTGGCTATCGTCAATATAAAAAAAACTATTCCATGTAGCCATACCATACATACTGAAGAGCGGGGTCTTCTGACACAAGTATATAAATGATAGAGCGAGGCGAGCTCTCTAAATCAGGGTTTCTCAAACTTTCGGCTCCACGAACCTCTGTTAAATTTTCCAGGTAACAACGAACCCCTTAACTAACTAATTAAATCCCCCCCCCCCCCAAAGAAAATAATAAATTGACTGTTGAAGAAAATAAGGTTTTTAATTTAATAAAAGGTAATAAACAAATAAAATGCCAAAACAATATATTTTTATTATTAATGTGCTGAGTGTGCTTGTTTCTTGTCGCAAATGGAGTCAATTTTAGGAGTAATTTCAGCAGAAGTAGACGCAACTTGAGTAAATGTACTTTGTACAGGTTGCGAATTGGATGATAACGTTAAATTACTTGGACATTTTATGCGTAATGGCCCCGTTTTTAACCACTCATTCATTTTCAAAACTAGCTAATTGCATGAAATGATGGCCAATATTTTGTTTTTATTTTGCTTTCAACTAAAACACGCTCACAGTGCTCACATAATAAACTAAAACAAATGAATCAAACACTGAGCGCAGACCACGCCATACGCCGGGCAGTGGGAAGAGCGGGGGCCGGGAAGGGGGCTGCGCCGAGCGAGAGCGAGCGACAGATGTGTGCCGCAGTACCTGCCAGTCATCAAGCCACCATTACGTAAATCTTGTCACGAACCCCCTGCCGTCGAATGGTAAACCCCTAGGGGGTTCACGTACCCCACTTTGAGAAACCCTGCTCTAAATCAACTTGGGCAAATCGGCGTTGTATGTATGTACCTATGTTTATTTGTCCGTGGATAACCTTTGAAGTGTTGATCCGATCGTCGTGAAATTTTATAGATATGTAGGTAGTGATGGCACAATTTTGGTGTGACTAAATAAGCAAAAAATGTTGGAGGGTTGTTGAGGTAGTGGGGTTCAAGAGGAGTAAAACAAATGAGGATATTAGGACAAGTGGAACGTCAAATGAAAGGTCTTTATTAGTACATTTAGACTCAGTTTTTTTTATTTTAGTAAAGCCTTTATAGTTTTTGAGTTATTAGCCACAATAAAAACGGAACTTTGACAAAATCCACAGGGTACACCAGTGATCCCACAGTACTGTAATTTTGTATATGTGTAGCTTATGTGATACAAATATAGGCAAAAGACTGAAATCCAGACTAGCTGTCATTTGTACCCCAAAAAAGTAACCAATATACATGAACTGCCGTTACCTGTAATTTGAATGAAACTGTAGGTCAAGCAGGTTGGATCCGCATTTCGTGGCACTATTTCGATAGTCAAAGATTACAAATAACATTTTTGTGTTTTAATCGGAGACTCGCGAGATCTCAGTTCGGGGCGAACTATTAGTATACTTAAAAGAAGATACTAACAACCTTGTTAAAGTTTTATATCATACAGAAATAAACCATTTTGATTTTTTGATTTGAAGTCAAATAATTCAAAGTATGTACACTTCTTGTAACATCTTTGGAGGATATTCAGGAGCAAAGAACCCCAAAATTGCGACAGGATTAAATATAATAAAAATTCAATATGCTTCCAGTACAATGGTTTGATGACAAGTGAGCGCTTGATGGAATGAATCCTTGAATGAGCTATTTACAAAGCGCCTTATAGAATGAAGATATAAATTGTTGCTCTGGTATTTTTGTAGGCGTTAGCCTGAACACTTTTGATAACAAATAAATTCTAAACTTTGGGCTTTATTTATTTAATAATATTTTAATAAATAATCTAATCATTTTAAACAAGGTACTATAAATGTTACTGTTATACTATAATTTATAATCTATACGAGCTATACTCATATTATAAAGAGGAAAGGTTTGTATTTTTGTGTGTGTGTGTATGTTTGTAATGAATAAACTCAAAAACTACTGAACCTATTTAAAAAAATTATTTCACTGTTGGGAAGCTACACTAACCCCGGGTGACATAGGCTACTTTTTACCCAACCGCGCAGAAGGAGGGTGATGTTTTTATTGAAAAACTACGCGTGCGAAGCTGCGGATTGGTCAGCTAGTAATATTATAAAGAGGAAAGATTTGTATTTTTGTATGTTTGTAACGAATAAACTCAAAAACTACTGGTCCGATTTCAAAGTTATTTTACCATCAGAATACTACATTATCACTGAGTAACATAAATTATATTTATTACTAGAAAAAAATAGGGATTCCTACTAATACTTCAATAATGTAACCCATGCTGTAGAAAAAATACCCATAAAAAATGTTTATTGAAATTAATGTAACCGGGAAGGGCCGCTAGTTTAATTATCTAAATATTGCTGGACATATCACACAGCGCTATCTAGCCCCAAACTAAGCAGAGTTTGTACAAACTTGGAAGTGGGCACCACCGCCTTACCTTTATCTGCCGCCAAATAGCAATACTTGTGCTGCTGTGTTCCGGTTAGATGGTAATGGTATGTTCCTGTAATTACTGGCACATAGGCATAACAGCTAAGTCCTATAGTATGGCAACGTATCCACATAGAGATCAAGACAACATAATAGCTTGTTTTGAATTCTATGTGGATATCCATGGGCTGCAGTAGCCACTTAACATCTGGTGGACTGCATGCTCGTTTGCCATATAAGTAGTATAAAAAAAATACATTTTGTAAATACATACTTAAAATATATATAACAACATCCAGACCTGGAATTATGGCTTACTTCCATCATTGGTGGCGATTCTGTTGTTTACACTGACTAGCTAAAATTGTGTAAAATACGAACGGTCTTATTTTGTTTACGCTAAAGATGAAATAAGAATGGCATCTAAAGTAATATTTCTAAAATTATGTATTTTTTAGTAAGATGGGTTATTTTTGGGCTAGTTTTGGTCAGCAGTCAAATTGGTGCTGATTAAATCAAGCCCGCGAACACGCCATCTTAGTAAAAATTACTTAATTTTAGAAATGTTACGTTAGATGTCATTCTAATAAACAAAATAAGACCGTTCGTATTTTACACAGTTTTAGTTAGTCAGTGTAAACAACAGAATCGCCACTAGTATTGCATTGATCATGAACGACTAAAGATACATAGATTGCAATCATATAATATATAATGCCAGTAAATCACACTAATATGATAAATGCGAAAGTTTGGATGTTTGTTTGTTACTCAATCACGCCGTAACGGCTGAACCGATTTCGATGAAATTTGGTACATACGTAGATTATAACCTGGATCACCACATATTGATCCTATAAATCAGTTCCCATATAATAAAAATGACAAAATTTATATATGTATTTGCACCCCAGAACAACGCGGGTGTAGCCGCTGGCAACAACTAGTATTTATATAAATCAAAGAGATAGTTTGTAGGCCAGCTAACAATCGTATGCCTCAAGTTGATAGACGCAGAGCAGTGCATCGTAGAGCACGTATCTAAGTTGACCTTAGTTTTGTTTTCAAAGTGACCCTGAATGCTTCTATTTCCTGAAAGCGCCCGTGAGCCCAATTAAAAGTAACTGAGTAACCATCCATTCGATATAACCCCCGATAAATTACCTCCCACGCCAAACAATGGCGTCACTTCCGGCTCAAGGGGATCGCTTCCGGTTCCAACTTTCGGGAAGTTCTCTGAGGATTTGGTTAAGTTTGTGTTTTAGGATATTAAAGGTAAATAAATGATGGTTATTTTTCACGTTTCTGATTTTAGTGTCCGCTGGTCTAGCTGTTACTCGCGACTTCGAACGCGTTACACTACTAAATGTGTAGGTAAACTAGATAGCTATACTCGCTGTGGCAACTTGACTTGACGCTCCATTTTTAACCTATGGGAACTTATTTATGGGATAAAAAGTATCCTATGTTATAATCTACATATATAAAAAATTTCATCGAAATGGGATAAGCCGTTACGACGTGATTAAGTAATAAACAAACAAACATCCAAACTTTCACATTAGTGTGATTCAGCATCCGTCCTTATATATCCGTACCCAAGGGCTGACCAGACGGTATTTTTGTGTACTGTGGAGATTCTTCTACGGATCTCGACGTTTGGAACTCGATCTAAGAGTTTGAAGAACGAAGGTTCATGACGTTGGGAATCGAGTTATGGAGCTCAAATGGCCTTGGGCGGGACACTTGGCAAGACGTGGTGATGACAGATGGAGCAGGGTAGCAACTGAATGGTGGCCGAGGAATGGCTGTAGAAGGGTAGGACGTCCGGCAGCGAGATGGGTGGACGACATCGTTAAGAGTCGCGGGCCGTCAATGGGTGAGACTAGCGCAGGATCGTGGCGGATGGCACAAACTTGGGCAGGCCTATACCCGGCAGTGGATGAAGTCGGGCTGTGGATGATGATGATGATGTGAAGATTCCATCACAGTACATACTTAGAAGCAAATCAAATTATCAGAGTTGTTAAAATATTGAAAATTAACAGAAAGAACATGAGTGAAACTCTTGTCGATTTCTGGCTGGAATTGCGAGTTTTGTTCGTTGCATCCCTGTTATTGTTGATTTTTTTGCCCGTCCGCCCTTGTGCCCCTTCCAGAAAAAATCCTGAATCCGCCCTTGTCCGTACCCGCAAAATTCGAAAAGCAGTCGATTTGGCTTAAAAAATATACACAACTTTGCATATCTGTTTAAGTGTGTTTTTATACAACCTATTTTGTTATGTACAAAATTAATTTAAAACACACATCCTTATTCGTATTAACTGATTTTAGAGGTGGGTTTAATACCTGCAGCTTACACAACACACTTACTTACATCACTTTGTATTAAATAGGCTCCGAATCTACTAGACCGAAATACTAAAAATTGTTTCACTGTTGGGAAGCTACACTATCCCCGGGTGGCACAGGCTACTTTTTACTTAACTGCGCAGAAGGAGGGTAATGTTTTTATTGAAAAACTACGCGTGCGAAGCTGCGGAATGGTCAGTTAGTCTGTACTAAAAACGGGATATTTACCATGCTTTAGTACAAATATTACCCGTGCGCGATAAGTTGGGACCTGAGCGCGGTGACGTCATATTGGCGTGTTTGCACCTTCGTCTTTGTTTTTTTAACCTAATTTATTATGTTACTCAGGGAGGACGCTGCTTTTTATCTAATCTTTTTTACACTAATTGAATAAAATAAAAATACAATGTTTAAGTTTATACATTTATTTTATCTATTATTTACATTATCTCATCTTCGTCACTACTTAGTGGAGTTATGCCTTCTAGAGATTGTTCTTCGTCCTCAGTCTCACTATAATCACTTGACGAAGAGGTATCCGATAAATTTACAACATTTACTATAACAACAAAAACTACAACAACAAAACAATAACACAAACGAAAACTAAAAGAATTCTAGAGCGCGTCGTTACGTGACGTAGGCCAGTATGAGACTAAAAACCCTAGTAAAAAATAGTGATGCGAACGGTACAATACGGGCGGCATCGGGGAAGTGCAGGGGAAGCGGTCGGGGAGTCGCATTTCTGGCAGGTCCCAAGTTATCGCGCACGAGTAATAGTGTTCAATAAGAATGATAGTTTGAAAAGTTATACATGTTTATTCTACTATCCCTTTTGTGTTTTGCCTACCTATTGTTTAGTGTATTTCATTTTATTGTCTTTTTTTTTGTATACATTTTTAACTTATAATACATACTAACTGATCAATCCGCAGCTTCGCACGCGTAGTTTTTTAATAAAAACATTACCGTCCTTCTCCGTCAGTTGGATAAAAAGTAGCCTGTGTCACCCGGAGATAGTGTAGCTTCCCAACAGTGAAAGATTTTTTTTTAAATAGGTTTAGTAGTTTCGGAGCCTATTCAATACAAACAAACAAATCTTTCCTCTTTATAATATACGAAGTTTTTGTAGATATTGATATGTTCTTTAATATTGTAGAACATACTTTTGTTCTATCATCAATAGTTTCCGCAGCGCATGCGACGAAAGACGTTTTAGGGCACTTTTTTACACTTTTGGTTACGTAAGTTTTAGTAAGAATCCCTAATATTTTCTAGCAATAAATATAGCCTATGCCACTCAGGGTGAATGTAGCTTTCCAATGGTGAAAGAGTTTTTGAAATCGGCACAGTAATTTTTGAGTTCATTCATTACAAACATACACACGAAAATACAAAAATACAAATCTTTCCTCTTTTTATTATTAGTATAAATAGTATAGACTCACACTTAATTTAGAAAACGTATGCTCAGCGGTTTCTTAACAAATTTTATTAAGTTAGCATTAAGTTGTCTTGTGAGTCTTGTGTTTATTATTTCATAAGGCAATAAACATTCTAAGCCAAAACTGAGCTTGTATCAAGTAATCGCTACAGTTCCAATAAACAATTTTGTGTGAATATGATTGATAGTACGAAGACAAGTTTGTTTTCGAATTCAATTATCTACTGGTTAATCAAAAACAGTTTTCCCATTTCCCAACCCCTATCCACATAATACCGAGCGATTCGATGTCACCGTGAATCAGTTCACGTAAACTTATGTCAGTACATTTACAAGTTTAAGAAGAAAACAAAACCGGCCAAGGTGCGAGTCAAACTCGCGCACGAAGGGTTCCGTACCATTATCTATAAAAACAGCAAAAAAATAATGTACGTTCTATGTGAGCCCCCCTTAAATATTTGTTTTATTTTATTTTAATTATTTATTTTTAAAGTAAATATTTAACTTAATATTCTGTTAATATTTCAAGCGTCTACCTGTTGCCGTTATCAATATCGAGCAAAAAAGAGGGAAAAAATCACGTTTGCTGTATAGGTGCCCCCCATAAATATCTATTTTATTCTGTTTTTAGTATTTGTTGTTATAGCGGCAAAAGAAATACATCATTTGTGAAAATTTCAACTGTCTAACTATCACGGTTCATGAGATACAGCCTGGTGACAGACGGACAAACAGACAGACAGACAGCGGAGCCTTAGTAATAGGGTGCCGTTTTACCTTTTGGTTACGGAACCCTAAAAAAAAAAAAATACATTTATGTGACACACACAGGACATAATTACAAAATACTTCGCTAACTCTCCTTTCCATCAAAGGACAAGCAGACGCACGGCTCAGTACCATCCGTTTCTGGATGATATACCACCCATTCGCACACACCGTTTTAGTTATACGTTCTTGATGCGTACAGCTAAGGTATGGACACTTTGCCGTCGTTTGTTTTTCCTAAAGAATACAACCCGGGCTTATTTAAGGTAAGAGTGAATAGGTTTCTTCTAGATCTTCGTGCTTCGTTTTAGACTACACCATCGCTTGCCATCAGCTGAGATTGTGGTCAAACGAAGATCTATGTAGTTAAAAAAATCTAAAAAACACAGGTTACACACAAGAAGAGAAATAATACGTAGGTAAGTAGTTGAAATAGTCTTCCGTACCTACTGTGTGTGGCCTGGTGTGATATATGTACATTGAAGGATTGTGTTCATTGAATACTATGAAAACTTGAAAGTAGATGCTATTTGTACTAAAAACGTGATATTTTATCGATCGAAGCGAGATCTCTAAGTTTACTTGGGCAAATCGGCGTTGTATGTATGTTTGTTTGTCCGAGGATAACTTTCGAAGCGTTAATTTGAAGTTAGTCGAAGTGAAATTTGGTATATAAGTAGTTAGTAATGACACAATTTTGTTGTGACTAAATGAGCTACAAATGTGTGGGGGTTGTTGAGATATTGGGGTTCAAGAGGGGTAAAAAAAATGAAAAATGAGGTTATTGCGTCAAATCGGGCCTCAAATGTCTTTATTAGTACTTTTGAACCCTGTTTTTATTTTTAATTTAATCTTTGTAGTTTTTGAGTTATTAGCCATAGAAAAAACTTTTACAAAATTCACAGGGTAAACCAGTGACACCACAATGCTAAAATTTAGTATTTTTGTAGCTTTAGTGACACACATATAGGCAAAAGTCTAAAATCCAGACTAACAGCATTTTGTACCCCAAAAAAAAAGTAATCAAATAACTCCCGCTACCTGTAATGTGAATGAAACTGTAGGTCAAGTAAGTTGGTTATTTGTTTCGTGGCTATACTCTGAAAGTCAAAGATTACGAATAATAATATTTTTATTTTTATGGGAGACTCGCGAGATCTCCGTTCGTGGCGAACCACTAGTTACCATGATTTGTAAGTTTTTGAGTATCCCGATATTATGATGCAGTTGCAATGCGCCATGATTGCGGGTAAACTGAAGTGCAAATAGTGTTCATACGATGGTTTCAAAAGTTATACGAGTTTTACTGGTGGTAGAGCTTTTGTGAACGGGCTCGAGGAAGTGGGCACCGCCGCCTTATGTGCCGCCTCGTGTGTAGTGACGATTTCTTACAGACAAATGGGTGGACTGGATTGAAAAGAAGGTAAAGGTTTAGTGCGCATCTTAAATTATATATGATTACGTGAAGGGAGTTTTAGCACTTACTAAAATCGCACTGAACGTTTCCTTCCCTCGATCCGCATGGAAAGTTATAGGCTTGGGTACTGTTTAGTAAACTCCAATAGGATTGTTGAATTTGTTTTGGCAGGTGAGTTTTGATAACTTGTTTCTAGGTTGTTTTATCTTGAAACTCAAATATTTGCGAAATACTTTGGCGAGAGTACGTAAATTAATCACAAAAGTTTTTGGGAGAGATGGTGACATATATTTTTGCTTTGTTTTTAATTTGTCGCCTGTTTTTTTTTGGTAAATGGCTAAGATAGAGTTTTAGTTTTTTTTATTGTTCTGACTGACGGCCGTTGGGGAAGATTGGTTTTATAGTGGAACTGGTCCTCCCCCACTAGATGGAAAGACGACTGGCCCCAGAAAAAGTGTTTTGATACGGTTTAAGAAGTACTGGACGAATAAAATAATTAAATTATTAGTGGTTCGCCCTGAACTGAAAAAAATATAATTTGTAATCTTTGATTATCGAAATAGTGCCCCCAAATAAATAACCAAATAACTTTACCTACAGTTTTATTCAAATTACAGGTAACGGGAGTTCATGTATTGTGGTTTTTTTGGGGTACAAATTACAGTTATTTTGGATTTCAGACTTTTGCCTATATTTGTCACAAGCTAAATGCATACCAAATTATTGCACTGTGAGATCACTGGTGTACCCTGTGAATTTTGTCAAAGTTCAGTTTTTATTATGGCTAATAACTCAAAAACTATAAGGACTTTACTAAAAATAAAAAACGGAATCTAAATGTACAAACAAAGATCTTTCATTTGACATCCCACTTGACCTGATAGTCTCTTTATCATTTTTTTTAACTCTCTCGAACCCCAATATCTCAACAACCCCCCTAATGTTTTTAGCTCATTTAGTCACACCAAAATTGTGCCATCACTACCTATATATGTATCAAATTTCACGATGATCAGGCCAACGCTACGAAAGTTATCCTCGGACAAACAAACATACATACATAGAACGCCGATTTGCCCAAGTTGATTTAGAGATATCGCTTCGCTCGATCAAATATATTGCAAGCTATATTCTCATACCATGTTCAATAACAGGCACTGGGTATTCCAACAAGATTCGGCGCCAGCTCATAGAGCGAAGAGCACACAAGACTGGCTGGCGGCGCGTGAAATCGACTTCATCCGGCACGAAGACTGGCCCTCCTCCAGTCCAGATTTGAATCCGTTAGATTACATGATATGGCAACACTTGGAGGAAAGGGCGTGCTCAAAGCTTTCACCTTAAAAAAAATAACAGAAAGAACATACCTACAATTATTTACAATAAAATACAGAAGAAACAGTTGAATCATCTAAAGACCGTTGCAAACGATCTATAAAATATATCTGGAGCTCAACTGCTCCAGATCACTCATGCGGAAGTTTCCCCAAAACACTGGCTGCTTATTCGTTGACCCAGATAGGCACTAGCTCTTGGATCACACGTTGCATCGACCAGACGCCAAGAAATAATTTTGGAAACGCGATAGACCCCGGCACCCCGTGGACCACGGACTCCATGGACCCATGGTCTCGACCCCAAATGGCTCAAATACGTAAACTCTGTCAAGACTTCCATATTTGCGCCACTTGGAGATATTCGGCTGAATTGCCGCTGCACCGGCCCCAACTGCTGTACCAGACCAAAAAAAAAAGGAATTATGAACCCTAAAAAAAACTTTGAACTGTATCTGACATATTTATTAAAATATGTATCACAATGATTTTGACGTGAATACGTTTTTAAAAATGCTTCCATCATCATCATCATCATCCACAGCCCGACTTCACCCATTGTTGGATATAGGCCTCCCCAAGTATATGTCATCTACCACGATCCTGCGGTAGTCTCACCCACTGACGGCCCGCGACCTTTACGATGTCGTCCACTCATCTCGCTGCTGGACGTCTTACCCTTCTATACCCGCTCCTCGGCCACCATTCAGTCACTGCCCTGCTCCATCTATCATCACCACGTCTAGCCAAGTGTCCCGTCCAAGACCATTTGAGCTCCATAACTCGAATCCCAACGTCATGAACCTTCGTTCGTGTACGGATCTCGACGTTTGGAACTCGATCTAACAGTCTGATGCCGAGCATGGTACGCTCCATGGCTCTCTGTGCAACTCTGAACTTGTACACAGCCTCCTGCGTGGGCGTCCATGTCTCAGCACCGTAGGTCATGGTGGGCAGAACATATTGGTCGAATAAGCGGGTCTTCAGATACTGTGGAGTTTTAGGTGATTTTTAGGATGTCGTCTAACTTGCCTAATGCAGCCCATCCCAATAGGATCCTTTTAAAATTTCCTTCTGCTGATGCTCTTTACCAAACGATAGAATATGTCCAAGATAAACATACTGGTCGACTGTCTCCAGCCTCTCATTTCCCACTGTTACAATGGGGTTTGTGACGCCGGAGACATTGAAAGCACCTTCGTCTGGGACATATTCATTTTAAAGCCTACTCTCAAAGAAGCATGCTTCAAATGCTTCCACAGTGGGATTCAATTCAAAAAACGAACAAAATTGGGGGATACAGTTTGGTGTTGCAGCTACATTATCTATCATCTCCATGCAAAATTTAGTTACACCACTGGATAGCTAAATGATCATAAAATTCGTTACGCTGAGGTCAGTGAGGAATCGCGCGCGGTGGGAAGCGTCGCCATTTTGAAGTCATTTTGCTGCGTTTTGGGATTTTCATTAAGTATGATCCGAAGGACTTCTTAGTTTTCAAACATGATACAACATATAACAAGTACGTTTATTGAAAATACTCTATATATATATATTTGATATTTCATTCGTATTCTCAATATATCTTAGTCTTATTTGTTATAATAATTTTTTCCTGCTACATTATGTCATGCACTACCTACCAAAAATATTTTTTCAACACTACGTAAAGGTTAACTGGAAGAGAATGCTTGCTAGCATTAAGTTCGCCTATGTACAGATTTATGTATTTTGTGCAATATAGAATTTTCAATCAATCAATGATTATAACATACATAAAATAGCGGATTTTGTATTTTATAAAGAACATATTACCTGTTACGTACAAGCATTCACGTACAACACACGGCCGTGTCCATGACACAGCCACACTCTATTTTTTTCGGTCGTTCTGAAGATCTATGAGGGATCTATTATTATTTTTGCAAGTTAAATCCTAACGTGATGTGTCATCCACAGAGGACGGCGGCCGCTGCCTGCCTGCCTTCGGAGGTCGGAAGATGGGAGAGATGTGCAACAGAGAGAATCAGTGTGATGCTGGTCTGGCCTGCGAGGAAGTTGTACCAGGTATTTCATTTCATATGGCATAACACGCCCGGCGCGGTACTATGTTGTCTTGTTTAAAAAGACTTAGTATATGTCGTGACCAGCGTTGCCAGACGTCCCGATTTTTAAAACAAAATTAATTGTCTCGCGCGGGACAGGCTCTGTCCCGCTTCTCGGGGATAGCTCGACCGTGCGTGCAGCGTGCTGAGGAAGCTTTAAAAGAAGTTAAATTAAATAAATAAAATTCGTTTATTGCAGGCACAAAAAATACGACCCATATCACATACAAATATAAACAAACATAAATAAAATACACTACAACAAAATTGAGAACATACTCCTCCTTTTTTGAAGAAGGTTAAAAATACAGAATATGCCACGGAGCAGATGCTCCAGTGTAGTATTTTTTTATTTCCGTCCAAGTGGACGGAAATCCAATGCTTATAAATTCCATTTTTATATACTTATCTGGTCAGAGACAGCACTCAGCACGCTATTGTTGGAGCGACTCAGCCTACTCCAAAACGACGCTACGCGAGTTCGGATGATACCGAAACAGTCGGGAACACACGCCTCGGAGAACATTCTCGGCGCACTGCAGTACCTCGGCAACCTCATAAGAGTCCGGAAATGATATATGTATAATAATATGTCCGGAATGTTACGAAGCATGTTACCCCGGACGGCGAGCGCTCTCCGCTCTCGCTCGATGTTAAATCTTCACAGAAATATCATGAACTAGCTGACCAATCCGCAGCTTCGCACGCGTAGTTTTTCAATAAAAATATTACCCTCCTTCTGCGCAGGTAGGTAAAAAGTAGCCTATGTCGCCCGGGGATAGTGTAGCTTCCCAACGGTGAAAGAATTTTTTAAATTGGTACAGTAGTTTCAGAGCCTGTTCAATACAAACAAATCTTTCCTCTTTAATATATTATTTTTGTAGATATTGATATGTTCTTTAATATTGTAGAACATACTATTGTACTATCATCAAAGTTTCCGCAGCGCATGCGACGAAAGACGTTTTAGGGCACTTTTTTACACCTTGGGTAACGTTACTTTAGTTTTAGTAAGGATCGCTAATCTTTTCTGGCAATAAATATAGCATATGTCACTCAGGGTGAATGTAGCTTTCCAATGGTGAAAGAATTTTTGAAATCGGCATAGTAGTTTTTGAGTTTATTCATTACAAACATACACACACACAAAAATACAAATCTTTCCTCGTTATAATATTAGTCTAGAAGATATAGACGTATAGATAAGTACTTCTTATAAATAAATCATTCTCTTATTGTAAGTTACAATTTGTAACGCTCACTTCTCAGACTATTGTTTGAAACATCACATTTTTCTAATAAATAAAACTTTTTTATATAATTTGTGTTTATAACGAACATAAATCAATCGAAGCCGAAGAAGACTCAACTATCTTACTAAGGTAAACCTGATTTAAAATATCATATTTTTATTAAAATACATTTTCTATGGCTAGTTTTGCTATAGAAAAAGTAAAATTGTGTAAAATACGAACGGTCTCATTTTGTTTACGCTAAAGATCAAATTAGAATGACATTTAAAGTGACATTTCTAAAATTAAGATTTTTTTACTAAGACGGCGTGTTTTTGGGCTAGTTTTAGTCAACAGGCAAATTGGTGTTGATTAAAACTAGCCCGCAAACACGCCATGTTAGTAAAACATACTTAATTTTAGAAATGTCACTTTAAATATCATTCTAATTTGATCTTTAGCGTAAACAAAATGAGACCGTTCGTATTTTACACAATTTTACTTAGTGTAAACAACAGAATCGCCACCAATGTCACCGTAAACGTAATTTAAAACTCAACTAAAAAGATAAACATTTAAAAACTGGTGATTATGTGCGGTTACTATGTCCGGCTTTCGACGAAAGAATCCCGCTTTTTTCACTCAAAAAGTATCAAAATCCACCCTTGACAATAAAAAAATCAGGCAACGCTGGTCGTGGCCCACGGGCGAGCAAATATTGAGTGTGCCCTGACACATATGATAACCTGACCGATAGGGCTAACCGCTGGCCACTGATTATTCTTATTTGAGCAGTCCTTCATCCGTAATGGTGACTCTTAAATTTACATAATTAATTTACTCTAAAAAATTATTAAATTACAATATTGCCATAGCTTTGCCTTATTATTTTAGCCTAATACTAACCAAAATATCACTTTTATTCAGCACTAAAATGATAAATACACGATCTTAATCACAAGTAATCATCATATCAGCCGTAGGACGTCCACTGCTGGACAAAGGCCTCCCTCATTGATCTCCAGGAACTGCGGTTGGAAGCGGCCTGCATCCAACGCCGACCTGCGGTTCTTACCAAGTCGTCTGCCCATCTTGTGAGTGGACGTCCTACGCTGCGCTTGCCAGTCCGTGGCCTCCACTCGAGAACCTTTCGGCCCCATCGGCCATCTGTTCTGCGCGCTATATGGCCTGCCCATTGCCACTTCAACGTGCTAATCCGTCGGGCTATGTCGGTGACTTGAGTTCTCCTACGTATCTCCTCATTCCTGATTCGATCCCGTAGAGAAACCCCGAGCATAGCCCTCTCCATAGCTCGTTGAGCGACTCTGAGCTTATTCATAAGGCCAATAGTGAAGGACCACGTCTCGGTTCCATATGTCATCACTGGTAACACACACTGATTGTAGACTTTCGTCTTAAGGCACTGAGGTATGTTGGACGAAAAGACGTTGCGAAGTTTCCCAAACGCTGCCCATCCGAGTTGGATTCGACGATTGACCTCTTTCTCGAAGTTGGACCTACCTAATTGGACTGTTTGTCCTAGGTATACATACGCGTCGACAACTTCAAGAGCCGAGTTCTCAACCATAACTGGGGCAGGGACGACATGGACATTCGACATGATTTTCGTTTGTCCATGTTCATTTTAAGTCCTACCCGTTGGGAGACTCGATTGAGGCCTTCGAGCATCGTGCTGAGCTCTTCCATCGACTTTGCCATGACCACAATATCGTCGGCAAACCGAAGGTGAGTGATGTATTCGCCGTTAATATTGATGCCCAGTCCTTTCCATTCCAGAAGCTTGAAGGCATCTTCCAATGCGGTCGTAAACAGTTTCGGAGAGATGACATCTCCCTGTCTTACGCCTCTTTTTAAGGGAATCGCCTTCGAGCTCTGTTCGTGTACTCGGACTGACATAGTGGCGTTTTTATACAAACACTTCAACACTTCGATGTACCGATAGTCAATACGGCATCGTTGGAGAGACTCAAGCACTGCCCATGTTTCGATCGAATCAAAGGCTTTCTCATAGTCCACAAACGCGAGACATAGCGGCAAGTTATACTCTTCGGTCTTCTGTATGACTTGCCGCAGCGTATGTATGTGGTCTATGGTACTGTAGCCTTTACGGAACCCGGCTTGTTCGGGAGGCTGGAAGTCATCAAACCTGCGTTCGAGACGGTTCGCGATGACCCTCGAAAACAGCTTATAAACATGGCTCAAAAGCGCGATTGGTCTGTAATTCTTAAGCAAGGTGTTGTCACCTTTCTTGAAGAACAGAACCACCACGCCCCCGTTCCATGCTTTTGGCGTCGTACCTTCAAGCAAGGCGGAATTAAAAAGCTTCTGAAGGACTTTAAGTACCGGTGATCCACCCGCTTTCAGAAGCTCTAAAGTGATTCCGTCCTTACCCGGCGCCTTGTCGTTCTTAAGCTGCTTCAAGGCCATCCTGATCTCATACAGGCTGATGTCCGGAATATCTTCGGTATAATGTCGGGTCAGTTTGGCTCTTGGGTCGTTGGCCGCACTGCAAACAGGTTTAGTGACCGAATCGTAGAGCCGTCCATAGAACCTTTCGACTGTAGACACAAGTAATCACAACACACTAAATCACACCACTGTTACACGTAAACCACTAAAAGTCACCGAAATGTTCGCACGTATCGCCAAATAAAGACTGACTTTCTCGAGCGTCTCTACGCACTATTTATACCGCGCATTATTTCCAGAACCTTCTCTATGTTTCTACTAGTTATTAGAAAAGTGTAGGTATTTCGACAAACGACTATTTCTTATTCTGTGCCACTGTAGGTAAGAACGTAGCAAGTAGGTATATTCCATACAAAGTATTACCTATTCTGTGACACAGTAGGTATAACTCCGAGAAACCGACTAATACTTTACTATTACTTATTCTGTAACAGCCTCAGCGTAAAAATATACACGTTGTCTGTGATGATAACAAATTAATGTCAAATAAACTTGAGAAACAGGTTATCAGCTCACTTCATCATGTCGCTTTTTGACTGTCGGTGCGCGCGCGCATGAGACAGTTATCATCTAACTTCATCATGTCGCTTTTTGGCTGTCGGTGTGCGCGCGCATAAGACAGTTATCATCTAACTTCATCATGTCGCTTTTTTGTCGTCGGTGTGCGCGCGCATGTGACAGTTATCATCAAACTTCATCATGTCGCTTTTTGGCTGTCGGTGTGCGCGTGCATGAGACAGTTATCATGTAACTTCATCATATCGCTTTTTGGCTGTCGGTGTGCGCGCGCATGAGACAGTTATCATGTAACTTCATCATGTCGCTTTTTGGCTGTCGGTGTGCGCGCGCATGAGACAGTTATCATGTAACTTCATCATGTCGCTTTTTGACTGTCGGTGTGCGCGCGCATGAGACAGTTATCATCTAACTTCATCATGTCGCTGTTTGGCTGTCGGTGTGCGCGCGCATAAGACAATTATCATCTAACTTCATCATGTCGCTTTTTTGTCGTCGGTGTGCGCGCGCATGAGACAGTTATCATCTAACTTCATCATGTCGCTTTTTGGCTGTCGGTGTGCGCGCGCATGAGACAGTTATCATGTAACTTCATCATGTCGCTTTTTGGATGTCGGTGTGCGCGCGCATGAGACAGTTATCATGTAACTTCATCATGTCGCTTTTTGGCGGTCGGTGTGCGCGCGCATGAGACAGTTATCAGATAACTTCGTCATGTCTCTTTTTACTTTACTCTCACACTCGCTTTTATTCTCATACCTAATTTTTACCCAAACACGCCGTGACCTCAAAAATAGTGAACACGGGGAGTTAGCGTAATAGTCATTTAATATTAATCAATACTAATAATTTAAAGAGGAAAGATTTGTATTTTTGTGTGTATGTTTGTAATGAATAAACTCAAAAACTACGAGTCCGATTTCAAAAATTCTTTCACCATTAGAAAGCTACATTCACCTTAAATGTCATAGGCTACTTTTTACCCAACTGCGCAAAGAAGGGTAATGTTTTTATTGAAAAACTACGCGTGCAAAGCTGCGGATTGGTCAGCTAGTATTCATTATACGTCAACGTCTGTGACGTTGACTCTCGGGGTTAGACAATAGCCTCGTTGTATTCTGCGCCAGGTGCTAAGCACGTCTGTGTGTTCAGGTGAGATGCACGTCTGCCGCCCGCCCTCCGCCGGCCGCAAGCAGTACAACGAAGACTGCAGCACCTCCAGCGAGTGTGACGTCACGCGAGGCCTCTGCTGCATCATGCAGCGCCGCCACAGGCAGAAGGCCAGGAAGGTATGAACCCCTATAATCGGTCAGGCACCACAACCATGCAAAAATGTATTGGCGTGAACTTTGACGTTAGTAATTTTATTGTAATATACATATATATTTGACTTATATAGCTCGAAGAACTGACGGCCGTTGGGGCAGAAAGGTTCTAGAGTCGAGACCACGCACTGGCAAGCGTAGCGTAGAACCCTCCCCCCTCTCCCACAAGGTGGAAAGATCATAGGGAATCTATAGGGAAGCCTATTTTCAGCAGTGAACGTCCTGTCACTAATATGATGTCAATGACCCACTTTTGAAGTAAAACATCTTTACGCACGCTTGACTTGGGGAGTAAGCTGGTGGATGCGTTACGAAAAGTGCGAACGGAAGTTGAGAGGGAGATATAAGTGAAGATAGAAAGAGAGAGAGTTACGTGTGCGAGTGCGAGTTGCGTCTGTCCAGAATGAACATAGACTGATCGACCTACAGACGTGTGGACAATTTATTAATTGAACAATTTTATAAATTAATATTTTGAACAAGAAGTTTTACTTCAGTCGTGTGGTCTAAAGCACACTCGATTTTTTTAATGAGGTATTTTGACACTTATTTTAAAATCAGCGTTTTGATGATGTGTTAAAATAAGTCAATATTAGTTACCTTCATAACGAGGTAATAATATCTAAAGCATAGACAGGCTCAAAACACAACAACTATAAAAAAATCCCCATCTTTTATAATAATAATCTTCAAACGAAATTGCACGTCTGACCTTGATAATCTTAAGAACATTAAATAGGTAGGTATAATTACAAAGTAATTCAGTTGTAGATAAATCTTGATTAAATATATTCAGCGTTTTGCAAAAGGTTTTCTATTCGAGGCGATTTTGTGAATTCAAAAGAAATGGGACTGAAAACAATTTGTGTTTAAAACTATCTAAAAAAGAATATATTGTTAAATAAAATTGTAAATCGGCGGCACGATTCAGAAAAAAGAATAAGGTTTTATGTAATTCTGTGAAATAAGATTTATAAAAACCTACGAAAAAGATCCACTTCAAAACTTGCCCCAGGCACAGCCTTGCATTTTTTAACTAGATAGATCTTCGTTTGACCATAATCTCACCTGATGGTAAGCGATGATATCTTTTTTTTTTATACTACTTATATGGCATGCAGTCCACCAGATGTTAAGTGGCTACTGCAGCCCATGGACATCCACATAAATTCAAAACAAGCTATTATGTTGTCTTGATCTCTATGTGGATACGTTGCCATACTAATAGCTGTTATGCCTACGAGTGGTAGGAAGAATTCTTTGCTCAGCAGTGGGACAGGTCAGTTTAAAATAAAACCGGCCAAGCGCGAGTCGGACTCGCGCACGAAGGGTTCCGTACCATTATCTATAAAAACGGCAAAAAAATCACGTTAGTTGTATGGGAACTCTCCTTCAACATTTGTTTTATTTTATTTTATTATTTATTTTTAAAATTAATACATAACTAAATATTCTGTAAATATTTCAAGCGTCTATCTATTGCCGCACAAAAAACGAGCAAAAAAATCACGTTTGTTGTATGGGAGCCCCCTCTAAATATTTATTTTATTCTGTTTTTAGTATTTCTTGTTATAGCGGTAACAGAAATACATCATGTGTAGAAATTTCAACTGTCTAACTATCACGGTTCATGAGATATACGGACAGACAGACGGGACCCCATTACTAAGGCTCCGCTGTCTTTACAGTCTTAATAATAGAGTCCCATTTGACCCTTTGGATACGGAACCCTAAAAAACTACAACTAATCTAGGTTTTTTTTGTTAGTTTATGTGCAGCATATACTATTAGTTATTAATAGTTCTATATAGTTATTCATATACTGGCAATTAAACCTTCTTGCAAACGCGCATAGGATGCCGCTGGAGCTAGCCCGAATCCTGCTCAACATATATAATACACCGTTATCGCATGACTGTGTAAAAACAGTCAACTTGCGCATCGGAAAACATCCCCGAAGCGCTGCAGAATCTAGGCAATAGTAACCTTTACGGCTTTTGCTGAGTGGGTGCGTCCCAGCAGTGAGCTTAATTGTAACTTATTTTCAGAGCTGCGGATACTTCAAGGAGCCTCTGGTGTGCATTGGACCGGTTGCCACCGATCAGATTCGCGAGTTCGTGCAACACACAAACGGCGAAAAGCGCATTGGGTTATACCAATTGGGCCACCTCCACTAAGCGCCATGTTTTCCCGCGTGGAACGAGTCTGACAGTTGTTACGTTGACTTTGACATTTTGTTTCTTATTTGGCGAATTAACTTTTGGCATTCTACCAAAATGTAAATGTATTATTTTCATTAATTAATTTAATTGTGTTTTAATGGTTCAGTTTCAGTGAAAAATGCTTTTCTATTAAGCGGTTAGTTTGCAATGTTAACTAATTACTTCTACTCCTTTTGAATGTTATGAAGCGAAACTTTTTAAATATTCATGGCAGCTCCTTTCACGCGGTCTTTTATTATTCAATTATCTTATCTTTTATTCACAAAAATTGTTATTTCGAGATAATAGGTAGTTTTTGTGAGTAAAATAATTAAGCATTATTATGAGTTTCTTAAAAGAAACGACATTAAAAATGACATGAGCCCGATAACTTCAATTAAAAAAAATATTAAGGAACTTATAATATTGTTATCTTAGTTTTTTTTTATAATTGTTTTGTGAAATTGCGTTTTTGTTAAATATTTGCTTGTAGAATAGCTACTGTAAATTATTAAATTTTTTTGTGTGGAATATCTCAACCAAATTTGAATTATTTTAACTGTAAAACGTAATTTCAAAAACAGTTATTATAAATGACACACTGCTTCGAAAAACGGTAAACCGATTCGCATAATTTTTTTCTTAATAAATTTAGAAAAAAAAACAAAAAGAGTAGCGGAGCGACAAACTTATAATTTTTTTTTAATTTGATGATCGTCTAGAAAATAGTTTAAATTTAAACTAAAGTTTATAATCCTTACTTATGAATGTTATTATAACTAATAGTTATTAAAGCGTACAATCGCATTTATAAATAAATTTTAATCTCTAATTATAATAAGAATTAAAATAAGTATGTCTTCGATTGAAACAAATACATATCCTAACTGGCTGAGGCATTTATATTAGTTTAAAATATCGATGTTTAAGTAATACATATCTTAACTCTAGTCTTAAATCTCTAGAATAAGTGTAAGATAGTTTGCTTTTTCATATTTAGATCCTTATATATGGAAAAATAGGAGCGTAGGTAAAAAAACATATCATTAGCTCTAAAATTTCTTTATTAGATCACGTTTTAAGATTGACTCTTTCAGCTCCGTTATGTCTAGTCTAAGATCTGTGATGTGTAACTATTTTCTGAAATAATATAAGACGTTATCATTATATATTTTCTGCCAAATACTTTACGCTGTTAAAGATATATAATATCTTCTAGTATTTTTTCTATTTTATCGTGAGACGCATTATTTTGTGGATGTTACATTTGGCCTAAGAGTCTAAATTGGCTTAGTACATAGCCATTATTTAATTGTTGGTAGACACATAATGTGCAATGTTGTACGTATACTGTAACTTGTGTTATGTGTTAAAATTATATAAATTATGTCTGCAGTGATGTTTCATTTCTCAATAACCCTAAAATTATAAACAATACTTCTTCATAATCAAAAGTCATAATGTCTTCATCTAAATGTTAACACTGTGCAAAAAAAAATTGAAGAAGAGATATATTTAATAAAAAAAAATTTTTTATAAAATGAGAGCTACATTTAATTGACACACTCAAAGTACAGACCATTCAGAACAGAACAAACATACCTACTTACATTTTAAATGATTATAAAGAAAAATTATCTATAGAAACACAGGAAAAACACAAGATAAAAATTTAGTACATATACCTAGTCAGGTCATAAGTATTGTCACACAGTAAAAACTTTTCTTTTAGAATGCTGGCCACAAAAAAGGTTATAGAATTCGAATTTTGAATTGTTCATGAAAATAAAAATGTATACTTTTTAGAATTTTACTCATTTTTAAATATGGAGTGGACGCTTAAAGAAGACCGTGTTGCAGTTATTGCGTTGCATCGTTGCGGTTACGCGCCAATTCAAATTTTTTCATACTGAAAAATTTAAATATAACCAAAAGATTCGTTTATCGCATCATCAAACGATACAATGAAGACTCTAGTGTAGATGACAGGTCAAGAAGTGGTCGCCCTCGGTCTGTTAGGACTCCAGCAGTGATAAAAGCTGTGAAGGCGCGAATTCAAAGAAATCCCAAACGTAAGCAGAAACTGTTGGCCCTTCAGATGGGGTTAAGCAGAACCACGGTGAAAAGGGTGTTAAATGAAGACTTAGGGCTTCGGGCATATCGAAGAAAAACAGGACATCGTTTGAATGCTCGTCTAATGGACCTGAGACTGAAGAGATGCCGCGCTTTGTTGAAGCGGTACGCGGGAAAAAAATATCGGTAAATTCTTTTTTCGGATGAAAAAATTTTTACCGTAGAAAAAAGCTACAACAAACAAAATGATAAGGTGTACGCACACAGTAGTGAAGAAGCGAGCAACCGTATTCCGCGTGTCCAACGAGGTCATTTTTCATCCTCGCTCATGGTATGGTTGGGAGTTTCTTATTGGGGCTTATCAGAGGTACATTTTTGTGAGAAAGGTGTAAAAACGAATGCAGTTGTGTATCAAAATACAGTCCTAACGAACCTTGTGGAACCTGTTTCTCATACTATGTTCAATAACAGGCACTGGGTATTCCAACAAGATTCGGCGCCCGCTCATAGAGCGAAGAGCACACAAGACTGGCTGGCGGCGCGTGAAATCGACTTCATCCGGCACGAAGACTGGCCCTCCTCCAGTCCAGATTGGAATCCGTTAGATTACAAGATAAGGCAACACTTGGAGGAAAAGGCGTGCTCAAAGCCTCATCCCAATTTGGAGTCACTCAAGACATCCTTGATTAAGGCAGCCGCCGATATTGACATGGACCTCGTTCGTTCTGCGATAGACGACTGGCCGCGCAGATTGAAGGCCTGTATTTTTGAATAAACTTTAGTGTCATAAGAATCTGTGTTTTGTTAAGTTCATTTTGGTATATAAATGGTTACATAATGAATAAACTTGTTTCAATTATTTTATATTAAACATGTGACAGAATTTATGACCTGCCTAGGTACATAGGTAGGATTTTTTTTATATAAATTATAGGCTAGCGTTTGAGCACGATCTCGCCTGATGGTAAGCGATGATGCAATCTACGATGGTACACGCGCTTGCCTGAAGAAACCTATTCACTCGCAACTTGTCGTAGGTCCTAGGCCCTAGGTCGTAGTTATCAGAAAACACATACTCAGGCAAGGCGTTCCACTCCTTGGCGCTGCGCATAATAAAGGTGGAAGAGTACCGCTTTGTGCGCATGGGAGGTATGTCTACCATGTAGCGGTGGCGCGTTGCGAAGCGTCTGATTGTCCGATGATAGAAAGAGGATGGTGGGATCAGGCTGTAAAGCTCCGCAGCACACTCCGAAATGTATCCGATAAAACACCGAGAGGCAATCCGTGGCGCAGTGGGCGAACAGCCGGCTGAGACGCAGGAGGAAGCGGGTTCGATTCCCGCCGCGGAACAAATGTTTGCATGATCTACAGATACTTGTTCCGGATCTGGTTGTTTTTCTATATATTACTATCTCCGGGTGACACAGGCTACTTTTTACCCAACTGAGCAGAAGGAGGGTAATGTTTTTATTAAAAACTACGCGCGCGAAGCTGCAGATTGGTCAACTAGTATATTATAAGTAACTAATTACAAAAAAAAAGTCTATAAGTATTTTATCAGTTATCTGGTTCCCATAGTACAAGCCCTGCTTAGTTTGGGGCTAGATATCGCTGTGTGAAATGTCCAGCATTATTTATTTATTTAATCTTTCGACGATGCTCGAGGCTGTGGAGCCTTGCATCTGCTAACTCGTCATTGCAGCTTCTTGGCTCGTCTCTCAATTGAATATAGAGCCTCTAGCTGGTATTTTGCTGATCCGTCCCAGGGGTGAGAACAGATACAGTTAATATGTGGGTCAAACAGGCCCCATCTCAGCGTATTGCTGCCAACCATCCGTGGAAGCTAAGCGGTGCTGGTTTTCAGATGGAACCCATGGATGACCTCTCAAAGGGGTTTGGTTCACCTTTCTCGTAGACTAAATAATGTTGATTAAGCTATTTGGAGGTCACTGACTTGCTAACAACCCCGTATCAGTTGGGAAATCTAATCTCAATGTCGACTACCATTTTTATTTCATTTTAGATACCATTTTCATTAAATTATTAGGGATATCAATAATTAGTCTATCCGAAGAAGGGTGGTGGCGGGTAAAATGGTGGTGGAGGGTAGAATGGTGGTAGAGGGGGGTAAGGCCTGTAGAAGCCTCTACCGTAGCCTCCGTAACCGTATCCACCGCCGAAGCCTGCGACGATCACCGGAGGTCGACCCCAACCGCCGATCCAATGACTGCTGATGCACTGGAAAAAACAATAGGTTAACATTTTGAATCATCCTACTAAAAATATCAATTAATGTACACAAATACAAACGTCGGTTTGTTTATTTGTTTGATGCGCTAATTTGACATCGTATTAACGGCTAAACTGATTTCGATGAAATCTATTTACTTACCTAATCTATACTTATATGGTGAAATTAGTGCAGTTGTAGCGAGCGGAGATGTCGAACGTGTATATATATTAGGGGATTTTAACGCTCACCCCTACGAATTATTTTATGACGAACTGTGTAATTTCTGTCTGGATCAATCTTGGATCTGTGCTGATTTTGAAAAACTAGGCCTGCAGTCTGATATCTACTCTTTTGTCAGCGAAGCCCACGGTTGTAGGAGATGGCTAGATCACTGTGTTGTATCACTGTCGGCCTGGCAAACTGTTGTCGAGGTAGGTGTCATAGAAGATGTTTTCGTATCCGATCATCTAACTATATTTGTTAAATGTAAGTCTCAAATAGGTAAATACCAGGAGATGTGTCACAATAGACTTCGTGACATTGACTTTCCTATTGAGTTTCTGGAGTGCAGTCGTGGGTCATGTGGTTTGGCGGAACATACGCTTGTGCTAGACAAAATGTATAATAATATTGTTGATACTTTGTGTAGCGCGGCCGTGAGAACAAGTAGGATGGCAAATAATAAAAATACAAAGAAGAGACAAATGTGTGGATGGAATAAGCATGTTGGTGAGGCCCATCGCGAGGCCAGGCTTAAGTTTAAAATTTGGTTATTATATAACCGACCTGCTTCAGGACTGATTTATAAAGAAATGGTCGAATCACGAAAAATTTTCAAAAGTCGCCTGAGTTGGTGTCGGAAAAAGCAGAAGCAACTATAGATGGACATTTTGGCTAAACACAGATCGGCAAATGACTTTAGTAAGTTTTGGAAAGCTACTGGAAAGCAGGAGATTAGGCCTGGCCTCCCGGTGAGTGTGGGTGGAATGAGTGAAGCTGTGGACATCTCTAATATGTTCATGGAGCACTTCAAAGTGTCCTCGCCGCTAGGACCCTCATCTGCCTCGATGGATGTGTCTGGGTGTGCGGGCGATGAGCCGCTTGTTCTTTTTACTGCAGGACAGGTTTGGGAGGTCCTGAGGAAAATGAGCGGCGGCAAGTCTCCCGGGCATGACGGGCTCAGTGTTGAGCATTTGAGACATGCGGGAGTACACCTTCCGAGCATTTTAGCCGTGTTCTTCACAATGTGCATTAGTCACTCTTACTTACCACCAGACTTAATGAAAACTATCGTAGTGCCCATTGTGAAGAACAGGACTGGGGATGTCGCAGACATTAAAAACTACCGCCCAATCTCGCTGGCAACTATAATTGCTAAAATACTGGACGGTTTGCTTGATTCTTGCTTAGAAAAACATTTAAATCTCCATGACGCCCAGTTCGGGTTTCGGCCCGGACTTTCTACTGAAAGTGCGATTATAAGTCTCAAACATACCGTCCAGTATTATACAGACCGTAGGACGCCTATATACGCCTGCTTCCTTGACCTCTCCAAAGCCTTTAACCTTGTGTCTTATGATGTGCTCTGGAGAAAGTTGAGGGACCTGGGTATACCGGATAAAATCCAAAATATATTTAAATTTTGGTATGACAATCAGACCAACTATGTGAGATGGGCCAATTCTCTCTCAAATGCATATAGGTTGGAGAGTGGGGTGAGACAGGGGGGCTTGAGTTCTCCCAAGCTCTTCAATCTCTATGTAAACGACCTCATCGTCGGGCTGAGCAGCATGCGTGTCGGCTGCAGGATGAACGGCGTTAGCATCAACAACATTAGTTACGCCGATGACATGGTGCTGCTGAGCCCGACGGTGGGGGGTCTCAGGGAATTACTGAGGGTCTGTGAAGCCTATGCTGTTGAGCACGGGCTTATATATAATGCGAAGAAGAGCGAATACATGGTTTTTAAGGCCGCCGGTAAATGTCCCGGTTTTACACTGAATATAACCCTAAACGGCTTGAACTTAAATCGTGTTACGAAATTTAAATATCTGGGACATTTTCTTGCCGACGATCTTAAAGACGATGCAGATGTTGAGAGGGAGCGTAGGGCCTTGGCGATCCGAGGTAACATGTTGGCCCGTAGATTTTCCCGTTGTACTGAACAAGTTAAAGTTACGCTTTTTAAAGCGTACTGTCAGAGCTTTTACACGGGAAGTCTGTGGGTCCGAAATAACAAAAGATCATTGGAGGACCTACGCATCCAATATAATAACATCTTCCGGATGATGTTGCGGTTGCCCCGATACTGCAGTGCATCGGGGATGTTTGCCTACTATCACACAGATGGCTTTCACGCCATCATGCGCAAAAAAACGGCATCGCTGATGAGCAGAATTCGGGGCAGTCGCAACAGCATCCTGAGGACAGTGGCTGAGTGCTGCATATCTCCGCTCTGGAAGTGTTTTGTGCGGAGGTTGATTAATGAAGGAAATAATTTCCTCAGTTAGTCAACCTTGGCACAAAATGGTGTTTTCTATTTTCACCCAGTGCCTATTTTTTATTTTTGCCTATTTTTTATTTTTGTATATTTAACTGTTTTTCTTTGTTGTTATATATATATTTTTTGTGTGTATGTTAGTCTTAAGATATGGACTCTAGTTGTCTGAAATAAAATATTTTTATTTTTATTTATTTATTTTATCATGTACATTTCAACCCCGTTTTTATTTTTAGTTAGTACCTTGTAGTTTTTAAGTAATTAGCCATAATAAAAACTGAACTTTGACAAAATTCACCAGTGACCCCACAGTGCTGTAATTTAGTATGCGTGTAGCTTAAGTGACACAAATATAGGCAAAAGTCTGAAATCCAGAATAACTGCCATTTGTACCCCAAGAAATAATTTCCAAATCACATGAACTCCCGTTACCTGTAATTTGAATGAAACTGTCTGTCAAGTTATATGGTTGTTCATTTCGTGCCACTATTTTGATAGTCAAAGATTACAAATAATATTTTTTTGTTTAGATGGGAGACTCGCGAGATCTCAGTTCGGGGTGAACCACTAGTATAACAGAAAATAGTAATAGGTACACACGGCTACACATCAAGCTATAATTTCCAGTATAAGCTGACCTCGCATTGTGTGGGCTTTTCGTAGAATGAGAGGTCAGCTTATACTGGAAATGTATAGCTTGATGTGTAGCCGTGTGTACTAAAAACTACTAACCTGCACTAATACAAAGATAAGCAGCAACACAAACAAACTTGCGGAAAACATTTTTAATAGATATTTGTCTCTAAAAGCCTTATTGAAACTGATTGTAAAACTATGAGGGCACATATTTATATGTGGTTCTTGCAAATGTAACAAAAGATCTCCATGAAAGACCCTGGCTCTTATTTCCATGGAATATAGTTGAAATTGTCTTGAAATTTGTAATCAAATATATGCAATTTAGCATAGATATGCTAAAACTAAACATAAGCACAAAGTAGATTTAAATTACGATAATTTTAACTTTAATCCATTAAAAGAGAAATTCGTCATCAATTTTTTTTTTATTGGTAGAGCAACTGAGATCTCCAAATCAACTTGGGCAAATCGGCGTTGTATGTATGTTTGTCCGAGGATAAATTTCGAAGCGTTGATCCGATCATCGTGAAATTTGGAATATAGGTAGGTAATGATGTTACAATCTAGGTGTGACTAAATGAGCTAAACATGGGAGGGAGGGGGGTGAGATATTGGGGTTCAAGTGAGATATTGGCACGTCTAATGAAAGGTCTTCATCAGTACATTTTTAGTTTAACCTTAGAGTTTTTAAGTTATTTATTTTTGGGAGACTCGCGAGGTCTTGTTATAGGGTTTGAAGACTTATTGACGGGCTTATGGTGCCTATATGATATATACTGATATTATATAATGAGTATATGATTTAAACAGTTGTCAAATCATATAATTTTGTCAATTTTACACTTTTTTTATACCACCTCTAGACGGAACAAGCCTATGTCCCTGATGTTAAGTTGTAACCATCGCCTTTAACAAAATATTGCCCTGTAGGTCATGCACCTTAGAAACGTACCCTACGATGCTGGTTCCATCAACTCAGGCATACCGGTGTAAAGCCTCATGTGCATGTAATTTAACTGGCAACCATACCGGTAGTAGTACCTCTCTGGACGAAGCCTTTCTTAAGAAACTCTACTTGTCAGAGTACTTTAGTGATCGAACGTATTAAAGAAATAAAACCGGTCAAGTGCGAGTCGGACTCGCGCATGATGGGTTCCGTACCATTATCTATAAAAACAGCCAAATAATCACGTTTGTTGTATGGGATCCCCCTTAAAATGATTGTTTTATTTTAATTTAATTATTTATTTTTAAAATGAATATATAACTAAATATTCTGCGAAAATTTCAAGCATCTATCTGTTGCCGTTATCAATATCGAGCTAAAACGAGCAAAAAATCGCGTTTGTTGTATGAGAGCCCCCCTTAAATATTTATTTTAATCTGTTTTTAGTGTTTGTTATTATAGCGGCAACAGAAATATATTATCTGTGAAAATTTCAACTGTCTAACTATCACAGTTCATGACATACAGCCTGGTGACAGACGGACAGACAGCGGAGCCTTAGTAATTGGGTGCCGTTTTACCCTTTGAATACGGAACCCTAAAAATGGTCAAATACGTAAGCTCTGCCAAGACTTCCATTTTAGCAAAATTAGCAAGACGTAGCTAATTGGTATCTTGGGAATTACCTACGCCTTGGAAAATACTAACGTGAAGGTGCTCTGTGGTGACGATTACTGTTTGTTTTCCAGATGGTAAGTGATAGGTCACCTTTGATTTACCACAGAGGTATTGGTAAGGTATTTAAATGTATTTATCTGAAAATAACGACGTATATAAACAACGTAAAAAAAATTAAACGCGAGGATCTAAGGATGATGGGAATCACAGGACACTGCGAACTTAAGCATCACCTCTTGAAGACCGGAGCCACGGACAGTGGCCTTCATCGCGAATGTTATTTTATGTTATTTGTGCGGAAACTGGCTTACGGTCCACCTGATGGTAAGCGGTGACCGTCGCCTATTGACACCGGCTACACCCAGGGTATTGTCGATGCGTTCCCTACCCTGCACAAACCTCTTTACATTTCCCTTGAAGCGTGCCATGTCGTAGCCTAACGGGAAAACCTCACATGGTAGCTCATTCCACATCTTGCAAATATGGGATAGAAAAGATCGCGTGAAGCGTGTGGTACGCAACACCCAATTGTCGACGATATGTGGATGAGCTCTAATACGTTGTCGAGAAGTGCGGTAGTAAAATCTCGATGTCGGGAAAATAGCTCCTCAGAACATTCCCCATTATACAGGCGGTAGAATACACTGAACGATCCGATGTCACGGCGTTAACTCAGCGGTTCCAGCCTATCGGCGAGTTTAGGATCACTGAGTCTTCAGGAAGAAGAGACGGTGGAGCACCTGATACTTTACTATACGGAAGACGGGTCTGCAGGAGCTCATCGAATCCTCGTCCGCTAACACCACATTAACATCCACGGGGATCTTGGAAAGCTGCATCTAGAGCTGGGCAAAATACATGATTTGCTTTAATTAAAATACAAATTACAAAATACTATCTCGTACGCCCGTATTTAAAATACGAAATACAAACTATTTTGAAGTCGTGTATTTGAAATATAAAATAAAGAATTTTAGCTACATTTATTTAAAATACAAATTACAAAATACAGTCAGGTGTTAGATACCTACTTGACAATTTGACGTACAGTACAGGTGCAGTGTTGACAACTTTAAATATTGACATATTTAGCGGTCGCCATTTTGCTTACGAATAGTTACGAAAACTATCGAGCGCACTATCTGTAGAACGCACCATTAATAAGATCGCAAAATGAACAGATGTATTTTTTTTGAGTAAAACTTCTTTACGCATGCTTGACTTGGGGAGTAAGCTGGTAAATGCGTTACGAAAAGTGCGAACGGAAGTTGAGACGAAGATATAAGTTAGTGAAGATAGAATGAGAGAGAGTTACGCTTCGTATATTTTAAACGTTAATGTGCGAGTGCGAGTTGGTCTGTCCACAATGAAAATAGACTGATCGACCTACAGACGTGTGGACAATTTAGTAATAGAACAATTTTATGAATTAACATTATGAAAAAGAAGTATTACTTCAGTCGTGTCGTCTAAAGCACGCTCGATTTATATTTTAAATACTAACTACAAAATACCTCAGCTTCAGTTATTTAAATACCAATTACAAATTACATTTGAACGAACTAACTGAGTTACAAATATAAAAAACGCATTTGAATTTCAATAACGTATTTTAATTACAAATAATTTAAATACTGCCCAGCCCTGGCTGCATCTATCAACCCAAAGTCCTAATCCGTTACTTCAAGGAGCTAGGATGGCTGGGGTCAGGTTAGAAGGGGGGTAATGCACAATACACCCCAATGCGGACGTCAGTGCAGATCTTATTCCTCCCACCCTAGAATTAAAATTACAACTACGTATATTATATCAAAAACAAGCTTCAAATCAAATCAATGATAGTATAATTTGCTTTCGCCAGCGGCTTCGAAATATCGGAATACTCGGAATGTATGCTTAGCTTACTAATTAATAGATCGCTAGCATATTGTTACAAGCTGAGGGTTCGGTATAAAATAATGAAAATCAATCTCACCAAAATAACACTTTTATTCAACACTAAAACGATAAATACACGCACTTAATAATACACTACTGGCTATTAATCACAACACACAAAATCACACCACTGTTACACAATAAGCCACTAAAAGTCACCGAAATATTCGCACGTACCGCCAAAACTAGACTGACTGCGCGGACGTCTCTACGCACTATTTATACCGCGCATTATTTCCAGAAAATTCTCGACGTTTCCACTAGTAACTAGAAAAGTGTAGGTACATATTTCGATCGACTACTATTTCTTATTCTGTGCAACTGTAGGTATAAACGTGGTATGTAGGTATATTCCATACCAAGTATTACCTATTTTTTTTTTATTTATTGAGTAACAACAAACAACTACATTATACTATTTAAATACAAATCGTGTAGGTACATTCTGGGAATGTAAAAGTTATTGATAATGTAGCCCACAACGTTATCCACATATTAAAACAAATACTTGTTACAAATAAGATAGATAGATAGATAGATAGATAACTCTTTATTGAATTACCACACAAACAGAAATAATAAAAAAAAATAAGTACTGGGTTAAAATAAATAAGGCAATACAATGGGCGGCCTTATCGCTAAAAGCGATCTCTTCCAGGCAACCTTTGGATGGAGCGAAATTTTTAAAAATTACGGAGTGCGGTGTACTTTAGCGGATACATTACATTTACACATAATATATTCTAAGATATAATAATAATATGAAGTTTTAATCCTAATACTTAATATACTTATAAAATAGACTAATATATAGGTATATACATATAGCAAACTATACTAACAGATAAAATATGTACATAAATAGTAAATAAATAACGCTAGGAAGATGACATCGTCAGGTAATGATGTTTCACCTTCAATTTGAAGACGTGTAAGGACGATGACCGTCTTACTTCTTCGGGCAGAGCATTCCACAGCTGAACAGCCTGGACAGTAAAAGAAGCGCTGTAAAAGGAAGTGCTGTGCGAAGGAGTTCTGAGTATCAAGTTTTCTGATGACCTAAGAGTATAGTTATTTGAAGAATGGAGAAATTCAAATCTATCTTTCAGATAGTGAGGAGAGAAGGGATTGAAAAGAATAGAATAGAGAAGAGAAAGGATATGCGTATTCCGACGAAGACGAATCAGAAGCCATTTAATAAGGAGCTGTTAAAGAGTCTAAGAGAACAATTACAAGTGTTAAAGTATTCTGTGACACAGTAGGTATAAATTCGAGAAGCTGACTATTACTTTACTATTACTTATTCTGTAACAGCCTCGGCGTAACAATATATACTTATGTTTTACCAAATGTATGTTTGTCGTAATGTATGGTTCTGAGTGTTGGGTCACGAAAAGTGAGATGAAAGAAGAGTGCACGCGGAGGAAATGCGAATGTTGAGATGGACGTGTGGGGTAACGAGAATGGATACAATAAGGAATGAGTATATTAGAGGAAGTTTTAAAGTAGCTCCAGTGATAGAAAAATTGAGGAGTAAGAAACTGGCGTGGTATGGGCATGTCATGCGGAGGAAAGAAAATCATGTGACTAAAAGAGTGTTAGATATGATTGTGGATATAGAAGTAGAGAAAGGCGGAAGAAGAGATGATTGGACTGTGTGAAGAATGTTATGGGTAGGAAGGAGGTGACAACAGAGATGACAGCTGATAGAGAGACGTGGAAGAGGAATACATGTTGTGCCGACCCCGCGTAATGTGTGAATAGGGCAGAAAGAAGAAGAAGAAGAATTTATTTTTCACCAAATGTTGGTATAAAATATATATTTTTACCTAGTTATATTGCTAAAAAGTTGTTATACGTAAAAACCTATAACTGGCTCAGTGTTTTGTACTAGTTAATTAGCAGTTGGTTTTCCATAAATACAATAATAATTGATTGAGTGAAGCGAGATCTCCGAATCAACTTGGGCAAATTGGCGTTGTATATATGTATGTATGTTTGTTTGTTTGTCCGAAGATAACTTTTGAAGTGATGATCCGTTCATCGAGAAATTTGATACATAGGTAGGTAGTGATAGCGCAATTCTGGTGTGACTAACTGAGCGAAAAGCGTTGGGGGGTTGTTGAGACAATGTTGTCTGAAAATGAGACTATTAGGTCAAGTGGGACGTCACAAGAAAGGTCTTCATTAGTACATTTCGATTCAATTTCTATTTTTTGTAAAGTCTTTGTAAGTTTTTGAGTTATTAGCCATAATAAAAACTGAAATTTAACAAAATTCACAGAGTACACCAGTAAACCCACAGTGCTGAAATTTGGTATGCGTGTAGCTTAAGTGACACAAATATAGGCAAAGTCTGAAATCCAGAATAACTGCAATTTGTAACCCAAAAAAGAAGAAACAAAAACCATGAACTCCCGTTACCTGCAATTTGAATGAAACTGTAGGTGAAGCAGTTGATTATGCATTTCGTGGCACTATTTTGATAGTCTAAGATTACGAATAATATATTTTTGTTTTTATGGGAGACTCGCGAGATCTCAGTTTGGGGCGAACCACTTGTAAATAATACTAAAACTCAAAAATGATGTTAAATATCCCGTTGTGTGGGGTCCTAAGTGTGGGGTAAAATATTCAACGGGTGTTTAACTTTTGTGGTATGGCCCATGTCTAAGGTAAGATTAAAAATTACATGTTTAAATGAATAAGTGGAGAAGTCTACAGTGCATAATGCGTATCTCATGATTGTCTCATGTGTGTAGCACGCTAGCACGTCCAAAAAAAGTAAGCCTATCCGCCATTTTGTAAATCACAACAGAAATTTCTTCTTTCCGTTCGTTATTTAAAAAAGTTACTCTAACTTTTATAAATCCCTAGAAAATGGATCCCAGATAAACAAGATTGTTCTCAAACAAGATTAAATGAAACTGCATTTAACCGTTTCCTTTTTAATAATAAACAGATCTCCTGGGTTTGCTACTTAGAACTGAAATTAAACCCAGTTTGTTCAGAGCAATATAGACCGTACTGCAAAGGGATAGAGGCGATAAGTGCGTGAAGATAGTTTAACATTTAGCAAAATAGATTCTGCCGGGTCAAGTACAAGAATGACGTCAGCAGGATGGGTAGTGATGTGCGTAACCATACACTTATCGATGACATTTATCGATGAATTGTATTACCGATAACCTCATGGCGTTGTTAAGGGAGGTAAGATCTATTTTATGGAAGTTGTGGTCTTTATTTTTTTACTCATGCGCCCCTATTATGTCCCTCTGCTGGGCAAAGGTCTCTCCTTTCCTTCCACATCTTGTAACGTATCGTTCGATAGGTTTTTCAAAAACATTCTTAGTTTTGATTAACCCTTTTTTGTTACAAGGATCAATTTATGAAATATAAAGCTCGCACCTCACTGCACTTCCTTCTATCTCGCTCGCACTCGTGCGTATGTCAAGCGCGCATCTTATCTAGGTACACGTGAACTAATAATAATCTGTACGTAGTACGTAGTACTGACATGATCCAGTCACACGACATACAAGATACTCACCATGAAAACACACAACAAACAAAACACACCATGAAAGCATTATAAAGTTAGCTTAGCTAAGCACATGTTAAGTTTAAGCATAATGTTGATTAGTAACCCAGTGATAACTCGACCAAGTTGAAGACATCTTAGTGAAAGGCCAGATTAAGAGTACCATGAACCGACGAGCACGTATGAAGAATGTAATGAGGGTGAATGAGGCAAAAGAAGCATGTCAGGATGAAAAAAGTTAGTAAATCGTTTAAAGGGTCAGGTGTGTACGCTTTTAAATCAAACTCCCAAGTGATGTACAAAAATTGACAATTAACAAATTTAAAAACGTAATTAAACAAAATCTAAAAAAACCTACCTACTATAAAGTAACGGATTATTTAGATGATAGAGAAGCTTGGGATTGAAATTGTTCCAACTCGTTCAAAAATGTTACAATTTAGACGTAATGTCTAAAAGGATAATTTAAAAAAACAACCAGCCTTGTTTCTTGCCTTTTTTTCCTGGTTTGGTAGTAAAATTGACGTTTCAAAGTGATCCCTGAGATATTAATGAATAAAAAGATTTTGATTTTGATTTTTGCAAGAGGAGATTCGTGGTACCCGCCTACCCCTCCGAGATAAAGGACCTTCATGAAGGAAGATTTTTGGCTGAAGGCTGTCGTATTTCGTTGGTGCCTCGGTCTGACAACGAACACCGAAAACTAAAAGTGTTTATAATAAGCGTAAATAAAAATTACGACTGGCAAATGTCATTCGCCGTTATTCAGTTTTACAAACTAGATCCGTATCATCGATGATCACGTTTCATATCAACTGGTATACGTAGAAAGTAGATAATTATTTGTGTAATTATGCACGCACAGGGTATTCCAGAATAGGTATAATAACACGAAAGGCATTACCGTACCTACTTACCAAAAAAAAGTGGCACTCCGCGAATGCCGACAGAAGTGAAAACTTTTATAAAAGAAGACTACACTACAAATACAACTTATATACAGAGGTGTCAGTAACAGTTAGTGTCAATAGTCAGTGACAGGTATTGGTAACAGTGTCGCGAGTTCAATGGTTTTTTCCCATCTCAAAAAATGCTCAACGCACCTAAAGAAATTTTCACTTCGATAAATATAATTTTTTAATGCAATATATATTTTAGGCTAAGATATATCTGTATGGGCCGTAGAATAAGTTAATTAATATCCTGTAACTATTTTATTGTTACCTGAATTAAATTATTATTATGTATGTATGTATACGACCTGCGATTTCTATAATGTCGTCGACCCATCTTACCGGCGGACGACCTGCGTTAGAACAGCGCAGGACAGAGGCGAATGGCGACAACGAAGAGTGGCCTATGCTTAGCAGTGGGATGAGAAATGCTGTCGATGATGATGATGATGTATGTATATCGATAACTGTACATATAGCCTGTGTGTCCCGTCCCTATTAGGCGACGCATCCGCAGTGCGCTCAATCGATGCAGCTCGGATGCCCCGCCCGGCGCCCGGCGCTCCCTCCAAGTACCCGCACTACCCACCACGGTAACAACTTACCACTAGCTAGTCTACTCTACTCTCCAACGCACAGTTTGTATTTCAAATGGTCACATTTTGGGTAATACATAGTTAATGTGTATTTTTAAGGTGCCAATACTACCCACCCCTAGTTATTCAGCTGTACTCTCCAAGTCGTAAGAAACTATTGCCAGCTTGAAGCCCTAAAATCAACAGAGAGAAGAGCCAAGAAGCTCATTTATAATGAGGAGTTGGTAGGGTAGTAGGGCTCCACAGTCTAGAGCAGGGATTCCCAAACTATTTTGAGCAAGATACCCCTGAGACCCCTTTTCCAAAATGAACTGATATTAGTGCAAGTCGAGACGTTATTCGAAGCGGATCGCACTCACCCTGATGAAGGTTCACGAATTGACCAGAAATATTGTCGGTCGAAACACCTTATCGGTGTTTCGACCGACAATATTTCTGGTCTAATATTATACTAATTATTGACTAAGTATTTATAATAATTATTGAAATCAATCACGAAAGTTTTCTAATAAAAAATGATATGTCAGACCCCTATAGCCAAATGACTTTAAAAATCCTATCTCCGGTATTTTTTTTTATTGATTATACGTACAAAAAACAAACCAATTTTAAAACTTTGCGGTTAGTAAACTTGACATCATTTTCTCATCAATTAATAAAATAAATATACATAAAACTCAGTACCTAAATATGAAATGTAAATAATAAATATTAATGTAAAAATACTTAAATAGGTAATTTTTTTTTGCAAAAACTATTAAATCCGCAAAGAAAAGATAAAAAAATAATATCTAAAATTAAACCCTGGAAAACCAATTTCGACCCCAAGGAGTCGATATCGACCACTTTGGGAATCCCTGGACTAGAGCATCGGCGAAAGCAAGCCTCTTGGTTTTCTATCGAATACTTTTCGGAGAGTATGCAGCGGGACTTTTCAAATAGATCCCACCATCCCCATTCTATCATTGAACAACCAGACGCTCCGCGGTGCGCCACCGCTACATGGTAGACATACCTCCCATTCGCACAAAGCGGTACTCTTCCATCTTTATTATGCGCATCGCCAAGGAGTGGAACGCCTTGCCTGAGTATGTGTTTCCTGATTCATCTGAATCTGTGATTTCCTACAAGCTAGGGGTCTTCAGGTTGCGAGTGAATACCTAGGTAGCTCAGCAAGCGTGTTAAATCGTAGACTGCATCATCGCGCACCATCAGGCGAGATCGTGGTCAAACGTAAGCCTATTTATAAAAAAAATCTATTTGAGTTAGTACTTTAAATCACACTAATATTATATATGTGAAAGTTTGGATGTTTGTTTCTTTGTTTGTTACTCAATCACGTAACAGCTGAACCGATTTCGATGAAATTTGATAAGATACTTTGATTTAGGCTACTTTTATCTCATAAATCAGGTCTCATGGGATAAAAATGAAATGTCAAGTCAAGTTGCAACAGCAAATTTAGCTTTATTTCTAGGCTACCTACTCATTTAGTAGTGAAACGCGTACGAAGTCGCGGGCAACAGCTACTAATAAATAGATATAATAAATATTTCTGAACATTTCACACAACGCTATCTAGCCCCAAACTAAGCAGAGCTTGTACTATGGGAACCAGATAACTGATAGAATACCTAGATACTTATTTTTTGTTAAAAACATACATAAATACTTATAAAACCGGCCAAGTACGAGTCAGACTCGCGCACAAAGGGTTCCGTAACATTTATCTATAATAACGTCAAAAAAACACGTGTGTTGTATGGGAGCCCCCTTAAATATTTGTTTTATAATTTAATTATTTATATTTAAAGTAAATATATTACTACATATTCTGTAAATATTTCAAGCGTCTACCTATTGCCGTTATCAATATCGAGCAAAATAATCACGTTTGTTGTGTGGGAGCCCCCATAAATATATATTTTATTCTGTTTTTAGTATTTGTTGTTATAGCGGCAACAGAAATACATCATCTGTGAAAATTTCAACTGTCTTACACGGTTCATGAAATACGGCCTGGTGACAGACAGACAGATAGATAGCGGAGTCATAGTAATAGGGTGCCGTTTTACCCTTTGGGTACGGAACTCTAATAAAAATACAAATAATGCAAACATTTGTTCCGCGGTAGCGAATAGTAGTCGGCTATTCGCCCACTGTGCCACGGAGGTCGTCATTGTATGTCATAGTATGAACTTTTAAGCTGTTAAAACAATTGAAGGTTTCCCAAGTTAGTTTTCTATTATCTCCTAGAAATCTCATTAGCAAGAACTTCAACAAACTCTGAAGATTGCTCATCGATTTACATAATTATTCCTAGAACTAACATTACGTATGTAGATTGAAACCTGACTAACTACCCTCATCATCATAGTCATATCAGCCGTAGAACGTCCAATTTCTCCCCCATACATTTCCAGAGCGACCCATCTTGTGCGGAATACACCCAGCGACCAACGCTTGCACGCAAGGCTATGCCGGGGCCCTTGGGCACAAACGAATTTGGGGCCCTGTTGGAAAGTAAAGCGAATGAAAAAAAAACACATTTTTCTTATATACGAAGTGGTTTGTGTCGCTGACCACTAGATGGTGTAGTTTATTAGTTTTACTTGTAGGGCCTGTGCACACCACGTTTTTTAAACTCACCGTTGACGCGCGTTTGTAGCGATACAGACGCTATACGCACGCAAGTCAGACGCAGCCTATAGACCTTTGCACACCTGTATAAATTCAAATACGCGTTTGAATCGATACAGACGCGCGTGCGTAGCGATACAGACGCGATGCAAACGCGCGTGTATAGCGATACAGAAGCGATGCAAACGCGCGTGTATAGCGATACAGAAGCGATGCAAACGCGCGTGTGTATCGATACAAACGCGCTGGCATTTTGCTTTATTAAGCAGAACCTCGTCAACAGTAGCAAGATGGCGTCGGTCGAGACAGCATTGATTGCATGCGTTTTGTTATTAACTTTTAAAATAACGAAGAAGAAAAATTACCGACGTTTTTTGGTACACCCATTTACAAGCGCGTTTGAATCGATACAAACGCTATACTAACGCACGTGTGTATTGACACCGACGCGCCGGTGCAGCGCGTTTGAATCGATACAAACGCGATGCTGACGCGCGTTTGTATCGATACACATGCGCGTTAGCATCGCGTTTTTATCGATACAAGCAAAAACAAACTGCTCTGTAGTATAAAAGCGCGCCGTCGACGCGCGTTTTAGAAAAGTGGAATTATCTAATATAATCTAACCTAGTTAGTTTCTACAATTCCAATATATGCCTCAATTACAAAATATGTGCTCAGGCCCTTACCGGTACTACATATGAGTGCAATGTCACGTTTTTGTCAAACTCGGGAATCTCATTGACTTGTTGCTCTCAGGTTGCCAGAAAGTCGCTAACAACGCCCACATCTACTTTATGGACTTTTGTCATATAGTTTCTCTTTTACATTTGTCGGGTTATATCTGCCTAAAATAGAAAAAATGTATAGTGTAAGCGAGACGTGGACGCTCACGCAAGAGTCTGTGTACAGGTTAAGAGTTGCACAGAGAGCCATGGAGCGTACCATGCTCGGCATCAGATTGTTAGATCGAATTCCAAACGTCGAGATCCGTAGTCGAACGAAGGTTCATGACGTTGGGATTCGAGTTATGGAGCTCAAATGGTCTTGGGTGGCACAATTGGCTAGACGTGGTGATGACAGATGGAGCAGGACAGTGACTGAATGGTGGCCGAGGAGCCGGTATAGAAGGGGACGACCAGCAGCGAGATGGGTGGACGACATCGTAAAGGTCGCGGGCCGTCAGTGGGTGAGACTAGCGCAGGATCGTGGTGGATGGCACAAACCTATACCCAACAATAGGTTAAGTCAGGCTGTGGATGATGATGATGATAATAAAAGCGAATATAATTATTGGTCTTTCGGGGCCCCCGTGACGATAGGGGCCCTGGGCACGGGCCCCGTGTGCCCATAAGGTAAAGACGGTATAGCCAGCGACTCCTAGCAACCTTTATCAGGTCGTCTTTCCATCTAGTGGGGGCCGTCCTACTCCGCTTTGCTATGCGTGGTCTCCACTCAAGAACCTTTCTGCCCCAATGGCCGTCAGTTCTTCGAGCCCACGCCACTTCAGTATGCTAAGGGATTTAGCAAGAACTGTAAGAGATTATATAAATGAATAAATATGCTGGACATTTCACACAGCGCTATCTAGCCCCAAATTAAGCAGAGCTTGTACTATGGGAATCAGATAAGTGATAGAATACTTATATACTTCTTTTTTTAGTAAATAGATACTTATAATACTTATATAGAGAAACAACCAGACCCGGATCAAATATCTGTAGATCATGCAAACATTTGTTCCGCAGCGGGAATCGAACCCGCTACCTCCTGCGTCTCATCCGGCTATTCGCCCACTGCACCACGGAGGTCGTCGCTATAATAAATATGCTGGACATTTCACACAGCGCTATCTAGCCCCAAATTAAGCAGAGCTTGTACTATGGGAACCAGATAACAGATATAATACTTATATACATTTTTTTTGTAAATACATATTTATAATACCATCATTATATAAATCAAGTCAAACTCAAAATTAATTCTTTCCTTAAGATCTCAAGGATAGGATAGAATACTTATATACTTCTTTTTTTTGTAAATATATACTTATAATACTTATATAGAGAAACAACCAGACCCGGATCAAATATCTGTAGATCATGCAAACATTTGTTCCGCGGCAGGAATCGAACCCCCTACCTCCTGCGTCTCAGCCGGCTATTTGCCCACTGCGCCACGGAGGTCGTCAAGGAAAGACTCAACAAACAGACGAACGAACTGGCTAAAAACCTATTGAATACGTACGCAAATGTAATCACATATAAAAAGGTGGCATATATTGGAATTGTAGAAACTAACTAGGTTAGATTATATTAGATAATTCTTCATTGCTCACCTTAAAACAATACAGCTTGTACGGGAATTCAATAAAAGCTGATGCGAAAGCGACTGACCTTGGTTTACTCCATCTTGCGTTCCGCGTGCCCTCAGGAAGTCCGCAATTCCTCTATCCATAAGCTGCTGTGGTTGATGGTAGATGTCGTCTTCTTGAGGGATGTAACGCACGCGAAAACTACCATTTAGCCACCAGCCGGCGCTGCAAACTATTTGATATTTGGTAGGTGAGTGAACTTAGAGTGCACTTAGAGTCGGCCCGTAGGGACCCGATCAATCCTGGTTATCTACAGGCTCGATCGCGTAGTAGCGAGCATGGTGGATGCACAACTATTGCGTTGAGCTGCAGGTAAGGGCCTCAGGTGAGTAGCCCATCGCCTTGGCTTCAACTCGCGGAGATTACTATCTCCGGGTCTCTAGGCTCAGCTCTGCGGCCTTCCTGGCTTGTGGCAGGTGGCTTCGAAGCTTTTCGTTGGCCTTTTCGACGGCGCGGTGTAAGCGGCCGCGTCTTGGCGTGACGCTGGTCTTAGTTGTTATCATTTTCCTTTGTGATCTTCGCCGGTGACGTCGCCAATGATCGGTGAAGTCGTTGAAGGAGAAGAAGAGGTCGGGGGTCCAGGAGCTCTCGGGGTAGTGGACGCCACGGTCCTTGATGGTCTGGTGGCCGCGTGTGCAGTGGGGCAAATCCCTGAAGATGTTCCTGCCGACTGCTGTCAGCACGGTCGTACATCCGACGCGCCAACATGGCAACGAACTCTTGTATGCTCTGGATTTGCAGGTGGCGGGCGATTACATCGTTTCGGACGTATCGTCCGGCTCCAGTGCACATCCGAAGAGCGATATTTTGCTGGGCTTGCATTTTTTGCTTGTTTGTGGCTGAGCAGAGGGCATACCGAGCTGGGGTGGCATAGTAATGTCTTGTAGACTCCAATCTTCGTCCGCAGCGGCAGCTTCGACTGGAGGACTGCATTGCCGACTTAGCATTCCCCTGGCAGTGCGTGTCGTGAAAACGTCCGTAGGGATCCGTTGACACTCACCTTGGTATGTCACTTCGCTCAGCCAATGAGGGTAGCTATATCAAGAAAAATGAGGATTTATGTACCCTCCAAATTGTGGGATTTTTTACTAATCAATTCCGATACGGAACACAATTATAAAGAACACCGTAAAACTATGTGATACAATTGTCGATCTTATCGCTGAATAGCGATCTCTACCAGACAACCTTTGGATGGAATAGACTGTGTGGACATAAGTAGTTCTCTTTAAGTGAAAAGGTGATGTTCATTTGAATTACACCCACATACAATGAACCCAGACCACATCTGATTATGGCTAAAGAGTCGATGCGATTGCAGATAAAAGAGGACCGTAAAAAACGAGTGTGCTTTAGACCACACGACTGAAGTAAAACTTCTTTTTCAAAATATTAATGTATCATCATTATCATCATATCAGTCTGTGGAATGTGTTGTCTTGATGTGATTTCTTACGTATTCCTATGGAGAGGCGAGCAGGGTATCCTAGTAAATAACGTAGGCCACACAAGGTAGTTGTAGAAAATCCTTGTAATTCGTATTTCACAAGCGAGTCAGCAATCACACAAAGAAAGTTAGGCAGAACACAAGCATAAGAGATAAAGTGTCAGAAGGTGGTAATGCAAGCACAGTGATGGAGTAGAATGCAATGTTAACAATATAATAGGACGTCCACTGCTGGACAAAGGCCTCCGTCATTGATCTCCAGGAACTGCGGTTGGAAGCGGCCTGCATCCAACGCCGATCTGCGGTTCTTACCAAGTCGTCTGCCCATCTTGTGGGTGGACGTCCTACGCTGCGCTTGCCGGTCCGTGGCCTCCACTCGAGAACCTTTCGGCCCCATCGGCCATCTGTTCTGCGCGCTATATGGCCTGCCCATTGCCACTTCAACGTGCTAAACGGGATTAATGTATAAAATCGTTCAATTACTAAATCCTTTCTATCATATGGTTGATTGATTGATTGAAAAAAAAATATTTTTGTAGGTAGTGCATGACATAATGTAGCTGGAAAACTTTTATAATAAAAAATAAGACTAAGATATATTGAGAATACGAACGAAACATCAAATATAGGTAGGTATAAGATTGTCTGGAAGAAATAGCTTCAAAGCAAAAAGACCGCACCTTGTACTATTTGCTTTGTGTCTTCTATTTTGTCTGTAATTTTTATTTTTTAATATTTACAATGGTTTCATTCATCAACTGCAAAAGAGTGCTATCTAGCATTATGCTCGCCTATACACAACATATATGTATTTTGTAAAACTAGAGGTTTGCCCCGAACTGAGATCTCGCGGGTCTCCCATATAAACAAAAATATTAGGTATTTATAATCTTTGACTATCAAAATAGTTCCATGACATGTATAACCAACCAACTTGACCTACAGTTTCATTCGAACTACAGGTAACGGAGATCATTGTTATCGGATATTAATTGGTTATCCTTTTTTGGGTTGCAATTGCAGTTATTCTGGATTGCAGACTTATTCCTATATTTGTGCCATTAAAGCTGCACGCATACCAAATTTCAGCACTGTGGGAGCACTGGTGTACCCTGTGAATTTTGTCAAAGTTCAGTTTTTATTATGGCTAATAACTCAAAAATTAAAAGTAAAAACATCCCCCCCCCCCCTCCCCCCATCCATTTTGTGGCTCATTCAGTCACACCAGAATTGTGCCATCGCAATATATATATACCAAATTTCACGATGATCGGATAAACGCTTCGAAAGATATCTTCGGACAAACAAACATACATACATACAATGCCGATTTGTCTAAGTTGATTTGGAGGTTTCGCTTCGCTAGATTAGTTAGGAATATTCATTAATTCATTTATTAGTAAGGATAAGTATTGATGTGCGGGCTGTGGGTGTCCAAACAACATTTGACGGTTCATTGACCGCAACTGGTTTTTAGGATGGATCGGATTTACGGTTTTATTAGCGCGTTCAGGAGCAGATAAATTTGTGTTTTCAAATAAAAAGTTTTTACACGCCAAAATAACATTAAAAACCAGGAACGATAATTCAGGTTCAAATTATTTTGTTATGAATATTTTTTAATAATCTGTTTTGTTTTAAATAGGTTACAAATATTTATTTTGTGTCAATTTTAAATTCTAATAAGTTTTATGTAAAGTATGTCAATATCCTTAAGATAATTTACAAGAAATGCTATGCTAAAATAAAATTGGAGACTATCAGCAAACCATTCGAAATAAAACGAGGTGTAAAACAAGGGGATCCGATATCGCCAAAATTATTTACGACTATCCCAGAGACAATGTTCAGAGCGTTCGATTGGTCAGATTACGGCATTAACCTTAATGGTGAACAACTTACCCATCTTCGTTTCGCAGACGACATCGTTATTCTCGCTGAAAATCATGACCACATCCAAAAAACGCTGAGCTCATTGGACGCAGAGAACCGCAAAACAGGTTTATGCATGAACTTGAGAAAAACAAAAGCTATGTCAAATGGAGAACTTAAACCTATTACACTTGAAAGTGGCACAGTGGAATACGTCAGCGACGAGAACATATTTACCTAGAACAGCTAATTTCATTTCAAGACGCCATTGCGAGAGAGGTGGATAGTAGAGTCGCTATAGCATAGAATAAATATTGGTCACTTAGGACATCTTCAAAAGCAAACTGCCAATCCACCTTAAGAAAAAACTGATGGACAATACCACACTATCATCACTACTGTATGGTTGTTGCAAAGTTGGCCTTTGACCAGAGAAATAGTCAGAAAAATAACTTCATTCCAAACAGCAACGGAGAGAGCAATGCTGAACCTGATATTAAAAGATAGAGTCAGGTGCGAATATATCAGAAATACCACGAAGGTTACTGATGAAAGAAAGAAAGAAAATACATTTATTTGACACACACACAGGACAGACCATTCAGAACAGAAACAAATACAAAAAACATACCTACTTACCTAAGGATTAAAATAATAAAAAGAAAAATTATGAAAGTACAGAATTAAAGAAAAAACACAAAATAAAAATTTAGTACTTAAGTACTTATACATAGGTAGGTACAGATAATATGATCTTCCGTGCTGTATGGGCCAAACAGGCCCCGTCTCAGCGTATTGCTGCCTACCATCCGAGGAAGATAAGCGGCGCTGGTTTTCAGATGGGACCCATGGGTAGCCTCACGAACGCAGAAAAATAAATGAGTAAACAGATACATAGACATACATGGATACACATAGGTAGATGCAGTCAGTATGCTCTGTAAAATTAAATGGAAGTGGGCGGGTCACATTGCCAGAGCACATAAAGATGAGCGCTGGAGTGAGCAGATCTTGCACTGGTACCCAAGAGATGCTAGACGAGCGAGAGGCAGGCCGAGGAGAAGGTGGTGCGACGATGTCGTGGAGGCAGCGGGAAGGACTTGGACTCGTCTAGCACAAGATCGATTACAATGGAACCGTATGGAGGAGACCTACCCCCGACTTTGGGTGCCAAAGTGTACGAAATAGAGCACGTAAACTTAGATTCTAAGACATTTTGGAAATAAAGGCTTTATTTATTTTTAATACAAGAAAACAATATAAATCGACCAACAATGTTTCGGTTCAATTCGTGAACCTTCATCAGGGTGAGTGCGATCCGCTCCGAATAACGTCTCGCCTCGCACTGCGCGCCATTGCCTGCACGCGAGTAGACGGGGATTGGGTCAACAAAGGCCCAGCGTGTTGACAGGCTGTGTCATCATCATTATCATCAATCACGAATGTATCCTAAGTAAAACATAAATAAAATGAAAATAGGTGGTCTCACTCAGCAGTGTGCCACTGTAACTTACAAGCTACTGTAGCGCTGTTATTAAGTGACGCCTTTAGTGATAGAACCATATATGAATAAAAGAATATTATCACATATGTATGTACAAAAGACACGGGACACTAATACTTTAGTATGTTCTGCTTAATGTTTGTATGCTGTTACTGCTAATATGTATGTATGTTCGATTGATTACTGCAAATTGCTTCAATGTATCTACCTCGCAACGTAAGGAAATAAAATCCCATTTAACTTGGATATTTTTAATTCTAATACGAATATAGGTACACTGAATACTTTATTCACATTATAATCTACAGACTTCACTACAGTTTATTATACTAGAATACACACTAAAATATTAGCAATATTTTAGTGAGTACTCCCAGAAATAATCCAGATAAAAGTACAATTAAATCCACACCAAACATCACTAAAACTAAATGAGACAACATCACTTTTTAAGTACTTAACTTTAACTTCGCACCACCTTCCTGGTCAACAGTCCAACCAAAAGTATAGTGTCCGCCATTCCCTCGTTCATAAAAACCCAATTTTCCTATCACGTGACGTTCCACACACAAACATCTTTTTGGGGCAGTCCAAGATGCGTCAAATCAGTACTGTCTGTCTGTATAAGTACTGTCTCATTTCATGATTTACGTGAAATATCCTATTATTGCATCATTATAAAAAGCAAATCAATTTAAAACACAGTTTTTATATTAGTTTGAATTTTACAACATCAATATTTAAATTAAATCTATTACTTATAAATTTTACTAACTTCCGTTCTACCTCACTTCCGATACATTAGCTGAACTTTGTAATTCTTTAAAACATACTATAAAAGTTATCTTATTTTTAAAATAATACATTAATATTTTGGGTAAGTAGTTAATCAATTAAAAATAATACAATCAATACACGTAAAACGAAACGTTAGGTTCTTAATGACAACATACAAAATGTTTCTTGTTACCCTATATTCTATTGAAATGAATACGTAAATAATCCAAAGTATAACATTAGTGCCTTTTTACAGACTTCAAAAAAAGGAGGAGGTTCTCAATTCGTCAGAACCTTTTTAAGTATTTTTAGGTAATATAAGATATTTTTAATCGAAAATGTGTAAGTAATGAAATAATTATGTTTGTATTTATGTCTAAAAAAGTATTTTATAGGAAACTTGCGACCCGCCCCGGCTTCGCACGGGTGCAATGCTGATACTAAATATACTACAGAATGTCTTTATATATTAATTGTATGTTTGTATATACATATGTATATTAAATGCACAATGTATTTAAGATACTTAATTGGATATGGGTTAATGCTGTATCGCTTCGTAAATAAGCCATTATTTCTCGTAAAAAGTAAAGCATAATAAGTGGTTATTGTGGGTTATCCCTAAGAGATAGACATATACCATCGGTTTTTCTTGTAGACCTTTTTAAGGTGGACAATACTGTAGTACATTATTTTGATCTATCTCGTAACGTTCAACCAGCGTTTGCAATGTAAGCGCAAAAAAATCTGTTTATTTACGACATCACATTACAAACCTCTAAAATTATCAGTGTTTCTCTACTGTATTATTGTATTGTATTCATTGTACTCATTTATTTCGAGAATCATAATCCATAATCACAATAAATTATATCAAATTAATCCAAATTAGATTAAACCAAATCAAATTACATTAAAATATGTACAATCAAATCAAACCAAATCAAATGTATTTATTGCTTGAAATATATGTCATGTTACAAAGATGTCAGAAGTAAATTGCTATCAATACATTTCTGCCTTTCCGGTATGCAATATTAAAAAATTACAAAGTCCTAAGTAATAATAACACCTGAACATAATCAATTATAATAACTATATAAAATAAAATAAAACTAGTAATAATATAAAAAATAAAATAATTACCTACCAATTTTATTTTATAAAATTGGTATAATCCTAGCTAATATTTTTCATTTAGATATTAATTTATGGTATAATAACATTTATTTAATAGTGCAATTTTTAGCTTTCTCCGAAACATTGAACGAGGTAGCTCTCTCTGTGACTCCAGGAGCTTGTTATAAATGAATGGAGCCATACAGAAGATACTTTTGTGCATTAAGGCGGTTTTAGAGTTGCGGACGCATACTTTCCTTTTATCGCGACGATTCCGCACAACGACATCAGAAAGCCGACAAAATAGTTGTGGGTTCATTTTAACAAACATAGCCGTTTCAAAAATATACATTGAGGGGGATTGTTAAAATATTGTGCTCAGTAAAATATGGCTGACAGGAATCTGTAACATTTAGTTTGAACATGGCGTGTATACATCGTTTTTGACACTTAAAGACCTTGTCTACGTCAGTAGAGTTTCCCCAGAAAATTATTCCATATCTGGCATGTGAGGCTATCAAGCCATGATAGGCTATCAGTTGATAAAAAAAATTAAATCAATCTGATATAATTATTAATCAAACTATAAATTAATATTAAGCATCTTTGTACGCACATGCTGGAGCAACACACGGGATGAAGTGTGTTCATATATATATATATATATATATACACACAATGCCCTGCCTGCCACAGTTTGTAGGATGGTGTTGAGGCTGGCTCGCGTCCTGCTCATCAGAAATGTTGTTTTCTTCTGAATGATTATACATATGTACATATATACGTTATGCATGTATTATACATATAAACCTTCTTCTTGAATCACTCTATCTAATAAAAAGCCCACATCATAATCCGTAGCATACTTAGGAACAGACAGACAGCGGGAAGCGACTTTGTTTTATACTATGTAGTGATTTGCAATGAATCATGTCTCCAACAAATTCGTCCAAGGAGTTCAGTCATTATCTAAAAAGTATTTTATATGAAATTAGGAATGAAACAGTTCGTCCAAGGAGTTCCATCGTGCACTTGTCGTCAGTCTGTTTCCGGAAGAGAGGAGAAGGAGCGCTAAGACAGAAATAAACGGATAGATACGTAGTTTTGGGCTTTAGTTGGATTCTTAGTTTAAAACTAAGTAGATATTGCACAAAGTCTAAATAAACAGGATAATTGTCTCTTGTTGTTTCTTTGGTGTAACATTGCATCAGTATGTTCCCTGATTACTCGAAGACGGCTGGACCGATTCGAGAAATTCTTTTTGAAAAACTTCTTTACGCACGCTTGACTTGGGGAGTAAGCTGGTAAATGCGTTACGAAAAGTGCGAACGGAAGTTGAGAGGGAGATATATTACGTTAGTGAAGATAGAAAAGAGAGAGTTACGTTTCGTATATTTTTAAACGTTAATGTGCGAGTGCGAGTTGCGTCTGTCCAGAATGAACATAGACTGATCGACCTACAGACGTGTGGACAATTTTGTAATTTAACAATTTTTAAATGAATATTTTGATAAAATGTTTAAGTTTACTGGTTAGTTTTACTTTACTGATGGTAGAGCTTTCGTGAACGAGCTCGAGGAAGTGGGCACCACCGCCTTACCTTTATCAGGCGCCAAATAGCAGTACTTGTGCTGCTGTGTTCCGGTTAGATGGTAATGGTATGTTCCTGTAATTACTGGCACATAGGCATAACAGCTAAGTCCTATAGTATGACAACGTATCCACATAGAAATCAAGACAGCATAATACCTTGTTTTGAATTCAATGTGGATATCCATGGGCTGCAGTAGCCACTTAACATCTGGTGGACTGCATGCTCGTTTGCCATTTAAGTTGTTTAAAAAAAAAACTTTAGTCCTGTGGTTTAAACGACTACTTGGAGTTTTTTTCATACTCGTTTTTTTGTTGGTAAAATTTATAAGTTGGCTATATTTTTGTTAAAAGCTACTAGTTAATTAATATTAAAGTAAACATTCATCAGCATCATCACCTCAGCCTGTGTGCACCCACTGTTATGTATAGGCCTCCTCTTTATTACGCCATTATTCCGGTCCCTTGCGAGTCTCATCCATTCACACCCAGCTAAGTAAACATTCAACAACGATATAACTTTTGAAACTATCATGGTTAAGAACACTATTTATATTATAATATATATTTACACTATTTATACTACAATATCGGGATACTCAAATACTCACAAATCATGGTAAATATCCCGTTTTTAGTATAAATATGTAGTATTCAACAACGATTTTTTCAGGCAAGTTTTGTTTGTTGAAACTCCAAGACGGATAGATTTTTGATTTTTTTTTTATTTTTATATATTATAGGCTTGCGTTTGACCACGATCTCGCCTGATGGTAAGCGATGATGCAGTCTACGATGGTACACGCTTGCCTAGAAGAAACCTATTCACTCGCGACTTAAAGATACACAGGTTGTAGCTATCTGGAAACACAAACTCTGGCAAGTCGTTCCACTCTTTGGCGGTGCGCATAATAAAGGTCGAAGAGAACCGCTTTGTGCGAATAGGAGGTATTTCTACCATATAGCGGTGGCGCACCGCAGAGCGTCTGGTTGTCCGTTGATAGAAAGGAGATGGTGGGATCAGGTTGAAAAGTTTCGCCGCATACTCCCCGAAATGTACTCGATAAAAAACCGAGAGGCTAGCAACCTTTCGTCGATGCTCCAGGCTGAGGAGCCTTGCATCAACTAGCTCATCGTTGCCTATGAGCTTCTTGGCTCTTCTCTCAATTGATTCTAGAGCTTCAAGTTGGTACTTCGCTGATCTGTCCCAGAGGTGAGAACAGTACATATTATGTCCATGATTTGGACATAGGCTACTTTTTACCCGACCGACGCAAAAGGAGGGTAAGTTTTATTGTCACACGCGCGAAGCCGCGGGCGGGTCAACTGGAAGTCTATGTTCAATTGATGCACAGACCTCAGTCATGGATAATTTCAAGTCTAATCTAAGACGTTACTTTAGACCATAAGCTACCTGTAAGAACAGGTCATTACATGTTTTTTGCAAGATTTCGTATCATCACGGTGTATAATCAAGGAGCTAGGCAGAAAAACATCAAATCCTCGGTCACTAGAGTTGAGACACGCCGGCTTTTCCGTATGTCTGTCCGACAAGATTCCGTTTTATTCCCGCTGTAAAGCTGAAATTTGGCATGATTATACATACTTCGCTCGAACGATCTTGCGAGTCTACTAATAATAAAAAAAATATTATTCATAATCTTTGATTAATAAAATAGTGCCACGAAATACACAACCAAATAACTTGACCTACAGTTTCGTTCAAATTACCAGTAACGGGAGTTCGGTACTGGTAATTGTAAATTGGTTACTCATTTTAGGGGTAGAAATTGCAGTTATTCTGGATTTCAGACTTTTGACGGTTCCGTACCCAAAGGGTAAAACGGCACACTATTATTGAGGCTCCGCTGTCTGTCTGTCTGTCTGCCCGTCTGTCACCAGGCTGTATCACATGAACCGTGATAGTTAGACAGTTGAAATTTTTACAGATGATGTATTTCTGTTGCCACTATAACAACAAGAACTAAAAACAGAATAAAATAAATATTTAAGGGGGGCTCCCATAGAACAAACGTGATTTTTTGCTCGTTTTAGCTCGATATTGATAACGGCAACAGGTAGACGCTTGAAATATTCACAGAATATTTAGTTATATATTCACTTAAAAAATAAATAATTAAATTAAAATAAAACAAATATTTAAGGGCGGCTCCCATACAACAAACGTGATTTTTTTGCCGTTTTTAAAGATAATGGTACGGAACCCTTCGTGCGCTAGTCCGACTCGCACTTGGCCGGTTTTTTTTTTGTGTCACTAAAGCTACACGAATACCAAATTTCCGCACTTATGACAGAGCAGCGTCATCTGTTAGCAATTCTAAAAACATGAACGCGAAACCCCCTCATCCGTTACAGCTTTTAAATTCTGCATTTTCCGCCTCTCTCGTGCCCAACTCTATCGTCATAGGAAGCGAATATTAGCACGATTGAATGCAATCAATATCCAACTGCACTCGCTAACCATCCTAAATCCTATGGTCATAACAACCATTCTACCACACCCCCTTCTATGCACATACAGCGTTTGTAGACGGGAATTGTGGCTGTTAAAAGTGATTGGTAAAATGAGTTTTGACGTAAAGAAATAGAAGCTATTTTAACGTGAGTGTTATATGTAGTTGTGTTGTTTTGTTTGGTGTAAGAAGTGTTAACAGCCTTCGAGCAGGCTCTCACTTTGCAATGGACTTGTGATATTGTAAGCGCTAGTTTATATTGGAGGTTACTTAAAAGTACAGGACAACGGAGAATGAGGGGTTTTCGCGGCCATGTTTTTGAAGTAAAACTTCTTTACGCACTTGGGGAGTAAGCTGGTGAATGCGTTACGAAAAGTGCGAACGGAAGTTGAGAGGGAGATATAAGTTAGTAAAGATAGAAAGAGAGAGAGTTACGTTTTGTATATTTTGTACGTTAATGTGCGAGTGCGAGTTGCGTCTGTCCAGAATGAACATAGACTGATGGACCTACAGACGTGTCGACAATTTTGTAATTGAACAATTTTATAAATTAATTATTTGAATAAGTTTTACTTCAGTCGTGTGGTCTAAAGCATACTCGATTATTATTATTATTTTTATAATAAATGAAACAAAATAATAAAATAAAATGCCACACTAATATTATAAATTTGAAAGTTTGTATGTTTATTTATTTATTTGTTCGTTTGTTACTCAATCACGTCGAAACCGCTGAACCGATTTCGATGAAATTTGGTATATACGTAGATTATAACCATGATTACCACATAGGCTTCCTTTTATCCCATAAATCAGTTCCAATCGCATAAAAATGGGGTGTCAAGTGAAGTTGCAACAGCAACTTTACCTATATAATCTAGGTTACCTACACATTTAGTAGTGTAACATTTAAACATTTGAAAAGTTTTATAACTGCTAATAGATGGCGTTGCTCTATCATACACTGATTATCAAAGAAAAGTGAATTGTCAATGTCAATTGCTGTGTCAACATTAAATGCTGAGGAACATGAATTAAATAAAATTATTTGTGTTTGTATAACAAAGGAAGGATTTTGCCATAAAAACCATACGTCCTGCCTACATTATTTTGCGAGGAACATGAAATTAAAAAAAACATTAGTGTTTCTTGACAAACTGATAAGATGAGATTGTTTTGGATAAATTTTGACATACCTTTTTTTTGGCATAACTCCAGACGTTTTGTCATTTTAATACAATTATAATTAGTATTTTTTTGTTTTAGATATAGCGTATTGGATTACTGCTGTAAAGTTATATTTATGTGTCATCATCATCATATCAGCAGTAGGACGTCCACTGCTGGACAAATGCCTCCCTCATTGATCTCCAGGAACTGCGGTTGGAAGCGGCCTGCATCCAACGCCGACCTGCTGTTCTTACCAAGTCGTCTGCCCATCTTGTAGGTGGACGTCCTACGCTGCGCTTGCCGGTCCGTGGCCTCCACTCGAGAACCTTCCGGCCCCAACGGCCATCCGTTCTGCGCGCTATATGGCCTGCCCATTGCCACTTCAACGTGCTAATCCGTCGGGCTATGTCGGTGACTTGAGTACTCCTACGTATCTCCTCATTTCTGATTCGATCCCGTAGAGAAACCCCGAGCATAGCCTTTTCCATAGCTCGTTGAGCGACTCTGAGCTTATTCATAAGGCCAATAGTGAAGTTCAATAGTGAAGCGTCAGGGATGTTTGCAGAATACCAGACGGATGCTTTCGAAGCCATACTACGTAAGAAAACTGCATCCCTGATTCGCAGAGTGCGGGACAGTCAAAACAGCATCCTGAAAACTATATCGGACAGGTTCACCTCTCCGATCTGGAAATGTTTTGTGCGGAGGGCGATTTAAACCGCCGGCGCCGTATGTTTTTAATTAGTTCTAAGTTTAGTTTTTAAATATTTTATTTTATGGATGTGTTTATGTGATTATTTGTTTTTTTTTATTATATGTGTTTTTATTGTAATATGGATTGTAACTATCTGAAATAAAATGAATTTGAATTTGAATTTTGAAGTACCACGTCTCGGTTTCATATGTCATCACTGGTAACACACACTGATTGAAGACTTTCGTCTTAAGGCACTGAGGTATGTTGGACGAAAAGACGTTGCGAAGTTTCCCAAACGCTGCCCATCCGAGTTGGATTCGACGATTGACCTCTTTCTCGAAGTTGGACCTACCTAATTGGACTGTTTGTCCTAGGTATACATACGCGTCGACAACTTCAAGAGCCGAGTTCTCAACCATAACTTGGGCAGGGATGACAAAGACTTGTCTCGCGCTTTAGGTATGTGTATTTAATAATAATATTAAATGAATTGAATTGAAATTGTTTTGAGATTTTGGCATATAAACAATATTTTTTGACGAAGTTCTCATTAGGTATTAAATTAGTTATTAAATTAGGTGTTTAGCTCTCAACATATTGCATACGTAAGTTCATTGTTATTATTAACATTAAAAGTTATTAACAACTTAAAAAAAATCAGATAATGGAATCCAAGAGAAAATGAATTAGTGAATGAAATTTCTGCATTGCACAAAATTAAACAACTCTGTGCACAGGCGAACTTAATGCTAGATAGCATTCTCTTCCAGTTAACCAAAATCAATCATCAAACTCTTCAATTTGCAATGGCGTCTGCACATTTATTCGATAACTTTCTGATCCACACCACAAACTGTATGCTTTTACAAAGCAATTTTTGAGAAGTCTACACAAATATGAAACCAGTTTGAACTTACAAAGTAAATAGCCGACACCTGCGTACACGCAGCTTTACAAGCACGAGTCATTCAGTCGCTCCGAAGCCTCCGTCCGCGCCGGTCGCAATGTCGCGCTGACAGTGACACCGTCGCCATTTTGTTTGGTCAGCTGTCACTTTTAAGGTTATAGTGCTGTGGTTTTTTGGTTTTAGTGTATTTTTAAGGTGAGTTTGGTAACCTATTGTTTTTTTAAACATATTTTGATGATTAGGTTTTTCTTATATATGGAGGTTTTTTTACTTTTTTTTGATTTGATCAGGTTATTTCGGTCAGTGATAACCTGTGATAGTACTTACTAAGTTGCGAAAGGAGATCTTTTTTGAATTGAACTTAATTGGGTCATTCTAGAATACCAATTTGATTTTCGTTATTTTATACCTAAGTTATGAGTAGAGGTACCTACCAAGTTGCTAACTTAATACGAAGAAATGATGTAAGTTTAATTAATAAAGTTAATATATTTGCAACTTACTTGCTAAGTTGTTAACCTGTTTTGTTTTAATATCAAGTTGAGGTAGAGTTACAAATTTTATAGGTATTTTCTTATTGGATAACTTAGTTGTAACTTACTTAGGAGTTTGTTTTTTGGTGTAGTCGTTATTTAAGTTTGTAAGTTACATTGTATACAGACTGAAAATAATTGATTGATTGAAAATTCTTTATTGCACAAAATACATAAATCTGTACATAGGCGAACTTAATGCTAGCAAGCATTCTCTTCCAGTTAACCTTTGAGTAGTGTTGAAAAAATATTTTTGTAGGTAGTACATGACATAATGTAGCAGGAAAAATATATAATGATTATTATATTATGTTCCATTTACGTAACTTTTTTTAACAAAAATATAACCGACTTCAGGTAACAGTAAAAACCAAACTACTCTACCAATTTTAATGAAATTTCCATGAAATCAATCTAAAAGTATGTCCTTTCAAATAAAAAAAAACTAATTTTCCAAATCGGTTGATTTATAAAGCAATTCTGAGGTAACAAACAGAACATAATTCAGCCAGTCGAAAAAAATTTTTTTTTTACGAGAAACCATGGCCGATACAAATTATTTGGTGAAATAGCTTAGAACCAAACGTAAGGCTAATAACAGGATTCTACGTTTGAACATTGTGAAAAAAGCTGTCGGGAACAAAAACAACAGAAAACAAAAACAGCCTAGTTAGCCTATTTTAGTTTCAAAATAGTATTAGTAAGTTGTACACTGCACTTATATTAAAAGGAATCTAATGTGAAGTTATTGTGTTTTATGTTGCATGAACCGTGAAAATAACACGAAAAGAAAGCAAACAAATGAAATGTGAATACCTACGTGTGTATTATTATTCTTTCGAGTTTGTTTTGTACATAAATATGGCTATTCAATGATAAACATAACCAAAGGAACGCAGAAAGTTGTTGGAGCTGACCATCTACTCAACCAACTTTAATGAAATTTCCATGGGATCAGTCTAAAAGTATTTTTTTTTAATTCTTTATTTACCATGGGAGTTTTACCAGACAATGGTTATGTCACTCCCGTAAGTCTGAACATCAAATTACATTTACTTTTTTAAAAAGACAAAAAACTAACAATTAACTACCTACCTACGTATTGCCCTCCAGCGACGAGAGGTAAATTTTAAGCAGTCTCCTGGCCTCATTAGATGATGGTGAAGCCAAGAAACTATTACACGTCCCTACGCTGTTATCAGTAAACAACATAGAGGTCTAAAAGTATGTCCTTTCAAATAAAAAAAACTAATTTTACAAATCGGTTGATTTATAAAGGAATTCTGAGCTAACAAGCAGAACATAATTCACCCAGTCGAAAGTTAAGAGGTAAAAAAAATACAGTCGAATTGAGAACCTCCTCCTTTTCTGAAGTTGGTTAAAAAGACAAGTAATGTCACACTTATGTTACATTTAGACTCTTGCAGACTCCAGATTGGTATTAAGTCGTTTAATGGGCAAGGTGTACGGTTTTATAACAAACTCCCAAGTGTTATACAAAAATTGAATATTAAAATAACTCAAGTCAATTTTATTCCTTGTAGGTAAATCTTGATAAAATATTAGGTGGTAGTAGTTTTATATAAGCGCTAGATTTTGCCTTGCGGCGTATTATTTAAACAAAATCTTTTTTAAAAAGCCTACTTTAACTTATAGGAATAATTGGATGATAGAGAAGCTTGGGATTGAATTGCTCCAAATCAAGTGTTACAATTTAGACGTAATTTATTTCTTTATTGTTATGTTTATTGTAAAAGAATCATTAAAAAACAACCAGCCTTGTTTCTTGCCTTTCTTTCTTGGCTTAAGGCGGAACAGGCAGTAAAAATGACGTTTCAAAGTGATCCTTGTGATTTTAATGAATAAAAAGATTTTAATTAAATTGCTACGCACACATTCGCAACAATTGGGTGACGTGTTCTCGCTATATCTACTCTTGATAAGGTGTGCGAGTAGACCGAAGTAATGCAAGACATTGGTCTCATAAAGACGGACAAGGTCCAAAATGGTCAAACTCGGCTAAAAATGTTACAATTTAAACGTAATTTATTTCCTTTATTGTTATGTGTTCTAAAAGGATCATTAAACAGAACAACCAGCCTTGTTTTTTGCCTTTCTTTCCTGGCTTGGTCGCGAAGGAACAGGCAGTAAAATTGACGTTTCAGACGAATCCTAATAAGAAATGATATGTGTATATTCCTTTAAAATTATGAATGAATAGCCAGTGATTCTGAATAAAGTAATTCTATGATTATTGGACAAACACAAATACTCTTTTAATAAAGTATTGCAACATACATAATTTTTCAATGACATATACGTTTAAACGGCCTCAATAAAATAGTTATGACTCACGCTTGCCTCCTAGACAGTGACATAACTCTCGTACTCGGCCTGTCACGTTCCACGAGGTTGTTGCTTATGTGGGTGACTGCTAATGGTTAGTATAGGCATAGACAATCATTTATTCTCTTATTAGCACACAATATACAATACAGTTACATTTTAAGAGAGAGGAAATACTTAAAATTAAACAATTAAACAGTATAAACGTAAGACATAAACAAATATAAGGGAGAACTTGGTAGTAGGATCTAGCAGGAATGGAATGTTTCACGAGAAGCATGTGAAAAATCATATGAAATCAAAAATCATATGTCACGCCCGCTATTTTCTTTCGCTCACTTTCGGTTTTCATCGTATATCGATCGCAGTCATTCGGGTCTGCTATCACAGTCGTTTGCATTTCTTCGAAATTCGTCGGGTGTTTTCGTTGCCCGTGATTTTTTTACATGTGAAATAGCAATCTTTGCGCATATCATGAAAGTTAAGTTCACATAAATGCCTATAATATTTTCCAATATATTCGCTCACATTATATATGGTTAAGTCAAGGAGTTGCTTAACTTTATTGAAAAAATATGTCTCACAAATTGTTTTTCTAATACTCAATGGAAGTTAGTAAAATATTTTTTGTCCCATAACCTGAGGTAGTTTTTTTGACAGATTTAACTTGCTACTTAACTTACTGATTTCAAGCACATTTGATTTCTGATACTTCTCTTATCATTACTTCTCCTTATTTCGAATTGACTGAAATTTCCCTTACATATTTTAAAACTTCCATTATGTACACAGATGTAGAGGTTAATATTTGCAGTCTCTTACAATGCTCTCTACAAGAGTAGAGAAATTCTCATTAGAGGAAGTTTGAAAGTAGCGCCAGTGATAGAAAAGTTGAGGAGTAATCATAGGCTAGCGTTGTACCTATGGACATGTCATGCGGAGGGAAGAAAATCATGTGACAAAAGGGTATGAGTGTGGATGGATATAGAAGTAGAGGAAGACCGAAGAAGAGATGGATGGACTGTGTGCAGAATGATATGGGTAAGAAGTGACAGCTGAGATGACGGCTGTTAGAGAGGTATGGAAGAAGCATACATGTTGTGCCGACCCCACGTAATGTGGGAAAACGGCAGGAAGAAGAATGAAAAATCATTACACAATCAAAACAACAGCCTATGATTTTTCATGTGAAATAGCAGTGATGACAAATTATCATATGAAAATGATTAAAAAGTAGCAATCATTACCATGCCTAGTATCTAGTGTAGGGCTGTCATACGTCCCGGTACACTGGGAGATTTCCCAGTTTGAAGCGTCGTAACCCTGCCCCGGTAAGTAAGTGCAATTTTTATGAGCCTCAGAGAATTATTACGCCATAAATCTAAAGAAGTATATACTATATAAATACTGTTCTCACCTCTGGGGCGGATTAGCAAAGTACCAATAAATTGAGAGAAGTGCAAAGAAGCTCATAGGCAACTATGAGCTAGTTGATGTAAGGTTTCTCAGCCTGGAGCATCGACGAAAGGTTGCAAACCTCTCGGTTCTTTATCGAGTACATTTCGGGGAGTGTGCGGCGGAAGTTTTCAACCTAATCCCACCATCTCCATTCTATCAACGGACAACCAGACGCTCTGCGGTGCGCCACTATATGGTAGAAATACCTCCCATTCGCACAAAGCGGTTCACTTCGACTATTATTATGCGCACAGCCAAAGAGTGGAACGCCTTGCCAGAGTCTGTGTTTCCTGATAGTTACAACCTGGGTGACTTTAAGACGCGAGTGAATAGGTTGCTTCTAGGCAAGCGTGTACCATCGTAGACTGCATCATCGCTTAGGCGAGATCGTGGTCAAACGCAAGCCTATAATGTATAAAAAAATATTATAACATTCTCTTGTCAATAAATATTTAAATTTGTTTAAGAAAAATAGCGATAATCATAATTTTAATACTAGAAATAAAGATACTCGCTGTTGCCACTTGTAGACTCCATAATGTTAGTAAATCGTTTAAAGACTAACGTAGTAGGTATAAATCCGAAGGGCTCGCGAGGTCTACTGTTCTCACAGAACCACTAGTATTTTATTAGTTTAGAAAGGATTTTTTTCTTAGATAAAAAACTACGTCTGAATCCATCCTTTAACAAAATATGACCATTATAAATAATGATCAAAAACGCAGTCAAAAAGATCCGTCTTTTTACAGACGTAGACACAGCTAGACTAGTTTACTTCAGCTACTTCCACAGCATTATGTCATACGGTATACTGCTGTGGGGGAGTGCTGCAGATATAAACACCGTTATTGTGCTGCAGAAGAGGGCTGTTCGTGCAATTTATAATATGGGCCCCAGAGAATCATTACGCAAAAGTTTAAAGAAATAAATATTTTGACATTCCCTTGTCAATACATCTATGAAAATCTGATGTATGTTCACAAAAATATTCATTTGTTTAAGAAAAATGGCGATAATCATAGTTTTAATACTAGAAATAAAGATAAACTCGCTGTTGCCTCTTGTATACTCCTTAAAGTTAGTAAATCGTTTAAAGGGCAAGGTGTTCGCTTATATAACAAACTCCCAAGTGATGTACAAAAATTGACAATTAACAAATTTAAAAACGCAATTAAAAAAAATCTTTATAAAAAAGCCTACTATAAAATATCGGATTATTTAGATGATAGAAAAGCTTGGGATTGAAATTGCTCCAACTCGTTGAAAATGTTACAATTTAGACGTAATTTATTACCTGTATTGTTATGTACTATAAAAGGATCATTAAAAAAACAACCAGCATTGTTTTCTTGCCTTTCTTTCCTGACTTGGTCGCGAAGGAACAGGCAGTAAAATTGACGTTTCAAAGTGATCCCTGTGATTTTAATGAATAAAAGATTTTGACTTTGTAGAGTCCTTAAAGTTACTAATTTGTTTAAAGGGCCTAGGTAAACGCTTTTATAACAAAGTCCCAAGTGATGTACAAAAATTGATAAATAACAAATTAAACCACGCACTGCACCCCCCACTAGATGGAAAGACGGCCTGATAAAGGTTGCTGGGTTGCTGGTTAGGTATAGGCCCCACAAGATCGGTAAGTCTGGTAATCTCTGGGAGAGGTCTATGTCCAGCAGCGGACGTCCTTTGTCTGACATGATGTTGTACATGCAAGTAACTGATGATATCATATGCCCTAGGTACACACGGCTACACATCAAGCTATAATTTCCAGTATAAGCTGACCTCTCATTGTGTAGGCTTTTCGTAGAATGCGAGGTCAGTTTATACTGGAAATGTATAGCTTGATGTGTAGCCGTGTGTGCAAGTATAATAAGTAATATTATTGTCAATAAAATTTTATATAGCTATGCATATAAAAGATTTTTCCTTATAATAAATCCATACTAATATTACTAGTGGTTCGCCCCGAACTGAGATCTCGCGAGTCTCTGATTAAAACAAAAAAACTATCAAAATAGTGTCACGAAATGAACAACCAAATAACTTTACCTACAGTTTCATTCAAATTACAGGTAACGGGAGTTCATGTTCGATGGCAATCTTTTTTGGGCTAAAAAAGGCAGTTATTCTGGATTTCAGACTTTTATTTTCATTTGTGTCATTTAAGCTACACGCATACCAAATTACAGCACTGTGGGGTCACTGGTGTACCCTGTGAATTTTGTCACTCAAAAAGTCTAAACGTACTAATGAATACCTTTCATTTGACGTCCCATTTGACCTAATAGCCTCATTTTTATTTTTTTACCCCTCCTGTACCCCAATATCTCAACAACCCCGCAACATTTTTAGCTCATTTAGTCACACCTAAATTGTGCCATCACTACCTACCTATGTATTAAATTTCACAATGATTCAACGCTTCGAAAGTTATCCTCGGACAAACAAACATACATACAACGCCGATTTGCCCACGTTGATTTTAGAGATCTCGCTTCGATCTATCAATAAATGCGAAGGTAAGGTTTGTTAGTTTGTTTGTTTGTTACCTTGTCATGACTAAATTACATACATACAGACATAAGTTTTAAGAGGAAAGATCAAGTCCGCCAATATAATACAAGAAACTCTAAAAATAAACACTTTACTAACGATACCTAGAACTAATTACGGAAAATTAAGGCTTCGCCCGTGTTTTTATGGAGTGCAAAATACATATATAAACTTTGACATCCCATTTATATCCCATGGGAACTGATTTATGGGATAAGTGGTAGCCTAGATGCACTCCCTATGGCGTAGTATATACTAGATAGATTATGACCGGGATTGGGACATAGGCTACTTTTTACACGACTGCTCAGAAGGAGGGTAATGTTTTTATTGACAAACCACACATGCGCAGCCGCGGGCGGGTCAACTAGTTAAAATATAGGTATAATAATCTCACTGTTAAAGAAAAATTCTTAACGTCAAAAGGGAAAATTCGAAGGCTTTATCATGTATTTTTTTATCAAAAAAGCTTTTCACGAAGAATACCTGAGAGTAATGAAATACTCACAGAGCATGATTACTGATTTAAACAGCTATTTATCGTGTATGTTCCTTTTTTAGGGTTCCGTACCGAAAGGGTAAAACGGGACCCTATTACTGAGACTTCGCTGTCTGTCTGTCCGTCCGTCTGTCACCAGGCTGTATCTCATGAACCGTGATAGTTAGACAGTTGAAATTTTTACAGATGATGTATTTCATAACAACAAATACTAAAAACAGAATACAATAAATATTTAAGGGGGGGCTCCCATACAACAAACGTGTATTTTTTTGCCGTTTTATAGATAATGGTGCGCGAGTCCAACTCGCACTTGGCCCGTTATATTTTTTATCCCGACGATGAGTCTGTGCGTGACCACGACTGTTGCAATTGCAACACAGTCAAACGTCGTTAGGATAACAAATAAAACAGGTAAATACGCAATAAATACCAGTTTAAACCAGTAATTATGTAGGTACAGTGCTCACTGGTTTTTGTTTTCAAAGGTATTTATTAACAGAAATTTATAAATAACTAAATACCGCTAAACCACAGTCTAGGTATTTTAAACATCTAACAATCCACTGACTCGAGCGCCTCTAAAAGTTATTTCACGTTGTAGATCCAGAACTTATGATAATGCTGTAAATTTTAGTCGTAAGTATCAAGTACTTTTACCCGGTCAGGCACCACAATACCTACAACCAAAGAAAAATGTATTGGGGTGATCCCTGACGTGATAAATACATGGTTTTTTTAACTAATCATGTAGTATCAATTCTATTAAATATAAGAAACGTTATTTTAACACAAATCTTAGGGTAGATAAATGTAACTGCGAACGGCATACTCGGCGCACTACCCGCACGGAGCAAGCGGCGAGCGACCATCCGAGCACACACACAGAAAGTTTAACCCGATTTTTTTTTTCGAATTGACTTATCTCGCTGTTGGCCTCTGAGGCCGTTGCAGCTTAACCGAGCTTTTGGCGAGCGCAGAAGGCGCTCAGCCCTATTATTTTATTTTTGATGAGGCAACTAGCGCAAGGGCACCACTTAGGTACGAACCTCGGCTTGGGCTGTTGCCGGGACGGGGATAGGAGAGAAACGCCCGGGTACGTGCTTGTACCTCGTGTAGGCGGCGACTAAAGGGACTCGTCGACCTCGCCGGCGAGGTCAGTGTATTTGTGGAGTGTTTGCTCTGTCTAATGTGGATGACTCTTCCGCATTAGCGGAAGTGATTTAGTCATCCGGGTCTCCGAGAACGTGTCTCGGACGACGGAGGGTGATCCTAAACAACAGCGCATTTATATCGGATACTGATAGTGAAATTCGTAGTTATGTTGAGTAGGTATGAGAGGTAGATTTGCATATTGCGGTACAGCGTAGGTTATGGTATAGTAGGTAAACAGGTATATTTAAAATATTAGTTATATTGAATGCAATATGGATAATACAAAAATAAAAATAAGAAAATATACTTATATTTCAATGTTTAAAATACTTAAATATTTCTAGTAGGGACAGAGCTCACTAAAGTTTGGAAAATACTACTTATAGAGCGCTTTCAAGAGTAGTAGAGTACTACCACCGTACCAATTTTCTGCCACCAAGCAGCATTGTTGTGTTTCGGTTTGAAGGGTATAGTTGCCAGTGATATTACAGGCACATTAGGCTTTTCATCTGTATGCTTCAAGTTGATGGACTTACGAAGTACCAACTTGAAGCTCTTGTGTCAATTGAGAGAAGAGCCAAGAAGCTCATAGGCAACGATCAGCTAGTTGATGCAAGGCTCCTCAGCCTGGAGCATCGACGAAAGGTTGCTAAGTTCTATCATCGGACAACCAGACGCTCTGCGGTGCGCCACCGCTATATGGTAGAAATGCCACCCATTCGCACAAAGCGGTACTCTTCAAATTTTAATATACACACCGCTAAAGAGTGGAACGCCTTGCCAGTCTGTATTTCCTGATAACTACAACCTGAGTATCTTTAAGTCGCGATTGAATAGGTTTCTTCTAGGCAAACGTGTACCATCGTAGACTGCATCATCACTTACCTTCAGGCGAGATTGTGATCAAACGCAAGCCTATAATGTATTAAAAAAAATACTTTGTTAAAGGCGATGGCTCACCCGATGTTAAGTCGTAACCATCGCCTATAACAAAGCAAAACCTTCTAAGTCATGCTCCTTAGGAACGAGCTTTACGAACTACTCTGCGTCCATAAACTTGAGGGATAAAACCTCATCATCATCATCATCATCAGCCGGTAGACGTCCACTGCTGAACATAGGCCTCCCCCTTAGATCGCCACAACGAGCGGTTGGTAGCCGTTTGCGCCCAACGGCTCCCCGCGATTCTTACTAGATCGTCGGACCACCTTCTGGGGGGCCGGCCTACGCTGAGTCTTCCAGTCCGTGGTCTCCACTCGAGAACCTTTCTTCCCCAACGGTTATCGGTTCTACGAGCGATGTGCCCTGCCCATTGCCACTTCAACTTGCTAATTTTGAGAGCTATGTCGGCAACTTTAGTTCTTCTGCGGATTTCGTCATTGCGGATTTTGTCACGCAAAGAAACCCCGAGCATAGCCCTCTCCATAGCTCGTTGAGCGACCTTGAGCTTGGTCATGAGGCCATGAGTAAAGGACCACGTTTCAGTGCCATAGGTCATCACTGGCAACACACACTGGTTGAAGACTTTAGTCTTCAGGCTCTGGGGAATTTTTGACGAGAAGATATCGCGAAGTTTACCGAACGCTGCCCAGCCGAGTTGGATTCTTCGTGCGACCTCTTTGTCGAAGTTGGACTTACCTAATTGGACAGTTTGTCCTAGGTATACATATTCGTCGACAACTTCGAGAGTATCGCCCCCAACAACTACCGGTACGGGGGCAACATGGATATTTGACATGATTTTCGTCTTACCCATGTTCATTTTAAGACCCACCTGTTGGTATAAAACCTCATGTTACTGTAATTTCACCGGCAACCATACCCTCCAAACCGAAACTCAGCAATGTTGAAGGCAACCCGCATTATGCTGAGTCCTTTTTGCAACTTATATGACAGTAGATTGTTTAGTTTTTGTTATTTTATCTTTCTTTTGTGTATTTACTGTGATGTTACAAATATTTTTTATTCTATTCTATTCTAGAAATAGGTATAGTACTAGTAGTAGTCCCCGGATTAGCTCTTTCACAATGAACTCTACTATTCAAAGGGGCAAAATGTCTTTAATAACAATAGATATTTACATGACTAAAATACAGAAGAACCAGTTGAATCATCTAAAGACCGTTGTAAACGATCTATAGATAGCTCAACTGCTTTAGATCACTACCAGGCGGAAGTGTCCCAAGACACTGGCTGCATTGCCTCGCTGAATTAATAATAATGAATAACTCTTCTTTATTTCAGACACAGTGATCCATATTTTATAATCTACACTAAACACACAATAATTAAAATGCAATAAAAAAAATATTAAAAATTAAAAATTGCAATGCTTATGCGTTGACCCAGATAAGCGGCAGCTCTCGGATCACACGTCGGCGTCGCTTCGACCAGACACGCCCAGAAATAATTATGAAAATATTCTATTATTCCTTCGATCAATTATTGTTGATCAAATCAAATCAAATCAAAAACATTTATTTGTGAACAACACCAATAGTACAACAGAACAAACACACACAGGAGACATAACAAACAGAACAAAGAAACAATAACTTAAAGATTAAAATTAAATAAAAATGCAAAATATTGCAGTGTGTGTGTCTCATCGTACTCAGCATGTGCACTGGCTACCCAGCGCTGGTCTTCCGTTAGAGCCTCTTTGAGTATACCACGGATATCCGCCCACTAACTAAGCATTGAACAACTAAATACAATTAAATATACCATGGATAAAAATAAATAACATAATAAAATAATAATAACGCCTACCTATTTACTGTGAAGCCGGAGAGAGTCAACAAGTACTAAAATAAAACACACGACAAGCTAGCCCCACAACAACGCACTAGCTGGCCACCCACCCATACGAACCTACTCCTAGCATTTACTTACCAATAAAGTGTAGACACGTTTAAATGAAGGACACCTCATTTTTGAGGTGTTCGCTCTCCTTTTGCCGTTTACTGAGGAACATTATAAGTCTTTTCCTGAACCCATATAAAGTTTGATCGAAGTATTATTCTAATTTTGATTAATATACTTACAGTAATACCTCCTAATATACATATATTTTTGATGGGCGCGCGCATCAGCTCTCCCACTCCGCCCTGCTTTCCGTTTACGACAGGTTCGACGTGTTCGCATGGAATTGTATTACGTACGCAGTACGTTTTATTGATAACCTCTAATTATGTCATCCAAAAGAACAAATAAAAACCGGCCAAGTGCGAGTCGGACTCGCGCACGAAGGGTTCCGTAACATTATCTATAAAAACAGCAAAAAATCACGTTTGTTGTATGGGAGCCCCCCCTTAAGTATTAATTTTATTTTAATTTAATTATTTATTTTTAAAGAGAATAATGTAACTCAATATCGTGTGAATAATTCAAGCGTTTACCTGTAGCCGTTATCAATATCGAGCAAAAACGAGCAAAAAATCACGTTTGTTGCATGGGAGCCGCCGTTAAATATTATTCTGTTTTTAGTATTTGTTGTTATAGCGACAACAGAAATACATCAACTGTAAAAATTTCAACTGTCTAGTTATCACGGTTCGTGAGATACAGCCTGGTGACAGATGGATAGACAGAAAGAGCGGAGTCTTAGTAATAGGGTCCCGTTTTACCCTTTGGGTACGTAACCTTAAAAACGATCATTTGAACCTAACAAGAAAAGAAAAACACAGTCTTTGGAGGGTAAACTGAATGTTGAACCCCGACTTACGCGAATTCGACCCAACTATCGCGTAAGTCCAGGGTATTACTGTACTCGAGAGGCTCGCTTCGCTCTCTATAGCCATATTATCACTCTAAGCGAGCTATAAATATTGTAGCAATGTTCTCCAGCTCAGCAAATAGCGAGGGAAAGATTTGTTCGCATTTTTATAGAATATTTAAGACAGGGTTGCTTAATCATAATAAAATCAATTGTTACATCAAGCTTATATTAAGTACGTTCTCGAACGTCGAAGCGAGGGTTATATCTTCAAATATATAAAAATCTCGTATCATGATTTTAGTGGTCGGACTCACAGAACATAAAAAACAATTGTTTTTGTGGTCTGTGGTCGGACTACTCTGAAACGGGTCGATGTTAATGATTTTTTATTGATCGAGCGAAGCGAGATCTCTTAATCAACTTGGGCAAATTAGCGTTGTATGTATGTATGTTTGTCCGGGGATAAATTTCGAAGCGTCTATCCGAGCATCGTAAAACTTGATACATAGGTAGTGATGGCACAATTTTGGTGACTAAATGAGCTAAAAATGTAAGGGGGGAAGGGGGGAGGGGGGGGTTGAGATATTAGGGTTCAAGAGAGGTAAAAAAAAATGGGACTATCCGGTCAAATGTCACGTTTAATAAAAGGTCTTCATGAGTACATTTCGACCCCGTTTTTATTTTTAGTTTATAGTTAGTTTGTACCTTGTAGTTTTTAAGTTATTAGCTATAATAATAACTGAACTTTGTCAAAATTCACAGGGTACACTAGTGACCCCACAGTGCTGAAATTTGGTATGCATGTAGCTTCAGTGACACAAATATAGAGAAAGTCTAAAATCCAGAATAACTGTAATTTTTACCTTTCAAATGAGCCCAAACACTAGTAGCCTATTATAATCCATTCAGAACTTCCGTTGTCCAGCATTCGTCTCCAACGTGAGACCACCTCCATGGACCATATATATTGCATTATATATTATACCATATACTACCATATACCATATATTTGGACCATATATTTGTATTGCATTGTCACCGAAGTTATTAAATATGTAGTCTAAATTTCAGCTCAATCGGTTGAGGGGAACGGGTTTAAAATTCAGTTGCAATATAAACATACATACATATAGCAAGTTAAGAAAAAACTACGCACCTGATAAAGTGACTAAAAGCATCGCCGCCAATTTAGATATTAGCATTTGTCCGGGTCTGGATGTTTTTTATATAATATAAGTATATATTTACTAACAAAGATAAGGATATAAGTATTATATCAGTTATCTGGTTCCCTTAATACAAGCTCTGCTTAGTATCGGGCTAGATAGCGCTGTGTGAAATGTCCAGCAATATTTATTTATATTTACATAATTATAATGTATTTGTGACATCATTATATAATCCACTAGCTGTTGGCCGCGGCTTCGCACGCGTGGTTTGCCAATAATAAGTAGCCTATGTGATAATCCAGGTTATGATCTACGTACATACCAAAGTACATACCAAATTTCATCGCAATCGGTTCAGCCGTTCCGGCGTGAAAGAGTAACAAACATCCATACATTCATACATACAAACTTTTGCGGTTATAATATTATATAATTTGATGATTGTTTTTCATTTGACCCTTTGTATGTTTTTGTATACATTTGATTTATTTTATTATTTTTGACATTTATATGATAATTCTAAATATTGTGCTTTGTAAATATGATGTAATTTCAAATACAACTATTTAATGGTTTTAATAAATTAAATTAAAAAAACGAGTCTGCTTTAGACCACACAACTGAAGTAAAACTTCTTTTTTAAAATATAAATTTATAAAATTGTTCAAGAACGAAATGAAATTACGAAAAATAATCAAACTAACTACTGACTGAGATATGTATTACATATATTTCATGCACTGTCTATGAGAGGAAGAGAAAAAGAAAACGTGCGCGCACCTCTCCCTCTGCTCCTACAGTAATATAACGTAACGTAACTCTCTCTCTTTCTATCTTCACTAACTAACACTATCTTCCTCTCAACTTACGTTCGCACTTTTCGTAACGCATTCACCAGCTTACACCCCAAGTCAAGCGTGCGTAAAGAAGTTTTACTTCAGAAATGATCTCGTAGAGAAGAACCAAGCATAGCCCTGTCTGTCTCCAATCTCCATACTACACTGAGTTTTGTATTTTTATATTACTTCCTTGAAATAATAAAAGAGTAATGTTCCCATTAATTAAATCAAAGAGCTAAATACGTAATTATTTTAATCACTAATCACTGGCCGGGAATCAAACCCACGCTCCGCTGGGCAGTCGGCGATGCGTGGGTCGCCCTAATCACTCGCTCATACGGTACTTTACTGTTGTTATTGTTTTTTCAGGGTTCCGTTAATTGAGGTGGAAACTATTTCAATATTATTATTGAATCGAATGATAGACGAACGGACATGAATCATAACATACTTAGTAATTTTAAAAATTCGAAAGTAACCATGTATGTCTGTCTCTCTATGTGTCTGTTTGTTACGTTTTCACGACCAAACGGCTGGACAGATTTTGATGAATATGCAGATAGATTATCACCGGGATCATGTGACTAAACGAGTGTTAGATATGAGTGTGGATGGATATAGAAGTAGAGGAAGACCGAAGAAGCGATGGATGGACTGTGTGAAGAATGATATGGGTAGGAAAGAAGTGGCAACGAAGATGACGGCTGATACAGAAGTACGCAAGAAAATACATGTTGTGCTGACCCCACGTAATGTGGGAAAAGCGCAGGAAGAAGAAGATTATGACCGGGATCATGTCACTAAAAAAGTATTAGATATGAATGTGGATGGATATAAAAGTAAAGGAAAGCCGAAGAAGAGATGGATGGACTGTGTGAAGAATGATATGGGTAGAAAAGAAGTGACAACGAAGATGACGGCTGATACAGAAGTACGCAAGAAAATACATGTTGTGCTGACCCCACGTAATGTGGGAAAAGCGCAGGAAGAAGAAGATTATGACCGGGATCATGTCACTAAAAGAGTATTAGATATGAATGTGGATGGATATAAAAGTAAAGGAAAGCCGAAGAAGAGATGGATGGACTGTGTGAAGAATGATATGGGTAGAAAAGAAGTGACAACGAAGATGACGGCTGATACAGAAGTACGCAAGAAAATACATGTTGTGCTGACCCCACGTAATGTGGGAAAAGCGCAGGAAGAAGAAGATTATGACCGGGATCATGTCACTAAAAAAGTATTAGATATGAATGTGGATGGATATAAAAGTAAAGGAAAGCCGAAGAAGAGATGGATGGACTGTGTGAAGAATGATATGGGTAGGAAAGAAGTGACAACGAAGATGACGGCTGATACAGAAGTACGCAAGAAAATACATGTTGTGCTGACCCCACGTAATGTGGGAAAAGCGCAGGAAGAAGAAGATTATGACCGGGATCATGTCACTAAAAAAGTATTAGATATGAATGTGGATGGATATAAAAGTAAAGGAAAGCCGAAGAAGAGATGGATGGACTGTGTGAAGAATGATATGGGTAGGAAAGAAGTGACAACGAAGATGACGGCTGATACAGAAGTACGCAAGAAAATACATGTTGTGCTGACCCCACGTAATGTGGGAAAAGCGCAGGAAGAAGAAGATTATGACCGGGATCATGTCACTAAAAAAGTATTAGATATGAATGTGGATGGATATAAAAGTAAAGGAAAGCCGAAGAAGAGATGGATGGACTGTGTGAAGAATGATATGGGTAGGAAAGAAGTGACAACGAAGATGACGGCTGATACAGAAGTACGCAAGAAAATACATGTTGTGCTGACCCCACGTAATGTGGGAAAAGCGCAGGAAGAAGAAGATTATGACCGGGATCATGTCACTAAAAAAGTATTAGATATGAATGTGGATGGATATAAAAGTAAAGGAAAGCCGAAGAAGAGATGGATGGACTGTGTGAAGAATGATATGGGTAGGAAAGAAGTGACAACGAAGATGACGGCTGATACAGAAGTACGCAAGAAAATACATGTTGTGCTGACCCCACGTAATGTGGGAAAAGCGCAGGAAGAAGAAGATTATGACCGGGATCATGTCACTAAAAGAGTATTAGATATGAATGTGGATGGATATAAAAGTAAAGGAAAGCCGAAGAAGAGATGGATGGACTGTGTGAAGAATGATATGGGTAGGAAAGAAGTGACAACGAAGATGACGGCTGATACAGAAGTACGCAAGAAAATACATGTTGTGCTGACCCCACGTAATGTGGGAAAAGCGCAGGAAGAAGAAGATTATGACCGGGATCATGTCACTAAAAGAGTATTAGATATGAATGTGGATGGATATAAAAGTAAAGGAAAGCCGAAGAAGAGATGGATGGACTGTGGGAAGAATGACATGGGTAGGAAAGAAGTGACAATGGAGATGACGGCTGATAGAGAGGTAAGATACATGTTATGCCGACGCCAAGTAATGTGGGAAAAGAGCAGGAAGAAGAAGAAGATTATGACCGGGATCATATCACTAAAGGAGTATTAGATATGAATTTGGATGGATAAAGAAGTAACGGAATGACAAAGAAGAGGTGGATAGGATGTGGGAAGAATGAAATGGGTAGAAAAGAAGTGACAATCGAGATGACGGCTGATAGAGAAGTAAGATACATGTTATGCGGACGCCAAGTAATGTGGAAAAAGGGCAGGAAGAAGAAGAAGATTATGACCATCATGTCACTAAAAGAGTATTAGATATGAATGTGGATGGATAAAGAAGTAACGGAATGACGAAGAAGAGGTGGATGGGCTGTGGGAAGAATGACCTGGGTAGGAAAGAAATGACAATGGAGATGACTGCTGATAGAGAGGTAAGATACAAGTTATGCCGACGCCAAGTAATGTGGGAAATGGCCAGCAAGAAGCAGATTATGACCGGGATTGGGACATAGGCTACGTTTTAACCGACTGCAAAGGAGGGTAACCACGCGTGCGAAGTCGCGGGTAGTTAGTAAATATAACATTAAAAAAAATAACTAGGTTTAATATTATTTTTTTGTTCCAGATTAGTGTAGCCGTGTAAAAATATAAATCAAGATGGCGGCGTTGAAGTTTTTAATATGTTTGAGCATCATCCACGCAGCTTTAGCGAAAGGTAAGTTTAATACATATAATTACGACACAGGTATTCATTATTTACAGTCAAATAATATACACAAGTATTTATTTCTGTCAACCTATATTGTTCCACTAAAGGTCTCGCCAAAGCTTTCTTGAGCGACCCAGACCGCGTTCTATCAGGGCTCCAGGTTGTGGCTGGATTAGGACACCTATCGGGGTGCATTCTGCTAATGTGTCCCGCCCAATCCCATTTGAGCCTGGCTGTCTTTTCTCCAATACCGGCTATGCCTGTCAATGAATACAGCGTGGTGTTTCTCACTCGATAAATCCATTTGAATCCGCGAACGCTGCGTTCCATTGCTCTCTGGCAAATCTTGAGTTTGGACTTCTGTGACTCGGTCAGCGACCATGTCTGCGCACCGTAAGTTAGGAAAACTTAATTAAAAATTGACTCCAAATAATTCGACGAAATGTATCGAATTATTTGGAGCGTAATTTTTGCGTGTACTATTGTAGACCACGCCACGCTAACGTCCCGACAAGGCCAAGTACAATATTATTTTGGCATAGTTGTCTCCTATTAATTATCAGCTAAAATGCCGAGGTAGTCTTTGTGCACTTGTGCAGGGAGCGACTGTCAGGCTTGAGTGCCTAGACACTCAAATCCCTCTCTATCAGGCTTAGCCCACGAGCAGACGTGGTTTCCGGGGTGTAGCCGCTGCATGCAGGACAGCTACTTGGAGCCACTGGTGAGGGTTTATGGATTGTCAACAAATTTAACTGTATATATAACTATAACAATAAATACTAAAAACAGAATAAAATAAATATTTAAGTGGGGCTCCCATACAACAAACCTTTTTGTGACATTATAGATAATGGTAAGAAACGCTTCGTGCACGAGTCGGACTCGCACTTTGCCGGTTTTTTTATACTACCTGGAGATGGAACAAGCATATATCTCACCCGTAGTTAAGTGGTAACCATCGCCTATAACAAAGTATTGCCTTGTCGGTCACGCACCTTAGAAACGTGCCCTACGATGCACTGCCCTTCGTCCATCGACTTGAGGCATACTGTTGTAAAGCCGTACCTGTAATTTCACCGGAAACTAAGTGCAGTCGTACACTAGGCGACACGCGACAGCGACAGCGCGGCGACTAGACCCGACAATAGGCTACGGCCGACAATTTTCATATATTTTGTTCAAAGCACCGCACACTTGGCGTGGAGTCGCGACGACAAGCTAGGGGAGTCGCGCGCGCTCGCTACTTGTCGCCGCGTCTAGTCGCGCTATGCACGCGCTCACACGACGACAGTCGCGCGACAGCGCTGCGTCAGTCTCGCTGTGAGCGCTGAGGAAGTGGCACGTGTTTATTTTATTGAGAATCTCAACATGGAATCGAAGGAATTAACACTCCCGTAAGATCCCGCTTGTACGAAAGCTCGAAGGACCAAATGTTTGGAGTATGTACCAAACAGTAAGAAAAGCTGGGGTAAAATTGCTAAGGGATGCTAGCTGGGGTGGCGACTCTAAAGAGAGATAAATAATCGAACTCGTCGAGTGTTGTACGTACACTGATTTATTGCTTTCATCACAAATTCGAACAATTATTGTAACTAGGGCAATGCATGCTATGCTAAAAGTAAAAATATTATTTACACAAGTTTAAGCTGATTGTACATGTGTGCGTTAGCTCGTACAGTATTTGTACGTATTTGTAAATTTTTCGTGGTACATTTTGAGCCTATCAAAAAGCAGAGAAAACTGCCCACGTTCTTGGTGATTGGTTAGTATTGGATGGAGCCAATAACGGCGATGGATTCGTCGTACTCTGCGCCTTCGCATTCGCAAGATAAGCACCAAGCCAAGTGCAACTAGAGGCTCCATAGATGAACAACACGGCCATCTCTCTCGAAAACTCTGATCGCTTCCTGCACGACGTCTCTCGTAACGACTGGTCGCTGACGCAAGCGACAGCTCCGCGTCAGTCGCGGCGACAAGTCGCCCAGTTTGCGACGGCCCATACCCTTCATACCAAAATACAACAATGCTGCTTGGTGGCAGAAATAGGTACATACGGCTACACATCAAGCTATAAATTCCAGTATAAGCTGACCTTTCATTCTACGAAAAGCCTACACAATGCGAGGTCAGCTTATACTGGTAATGTATAGCCGTGTGTACGATGGCACTACCCCGGACGACCTCTAGGTACAATTCTAAAATGGCTTAGGGCAACTCAATTTCAATTTCAAATAGCCTTTATTAACAAACTTACTACTAGTAGTTATACAATAAAATTGTTCAAATAATCTAAATTAGACATTGTTTTTTTCAAGGTTGTTTTGCTTTTCAGCATAGGCTATAGAGTCTTCCATAATTCGCGATCTTGAGCTGTCCGCGCGCCTGCTGTAGCTCTTAACTCGTCTTCCCATCTTCGAAATGGTCTGCCTCTTTTTCTCCTTGCTTCCCTAGGATACCATTCTGTTACGTCCCTAGCCCATTTTTCCTGTTTACTTCGAATGTTATGGCCTGCCCACTTCCATTTTAATTGTTTGATTGTGTACGTGACATCTGCAATATTTGTCTTTCTTCTTATGAGTTTAGTTTTTTGTGGTCGTTGAGTTGGACAAACTAACGCTTATCAAAAACATATTCATCGAAGCAAAAATTCATTATAATGCTCACTCATCTCAACTAAATTAAACACAAAACATTGTTTTCCTCATTTCGTTAAATAAAAACAGTCGATCCAATTACGACCTTATTCGGCCAGTGGGTCTGAGCCACAGAATAAAATTACTCAAATGTACAGATATTCCACTTATCAAATCAAATCATTTATTTCAGTCAAGTTTTACAGAGCTGACAATGCTGTTTATGATACAGTGCTAGTTCACAAATTTGATTGTTAAGAGTTGACTATACCTCAGCCCAAACTCGAATTTCACCTCCGCTTCTCCGCGCGCCGCTGCGCGTCCTATCTCGCCGTGGTTCATATGTTTGCCGGTTTTTTATCATTCAGTCCCTTCATTATCTTATTCTGCTTATTTCTCATTACTGCGTTTTTACAAAAACTAACTAAATATAAATTCTACCTAAGAATTACGTGTTCGTTTGGAGCGACAAGCGTCACGGGTACCCCGTCTGAAAGCCGAGGCCAGACTCAATCGCGGAACGGGCGTCCGGAGCGAATGGTTTCATTAGTGCAAAACTTAGATATTTTAATTTTATGGTAAAATCAAAAGGTATTTTGAAAATTTAAAACACAGGTGCCCTTATTTATGTTGTGTAGAATTACTGTATAAAGTTTCAAGATCTAAATTGTTGAACAAAACATTGTTTCTCAATAAGCGATTTAACGTCTCCCCAGGTATAGTGCGCCCTTAACAAACATTGCTTACAGAGAGCCTCAAGCTTAAAGAATAACTTATAAAATGATTTAAAAGATTACGAATGAATGAAAATTCTTTATTATATCTTACAAGCTAGACACAACATATATAAAGAATTAAACAACTAAATGTAAGCATAATGGGCGGTCTTATCGCTTAACAAAGCGATCTCTTCCAGACAACCTTTGGATAGAGAGGATCATTGCTTAATAAAAGATTGGCCGAGGTGTAAAAAGAATAAACTTAATGATATAAAAAGAAAAATTACTTAACCTAATACAGGACTATTTCTTTTCTTCTTTTTTTTTTAAATCAAAATATCTTTATTTAGTACATAAACAGCGTACAGAGACAATATGAAAACGGTGATACCTGCAGGAGTAAAAAATACTGAGTCGCAGGCATCAACGCCCTCCTCCATAAACCTTAACAAATAAAGAGTTCAATATTTAGACTAAGAGAGAAGCTAAGTTAACGAAAGACTAAAGTTAATTTAATGTTAAACAGACAATTGAAAAGAATCGAGTATCGATACGATTTACAAATATATAGTAACTATGATAAATTTGAATTATAAAATTATAATTTTTTTTATCATAGTTACTATATATTTGTAAATCGTATCGATACTCGATTCTTTTCAATTGTCTGTTTAACATTAAATTAACTTTAGTCTTTTGTTAATACAACTGTATCAACTAAAGACCGTTGCAAACGATCTATAGATACGATATCTTATAACGCGTGCGAGGCGAGACGTTATTCCGTGCGGATCGCACTCACCCTGATGAAGGTTCAAGAATTGAACCGAAACATTGTCGGTCGAAACACCGATACGACGGTACGTGATAAATCCCGTATTTATAATAATGATCTATAGATAGCTCAACTGCTCCAGATCACTACCAGGCGGAAGTGTTACCAAGACACTGGCTGCATTGCCCCGCTGAATTGCAATGCTTATGCGTTGACCCAGGTAAGCGCCAGCTCTCGGATCACACATCGCTCCGACCAAGACGCCCAGAAAGAATTTTAATGTGTATAAAATATTATACTTTAGGCATATTATATTATATTTCATTAACATTAGTTTTGTTTTTATACTCGTATATATACTTTTATAATCTTATTTTATTAGAAAGTAGGTACAGTATAAGTTCATCATCATCATCATCATCATCCTCAGCCCGAGTCGACCCACAGCTCGGCATAGGCCTCTCTTTGTGTCTGTCATTCTTCCAGATCCTGTGCCAGTCTGAACCGCGTACGGCCCACGGTCTTATGGATGGCGTCGACCCATCTCGCTGATGGACGTCCCCTATTTCGATGCCCAGTTCTCGGCATCCACTCTGTTAGTGCCTTAGTCCACCTGTCGTCACTACGTCTGGCGAAGTATCCTGTCCAACTCCACTTCAACCCAATATTCGCTTGCTGACGTCTTGTACTTTAGTCTGTTTGCGAATTTCAGTATTGGGAACTCGATCTAAGAGTGTGATGCCGAGCATGGCGCGCTCCATGGCTCTCTGTGCAACACTTATTTTGTACACAGCCTCCTTCGTGAGCCTCCATGTCTCGGCACCATAAGTCATAGTTGGCAGGACACATTGGTTATAGAGACGTGTTTTAAGACATTGTGGAATACGAGTGGATTTTAATATGTCAGCTAGTTTGCCGAAAGCTGCCCATCCAAGTTGAACACGCCTGATAACTTTCCTCATCTGATACTCCTTGGCAAAAGATAAAACATGGCCAAAATAAACGTATGAGTCGACCATTTCTAGTTTCTCGCTTCCAACAACGACGTTTGGGACCGAAACTCCAGAAATGCTCGACATAACCTTGGTCTTACCCATATTCATCCTGAGGCCCCCTTTTTGTTCAGAATACATACTTATAATGAAATATAAAAACATCCAGGCCCGGAAAAAATATCTGTAGATCATGCGAACATTTGTTCCGCGGCGGGAATCGAACCGCAAATAAAAACGCAATTAGGTTAATTTTCCTTTAAAAACTCGATCTGAGTGAAACGCTTGTCTGCCGCGTGCTGCGTGCCGAAAGAAAAACTGTAAAATTACGTTTCGTTTCGGTTATAATAAAAATTGGGTTCATGTCGTTGTGGTCGAGAGGGTTTATGTACCATGGTTTGTGGTCTATGAGGTAGTTAATGGTCAATAATCTAAACCGCGTACTGTTACACATTTTTTGTAAATATTTGATGTTTGATTGATTGAATATTACAAATTTGAAAGTAACATTTTCTCTCTGGCTCGCAAAACGGCTAGACCGATTATGACTTTTACCCGACTGTGCAGAAGGAGGGTAATGTTTCTATTGACAAACTCTATTGAATGAAACTCAATATCATTTCTGAAGACCTATCCATAGATACCCCACACGTATGGGTTTGATGAAAAAAAAATTGAGTTTCAGTTCTAAGTATTGGGAACCGGCGGTTCACAGAATAAGTCTACTTACCAAGTTTCAACAGTATAGTTCTCATAGTTTCAGAAAAAAGTGGCTGTGACATACGGACGGACAGACAGACAGACATGACGAATCCATAAGGGTTCTGTTTTTTGCCATTTGGCCACGGAACCCTAAAAAGGAGATGAGTCAATAACAAATCCGAGTAAAAATCGTTGCTTTTTCACTGAAGCATATAAAATAAATTAGTTTTGTGTACTCCACTCCATTCCACCAATCATCATAACTTTCGTTCAAAAACATGGGAGGCGGGCTATACACATAAACATAGCTCAACTGTTATGATAATAATTTTACGGTCATAATGATAATGAACATTGAAGTGCCCTTAATTTGACGCTTAATCGACCGAAAAAAAAAACAAAATCATTATGCAGTCTGTGGGCCAAACATACACAGAAATCCTACAATGCCTCACGGATACAATACAATAACGGTTTCAAGATGTTGTTGGGGTTACCAAGGTTCTGTAGCGCATCAGGGATGTTAGCAGACGCGCGTACCGATGATGTCTACGCGATCATACGCAAAAGAACCACATCCCTGGTGAGCCGCATTGGTGGAACCACCAACAGCTTCCTGACCGTTGTTGCCGGGAACATGAGCTCATATATCATGAGGCGCTGGATGGCTTTGCTTATGCCGATCACATGCCTGGTGTCAGTAGATGCGCTCATGTTCGAATATTCCAGCATTTATTTTTTTATCTTGTCTTTTTGTGTACCCTACTAACAATATTTTTTAAGTAAGATTTTTCTAGTAACAAAAATTTTTAATCCGTATGGTCCGAAATAAACGTTTGTATTATTATTATTGTACTTGGGACGGATTTCATGCAAATTTGCAGTCTCCTTTGCGTTTCTCTGAATAGAATAGAACTATCTTTATAGTAAAGTGTTTTTAAACATACGTTGATAGGATTAAAATATAAACATACAGTTTGCCCTTTTTACGGTTCCGTACCTCAAAAGCTAAAAAAGTAACTTATAAAATCACTCTCTTGTCCGTCTATCCGTCTGTCCGTGTGTCACCACCTATTTTCTCAGGAACGGGTTGACCTAGCAAGTTGAAATTCATACCAAATACTAAGGTCTATAGTCCCTATTAGGTGTATAAAAATCAATGTCCTGAGTCGACACTATAAAAAGATATGACGACCTCCGTGGTGCAGTGGACGAATAGCCGGCTGAAACGCAGGAGGTAGCGGGTTCGATTCCCGCCGCGGAACAAATGTTTGCATGATCTACAGATATTTGTTCCGGGTCTTGTGTTTCTATATAGTATAAGTATGTATTTACAAAAAAAAGGTATATAAGTATTCTATCAGTTATCTGTAGTACAAGCTCTGCTTAGTTTGGGGCTAGATAGCGCTGTGTGAAATGTCCAGCAATATTTATTTATTTATAAGGACAAATTTAGATATTCGCGAAAACTTGTGAGTACCAAATTTTACGGTAATTTTTAAATTATTTTTATTTTTCGGAATGTTCCCTTTACTTGTGCTGTAAGACCTTACTTTTAACCAAAATTGACAATTCTATGTCAACCGGAAGTACCCTATAGGTTTTGGGCGAAAACCTATAGGGTACTTCCAGCTGACCTAGTATCACGAAATTTGGCAAAAAGCAAGGTCTAGAAAAAAAAGGAAAATTCCAAAAAATAAAAAAAGTTGATACATAGTTGACGCCAATTAAGATAGTCCTCTGAGTTGTATGAGCGCTCATACAATTTAAAGGACTAGCTTAATCGGCACCAACCTTAAATAAGGTAAATAAATAAAATTGTGCTATTGACTAAAATAAATTTTTAAGTGGGGCTCCCATACAACAGACATGATTTTTTTGCCGTTTTTATAGTACGGAACCCTTAAGTCGGTTTTTTTTTGACATTAGATTTGAATATTTTTTAAAATGAATATACAATCAGCCGCAGGACGAAGAACTGACGGCCGTAAGAAAGGTTATCGATGTCGTAAATTTTAAGGGTACTTACAATTTTCGAATTACCCCTCTTCCTTTATGACCTCAACTGAATTGGCACAGGCACACTTCTGTCTAAAGCGAATGACCAAATAAAATCGCTAACAGCTTTTTTATTTGTCATCCGCCGGATAAAGTAAGTCGGTGTCCGATTTCAGCTGACCAAAGCGACACTCGTGTCTTACCTACGACGCTACACACCAAATATTTTATACAAGCTTATATTTAGCTTGCAATGTTTGTTTTAGGTCAAATCTTGCGAGATGAATTAGAAGCACTTATAAATAAACAAATATGGCTGGACATTTCACACAGCGCTATCTAGCCCCAAACTAAGCAGAGCTTGTATTATGGGTACCAGATAACTGATAGCATACTTATATACTTTTTTTTTGTAAATACATACTTATTATATAGAGAGAAACAACCAGACACGGAACAAATATCTGTAGATCATACAAACATTTGTTCCGCGGCGGGAATCGAACCCGCTACCTCCTGCGTCTCAGCCGGCTATTCGCCCACTGTACCACGGAGGTCGTCAAAAACTTCGTCTTATGGCGTCTTATTCGCGAAACAAATATTTCCATGATCGACAGATATTTGTTCCGGGTCTGTATGTTTTTCTATATATATCTATACTTCTATAGTATATACTATCTATACTAATATTATAAAGATGAAAGATTTGTATTTTTGTGTGTATGTTTGTAATGAATAAACTCAAAAACTACTGTGCCGATTTCAAAAACTCTTTCACCATTGGAAATTTACATTCACCCTTAGTGACATAGGCTATATTTATTGCTAGAAAAGATTAGGGATCCTTACTAAAACTTAAGTAACGTAACCCAAGGTGTAAATAAGTGCCCTAAAAGTCTTCGCGTGCGCTGCGGAAACTATTGATGATAGTACAATAGTATGTTCTACAATATTAAAGAACATATCAATATCTACAAAAATAATATATTAAAGAGGAAAGATTTGTTTGTATTGAACAGGCTCTGAAACTACTGTACCAATTTAAAAAATTCTTTCACCGTTGGGAAGCTACACTATCCCCGGGTGACATAGGCTACTTTTTACCCAACTGCGCAGAAGGAGGGTAATATTTTTATTGAAAAACTACGCGTGCGAAGCTGCGGACTGGTCAGCTATATAAGGCTAAGTTCATATGACCGCGCGGTACAAGATCAAACTAAATAGTGTTTATATAGGGGCCCCTAGGCAATTCAATTCTCGGGGCCCCTTTTTTTACCCTTTTCTTAATTTTTAAAATATGGTTTTTTCTTATACAAAAGTCGAGTCGATCAGATCGCTGGAAAGCGAGTGATTGGCAGGGCCGGATTATCCATAAGGCGGATTAGGCAACTGCCTAGGGGCCCCGCGCTGACTAGGGGCCCGCGGGGGTCTGGTCGATGTGGGCCACGCACCAAGAAAAAAAAACGTTTCATTCGTGACATTGCTTGTTATTTACATTCGGTAATGTTGCCATAGAAAAAATATTTTACTTAAAGGTTGTAACTTTTTGTATCTAAAAAGTTAGAAGAGTTGCTATTTACACTTATTGTACCTATTTCACAAAAATATTTTCTTTCGGTATACATATTTATTGCATTTAACCAGATTACATTTAAAATAACCGCGTCACGTTTCATTTATCTTTTCATTTCGATGATGTGACCTGGATCATAACACTATATTATATAACTATAATCTATTCATTAAAATCATTTCAATGAAAGCAAAAAGCAGGACTCGATCTGATCGACTCGACTTATATAAAAGAAAAAAAAATATTTTAAACAGTCAGAAAAGGGTAAAAAAGGGGGCCCGAGAATTGAATTGTCTAGGGGCCCCGATAGGGTTAATCCGGCCCTGGTGATTGGTCTCCGCTCGCGAATCTTTCTGCCGCAACAGCCGCCATTTCGAGCTGTATGACGGTGACACTAGATTGAAAGACGACCTGATAATGGTTGCTGGGAGCCGTTGGGTGCAGGCTGCATAAGATCGGTCGCTCTGGAAATCTATGGGGGAGGCTTATGTACAGCAGTAGATGTCCTGTGGTTGAAAGCGTTTTTGATTGACCAAGTTTTTCTTTTTTCTCGTTATCTTTCCTTATAGTCCTGCCTCCCTGGCGAGCGGCTGCTCGTATAATTTCATAAAGTTACCCGGGATATATATAATACTACTGTAATTACCTAATAGGGATTAACTGAATGCTTTCTATGCGATAATAAAACAAACTTGCGTTTATTACACTCTATCATTTTCCTTTGCGCGAAACTTAGTGCTAAAATATACTTATGAACAAAATGATTGTGGTTTTTTTTATATTGGAGATTTCACACAGCGCTATCTAGCCCCAAACTAAGCAAAGCGTGTACTGCGGGAACCAGATAACTGATATAATACTTATTTAGAACTAGTAGTTCGCCTCGAACTGAGATCTCGCGAGTCTCCCATAAAAACAAAAAAATATTATTCGTAATCTTTGACTTTCAAAATAGTGCGACGGAATGAATAACCACATTACTTGACCTACAGTTTCATTCAAATTACAGGTAACAGGAGTTAATGTCATTTGGATAACCTTTTTTGGGGTAGAAAATGCAGCTATTCTGGATTTCAGACTTTTGCCAATATTTGTGTCACTAAAGCTACACGCAAAACAAATTTCAGCACTGTGGGGTCACTGGTGTACCGTGTGAATTTTGTCAAAGTTCAGTTTTTATTATGGCTAATGTTTTTTAAGGTTTAAACTAAAAATGAAACGAAGTCAAAATGTACTGATAAATACATTTCATTACCGTTTTTTACCTAGGTATCTCAACAGTCCACCCACATTTTTTGCTCATTTAGTCACACCAGGATTGAGCTATACCTACCTATATACCAAATTTCACGATGATCGGATCAACGCTTCAAAAGTTATCCGCGGACAAACAAACCTACTTACATACAACGCCGATTTGACAAAGTTGATTTGGAGATCTCGCTTCGCACGATCAAAAATTATTCAAAGTAGTCTTCATTCAATTACCTCACTGATTCGCCTAACGGTTGTAGTTCATTGGCAGAATACATCGTGGCTCTTTGCCGCTCCATTTCGCAGTCTTTAAAAGGTAATCACGGTTTTAATAATGCTTTGCGAGGTGGGCGTTGGGGCGATGTATCATACCGCCTTTGCAACCTTCTTTGTAAAATTATGTAGGAACTGTATGTTCAGCCCACATGTTGACTAATCTGGTAAAAATTAATGATAAATTTATATTTGTGACGCATAAACTGGACAGACGGTTTTCTTTTGTTTTTTTCAACATACTTATATAGGGAGTTTGATAAAATAAGCGCAAATGAAGGGTCTATTTTGACGAGCCTAATAATAGTTATTTGTTATACAAGAGTGCAAATAGCTTTATAACCGCGTGCTCAATTTTGGTGACCGAGCAAGCGAAGGATTTTAAAATTCGCACTCGAGTGCAACACATAACTTTTCATTCCACCTCAGCGAGGAAATGACTAAATGCAAGAAAAAGTATTACACCAAAAAGGTTCCGAGTACGAGTTTTTAACAAATTAAAAAAAGGTTGTATGATACATTCGGCACCCATGGAGGTAGAAGTAAATAGGTTTAATGATGTTTTGAATTTACAATCTTAGTGCACACGATGTTCTAAATTCAATTTACTTTGTCTATAGCTAGCGTATAAAAAAGGCTAGCTATCGAAGAGCAAAAATACTCTTTCCGAGATTGGGGAATGAAAATAAGTTTGTGAAATGTTTACCACAGAAATGTGAAATTTATTTTGGCATGTAAAAACAAACACTTTATTAAACTTATGTATTAATACTTATTAATTAAAGTTTTTCATAATGCTCACCATCTAACCACAGATACTGTATTGGTGACGTCTCGACATATTTCTAGTTGACCCTTTCTAACACAAAAGCCGCAGCCATTTCCGAAAAAGATATCAAATCGGCCTTTATTTTTGGATGTCGATTGCAAGAGTAGGCAGTAGGTTTCATATCGAATTAAACACATAAGGATTGGCCTATATGGCATCCGGGCTTGTCAGGGACCGTTTTTTAACGGCCCCTGACCAATCCGTCGCACAAACAAACGTTTGAATTTTTCCTTCATCCGACTCCGATTTTTACCTGGAAGCAACCGGGACATGCTCTGGATTCTCAGGATCGGGGAGACCAGGATGCCATATAGTCCGAGCCTAAACTTAGTCGATTTTCTTTAAAATTTGATAATATAAATATAACACACACCAGTGACCCCATACTGCTGAGATTTGGTATGCGTGTAGCTTTAATGACACAAATATAGGCAAAAGTCTGAAATCTAGAATAACTGCAATGTCCACCCCTAAAAACATAACCAAATTACATGAACCCCCGTTATCTCTAATTTGGATGAAACTTTAGGTCAATTTAATTGGTTCCAATATCGTGGCACTAATTTAACTCAAAGATTAAGGCCGGCATACTCAAAGATCACTAAACGTATTTAGCGACTAAACATGTTAAAATTTGACGTATTTATATGATGTGATAAATTTTTAAACCAAATTTAGCCCCTAAATACGTTTAGGCACCGTTGTGCAAGTCGCCCTATGAATAATATAATATTATGTTTTTTGGAAGATTCGCGAGATCTCTGTTCGGGGCGAACCACTAGTTTAAGGAGTTGTCAAATCATACAAATACGTCAAAAACATGTTTAGTCACTAAATACGTTTAGGGATCGTTGTGTAACTAAGCCGGGCTAAGTATTTTGCATGTTTAGTACTACCTAAATTCGGTTATTGGTTTTTAGTGATTCATTCGCCTGTCGGCTCATTTCAGACCACATGGTTGTGAAATGAGGCGAGCCTTTGTGCCAAATTGTCCGATCACCTCGGCATCGATCGACTTCGAGAGCAATGACCTTGCTTTTATGTACCTACCTTGTTTGTAAGTGCTCTGATGTGTACACAAAAACTTATGTAGATGTTACTGGGGTCTTCAAAATGGGTTCCCTACATGAGTCCAAACACTATATATAAATAATAATAATAAATATTGCTGGACATTTCACACAGCGCTATCTAGTCCCAAACTAAGCGCAGAGCTTTTACTATGGGAACCTGATAACTGATAGAGAGATACATTTTCTAGAGAGATAGAGATACACTTTCTATCCTTTATAATTAAGAACATACTTATTCTAATATATAAAAATCTCGTGCCACGGTGTTTGTGGTCGCACTCCTCCGAAACGGGTAGGTATGAGAATAGGTCGTAAAGTATTTTTCATCCTCCTACCCTCACCCCCCCCCCCCCCCCCCCCCCCTCCATTTATTAGATTAGATAATTTCTTTATTGCACACCATTAAATACAAACATATAAAAGAAAATACAATTTCAAATCATAGGTACAATGGGCGGCCTTATCGCTAAAAGCGATCTCTTCCAGGCAACCTTTGGATAAACAGAATCTATATGAACAAATAAGGACGGCGGCATAAGATTTTTTTAGAATCAGTTTTTTTTTTTTTTTTTTTAAAACAAGCATATATTACAATTTATAACAAATATAGTTAATATAAAATAAAATGCTTAATTATATTAAATAATATAATCATAAAATTAATAAATATTAATATTAAGATACATAAAATACATATATATATATATATATACATATATTGTCATACCTACATACATAAATTATAAAAATGTATAAATAAATAAATGGCCTAGTGAGCAATGGATGACAGAAAGTGTTGTCTGACCATGTTTTTAAAGATAGGGAGAGATTTTGCATGACGAATTGAGACAGGTAGGGCATTCCAGAGTCTGGTAGCCTGCAGAGTAAAAGAGGTACTATAAAATACTGAGGTATGGTGGGGAGTTTTTAATTGAAGTGTTTCAGAGGAACGTAAGGATCGAGAGTTGGAAAGGTGAAGAAAGTCAAAGCGTTCTTTGAGGTAGGACGGAGTAGAAGGGATGAAAAGGATGCTGTAAAGGAGGGAAAGGATATGCGCATTCCGGCGAAGGCGGATGGGTAACCACTTAAGTCTGTGGCGATACTTAGAAATGTGGTCGAACTTGCGCAAGCCAAATATGAATCTAATAGAGAAATTCTGGAGACGCTCAAGCTTGTTGAGTTGGTCTTCAGTTAAATCAAGATAGCTGGCGTCAGCGTAATCGAGAATGGGATGCAGCAATGTCTGTGCAAGTGCAATTTTGGTGGAAGTCGGAAGGAAGTTTCGCAGCCGTTTAAGAGAGGCAGCTGCAGCAAAGGTCTTTCGGCTTACCGCTGCTAGTTGTGGTCCCCAAGATAACTGACGATCCATGAGTACCCCCAGATTCTTGACTACCTTGCTAACTTCTATTGATGTACCGTCAAATTTAACTTCAGGTAAATCAAGCCAATCGATTTGTGTAATCATCCGCAAGCTTCCTATAACAATCACTTGAGTTTTCGTTGGATTTACTTTCAGCCCGTATGATTTGCTCCACTGAAGAATACTCTGGAGATCACTATTTATGTCAGTAATTGCTTCACGTAACCATCCAACAGGGGCTTGGGTATAAATTTGCAAATCATCTGCATAAAGGTGGTAGGACGATGAGAGTTGTTCAGAGATGGAATTAATAAAGATGGCAAAAAGAAGAGGAGATAAAACGCCGCCCTGAGGTACACCAGCACTCAATTGACACCAAGAGGAAAATGTGTCGTCAATACGGATACGTTGCCGGCGTCCAAACAGGTAACTACGAAACCAGTCAATTACTGTTGGAGATATGTTAAGAGAGCGAAGAAAAGCTAACAGTATATCGAAATCCACATTGTTAAAGGCATTGCTGAAATCCAGCAGGGATAGGACAGTGACCAGCCCAGATTCCATACCATGCCTGATATCATCGGTGATTTTGATGAGAGCAGAAACAGTGCTATGGCCTGGGCATTTATTAATCATGATTTTAGTATTTTTGTATGAAAAATATTCATATAATTTAACCGTCGTGCATTGACGTGAAGTCATTTACATGAAGTGTCGCGTCCTTTTTTTTTTTTGTTTCGAATGCACTTATGTGGCTGTTGGCCTCTGAGGCCGTTGCAGCTTAACCGAGCTTTTGGCGAGCGCAGAAGGCGCTCAGCCCTATAATTTTATTTTTTTTGATGAGGCAACTAGCGCAAGGGCACCACTTAGGTACGAACCTCGGCTTGGGCTGTTGCCGGGACGGGGATAGGAGAGAAACGCCCGGGTACGTGGTTGTACCTCGTGTAGGCGGCGACTAAAGGGACTCGTCGACCTCGCCGGCGAGGTCGGTGTATTTGTGGAGTGTTTGCTCTGTCTAGTGTGGATGACTCACCCGTATTAGCGGAAGTGATTTCGTCATCCGGGTCTCCGAGAACGTGTCTCGGACGACGGAGGGTAAGTGTCGCGTCACTTTCACAAGAGTGTTTTATATAGTTTTTATCCCGAAGTTCCAACGGGAACAGGAAATTCCAAGCGTACGGAGCCGCGGTCGGGTCAGCTAGTAATATATAGAAAAACATCCAGACCCGGAATAAATAACTGTAGATCATGCAAACATTTGTTCCGAAGCGGGAATTGAACCCGTCCTCCTGCGTCTCAGCCGGCTATTCGTCCACTTCGCCACGGAGGTCGTCAAAATAAATTCACTATAAACTGCGAACGTTTGGATCGTTTGGAAAAAACAATCTTTTGAAATTTTATGAATTCTTTTCTGTTTTTAGTAAGAAAATACTTTTTCACACGACCTGCTCGACAATGTCAAATTATATATCACGTAAACCTCATCGAAAGCATGTGATTAAATCCCTACGGCTGAGTCGGGAGTATAGTTGTACTGAATTTCATTATGTGCTTTAAATTTTGAACCTCATTTGTATTCAAATTTGAACCAAGGAGACCCCCACAATAAGAAATAATTCGTTAATCGAACTAACCTATGCACAGAATACAACAAACTAGATTTGGTATTTATTTACTCGCATAAAGTGTGAAAAGTAGAGTATTCTCCTCGCGGATAAAGCTGTCTGAATCTTGGTCGTGCTTATCCTTTCTGCGCTCAGGATTCTAGTAAGTCCCTCGCTCTGCTCGTAAGTGTTAACTCTAGAATCCTTCGTTACGTTCGGGATTCAATATGGCGCCCGTGACGTAAGACACTGCTTTATTCCCTTGTTTAATAATCTACTATTCTAGATCTGTAGAGTCATGTTCTGAGCACCATGTTATCTATTATTAATAAGCTAATGCTCTAATTATGATAAAACAATAATAATTAATTACAGTTGAATTTCGACTAATGTGCTCTGGCGCATCACACAGTGTTCATGTCAGTATAATAGCATTACAATCAAATTACCTATAAAAACTTTCTTCAATTAAAATTATTCACAACTCAACACTTAATTAAGTTTTATTAGTCTGTAAGATAGCTTTAAGCTTTCTTCTTGGCATTCAACAGTTAAAAGAGAATATAAATTCCAATCTTAGAAACACAATTTTAATAAACTTTTTTCTAATTAACCGCCTTTGCAGAGAGATTTCAAAGCAAGCCTAGCCGCGGGCTGGAGTTAAAGTTCGAATTAGTAATTAAAAGTTTGATGTGATTACAGCCCTTAGAACTCACACATCACAAACCAAGCGTAGAGTTATGGCTAGGGATGCCACAGATGAGAATTATCATTGTTAGGATTCCATACCGTAAAATAAAAAAAACAGAACCCACATAGGATCACTTTGTTGTCCGTCCGTCTCTCTGTCTGTCAAGACCCTTTATCTCGGGAACGCGTGGAGGTATCGAGTTGAATCAAATCAAATCATTTATTTATTTGCATCAAATAAGGTTTTAAACAAAGTTCTTAAAATTATTATAGATCCAACTTATTTCTACCACAGAGGCATGCAAATTATTAATACATAAATAAAATAAATTATTACAAATTACAAAATCAGAACTAATAAAACTAAGCCAGGAACACAAACAAACCTAAATAAAATAAATGTCAAATAAAATCAATTGATCAAATTCAGATGTCAGGCAATATTAATTATACATTACGTCAATATTAATATTCATTTATCTAGTAAATATTCCTGAATGCTATAGTAGGCTTTCTCAATAAAAAAAAATTAAAACCGTATACTCAGATCTAAAGTTTCTTGAAGTTGTGTTAATATTAAACTTCTAAGTTAAAGTAAAAAATAGGTACGGCCGTTTATGCCGCAAAAAACGTATATTTTGACTCTCTCAAAGGAATAAAAATTCATAAAGTAGTTCCGTTGACCTAGAACTATGAAATTTGGCAAGTAATATCATCCTATACTACAAGTTCAGGGAAAAATCTGAAAACTATACATTTGTATTTAAATCATAAATAATATAGTCCTTATAAAAGAACGAAATTAATCATTGAAACTGTCGGTACACATTTGTACGGAACCCTTGGTAGGCAAGTCCGACTGGCACTTGTCCGGCTTTTTAATACCACCTGTAGATTTCACAAGCCATAGCATCCCTGGATCTAGGGAAGGGCAAACTAGGGAACATGCCCTGGGCGGCAAATTCAAGTGGCGCCATTTTTATGTTTGAAAAAAAACGAGTGTGCTATAAACCACACGACTGAAGTAAAACTTCTTTTTAAAAATATTAATTCATAAAATTTTTCAATTACAAAATTGTCCACACGTCTGCAGGTCGATCAGTATATGTTCATTCTGGACCAACGCAATTCGCACTAGAACATTAACTTTTCAAAATATAAGAAACGTAACTCTCTCTCTCTCTCTCTTTCTAAATATCTCCCTCTCAACTTTTGTTCGCACTTTTCGTAAAGCATTCAACAGCTTACTCCCCAAGTCAAGCGTGAAGAAGTTTTACTTCAAAAAAACTTGTTTTAAAAAGCGCTTACGAGGAACGCATCATCAGTTGAGTTAAACATTTTCTGCGCGTATCCATCCTCCCCGCAGGCAAAATAGGACGGGCTGCAAGACCTAAGCCGAATAAACCCGCGGTCGAACGTCAAGTGACGATCGCTGTGGTTGCACTAATCAGCACCGTCAACAGTTGAAGTATCATTATTTACATTGACATTTTTTTATTATTTTATATTTATTAATAAGAATCATTAACTTATACACTAACAATAATTAACGGTTACATTTACAAATGGTAGAATTTAGTGCTGCTATAATCACAGATGATAGACTGCGTGCATTAATATTTTATGCCGAGCGAGTAAATTAATGGGATTTTAATAATCAACTAAGACGGCATGCACTTACTTCTAGCTAACAATACATTTCATTATTCACAACAACTATAAAAAGTTTATAAAAATTAAATAAGTTTATTCATTCCTATTTACAAATTTTAAACACAATAAAATCATACATTACGTACCTATCATATAGTTTTATTTCTAATAATTTTGCCAATTACACAACATTATTTAATAAATAATAAGAGAAAAAAATTGTATTGCTGTATGTTTGTAACGAATAAACTCAAAACTACTAATCTGATTTCAAAAAGTATTTTACCATTAGAATGCTACATTATCCTTGAGTAACATAGGCTATATTTATTACTAGAAAAAATTTAGGGATCCCTACTAAAACTTCAATAATATATTCCAAAAAAAAATTAAAAAAATAGCCATAATAAATACTTGATAATAAGGTTTTTTACTGTCGCTTTAGTGTAATTAAAAATAATACGCTATAATCTAAAAATATTGAGTATATTGAAGAGTACCTCTATTTGGGTCAAAACATTTCGTTCGAAGAGCCCGCAACCCGTTAAGTAGAGCGCCGTATAAAAAAAGCATGGAACAAATACTGGTCACTCAAGGAAGTATTTAAATCAAAAATACCTTTAAAACTGAAGAAGAAGGCAATGGACACTATAATCCTTCCGACTCTACTCTACGGATGTCAAAGCTGGGCACTGGCTAAAAATGTGATCCATAACATTCAAGTTTTTCAAAGGGCGACAGAGAGGAGCATGTTGAGATTAAGACTTAGCGACAGAAATACAAACAGAGACATACGAAACAAAACTAAAGTAATTCACGCCGCAGAAATGGCATTTAAACTAAAATGGAGATGGGCCGGGCACGTAGCGCGGGCTATGGGTGGAAGATGGAGCGAAAAGATCCTCTATTGGTACCCCAGGAGTACAACTCGCCTGCGAGAAAGACCAAGAAGGCGATGGCGCGATGACATTATCGGAGTAGCCTGCGCTACGTGGACACGTTTAGCGCAAGAAAGATGCGAATGGAAAGGGTTGGAGGAGGCCTTTACTCAAAGATGGGTATCCCTACAATAAATAATAAATTATATATACAAACACAAAAACAAAATGTATTACAAATGTATAAATATAACAATAATAAATGTCTATAAAAATAATAAATAAAATAATAAAAATAAATAAATATCCTTGGAAATTAAGGAATGTAAAACTATAATAATGAAAATAATAATTAATATAATGTTGGGAAAGAAAAAGGCTTAAATAAAAAAATTTTGAAATGATACTATAATTTGGCTACGGTCGTGTTTTTGTTGACAAACCACGCGTGCGCTTCGCACGCGCCCGGTCCAGTTATTAATAAATATTTTAAATATTTTTCACGCCACCTGTTTGTCACACCACAATGTCAAATTAAATGTCATGTAAACCTCACCGAAAGCAGGTGATTAAATACCTACGGCTGAGGCGGGAGTAAAGTTGTACTGAATTTCATTATGCCCTTGCGGGCATAATGTGATTTGAATTTGAAACCTCATCTGTATTAAAATTTGAACCAAAATAAACAACAATAATAACTTATTCGTAAATATAACTAACCTCTTCACAGAATGCACCAATCTAGATTTGGTTTTTTCTCGCAGAAAGTGTGAAAAGTAGAGTATTCTTCTCGTGGATAAAGCTGTCTGCATATTGGGCGTGCTTATATTCCTCTCTGCACTCAGGATTCTAGTAACTCACTCGCTCTGCTCGTAAGTTAACTCTAGAATACTTCGTTACGTTCGGGGTTCAACATAGCGCCCGTGACGCAAGACACTGCTTATTAATAATCTACTATTGTTAGTGTTTGTACTTATTTAGGTAACAGACAACCCTAAGCTAACTCCTTCTTAAACAGTTAAAATAATAATAAAGCTCAGATTTACAGTAGGAATTATTTTAATCCGAAATAATTAAATTCAAATTACGATTATATGGCGCTATATCCTATTTTATTGATATTAAAGTTTCACATCAATAAAACGTGCACTAACTATTCAGTATTTATAACTATTGCCTTTTGTAGCCTTTAGCCTGTTTGTAGCCTCTCATAAAATTACGTTGCTTGAAAAGAGCTGATAAGACTTATTACGCAAATAAACAGCTTGTATCCTTGAAAAGGCTTGCCCGGAGAAGTGCTATTTTATAAATTATAGGCTAGGGTTTGATCGCGATCCCGCCTGATGGTAGGAAAGGAAGAAAGAAAAAACATTTATTTGTGCGGGTACAAAACATACACAGCACACAAGTAAGATACACACAATAAAACAAAATCATACACACAAAAACAGCAATACCCAACAAATGTGTGTCTCACAATTACCTATATATAAATGACCGACGTCACAAAAAGACGTCCAGCTCAGCATTTATTATTGTGTTTAGCATTGTAAGCGATTATGCAGTCTACGATCGTACAGAGAAACCTAGAAGAAACCTATTCACTCGCGACTTGAAGATACCCAGGCTGTAGCTATCAGACACAGACTCAGGCAAGGCGTTCCACTCCTTGGCGGTGCGCATAATAAAGGTGGAAGAGTACCGCTTTGTGCGTATGGGATATATATCGAAAGGCCATGCAAAAATTTGTGCTACAGTAGGAATCGAAACTGCTACCAGCTGCGTCTCAGCCGGCTATTCGCACACTGAGGTCAATAGTCAATACGTGTTAAACCAACTGCGCAGTTTACATAATAAAGTATAATTTATTTGCATTTTAAAATAACCTATTTCTAGACAGACCGTTACAACTTTTGCATAAAGATAAAATATATTGCGAATATGTAGTCACTTACATCAATGGTTAATACTATTTTAAAAACTGTGTCAAATCAAATCAAAAACATTTATTTGTGAACAACACCAATAGTACAAACAACAGAACAAACACACACAGGAGACATAACAAAAAGAACAAAGAAACTAAAGCCAAAAGATTAACATTCAATAAATATGCAAAATATTGCAGTGTGTGTGTCTCATCGTACTCACTGCATGTGTCACAAAAAGGATGTAGCTTAGCATGTGCTGGGTTGCAGTAGCTACCCAGCGCTGGTCTTCCGTATCAACAACTGAGTCCATGAAAACTCGCTACTTGTATAAAAAGGCAACTAACTAAACAAAATAAATAGTTTTCAGAACGGTGATGAACTTTTGAATTATTTGTTATTGATAACGTTATAATGTTTTACCACCCAACGAATAACAATATAATAATAAAATTTTAATCGTTGATTATTAAACAAGGGGATAAAGCAGTGTCTTGTGTCACGGGCGCTATATTGAATCCCGAAAGCAACGAAGGATTCTAGATGTAAGTCACGAGCGGTGCGAGGGAGTTACTAGAATCCTGAGTGCAGAGAGGGATATAAGCACACACAAGATGCAGACAGCTTTATCCACGAAGAGAATACTCTATTTTTTCTATGTCTTACGTATCTTATAAAGCAAATGCCGCGAAACATTGTTACAAAGACAAAATTTGTGTAACAGAAAGTGTGAAAACTAGAGTTTCTCCTCGTGGATTCTCTCTGCACTCAGGATTCTGGTATTCTAGTCCCACTCCGCTCGTGAGTTAACTCAAGAATCTTTCATTACGTACGGAGTTCAAAATAGCGCCTGTGACACAAGACACTACTTTATCCCCTTGTTTAATAATCTACTATTTAAGCTGTAAAATTACTTATAATAAAAATCCTTTACAAAATTTATTCACCTTACTACAATCAGAAGTTCCGTTGTTTAGCATCCGTCTCCATCATGAGACCATCTCCATGGTACCATATTATTGCATTGCCACCGAAGCTATATAAATTTATTCCTAATTTCAGCTCGGTTGGAGGGAACTGGTCGCAAGATTTGACCACCTCACAGCAAGTTAATTAAACGCTTGTAAAACACAGACAACAAACGATCCTAAAGCATTGCGTTTGTTATCTTAACGTTAAAAGATAAAAATAGAAATAAAATGAGGGATATTCATTTTTGATATAAGAAAAAAATAGTTCCAGCTAGCGTAATAGATGGCGCTATCTGGAATTAAGCCACCAAAAACATGATTTATATGCCAAAATCTCAAAGACACAATATCAAAAATTGCCCTAAACAATCTCGCTTCGTCAAATTAAACAAACACTTTTTAGGGTTCCGTAGCCAAATGGTAAAAACGCAACCCTTATGGATTCGTCATGTCTGTCTGTCCGTCCGTATATCACAGCCACTTTTTTCCGAAACTATAAGAACTGTTGAAACTTGGTAAGTAGATGTATTCTGTGAACCGCATTAAGATTTTCACACAAAAATAGAAAAAAAAACTATAAATTTTGGGGGTTCCCCATACTTAGAACTGAAACTCAAATTTTTTTTTTCATCAAACCTATACGTGTGGGATACCTATTGATAGGTCTTCAAAAATGATATTGAGGTTTGTAATATCAGTTTTTTTCAAAACTGAATAGTTTGAGCGAGAGACACTTCCAAAGTGGCAAAATGTGTCCCCACACCCTGTAACTTCTAAAATAAGAGATTAATAAAACTAAAAAAATATATGATATACATTACCATGCAAACTTCCACCGAAAATTAGTTTAAACGAGATCTAGTGAGTAGTTTTTTTTAATACGTCATAAGCCGTAAACCGCAATTTACCTTTCATTCAATCAACTAGTTATGGTACGGAACCCTTCGTGCGCAAGTCCGACCCGCACTTGGCGGGTTTTTTTTATTTGAAGCTCCTTGGAAAATATTATTTTGACACGGCAACTGACATTGGTAATTATTTTTGCTCTAACAGAGCTTATGATGAGCAACGCCATCTGTTAGCATTTATAAAAACTAGCCCGTGAAACTCTCATTGGTATTCTAAACGCGAAATAAATTTAGAATTCTGATGAAAGGATACTGTTGATTTAATTTTGACAGGTAAAATGCCGCTTTCATTTGATTTTTTAAATTAATTCTAAGAACGAATGTTTCATGTTCGTACACATTTCGCACATCTAAGTACGTGATATTTTTTGAATATTTCGACAAAGGTCATTAAAGGTCAAGCAATTCTCCGAAATATATCCCATCACACTAATATTAAAAACGAGAAAGTTTGTATGGTGTCAATGTTTGTTACTCTTTCTCGTCGTAACGGCTGAACCGATTTCGATGAAATTTGGTATGCACGTAGATTATAGCCTGGATTATAATATAGTACCTCACTGCATCAACTTAATAAGATGTTAAATCTATGTTTTTCAAGAAGCGAGTTAATGGAAAGATTTTGAGAAATAATTAATCTTAGACCGTACAGTTTTGACGTTTATGAAATGTCATATACAGTGGACTGTTATAGGTTGATGACGATGATAATTCACTTTAAAAATAAATAATTTAATTTAAATAAAATTAATATTTACGGGGGGCTCCCGCACAACAAACCTGATTTTTTGCCGTTTTTATAGATAATGGTACGGAACCCTTCGTGCGCGAGTCCGACTCGCACTTGGCTGGTTTTTTACATTTTATTTCTACACGCAAAAAGGTTGTCGTAATTTATGCGCTTTATCCGTAGGTGACTGTGTACATATAACTTTTATATACAGAAATATAAAAGGTGTGTGACGACCTCTGTGGTACAGTGAGCGAATAAATAAAGCTGGACATTTCACACAGCACTATCTAGCTCCGAACTAATCAGAGCTAGTACTATGGAAACCGTATAATTGATAAACACATAAAATAGAAAAGAAGTTTTTTTTGTATACATATGTACATAAAATATATAGAGAAGCAACCAGACCTGGAACAAATATCAGTAGTATAAATAAATAAATATTGCTGAACATTTCACACAGCGCTATCTAGCCCCGAACTAAGCAGAGCTTGTACTATGGGAACCAGATAACTGACAGAATACATATGTACGTTTTTTTTTGTAAATACATACTTTTAAAAGGTTAGCTGTCCCGAAGCAAGTTTCGATCTTCTTTGTACACGTCCTCGTAGTAAATAATGACAGCTAACGCTCATGAAGTTTCGTATTAAGTTACGTCATTCTCTTCAAGTATTTTATGATACTTTATGTGTCCTAGTGATTGAAATTAATTATATCGATAATTGCTAATGTTAGATGAGTATGATAAGAAATTAATTATTTACGTTTAATGATAAAATGTACGTTTATGTTCGTAACACTTTAGACATCTGAAAAATATCTTTTTGAAAACAATCAACCCTTGTTCAAAGGGTCTCACAATAATAGTAACATCGGTGAAAGAATAGTTTTGTGTTTGAATAAGGTTAATGTTAATTTTTAAGTGAAATTTATTTTTTGTTTAAGTACAATAATAAATTGATTGGTAGAATTTGGTTGTAGTATAATTTACTAATGCTACAAATAATATAATTATTAAAAAAAATTATCGATAGATCGATTGCATTATCTACATCATTGGCCATGAGGCACATATGCCTCATGGACGTACCAGTGCAATCACCCATGAGGCACATGTGCCTCATCGGACAGCTAACCTGTTAATATATAGAAAAACAACCAGACCCGGAACAAATATCTGTAGATCGTGCAAACGTTTGTTCCGCGGCGGGAATCGAACCCGCTACCTCCTGCGTCTCAGCCGGCTACTGCATGACGGAGGTCGTCAAATGTATGTATGTATGTTTGTTTGTTCGCGGATAACTTTCGAAGCATTGATCTGATCATCGTGAAATTTGGTAGCTATGTAGATAATGATGGCCATAATGCTGGTGTGACTAAATGAGCCAAAACTGTTGGGGGGATTGTTGTAATAATGGTGGGGGGGTAAAAACAAAAAATACTTTCTCCGGGCGAGCAGTTTCACAAGGAACTCTCACTATCTTATGTAACGACTATACTAAAATTGACGTATTTGTATACTTTGACAACTCCTTAAATCATATTTAGCCACTAAATACGTTTAGGCACGTTGCGAAAGTCACTCTTAATACACTACCCGGTAAAAGAGCATAAAACATACGCGCAAAAATCTTTTATGAGAATTACATCATTACATATGTGGGTTTTTCACGTGGGCTACAAACATAATGATATTAACTGCCAAAAGATCCCCATCCGTTCGAAATACGACTCTATTTCTTTGCAATAAGAACTGTAAGTTTTTAAGGCTGTTGGCATACAACCTTTTTAAGTAGGTAGCGTAAGGACGCGTGTAGGTGAATGAGAAGTATGTCAATGTTGGGTGATTTTGTCTTGCTTGTAAGTAATTTTAATCTGCTCTTAAATTACGACCTCCATGGCACAGTGGACGAATAGCCGGCTGAGGCGCGTAGCGGCTTCGATTCCCGCCGCGGATTAAATGTTTGCACGAGCTACAGATATTTGTTCCGGATTTGAATATTTTTCTGTATGCACACTGTTATGTTATGTACGACATTAATTTAAAAAACACATCCGGAATCGTATTAACTGATTTTAGAGGTGGGTTTAATACCGGCAGCTTGAATTTTCATCCAGTAATAGATACATTTCTAATAACAATTGTTGACGTAATTCGGCGGCGCCTTAGCGACGGTTCCGCTTAGTCAGTTTAACAGGTACCTACTTACATGATGTATGAATATGATTTGTTCACCTATTTTATACAGGCTGTTTCATCATTACCATCATATCAGCCGTAGCACGTCCACTGCTGGACAAAGGCCTCCCTTATTGATCTCCAGGAACTGCGGTTGAAAGCGGCCTGCATCCAACGCCGACCTGCGGTTCTTACCAAGTCGTCTGCCCATCTTGTAGGTGGACGTCCTACGCTGCGCTTGCCGGTCCGTGGCCTACATTCGAGAACTTTCCGGCCCCATCGGCCATCTGTTCTGTGCGCTATATGGCCTGCCCATTGTCACTTCAACGTGCTAATCCGTCGGGCTATGTCGGTGACTTGAGTTCTCCTACGTATCTCCTCATTTCTGATTCGATCCCGTAGAGAAACCCCGAGCACAGCCCTCTCCATAGCTCGTTGAGCGACTCTGAGCTTATTCATAAGGCCAATAGTGAAGGACCACAGGCTGTTTAAAAATGTAAAATTATCTACGGTATTTAATTGCAAAAATACCCATTTTACAACAATACTAGTCATTAGCCCTACCCGTGTTTTCATTTAATGTCGTACATAACAAAACACGTGGTACTTTAAAACGTTTTTTTAAATGCAGACTGCTAGTGCAGCGACACTAGGTGTCGGATTTAGGGCTACCAACCGTATAACTATACCTTTACAAATGCAGCAAGAGTAGTAGAATTCCTTGTCAAGCTCTTAGGTACTTATTACTCGTGCGCGATAACTTGGGACCTGCTAGGAATGCGACTCCCCGACCGCTTCCCCTGCACTTCCCCGATGGCGCCCGTATTGTACCTTTCGCATCACTATTTTTTACTAGGATTTTTAGTCTCGTACTGGCCTACGTCACGTAACGACGCGCGCTGGAATTCTTTTAGTTTTCGTTTGTGTTATTGTTTTGTTGTTGTAGTTTTTGTTGTTATAGTAAATGTTGTAAATTTATCGGATACCTCTTCGTCAAGTGATTATAGTGGGACTGAGGACGAAGAACAACCTCTAGAAGGCATAAATCCACTAAGTAGTGACGAGATAAAATAAATGTATAAACTTAAACATTGTATTTTTATTTTATTCAAATAGTGTAAAAAAGATTAGATAAAAAGCAGCGTTACTCCCTGAGTAACATAATAGATTAGGTTAAAAAAAACAAAGACGAAGCCGCGGGCGGCTGCTTGTTATGTTCGCTTTTTTGCGGGCGGTACAAACACGGCAATATGACGTCACCGCGCTCAGGTTCCAACTTATCGCGCACGGGTAATACCATCTTTATAGGACCTACAATCTTCATAATGTTCTTTATAATGTCTTTTTCAATGTTCTATTTTATTTTATTGCCTTCTGGTTTGTCTGTACTGTACTGTTGACCAAATAAATGTATTGTACTTAACTTTAATTTAGTAGAGCTCACCCGGGGGAGTGCGACCACCATACCTGTTTCTGCCGCCAAGCAGCCTTGCAGTGTTTCGGTATGAATGGTATGGTTTCCGGTGAAATTACAGGCACATGAGACTTTACACCTGTATGCCTCAAGTTCATCGTAGGGCACGTTTCTAAGGTGCGTGACCTACGAGGCAATATTTTGCTATAGGGGATGGTTAGGTACTAGGGAATGCAATCCCGATCCCGCGGGATCCCGATCTCGTGTAATTTTTCGGGATCAATCCCGACGCATCATATGACGAGATCCCGTTCGAGATTGACGGGATTGGGCGGCAGTGGTCAGCGACGCTACACACGTCCACTCGGGGCGCAAGCGGCGCGCTGACTGACGGCCGCGAGCGGCAGGAACGCCAAACAGCGTTAGAAAACTATTCCGACTATTTCCGAATATTAGCGACAGGTGACGATAATTATTTAGTTGGTAAGATTAAGGAATAAAGATTTTTATTTTCTTTCGAGTAATATGTTATTTTAGTTAACCTCATTATCACAAACAAGCAGTTATTAGCTTTTTCAGTCATCCGAATTTAAAATTTTTTTTAAACTAGACGGGATCCCGAAGAATTTGCAATCTCGAGTCGGGATTGCATTCCCTATTAGGTACCTTTAACATCCGGTGCGTGTTTCATCTCCAGGTAGTACGAAACAATAAGGAAAAATCTCGATTTTTGGATCTCAAACCTCATACACAGTAAATTGGTGTTTTTCGGAAGACAAGTGGACTTATATTTACGAATGAGCTAAAAAAAAGGTTTCATCATCATCCACTGCTGGGTATAGAAAGAAAGAAAGAAAGAAAGAAAACATTTTATTCAACAACCACACAGTAATAAAGGAAAATAAAACACAACAACAATATAATCTAACCTAAGCACTAACAAACTTAAAAGCTCTGTGTGGAGATGAATAGGTACTCAGCTCAGCATGATGCTACGGTATGTTAATATGCCGCAGCGCTGGTCTTCCGCTGAGTCCAGTTTATGTTACCTCACGTACCTCTTGATCAAGGGTAGCCATAATAAGACAAACACAACTATTGTTCAAATCAAACCGTATTAAATACATGCATTACAAAATTAAATACCTACTATTTTAAACCAATAAAACGATCACTACTAACTATCACATTAAACAAAAAAAAAATTCACGGGTATATTTAAGACAAGACATGGAGACCGGAGAGAAAGAGATAGAGAGCTTCAGCTACTGCCATTACGGTTGGTTTAGCTGTGTTGACAGAATATCAGCTTTGAGTCTTCTTAATCTAAACAAATTAACTGAACTAACATTACATAGGCCTCTTTGTATCTGCCATTCTTCCCGATCCAGTCTGAACCATATACGACCCACGGTCTTATTGATGTCGTCGACCCATCTCGCTGGTGGACGTCCCCTATTTCAATGCCCAGTTCTCGGCATCTACTTTGTTAGTCCCTTAGTCCACCTGTCGTCACTACGTCGTGCCAAGTGTCGTGCCCAACTCAACTTAAGCCCCAATAAAAAAATGTTTAGACGACAAATTTCAAATGTACGCAGAATCTCGTACGGTTGGCAACCCTGACTGGTTTGTATGTATTTCTATAACAGACGTGGTGGCGGCAGCTGCACCTCAGTCGGCAGTTGCAGGTAGCGACGGCGCTTGGAACAGTACCTTAAATGTCATAATAAAACGAATGTATGTATCTGTGTCGTGACGTATGCAATTGGCTTTATAAGGCGATAAGACAAGCTATGTGGGGGAATGTACAACAACTTAGAGCAACTAGCGCAACGATGCATAAATGTATTTTTTTTTAAACTGGATAAATCTTCGTTTGACCACAATCTCACCTGATGCTAAGCGATGATGTGGTCTAAGATGAAGCATGAAGATCTAGAAGAAATCTATTCACTCTTACCTTATAGAGACCCGGATTGTATTCTTTAGGAAAAACAGACGACGGCAAAGTGTTCCATACCTTAGCTGTACGGTGTGTGCGAATGGGTGGTATATCAAGTAGGTACGGATGGTACTGAGCCGTGCGCCTGCTTGTCCTTCGATGGAAGGTAGATAGCGACCAAACATGTTTAAATTTGACGTATATGTAGGTATGTTACAACACTTACAACACTCTAAATCATATTTAGCCACTAAATACGTTTAGGCAACGTTGCGCAAGCCGCCCTTAGAGAGTTGTCTAATCATTCAAAAATGTAAATTTTAAACATGTTTAGTCGCTAAACACGTTTAGGGATCATTGTCCAAGCCGCGATTAGAGTGCAAAAAGTCTAGTCGTGAACTGAATCTAATAATAAAAACAATAAATATAAATATTGCTGGACATTTCACACAGCGCTATCTAGCCCCAAACTAAGCAGAGCTTGTACTATGGGTAACCAGATAACTGATAGAATACTTATATACTTTTTTTGTATATACATACTTTTAATATATTATATAGAGAGAAACAACCAGACACGGAACAAATATCTGTAGATCATACAAACATTTGTTCCACGGCGGGAATCGAACCCGCTACCTCCTGCGTCTCAGCTGGCTTTTCGCCCACTGTACCACGGAGGTCGTCATCAATACCTACTTCTTTAGAACAATTCAGTAGAGTAGCATATCCTCTAAGAAATTAAAACGTAGGTGACAAGACATGCTATGTGGTTGAGTTGCCAACCGTACTTTTTAATAATACTAGATTATTAAACGAGGGGATAAAGCAGTGTCTTGCGTCACGGGCGCTATATTGAATCCCGAACGTAACGAAGGGTTCTAAAGTTAAAATCCTGAGTGCAGAGAGGGATATAAGCACGCACAAGATGCAGACAGTTTTATCCCCGAGAAGAATACTCTACTTTTTACACTTTCTGCGAGACAATAAACCGAACTAACCTCTGCACAGAATGCACCTGCAGAGGTTAGTTCGGTTTACGAATAAGTTCTTATCGTGTGGGTCTCTTTAGTTCAAATTTGTATACAGACTAGGTTCCAAATTCAAATCATTCCGGCTCCCGGCTCAAATAGATAGTATAACAAAATAGATAAATACAGAAGCTAAGTTTAGCAACTATAAATAGCAATAACTGGCGCACGCACACATAGACGCGTACTAAACCCTCTTTTTACCAAATTTAGCTTCTGTGTCTAGCTATTTTGTGCTTCACACAACCAAGACCTTAACCCAGCCAAATGCTCCGTAGTCACTTTCACCCGGAATATTAAAATTATTACATTTTGTAAGTTGTTGATTGTCTATGTACCTATGTCATTAAAGCCGGGGGATTCTATTCCGTTTTTTTAGAAATTTTCGTGGATTTTCACATCGTGTGTGCACAATTTGCGTTCTTCAGATTCCCTCCAACTTAAAACTCCTGTCCATACGACAGAGTTTTATAGTCGATCCTTCACTGTAACAGCCGTACGATTGTGGAACGCTTTGCCCCACTCTATAAGAACATCCAAGTCTATTAGTAATTTTAAAACAAAAGTGCACACCCATTATCTGTCCTTGTGTTGAAGTTGTAGCTGCTTGTTAATTCATCATAACCACTTTTAGAGTTGCTTATTTAAATTAAATTTGTGTTATTACTGGTAATTTAGGTTTATAGTATGTAGATATGTTTTTAAATTTATATAGATGCACCGCCGTCATGTATTACATTTTTATCCTGTCCATACAAAGGTTGTCTGGAAGAGATCGCTTTTAGCGATAAGACCGCCCATTGTACTAAATCTATTTGTAAGAATTATGTTCTGTATTTTACTTTGGTGTACAATAAAGAGTTATCTTATCTTATTATCTGGCTTATCTCTCAGAATTACAATGATACTGAGAGGTTATTAATTACACCAACGTAAATCGGTATGTACCTAACAACACAAATAAGAAAAATATATATATATATACTAAAGATGTATACAAATATAATTTACCTCCTACTTACATATACTTTACATAAGTACACCGTAATACTCACCCCCCCCCCCCCCCCCTCCTCATTTACACCACGTATGCACTTCTAAATTACTCCACAACTACATCCATAATCATATCTGACCTCATCTACATTTGATATTGATACTTACTCTGCATACTACTCTAAACAACCAATTGCAACTTAATTATTATTTTAAGATATAAAAAAAACAATAGACACGAAGCATTGCAAAAATACAGTCGTATTTTATTCACGGGTGCGGTGTGAATACCGATTCTAAAAGCCGATAAAATTCCATAGACAACAATAATGTAGGCATGTCAGCATTGTTGGAAATGTGCGAGCGATACTTCTTTTTTTAAACGGTTATAAATGTGGAGATTGTAAAAGAGATTGGCTATAAATGGCCAAAAACTAGTGATGGGATGTATTTTGAATGAATTAATGAAAAAGAACAGCTAAAAAATGTAATCATAATGGGCGGTTTTATCGCTTACCAGAGAGATCTCTTCCAGTATTTTATTAAAAAACTAGCTGACAAATCCGCAACTTCGCACGCGTAGTTTTTCAATAATTCCTTTTCCTCATAACTTCTTTCGGTCTTGCACGGTAAGGCTGAAACTTTCAGGTATTGTTACCAGGTCTATAATAGAGCAATATAACCTTTGACCTTGACTGTGGACGGCCCGGTATAAAAGATATGACTTAATTAAACATGCGTATTGTGCTATATTGTCATACGGGGTAAATGCATCTAAAATAAATCTGTTTTTAACTTTTTTGCCATATATTATAAGGCACCTGATAGATAATGACCCCATAAAGACTTTTGGCTTTGGCCAAGAGCGTTCATATTCAAAATATACCTATTAATTATTAATAAAAAAAAGTGTCACTCCGGGAGTGCTGACAGAATTGAAAACTTGAATAAAAGCAATTACACTACAGATACTCAGAGGTGTCAGTGTCAGTGACAGGTGTCAACAGTCAGTGTCAGTAGTCAGTGACAGGTGTCGTTAACAGTGTTGTGAGTTCAATGGATTTTTCCCATCTCAAAAAATTATCAACGCGTTTAAAGAAGTTTTTACTATGCCCAACGCGCCTAAAGAAGTTTTCGAAATCGAAAATATAGGTGCAATCAGTATTTATACGGTTTTAATTTAGAATAGAACTCAAATCCTACCTAGAATAACAATTAAATTAGCATTAAAATAGTATCAAAATAGTTAATGCACTCAAAATCACCCATTCTTCGACAAACAAAGAACCCTAATTAGAAAAACCAAAACATTGTATCACAGCTGTGAAATAAGAATTGTCATTGAGAGTACATGTACGTACCTGTTAATAAGTTAGGTAGTAAAACAAGAAAAATATGTAGGTAGTCCTTAGGAAACCAATACAATATTGAGGTTTTGTTAAATTTTTTTTTTTGCCATAACTGTATATTAACCTTATTAATAATAATTAATAGGTATATTTTGAATATGGATGCACTTGGCCAAGGCCAAAAGTCATTATGAGGCCTTTATCTATCAGGTGCCTAATAATATAAGGAAAAAAAGTTAAAAACAGACCTATTTTCGATACATTTCCTCGTATGACAACATCGCTTAAATACGCATTTTTAATTAATTCATTATGGGGCCTTTATCTATCAGGTGCCTAATAATATAAGGAAAAAAAGTTAAAATCAGACCTATTTTAGATACATTTCCTCGTATGACAACATCGTTTAAATACGCATTTTTAATTAATTCATTATGGGGCCTTTATCTATCAGGTGCCTAATAATATAAGGAAAAAAAGTTAAAAACAGACCTATTTTAGATACATTTCCTCGTATGACAACATCGCTTAAATACTCATTTTTAATTAATTCATTATGGGGCCTTTATCTATCAGGTGCCTAATAATATAAGGAAAAAAAGTTAAAAACAGACCTATTTTAGATACATTTCCTCGTATGACAACATCGCTTAAATACGCATCTTTTATACAGGATCGTTTGAGATCAATGTCAAAGGTTATATTGTTTTAATATAGACCTAGTAACAATACCTGAAAGTTTCAGCTTTACCGTGTAACCAAAAGAATTTATGAGGCAAATAAATTCCATTTTCATACATTTAAGAGGTTACATTTTAAGTGCTCATTAAAATAATTTTTATATCCTAAGACTAAGTACCAAGTAAAATAAAGTAACTCCATATAAATAAACCGATTTTATACCGAGGTCCCTAAAGTAAACCTTATAAAAATTCCAAAATAAATATACATACATCAGAATAATTGTACGTTTTGTATATATATTCTTTTTGCTTGCCAAAATGGATTAATGCTCACCAAATATTGTTTTACTGAAATAGTAACATTTATACCAAAAACTACAGTCCTAATTTGCCTTGGTGTAATCAAATTATCCAACCTAAATACAAAATACATATATTATTGTCAAACTAAGATGTCAAATTAAGATTTACGCATTTTTAATTAATTCATATCTTTTATACCAAAACATCCGCGATCAAGGACAAAGGTTATAATGCTTTATTATAGACCTGGTAACAATACTTGAAATTTTCAGCCTTACCGTGCAAGACCGAAAGAAGTTATGAGGAGAAATTCCTTTTTCATACATTTCAAATGTTTTAATTCAGATTTAAACGGTTTTTATTTAAAAAATCAAATCTCGAGACTGCCATATCATTGAATGTTTTCATGTTTATGACAAAACTAAATACTTAGAACTGTAAAAATCAATTATCATTTTCATAAATCCTATGAAAGGGAAGCTTGAAACACGTCCCACAGTGCGTTGTCAGCTTGTACGTTGTGCGATGTTGCCGCTCTTCAGATTCATTATAACTTCAGCCTCTAGTATTTTTTCGAGATTTGCACACATTTTATCAGAATTGCCAGAACATGAAAGTTTCCGTCAAAATAGGGATTTTTTTTAGGAAAGGAAAGCCTTGCTAGTGCAAGAATAAATATATGTATTATAATCAGTACATACTTCTATGATCGTATCATTATCACCTAAATGAGGAAATACCTACTTAATTGTAAAATAAGAATAGCTACGTATTTTTATTATATATTTACCTACAGATAAGTAGAACACTTTTTGAATCAAAATAAAAAAACAAATGCATACCTACTACAAGTTCTATTAATTTGAACTGGAAACATAACTACTCAAATAATGAACACAATACATACATTAAGTACCCTTTGTTTCGAACTTTGTGTTAAGCGCCATCTAGGTAAAAAACTATGCGTTACTTTGTATGCTACCTTCTCACGCCATCTGTGATTAAGCATATGAAAGTGGTAAATAATCAATATAAAATAAAATCGTTAAATCTTATTTTATGGATAATATTACTTATTCTAAAAAAACTAGAAATATTTGGGTGTGTTTTAGTGAAAGTTTATTTTTAATTTGTTGGTTGCAATGACCGCTTGGAAAGTTTTCAGGCTATGAGACAGCGCCATCTTGAAATAATACGGCATTTTGAGCTTTTTGCGGGCTACGATTTCTTCTAAAGACATTGTCAGTCTATTGATATTACTCTCTGGTCAAAAGGAATGTTTTTAGCTGTATACAATCAAACAATTTTAGTAGTATTTCCTTATACTTCCGAAGCAAGTTAAATAACAATGTAAAAATACAAAAACTCGCTTGAGGCGTCCTGTTGCGTCATTTTATTATTTCAGGCTAATGAGAATTCGTTGGCGTGGTCGTGCGTCGACTATAATTAAAAAGGCCGACATGCTTGTATTTTATAACTAGTTGTACATGGATACACTCTTTTTTATTTTTTTGTCGCTAACAAAATTTTACGTGGTTATTTTACACAAAAAACGTAAAAAAATCGGAACGCCTTGCCTGAGTCTGTGTTTCCTGATAACAACCTAGGGTCTACAAGTCGCGAGTGAATAGGTTTCTTCTAGGCAAGCGTGTACCATGGTAGACTGCATCATCGCGCGCCATCTGGCGATATCATGGTCAAACGCTAGACTTTTTATATATTTTTTACTAACCTATATTGGTTTCCTATATTAATTCCCCAGAGCCAGAAGACTAAAGTCTTCAACCAGTGTGTGTTGCCAGTGATGACCTATGGCACTGAAACGTGGTCCTTTACTCATGGCCTCATGACCGAGCTTAAGGTCGCTCAACGAGCTATGGAGAGGGCTATGCTCGGGGTTTCTTTGCGTGACAAAATCCGCAATGAGGAAATCCACAGAGGAACTAAAGTTGCCGACATAGCTCTCAAAATTAGCAAGTTGAAGTGGCAATGGGCAGGCCACATCGCTCGTAGAACCGATAACCGTTGGGGAAGAAAGGTTCTCGAGTGGAGACCACGGACTGGAAGACGCAGCGTAGGCCGGCCCCCCACAAGGTGGACCGACGATCTAGTAAGAATCGCGGGGAGCCGTTGGGCGCAAACGGCTACCAACCGCTCGTTGTGGCGATCTAAGGGGGAGGCCTATGTTCAGCAATGGACGTCTTCCGGCTGATGATGATGATGAACTTATATTGTGCCACTGCTGGGAAAAGGTATCCCCATTTCCCCTCCATCTCCATCTGGTTTGAATGCATCCAGGTCGTCTCTCTATCTTTTTCTGGGCCTACCTCGGCTGCGTAGTCCGTTCGGTAAAATTTATAAATAAAATATCTTTGACAATTTCACTCCATCCAAAGGTTGTCTGGAAGATTTTCTAATGATTTTGCCTGATTTTTAATACCATCTCAAAAACTTTCAAGCATGACGGGACTTGAACCCACAACCTTCCTCTTGATACGAGCATGCACTGCCAACTATGATAACAAATAAAAAAAACTGTATTTTAATTTCTGCCACGTGACCCGCATGGAAGAAGGTAGATGGGCAAAAGAAATCACAGGATACCTGACTAATTTATGTACGTAATTTAGTAATAATGTTCATTGTTCATATCAGCCATAGAGGTCTTATACAATCATTATTATAAATACGGGATTTATCACGTATTGTCTTATCGGTGTTTCGCCCGACAATGTTTCTACAATATGTCTTATACAATATTTAGTTCCGAAAATCAAACTAGATGTCTGTTTGTTTGTTACCTTTTCATAACTAAACGGCTAAACGGATCGTAATGAAATTTGGCAAGAAGATAGATTATATCCTGGGGAAGGACATAGGCTACTTATACTATAAATACCACGCATGCGAAGCCGCGGGCGGGTCAGCTAGTGTGTTATAAAAATGGAACACTCTTAGGCCTTGCATATCTAACGATCCCTAAACTTTTGTTGCGACTGAACATGTTTAAATAAGACGTATTTGTATGACTTGACCACTCCTTAAATCATATTTAGCCACTAAATACGTTTAGGCCTCGTCGCTCAAGTCGCTCAGTAAAAATTCAAACGTTCGCATTTACAATAGGTAATAATGGCGCTATGGTACATCCTTCTTACTTACTGTACCTAATAAGATAGAATGCGATTAATATGCATGCCTGATGTTGAGTGAACAGTGAAGCCGTTGTATGGTCACGACCTAATGAATACCGGCTAGGAATCAATATTCAAATAAAAAAAACAGAGTCTATGTCAAATGAATGTGCCTACAGATATGCTCGATTATTTACGATTGACAAGTGTGGAGCGTGCCATGTTAGGCATCTCGCTGTTGGACCATATACCCAACATCGAAATACGACGCAGAAACCAAAGTCGTGGATGTAGGTAGAAGGATCAACCAGCTGAAGTGGAGATGGACTGGACACTTGGCAAGGAGGAAAGACGGAAGATGGACGAAGGCAGCAACCGAGTGGTGGCCGCAAAAAGGGCGTAGGCCAGTTGGCAGACCACCAGCCAGATGGCCGGATGACTTCGCGAGAGTTGCGGGAAGGCAATGGATGCGCTTGGCACAGCACCGGAGAGAATGGCGTGATAACGAGGAGGCCTATACCCAGAAGTGGATGGATGTGGGCTGAGATGATGATGATTTCAAGTGTGATAAAAAAACCGAGTAAATGTCTCCAACAGACAAACGACATTGTATTTTTGTCGATTGCCACTGTGGATCGTTTTCGTCGATCGATAGATCAAGTTTTCGATTCTAACCTTGATATTTATTGGTCGCTAACAGACAGCAACGATTGATAAAATCGAGCAAATCTGTAGGCCCCACCCATTCACCCATTTCACTTGGTCCAAAATTAATACATTTTTGCCCAATAATCTTTACTTGCTGCTCTTGCGGGCACATATTAGTTTTTTAACTGATTTTCTTGTTTTTTTTATATAGCCTTTGTCCCACTGTTGGGCAAAGGCCTCATATCTCCACTTATCTCGATCCTGTACCAAATCCCACCAGTCCCTATAAAAAGCGTCCAAATCATCGCGCCAACGCTTCATAGGCCTTCCACGGTGTCGCTTTCCATCTACAGGGATCCATCCAGTTACGACCTATTTGGTTGCATGCGGGAGCCATGACCCGCCCAATCCCATTTTAACTTTTGTTTTTAAGATAAAACGGGTCTTTTCGCGCACAGATTTATATCAAAATTATAATTTTGTCTAACCTCGACGTTTCGGCCAAGTTACATCGGCCGTGGCAGCGATGCCGGTCTTTGAGCGCAGCGAGGTGTTCCGAATCCTGTCTAGTTATATTCTATTCTATTTTCTTGTTATCTATACTAATATTATAAAGAGGAAAGATTTGTTTGTTTGTATTGAATAGGCTCCGAAACTACTGGACCGATTTAAAAAATTCTTTCACTGTTGGGAAGCTACACTATTCCCGGGTGACATGACATAGGCTACTTTTTACCCAACTGCGCAGAAGGAGGGTAATGTTTTTATTGAAATACTACGCGTTCGAAGCTGCGGATTTGTCAGTTAGTTTTTACTAAAATGGTATAATTTACAATGATTAAATAGTAGTGAATAATAGTTTTTAAGTGTCTCGATATTTTCAGCACAGTTGCTACGCTACTCAGTTCACAGTTTACAGCAGTTTACTCCTGATCATGGAGTATCTTAATCATGCAATTCAAATTATGGTTAATATCCCGTTTTTAGTAAAAATTGCGTTTATAATCATGAAAGTTTCAAAAGTAAGATTTTCTTGATGTCATTATGTATACCGTAACACCATTATGTAACACATAACATACATATTGATGTTACCTTAGATAGTGTGTGAAAAATGTTAAATATAGTATTAAAATCTAATTTGTTTTAGATAGAATCTTATTGTTCTCTGTACGGTCTCATGACGAATTATTATTATGGGAACATGTTTTGTAGTTATGTAATGACGCCATTTTTACTGACGAAGATTTATTTTAAATACGTTGAGGCCTTGCATTTATCAATTTAACCAGAAGCTGCAGTACCTGCGTTATAGATAGATGGGTGAAGGACGCAGCCGCTGCAATGCCTGGGTTATAGATGGATGGGTGAAGGACGCAGCCGCTGCGGTGCCTGGGTTATAGATGGATTGGTGAAAGACGCAGCTTCTGTAGTGCCTGGGTTATTGATGAATGGGAAAAGGACGCAGCCGCTGCAATGTCTGGGTTATCTACAGATAGATGGGTGAAGGTAGCCGTTGTAGTGCCTGGGTTATATGGGTGAAGGACGCAGGCGCTGCGGTGCCTGGGTTATAGATGGATTGCTGAAAGACGCAGTTACTGCAGTGCCTGGGTTATTGATGAATGGGAAAAGGACGCAGCCGCTGCAATGTCTGGGTTATCTACAGATAGATGGGTGAAGGTAGCCGTTGTAGTGCCTGGGTTATATGGGTGAAGGACGCAGGCGCTGCGGTGCCTGGGTTATAGATGGATTGCTGAAAGACGCAGTTACTGCAGTGCCTGGGTTATATATGCATGGGTGATGACGCAACCGCAAGAATTAATGAATATTAATATTGAATTTAATTGTTTTGAGTATAATTATTGAACTGAATTAATTGAATATTTATACAACACAAATACAACAACAAAACAAATAAATAATGAGCGGTCTAATCGCTAAAGAAAGCAACGTGGAAGACATTGCTTTTTTCTATAGGTATAGCTTTTAGATTTTAATTTATTTATTTATTCTGCTTACATGTACATAGGTATACCTTTTTCAGGTAAAATAGTAAGTAGTTTAGGGAGTAAGTACATATACCCTGTAAAGGCACTGCAAGTTGGGATTGCGCCTTTTCAAAAAATACAATAATTAAACATGAATCATGGTTATTATTTGTTATACAAGTGCAAGGTTGCTTTTTAACCGCGAACCTAATTTTGATGGCCGAGCTAGCGAAGGATTCTAAAAATGATGAAATTCGAAAATTAGAATCCTGAGCGTTAGCGAGGGAATCAATAGAGCACGAGGTGAAAAATCTTTGCACTCGAGTGCAACACGTAACTTTTCATTCCACCTCAGTAGTAATACACCAAGAAGATTCCGAGTCTTAGTTTTTAACAAATTAAAAAAGGTTGTATGATAAATTCGGCACCATGGAGGTAGAAGTAAATAGGTTTAATGATGTTTTGAATTCACAAACTTAGTACACACGATGTTCTAAATTCAATTTACTTTATCCTCTAGCGGATAAAAACTGCTTTTGCACGACATCGAAGAGCAAAAATACTCTTTCCGAGATGGGGGGGATGAAAAATAAATTAAAATTAGTTATGTGACATATGTCAAATAATACAGTAAAATAACAAAGGTATGTCAAACTATCGGGTAATAATAATAACCAAGTTTTTGATGGACAGGGGTATATAAAGAGTAATCATCATCATCATATCAGCCGTAGGACGTCCACTGCTGGACAAAGGCCTCCCTCATTGATCTCCAGGAACTGCGGTTGGAAGCGGCCTGCATCCAACGCCGACCTGCGGTTCTTACCAAGTCGTCTGCCCATCTTGTAGGTGGACGTCCTACGCTGCGCTTGCCGGTCCGTGGCCTCCACTCGAGAACCTTCCGGCCCCAACGGCCATCCATTCTGCGCGCTATAAGGCCTGCCCATTGCCACTTCAACGTGCTAATCGGTCGGGCTATGTCGGTGACTTGAGTTCTCCTACGTATCTTCTCATTTCTGATTCGATCCCGTAGAGGAACCCCGAGCATAGCCCTTTCCATAGCTCGTTGAGCGACTCTGAGCTTATTAATAAGGCCAATAGTGAAGGACCACGTCTCGGTTCCATATGTCATCACTGGTAACACACACTGATTGAAGACTTTCGTCTTAAGGCACTGAGGTATGTTGGACGAAAAGACGTTGCGCAGTTTACCAAACGCTGCCCATCCGAGTTGGATTCGACGATTGACCTCTTTCTCGAAGTTGGACCTACCTAATTGGACTGTTTGTCCTAGGTATACATACGCGTCGACAACTTCAAGAGCCGAGTTCTCAAAGAGTAATAATTCATACAAATAACCACGTATGAATGGATGAAATTTACGTCTTTTATGGAGTGATTTTAAAGATATACGAATAGGTGATGCAATATAGTAAAAAAAAAAAAATTTTTTTTTTTTTGATAGTAAACGAAACCGTGGGTGGAAGCAAGTCTGAATATTTTCTCAGACGTTAGTTTTTATATGAAAATATCTGCTTTGCATCTTTATTTATTTAAATTACATTCAATGGGCCTACTCGAAGAGAGCTTACGTTTGTGGGAAATATGTTAATTTTCAATGTGGAGAGCTTTTACAAAGAATTAAATACTTTTATTACTGTTAATATTATTTATTTTATTAAAAACCGATACAGCTTCAGCTGGTAGCATGCGCAGTGCGCTCTGTGAGATAATGTCACGCGCATGCCACGAGAAATTTCGATGTTGAAATGTCAACCTAGGTCTTCAAGTCGCGAGTGAATAGGTTTCTTCCAGGCAAGCGTGTACCGCTCAACGTGCTATGGAGAGGGCTATGCTCGGGGTTTCTTTGCGTGACAAAATCCGCAATGAGGAAATCCGCAGAAGAACTTAAGATGCCGACATAGCTCTCAAAATTAGCAAGTTGAAGTGGCAATGGGCAGGCCACATCGATCGTAGAACCGATAACCGTTGGGGAAGAAAGGTTCTCGAGTGGAGACCACGGACTGGAAGACGCAGCGTAGGCCAGCCCCGCAAGGTGGACCGACGATCTAGTAAGTATCGCGGGGAGCCGTTGGGCGCAAACGGCTACCAACCGCTCGTTGTGGCGATCTAAGGGGGAGGCCTATGTTCAGTAGTGGACGTCTTCCGGCTGATGATGATGATGATGAAGCGTGTACTATCGTAGACTGCATCACCGTTTACCATCAGGCGAGATCGTGGTCAAACGCTGGCCTATAATTTAAGAACCAAATATTGCATAATTTCTTGTTCACCAACTCTAACACCCACGCCATGATAGATAAGTGTGTCGTCATTCGCCGCCATTATGTTTGCAGCCATAAAATTCACGTCTTTTTTAGAGTACCATGCCCAAATACCCTGTCTGTCCGTCTGTCAGCAGGCTGTATCTCATGAACCGTGATAGTTAGACAGTTGAAATTTTCACAGATGATGTATTTCTGTTGCCGCTATAACAACAAATACTAAAAATCAGAATAAAATAAATATTTAAGGGGGCACCAATACAACAAACGTGATTTTTTTGCTCGTTTTTGCTCGTTTTTGATAACGGCAACAGGTAGACGAAATATTCACAGAATATTTACTTTAAAAATAAATAATTAAATTAACAGACATGATTTTTGTGCCGTTTTTATAAGTAATGGTACGGAACCCTTGGTGCGCGAGTCCGACTCGCACGTGACCGGTTTTTTCTGCACATTTTTGTTCTGCCATTGTTTATTGTATAACGTTCTCTGTTTAAAACTTCTTTTTATGTTTTTTTAAGTATCTTTAAATCACTTCCGCTTTGTAGGTATTTATAATTATCTGTTAGTCTCACTCGGTCTTAAAGGCGTTAACGGAAGACCAGCGCAGGTTCTAACGTCCTGCAGACGTTGAGACCGTTTTGCAAAATTGATTTCGGCGAATCGGCCTTTGGAGCCCAAACACCTTCCAAGTTACTCGGAAAAATGTTGACACGGCAATTCACTTTCCTTCAATAATCAGCAACGCTATCTGTTAGCAGGTATGGCCGTGAAACCCTTTATTGGTTTAAAATAGTAGGTATTTAATTTTGTAATGCATGTATTTAATACGGTTTGATTTGAACAATAGTTGTGTTTGTCTTATTATGGCTACCCTTGATCAAGAGGTACGTGAGGTAATATAAACTGGACTAAGCGGAAGACCAGCGCTGCGGCATATTAACATACCGTAGCATCATGCTGAGCTGAGTACATATTCATCTCCACACAGAGCTTTTAAGTTTGTTAGTTTGTTAGTGATTAGGTTAGATTTAATTGTTGTTGTGTTTTATTTTCCTTTATTACGGTGTGGTTGTTGAATAAAATGTTTTCTTTCTTTCTTTCTATTGGAGCTGATGATACACTGCTATTCCTGGTATGCTGGCGGACTTGGAGCTGGTGTTGCCTTAATATAATCAGGCTGCTGTTGCTCTGTATTTGTTAGCGTCAAGTTACCCATCTCGGCTAAAAACAAAGCATCGTTTATCATCTTTTCGGCAATGAGTCTTTGCTGTTTTGGCAGATCTCGCAATTTCATTGCAACGTTTTTGCCAAAAACGTCAAATCTGTCGTCCTTTTTAATTGGACGTTTGAAATGCTCGGGTATGGATTGGAATCTTTCATTAGACAAAGCTGTCTGATCCAATGAATTGCTCGATCTTTTCCGAGGTCTTGAATGGCGTGGCTCATAATAGTTGGGTGTTAGGTATTCTTGTGACTCCGTGAAATCTGTCTCTTGTAATGTGACTCCAATAACTGATTCATTTTCCTGCAACCAAAAAAATTAGGTATAAATCTTGCTCGACATTTTACATAGCGTCATCTGGCTCCAAACTAAGCAAAGCTTTAATATGGGAACCAGATAACTGATAGAATACTTATATTCGCGATTTTTTTTTTTGGAAATATCACACTAATATTATAAATGCGAAAGTTAGGATGCTTATTTGTTTGTTTGTTATTCAATCACGCCGTAACGGTTGAACCGATTTCAATGAAATTTGGTATATACGTAGGTTATAACCTGGATCACCACATATGCTACCCTTTATCCCATAAATCAGTTCTCACGGGATAAAAATGGGATTTCAAAGTTTATATATGTATTTTGCACTCCAGAACAACGCGGGCGAAGCCACTGGCAGCAACTAGTATACTTATAATATATATATATAGAAACAACCAGACCCGGAACAAATATCTGTATATCATGCAAACATTTGTTCCGCGAATCGAACCCTGAACCTTCTGCGTCTCAGTCGACTATTCGCCCACTGCGCCACGGAGGTGAATTGTATCCTTATATGTATCTGCTTCAATATGATACATGTATAGAGATCGTATTAAATAGTATTAAAGTGGCTTACATCCGGGATGTAAATATACACTTTAAAAAACATGACAGTAGTTATAACAAATCTCATGCATAAAAAAACATAACTAAAACCAGAAAAACAAAAAAATATTATTCGTAATTTTTTACTATCAAAATAATGCCCCGAAATAAACAACCAACTATTTGATCTACAGTTAACGGGTAATCAAATTACAGGGAACGGGAGTTCATATAATTGGGTACTTTTTTGGGGTACAAAATGCAGTTATACTGTAATTCAGATTGTTGGCTGCATTTGTGTCACTAAAGCTACACGAATACCAAATTTCGGCATTGTGAGGTCACCCTGTGAATTTTGTCAGTGTTGTTTTTATTATGGCTAATAACTCAAAAACTACAAATAATAAACTAAAAATAAAAAGAGAGTGGAAATGTTCTAATAAATACCTTTCATTTAACGTCCCATTTGACTTAATAGTCCCATTTTAAATTTTTTTATCCCTTTTGAACCCCAATATCTCAACAACCCCCCATTATTTTTAGTTCATTTAGTCACACCAAAATTGTGCCATCACTTTCTACTTATGTGTCAAATTTCACGATGATTAGATCAACGCTTTGCAAGTTATCCTCGGACAAGCAAACATACATACATACAACGCCGATTTTCCCATGTTGATTTGGAGATCTCGCTTCGTTCGATCAACTATGTCAGAAAATTACAGTTACCTATGTCAAGATGAAACAGAAACAGAATTTGACTATATCAAAATATTTTAACACGTTCGTTGCATTACGAGATCTATCAGATCTCTTGCAGGACTTTTGTATTGTGCGTTGACTATAATCGTGTTGTTTCACTCCTTGCGGGAGGCTCTAACGTGCAAAGTTCTTTAAGTATGAGTAAGACAAATATACATATTTGCTTCCTATTTAAAGGTGAATTCAAGAACATAAAAAAAATATAGAGATGGATTAAGTCCCTAATGCACAGTAGTATAATTATTTCCATTCCTTGCGTTAGGAGACCTGTCGGTACTCGTGAAATCGTACGCCTCGTGGACGCAAGAGAGGGAGAGTGGGCGGCGCGGGCGCCGCGTGACTCAATTTAGTGTTGTCCTAGCATCAACGTGGGAGGTCGCGCGCATGGTTCGAAAATATCACTACGTAATTGTATTTTAAAGTTTTGAAGATAGTAGATAGTATTATATATTGAGTTTGTAAGATAGTATTCCCATCACTACTTTACTACATATATTGAACTATCTTCGATTGCGGTAAGAGATACAATCGATACCTAATTTTTTTTGGTATTTGTAGTTTATTCTAATGTCATAACTGCGTGCGAACCTAGCAAAATGTAGAGCAATAGCCTCTCTTGACCCAGAAAAACCTCAAAATATTATGTCATTGGTTTTTTGGAAGATATAAATTATTTTCAAAACTGTATTTTTAGGAGACTGATTAGGTCTCAAACGCACCAAAGGGTAGGTTAGTTTCGAGATCTTTTAGGTCTCCAAAGCACCAGCTGAAAGTTTTTTGAAAATGATGGCGCAGTGAACGTGTTAAAGGTGAAATTTTTCGAGTGCTTCAAACTACTAAATTTTTTGAATAACTTCAAAATGTTGAATTAAATATTCCATCAGAAAAACCAATTTAATATTCGTTCCTTTTCCTTTGAGAAAGAGCATGTTGAAACTGTTACGAAAGGCTAACCTTGAATACGTTTCAAAGAAAGTTAACCGTGTGTTACGAGCGAGGCGCATTGTTGAGAACGCGTTTAGAATTTTGACTTCTAGATTCAGAATATTAATTAGCAAAATTAAATAGAGAATTTACAAAATTTCATACTAAATAGGTGGGCCTTTGGTGTGGGACGCCATATGCGTCGATACCACGGACTTCACGTCGATACCCTTGCGCCATCTCATCTGTCTGGTACAGCAGTTGGGGCCGGTGCGGCGGCAATCTCAGCCGAAGATCTCAAGCGGCGCAAATATGGAAGTCTCGACAGAGCTTACGTGTTTGAGCCATTCGGGGTCGAGTCCCTGGGTCCATGGGGTAGGTACATAGGGCCCATCGCGTTTTTATAATTCTTTCTGGGCGTCTGGTCGAAACGACGTGTGATCCGAGAGCTGGCACTTATCTGGGTCAACGCATAAGCATTGCAATTCAGCGGGGCAATGCAGCCAGTGTCTTGGGGACACTTCCGCCTGGTAGTGATTTGGAGCCGTTGAGCTATCTATAGATCGTTTGCAACGGTCTTTAGATGATTCAGCTGTTTCGTCTGTATTTTAGTCATATTTATTGTTATTATAAAACTAATAAATAAAATAAAAATATATACGGATTATTTTAACCAAATATTTGTCATTCATAATATTCATATATTTGTAGTGTACCTGTTTCCAGCGGCTTCGCCCGTGTTTTCGGTGCAAAAACTCATAAAGAAACTTTGACATCCCATTTTTATCCAATGAAAACTGATTTATGGGATAAAAAGTAGCACATGTGTTAATCCAGGTTATAATCTAAGTGCATACTAAATTTCATCGAAATCGGTTCAGCCGTTACCACGTGATTGAGTAACAAACAAGCATCAAAACTTTCATACCGGGGAATTTCGGGGAATCAAGAAATTGACATTAACAGCACTGGTTATCAGTTAGCGAGGCTGTCTGATTCGATTACAATACAGAGAATAATCGGAACTGCATCAGCGTGTGGGCAAGAACGAAACAACAACATATCCTTCTCTCTCGCACGATTTTTTGTTCACCTATATTATGATGTTCAAAGTTCAAATAGATTGACGTGTCGCTTATTATGTTGGTTGATATTATTTATTTATGGATCGGTAAATAGATATATGAAGATACATACCTCAGAATCATCTTCAAGATGCACTTCAGTGTAATCTATATCAGATCGCGAAGATCTCGGCGATCCTTGTTCCTCATCAACAAACTTCAGTAGATCGTAGTACCATAATGTAGGCTGGTACACAGCATTGCCACCAGACCTCTTTGAAATCTCAATCTTTCGTTTTTCTTTTCGGTATGTTGTACGAAGGCCATTGATTTTTTTGGTAACCGTTGCCCGACTTGCCGTTGGGTCTATCTGCCTTAGTGCTTGCACCAATCTATTGTATGCAGCCGTTTTCTTTTCTCTATTGTGATAGTCTTTATTGTGTATTTGCCAAAGGCTAGGCTCACTTCTGTACATGTTGATAAAATCTATTAAATATTCACGAACACCGCGACTTTCACTGGACATGTTGGCGTCAAAGCTTCACAACACGATCGACGTGCATACCAGCCGGCGGCTGTTTTATGACTGAATACGTACGAGTAGGTAGGCTTGATCGTCGCCACTCTTCATGCCGCACGTTCCAATAAATTGGAAGGGAAATCGACTTACACAACTGCTATTTTGTAGGCTTACATAACACACTCGCGCGACCCAGTTTCGTTGCGTTGCATGCAATACACACAAATCGTTTCAAGTATGCTTGAGTCGTGCGAGGTCAATATCCGTGTCATGCAAAAGGGATCAGAATATAGGGTACATAAATTTCAATGTTACATTTTGATAATGATGGAGTGCAAATATAAATTATTCTATAATGTATATATGTCGTGCGAAATATTATCAATCAACACACAAATAGGAAAATAAAATCAGAAGTCAATACGACTTGATCGAAGTGTTTGACCTCCACGCGAAACTACCCTATATAGTAATTACTGATTATAACGGGCATTATTTTTTTAATTTATATTTAGTAAATATCCGTCTTAATCAGCAGTATAGTGATTGCAAAAGTTTGAAAAATACTAGCTAATACAGTGTCCGGTAAATACAAAATACTAATAATTTATTTTTAACTCTTGTTACTTTAGTTCTTCTACGTATCTCCTCATTTCTGATTCGATCCCGTAGAGAAACCCCGAGCATAGCCCTCTCCATAGCTCGTTGAGCGACTCTGAGCTTATTCATAAGGCCAATAGTGAAGGACCACGTCACGTAGGAGAACTCAAGTCACCGACATAGCCTGACGGATTAGTATGTTGAAGTGGCAATGGGCAGGCCATATAGCGCGCAGAACAGATGGCCGATGGGGCCGGAAAGTTCTCGAATGGAGGCCACGGACCGGCAAGCGCAGCGTAGGACGTCCACCTACAAGATGGGCAGACGACTTGGTAAGAACCGTAGGTCGGCGTTGGATGCCAGCCGCTTCCAACCGCAGTTCCTGGAGATCAATGAGGGAGGCCATTGTCCAGCAGTGGACGTCCTACGGCAGATATGATGATGATGATGACTCTTGTTACAAACCTGTTAAACATATAAATAATAAGTCATTATTTTAATATCGTCTCTAGATACAATGTTCAACTGTTTCTTCTGTATAATCATCATCATCATCATCCACAGCCCGACTTCACCCACTGGGTATAGGCCTCCCCAAGTTTGTGCCATCCGCCACGATCCTGCGCTTATCTCACCCTTTGACGGCCCGCGACTCTAACGATGTCGTCCACCCATCTCGCTGCCGGACGTCCTACCCTTCTACAGCCATTCCTCGGCCACCATTCAGTTGCTACCCTGCTCCACCTGTCATCACCACGTCTTGCCAAGTGTCCCGCCCAAGACCATTTGAGCTCCGTAACTCGATTCCCAACATCATGAAAATACATCTGTATACCTAATAGAGTCTTGTAAATAAATAATTGTATATTTTAAACCGACTTCAAAAAAGGAGGAGGTTCTAAATTCGTAGAAATCTTCTTTTTTTAGGGTTCCGTACCCAAAGGGTAAAACGGGACCCTATTACTAAGGCTCCGCTGTCCGCCAGTCACCAGGCTGTATCTCATGAACCGAAATTTTCACAGATGATGCATTTCTGTTGCCGCTATAACAAAAAATAATAAAAACAGACTAAAATAAATATTAAAGGGGGGCTACTATACAACAAACGTGATTTTTAAGCTCGTTTTAGCTCGATATTGATAACGGCAACAGTTAGAATGAAGAAGTGAATATATAACTAAATGTTCTGTGAGTATTTCAAGCGTCTGCCTGTTGCCGTTATCAATATCGAGCAAAAACGAGCAAAACAATCACGTTTGTTGTATGGGAGCCCCCTTTAAATATTTATTGTATTCTGTTTTTAGTATTTGTTGTTATAGCGGCAACAGAAATGCGTCATCTGTGAAAATTTCAACTGTATAACTTTCACGGTTCATGAGATACAGCCTAGTGACGGACAGACAGACAGCGGAGTCTTAGTAATAGGGTCCTATTTTACCCTTTGGGTACGGAACCCTAAAAAACACTTTACAGATTTCAAGTTACGTACCTACAGTTGCCGGTATCAATCAAAAAATCTGCAAAAATTAACACAGTTCTTTGATTTGATTACTTAGGAATAGGATACAAAAATAATTTCCATTCGTTCAATAGCTACGCTAGGGTTGCCACCCGTACTTTATAATAAAATCTATAAATATATATCTTTATAATAAACTCTATTTTGGCCAATCGTTCTTTATACTTTATGAGGGCAGTAAAGCACGTGAAAATACTTTATTTATACTTGTGAACATTTTTTTTAAATGGACTGCTACTTTTTACGTGTAACGGAACGGACTGCTTTGGAATGTAACCTAAAACGTCAATGTCATGTCATGTCAACTTGTGATTTTTGCCGTTGCTGTTGTTTTTATTTTCACTTCTTGTTTGAGTTGTTGTTGTGATTGCAAAGCGATAGATTAGTTGTTTGATAATTCTATAAGAAGGATGCAGCAGCATCCGATACACAGGAATCGAATTCTACAGTACCAGTACACCGAAAAAATGTTCTAAAAAGACGGATACAAATCAAACAATAAATGTATATTGAAGAGAAATAGTCTAGTATCTACCTACTTTATTTTCAGATGTTGTGCTTCTATTTAGCCGAAATAATTAAATTTACTGTATTTGTAAATAAAAGTAAAAAGGTGGCAACCCTTACTACGTAGTAACACTTACTACTTTTTATTTACCGACGTAAATAAAAAACAAAACACCATCCCAACGAATAAAAATATTTAAATTGAACATAGCAATTTCAAAAATGCACGTCTGCCCACTTAAACATTTAACCCACTGTCGTCTGGTTAATTCAATAATTGCACACGTTCCAGAAAATATGCGAAAAACACGTACAAACACCGCTTTAATTTTATTAAAGAAGCGCCTGGCTGCAAAGAAAATATTATGTTGCGAAAAAAAATAAACAAAATCGCGCGTTCTATTTTTAAATTTATCTCAATTTTACTTTTTTCTCAGCCAGTGTTCTACCACGGCAAGTCGACTCGATTGCACGATTATCGATATGATAGGCAGATATCGATTACGCTTATAGCTTTCTCATGCTGTTTTTTGTTTTTATTTATCGCTCGGTAGTTGTTTTACGATGACAGTTGCTTATTTTATTTTAGTATCGACGCGTCGTGCTTGTGGGAATTTAATATTACATACGGTTTAAGGTTAAGATTATTTATTCCTCATAAAATTTACAAAATAAATCACTTCCTGATAAAACATGAAGTTCCATTCTAGTTACGTAGGTAAAGGTAAGTACACAATTGATATTGCAATGAGTTAAGTTTACCCAAGTTTGACGATTTTGCGTGGCCCACTGCTTTGACGACCTCCGTGGTACAGTGGGCGAATAGCCGGCTGAGACGCAGGAGGTAGCGGGCTCTAATGTTTGTATGATCTACAGATATTTGTTCCGGGTCTGTATGTTTTTCTATATATTATAAACTAGCTGACCCGCCCGCGGCTTCGCATGCGTGGTATTTCAATAAAAACATTGCCCTCATTATGCGCACTTGAGTAAAAAGTAGCCTATGTCCTTCCCCAGGATATAATCTATCTCCTTGCCAAATTTCATTACGATCCGTTCAGCCGTTTAGTTATGAAAAGGTTAAAAACAAACAAACAGTTACTTTCGCAGTTATATGTCTATATATAAACCTTCCTCTTGAATCACTATATCTATTGCTGAAAAGTGCATTAAAATCCGTTGAGTAGTTTAAAACATCTAAGCGAACAGACAGCGGAAGCGACTTCATTTTATACTACTCGTATGTAAAGATAGGCAAGCGCTTGAACCTCACCTGGTGGTAAGTGATGGTGTGCTCGAAGATGGAGCACGCTTGCCTAGAAAGAACCTATTCACTCTTGTAGACTCCAAAATTATGCTGGTTCGCAAAAACATACGCCGAAAGTGAGTTCCACTCCTTACGTACGTTCGACTAAATGATCACGGCAGAAAAATCCTCTGGAACCTCACGGTGCATACCACATCGAATGACAATAACCATATACATAATAACAATTCAAAATTAACTCTGTCTACTGGTATGTCTGTTTGTTTCGTCTTCACAACTAAACGGCTGAACCAATTTCTATGAAATTTGGTAAAGACTATGGATATTTAATCGGTATTATTTACCTGAATGCGCAAAAGGAGAGTAATGTTTTTATTGACAAACGTGCGAAGCCGCGCTCGGAAGCTTGTTCGGAAACAATTTCACGTCAAGTCAGCGAAGCTTTTCTAGAATCGCACTGAAGTACGACATTGCTGGACATTTCACGCAGCGCTATCTAGCCCTAACTTACACACATTTTTGTTTTTTTTGTAAATACATACATAAAATATATAGAGAAACAAATATCTGTAGATCATGCAAACATTTGTTCTACAGCGGGAATCGAAACCTCCTGCGTCTCAGCCACTGCACCACGGAGGTCGTCATATTATTATTTAAAACTTAGCATTTATGTACAACTGCTTTTAAAGTTCTGTTAAATAAAAATAATTCTTATTCTTATATTAAAACCTTATACAAATACCTACCCATAACAAGTTTTTTTATATATAAATTATAGGCTAGCGTTTGACCAAGATCTCGCCTGATGGCACGCTATGATGCAGTCTACGATGGTACACGCTTGCCTAGAAGAAACCCTATTCACTCGCGACTTGAAGACCCCTAGGTTGTAGTTATCAGGAAACAGACTCAGGCAAGGCGTTCCACTCTTTGGCGGTGCGCTTAATAAAGGTGGAAGAGTACCGCTTTGTGCGTATGGGAGGTATGTCTACCATGTAGCGGTGGCGCACCGCGGAGCGTCTGGTTGTCCGATGAATGGGGATGGTGGGATCAGGTTGAAAATTTCTGCAGCATACTCACAAATTACACTAAAACAAGTATACAAGTTACAGGAAAACAATTGTACAAGTTTCAAAAAGCAATTGTAGGTACAAGTAAACACGAAAACAAATGGTACCTAAGTAAAGCTGTACGTCGACGCAATGGCCACAATTCTGGGAATCCCATTGTTTGCAATAATTAATGTGAACGCGCTTTACTTTAGCCACAGGATGTACAGGGTGTCCTGGGACCTGCGCCGGCGCCGGTCAGTGCGGTTACTCGACAAATAACAGCCGTCACGTACATACTCCCACACTTGAGTCCACTGTCCACTCCCACACACCCCCTCTCTAAAAAGCTTATTTTATTTATTAGTAAATAAAAAGCACTTTTGATCACTATTTTGGTGTTTGAATTTAGAACACACCAATATATTCGACCTCCATCAAACTTTTTTACTCGATACAAACTCCTTGTGCAAATAACTCCTCGATATTTGATTGGTCGACATTTTCGACAAGGAGTTTAGCATTAGATTAAAAACTGTTTTGAGTTCTTTGCTGTTATTAGTAAATTGGCGCTATTTTGAATACTGTAAGTTGTACGAATACAAATTTTAGTGTTATATATTAATAAATCGATTGAAAATGCATTCAAGTGATGAAGAAGACGTGGAGTTTATGAAAGAGAGGTCGGCCGACGTAGTAGTAAACTTTTTTTTATTGATGATAGCCAAGCGCTTGACCACTACCTGATGGTAAGTGATGGTGTGCTCGAAGATGGAGCACGCTTGCCTAGAAAGAACCTATTCACTCTGGACTTGAAGATTCCAAGATTATACTGGTTTGGAAAAACATACGCCGGAAGTGAGTTCCACTCCTCACTTGTGCTAACAAGCAAAGTTGAAGCAAATCGTTTGGTACGGCAAGGTGGTATGCCGACCAGGTATGGGTGGTACTTCTCGGTTCGTTTGCTTGTTCGGTGGTGGAAGGGAGAAGGAGGGATAAGGTCATGAAGATCTTGCGCACATTCACCAAAATGTATCTTGTACAAAACTGAAAGTCTGGCTACTTGGCGTCTATGCTCTAGACTTTGTAAATTGGCTTCCACTAGTGAGTCATCTCATCACCAATGAGTCTAGCAGCACGTCGCTCAATCGATTCAAGGGCTTCAAGCTGATACTTGGCTGAGCCATCCCAGAGATGGCAGCAGTACTCCATATATGAGCGGAATTGTGCTTTGTAGAGACTGAGCAGCTGTCCCGGTGAGAAGTACCGCCGAACCTTAGCTAGGATGCCCAGCTTCATAGCAGCAATTTTGGCCCTAGATTCAATGTGCGAGCCGAAGTTCAGGTTGGACGTGAGCTCAACGCCCAACAAGCTCAAACTTTCAGAAGTTACGACTTGACGAAATTGCTACTTGTTGGGTCACGGCTGGTTTACATCAAAGCCTACGATGAGTTTTGCAAATGGAAAAATGAAAAACAAACCTTCGGGCACATTTTCAGAGTATGTTTTCCTAACTTATTTTAATGTGAAATTTTATTTATTTAGCCTTCTTTTTTCTTTATGAAATGTCTATTTTCGCTTAAATCTTTCTTTTTCTCGTAGTCATTGTATAAAGTCATAGTATGCAACTCATGAATAAAACGGATTTATATCGAGGGATATGAATCACTCGCGTCGCTTTAGGATTCATCTACGGCCCTCGCATTAACTTCGTCCGTTATTCACTAATTGCCTAAATACCTAGGTACACACGGCTACACATTAAGCTGTACATTTCCAGTATAATCTGACCTCGCATTGGGTAGGCTTTTCGTAGAATGAGAGGTCAGCTTATTCTGGATTATATAGATTAATGTATAGCCGTGTGTACTATAATTTCAACTATTCAATCATACATTGTTGTTTTGTTGCTTTTTAAACAAATTCGCTTGCTCAGGATTTCGCACGGATAATACACGTGATTGTCAAAATGTATTTATTTATTAAAATCACAAGGAACAATTTGAAACGTCGATCAATCGCGATGTTATTCTATTCCCCTTCCCCTCCCCCCACTGCTCGAACCTCACGTGAATAAATTACGACCCCCCTAAATGGAAGCTGCACAGGACAGTCCAAAATGGCGACTGCTTTTATCGGAGGCCAAGACACACTTCGGGTCGCTGAGCCATAGGAGTAAGTAAGTAAGCGCTAGCTTATTCTGTGCCATCTGTGTTCTTCACCCACGCTTGACTTGGGGAGTGAGCTGGTGAATGCGTTATGAAAAGTGCGAACGGAAGTTGAGAGAGATATACGTTAGTGAAGATAGAAAGAAAGTTACGTTTCATATAATACTGTAGGAGCAAGCGAGAGAGGTGCGCGCGCACATTTTCTTTCTCTCTTCCTCTCATAGCTAGTGAAATATATATATCTCAGTGCAGTAGTTCGTTTGATTATTTTTCATAATTTCATTTCGTTCTTGAACAATTTTAAAAATTAATATTTTGAAAAAGAAGTTTTACGTCAGTCGTGTGGTCTCACACTCGTTTTTTTTCGATTTATTTATGCGTTCTTGTTGTTTTAAAGAAAACATCATTCTATTCTATTATTTCTTAGAAAACCGTAGCTCACAGACACCCTGTAAGCTCATGCTCTGAGCGTAGCAAAATATTCGCTAATGACCAATGCATACTGGAAACTTTTTGCAAAAATAGACGACGGTTAAAATATTACATTTATAAAAAAGTTTGGTTTTTAGCATTCGGATTCATTTTATTAGATTTTTATGGACCTAGAAATAAATAAGTAAAAATACAAATAAAATATAGTAAAATATATATTGGAAAAAATGGTGGTAAAAAATGCGCTCAAATGGGATTGGGCGGGACACATTAGTAGAATGCACCCCGATAGGTGGGCTAATTTAGCCACAACCTGGAGCCCTGATGGAAGACGCGGTCGGGGTCGGCCAAGAAAGCGTTGGCGAGATGATCTTGTTGCCTTCGAGCAGGAGTGGTGGAGTGTCGCATAGGACAGAGATAGATGGAGAGACTTGGGGGAGACCTTTGTCCAGCAGTGGGACAATATAGGTTGATAAAAAAATATATATACCTAGTCAGGTCATAAATTCTGTCACATGTTTAATATAAAATAATTGAAATGATTAAATTCATTATGTAACCATTTATATACCAAAATGAACTTAACAAAACATAGATTCTCATGACACTAAAGTTTATTCAAAATGACCTCCATGATTTTGAATACAGGCCTTCAGTCTGCGCGGCCAGTCGTCTATCGCAGCACGAACGAGGTCCATGTCAATATCGGCGGCTGCCTTAATCAAGGATGTCTTGAGTGACTCCAAATTGGGATGAGGCTTTGAGCACGCCTTTTCCTCCAAGTGTTGCCATATCTTGTAATCTAACGGATTCAAATCTGGACTGGAGGAGGGCTAGTCTTCGTCCCGGATGAAGTCGATTTCACGCGCCGCCAGCCAGTCTTGTGTGCTCTTCGCTCTATGAGCTGGCGCCGAATCTTGTTGGAATACCCAGTGCCTGTTATTGAACATGGTATGAGAAACAGGTTCCACAAGGTTCGTCAGGACTGTATTTTGATACACAACTGCATTCGTTTTTACACCTTTCTCACAAAAATGTACCTCTGTTAAGCCCCAACAAGAAACTCCCAACCATACTATGAGCGAGGATGGAAAATGACCTCGTTGGACATGCGGAATACGGTTGCTCGCTTCTTCACTACTGTGTGCGTACACCTTATCATTTTGTTTGTTGTAGCTCTCTTCTACGGTAAAATTTTTTTCATCCGAAAAAAGATTTTTTTCCGGTATTTTTTTCCCGCGTACCCCTTCAACAAAGCGCGGCATCTCTTCAGTCTCAGGTCCATTAGACGAGCATACAAACGATGTCCTGTTTTTCTTCGATATTCCATGAAGCCCTAAGTCTTCATTTAACACCCTTTTCACCGAGGTTCTGCTTAACCCCATCTGAAGGGCCAACAGTTTCTGCTTACGTTTGGGATTTCTTTGAATTCGCGCCTTCACAGCTTTTATCACTGTTGGAGTCCTAACAGACCCAGGGCGACCACTTCTTGATCTGTCATCTACACTAGAGTCTTCATTGTATCGTTTGATGGTGCGATAAACGAATCTTTTGGTTATATTAAAATTTTTCAGTATGAAAAAATTTGAATTGGCGCGTAACCGCAACGATGCAACGCAATAACTGCAACATGGTCTTCTTTAAGTGTCCACTCCATATTTAAAAATGAGTAAAATTCTAAAAAGTATACATTTTTATTTTCATGAACAATTCGAAATTCGAATTCTATAAACTTTTTTGTGGCCAGCATTCTAAAAGAAAAGTTTTTACTGTGTGACAATACTTATGACCTGACTAGGTATAATAAAATATAAATATAAATAAATAAGTAATGCTGGACATTTCACACAGCGCTAACTAGTCCCAAACTAAGCAACCCTTGTAGGTACTATGGGAAACAGATAACTGATAGAATATTTATATAGGTTTTTTTCGTAAATACACACTTCGACTTCATTGATCGTGCAAAGCGAGATCTCTAAATCAACTTGGGCAAATCGGTGTTGTATGTATGTTTGTTTGTCTGAGGATAACTTTCGTAGCGTTGATCCGATCATCGTGAAATTTGATACATAGGTAGGCAGTGATGGCACAATTATGGTGTGACTAAATGAGCTAAAAATGTTGGGGAGTTGTTGAGATACGTTATCCTTGGACAAACAAACATACATATATACAACGTCGATTTGCCCAAGTTGATTTTGAGATCTCGCTTCGCTCGATCAATAAGTTTTTTTAGAATTTTACATGAATTCAACATCACAGTCACAGCGCTGAATAGTACAGAAGGTCAGCTTAGTACAACGAGCGATAATAGGCTCATATCTTCGATAAAGCGACGACCTCCGTGGTGCAATGGGCGAATAACCGGCTGAGACGCAGGATCTACATATATTTGTTCCGGGTCTGGTTGTTTCTCTAAATGTATTTTAAGTAAGTATTTACAAAAAAAATGTATATAAGTATTCTATCAGTTATCTGGTTCCCATAGTACAAGCTCTGCTTAGTTTGGGACTAGATAGCGCTGTGTGAAATGTCCAGAATTTTTTTTTTATTTAAAGCAGTTGTTTCCAATAACGCTACCAATTGTAGAAAAAAAAAATTATAACTTCCTGTTCCCATGGACAATAACAATTTTAGTATTAACTCGTTACTGATAATTAATATCACAGTAGTTTATCAAACGTATTGTCTATGATAAAATCATTCACACGATCTCGATACGTAGACATGCATCGCTATTTTTATATTGTTACGTTTCTCTGAGAACTGATTGATGGGTCTGAATAATTTTATGTAATTGCGCTGATTCATGCATTTGCATACACGCGGGAAATCTATGGCGCGGAAAAAATGGCGCCATTTAAATGTCAGTGTCATAAAGTTAAGATAAATGTATTTATTGTAAATACGCAATTTATCACGTACCGTTTTATCGGTGTTTCGACCGACGTTTCGTATTTATTATATTATTTATTTATTTAGAGTTTTCTGACCAAAATAATGATGAAGGTGATAAGAAGCCGGCGAACCCCGAGCGCAACTTCAATTCGGCCGCGTCAAAAACTTCGGCCTGAATATCGCTATCCCTGTTTAGTGACGAAGTTTAGCCACGCAGAGCGACAGTGATAGCAAATGAACTATTCTAAATTTGATTAGATTTTGACCGTGTTCCGTAATACCAAAAAGCCGCGCAGCGCCGCTCTAATCCAGCCTTATCTTAAGGGAAGACCGGAGGGGAATCGCCCATACAACACATACTACCAAGATTATTTCTTATTGGAGAATATTTCTACCTTAATAAGGTATTATTTTATTTTGAATAGTATTTATCTAGGTTTCCAACCATATATTAGATCAAAATACTTACCTAAAATGAAATAGAAGCGTATCGCATTCTGCATGTTTTTACGTCATAAAAGACCTGTTTTCAACCTAATTGTCTCGTATTAAAAACAACAACATCTTACTTATCCTAGTCATAGGAACATAGATTATATCATCTAGTTACAGAATAACAACACAATGAGAAAAATACAACAAGTTTTCAGTCATCATTTTTGGTATTACGGAACACGGTCAAAATCTAATCAAATTTAGAATCGTTCTATTGCTATCACTGTCTCTCTGCGTGGCTAAACTACGTCACTAAACAGGGATAGCGATATTCAGGCCGAAGTTTTTGACGGGGCCGGATTGAAGTTGCGCTCGGGGTTCACCGGCTTCTTAAGACGGTTTTAGAATTGCGGACGCATACTTTTCGCATTCTGTAGTATATTTAGTATAAGTATAATATTGCACCCGCGCGAAGCCGGGGCCACTAGTTCACAATATAATACTGAACTACCACTCGATCTCTGTCCTACTATTTTCTATAATTCGTCCATCGATCACGAGGCACATGTCCGACTCTACAATAAGTCGATTACCGTCATTTCCAGCTAGGGAGGGGAACCAGACTGGAGAACCTATCAAGCTGTAAGACTTTTTAACGCACTGCCTACTGACATGAAAATTATCGACAGTCCTTTTAAATTCAAATCAAGACTAAAGGAGATTTTGTTGAAAGGGTGTTTCTATTCAGTTAATGATTTTATGACCTGTAATAATATTGAATAGTCGTTTTCTTTTTTTTTATATAGATTTTGAGTTAATGGTCAATTTAATTAATTTGTGACATGTTTGTATTATTAATTCCTTAGTAATATTATTCTAAATCATTTTTATTTTATATTCTTTTATGTCTATTTTCCATTTGACTTTTCTTGACTTTTTTGACATCTTTATATATAGGTAAGTAGACATTTGTTTTGTTCTATTTTATTATTTTTGACATGTATGTGATAATTTTAAAATATTGTAACTTGTATTTAGGATGGGATTTCAAACATAATTATATAATTGTTTATGAATAAATAAATGAAAAATGAAATGGAAACCTAGGCCGTATATTATCTAGAACTCTAGAACATTCTCGCTATCAATCGTAGAGATATTGAGTGCGATCTAAAAAAAACTGCCAAGTAAGAGTCAGACTCGCGCGCGTAGGGTTCTGTACCATTATCTATAAAAAGGGCAATAAAATCATGTCTTCTGTATGGGAACCCCCGTTAAATATTAATTTTATTTTAATTTTATTATTTATTTTTAAGTGTATAATAGAACTCAATATTCTGTGAATATTTCAAGCGTCTACCTGTTGCCGTTATCAATATCGGGCAAAAACGAGCAATAAACTCACGTTTGTTGTATGGGATGCCCCCTTAAATATTTATTTTATTCGGTTTTTAGTGTTTGTTGTTATATCCGCAACAGAAATACATCATCTGTGAAAATTTCAACTGTCTAACTATCATGGTTCATGAGATACAGCCTGGTGACAGACGGACAGACAGCGGAGTCTTAGTAATAGGGTCCCGTTTTACCCTTTGGGTATGGAACCCTAAAAAGCATTCATTATCATCATCACTTATCTATTCATTTGATTTTAAGCCTTTTTATTTCCAGACATTAATATTAATTATTTTTATAATGTTTTTATACATTTTTTCACAAAGTTTTTTTCTCAATTCGTCGGAATCTTATTTTTTATGTAGATATGTTCTCTGATTACTCGAAGACGCCGGACCGATTTAAGATTTTTTTTTGTTTAAAAGGGTAAGTTTACTTCCCAGGTAGTCCCATTGGTACCAAGGATCTGATGATGGGATCCCAAAAAAATCGAAAGCAACCCTCAAATTTTTCTGTTATCTGACGTCGGTTATGTTTTTATTAAAAATTACTTGTATTATAAATAAGGGTCAATGTATAACTAAATCGTTTTTAATTTTTACTTAGATACTTAATATACTATAATATTAATAGGTATATATATATATATATAAACAAAGACGGGTTAGTTACACCAATTATAACTCAAGAACGGCGGGATCTATTTTGATGATATTTGTTGGATTTGTCTCCGCTCCGAATAGCACAATAGCTATTAAAATATTTAAATAATACTCGCTACAAAAAAATTATAACGAAGGTTCATTTTTTCATACATAGATGCAGCTAAAAATGGCCGATTCATGTGCATGTCAAGGCTGTACGAAGTTCGGCGGGTCAGCTAGTACACACGGCTGCACATCAAGTTATACAATTCAGTATAAGCTGACCTCTCATTCTACGAAAAGCCTACACAATGCGAGGTCAGCTTATACTTTATACTGGAAATGTATAGCTTGAAGTGTAGCCGTGTGTACATAATAAAATAAAGTTGCTGAGTATTCGCGAATGCCATCACCCCTGCACTAGCACAGTATTCAAACCTGTCCAGTTCAAAGGTTAGCGCGTAGCTCTAAACGCACGACTACGGCCTTAGGATCTGTCCATATGACATTGACAAGTGTGACAGGAAAAAGGGCGGGATTCGACGTTATTTGTTTTCTAATGTGATAAATTGCGCTAATCCATAGTAGGTAATATTATAAATGTGAACGTAAATCTGTTTGTTAGTTTGTTTGTTTGTTACCTTTTAACGACAAAAGGGCTGAACGGATCGTAATGAACTTTTGCAAGAAGATTATATCCCGGGGGAATCTTTTGTTTCAAAAATCTTGATGGGGTGAATGTCCAGGTCCAGTTCAAGGTGAAATCCAGAATTACATAGACTGATCGACCTACAGACGTGTGGACAATTTTGTAATTGAACAATTTTATAAATTACTAGTGGTCCCGCCGAACTTCGTATCGGCTTGACATGCATAGGTATAACGCGGGCTGTCAATGTAAGTCACCCTGGTAGAATTGTCAATTGTTGTCCCCTTCCATCATTATGTATGAGAAAATGAATGACTTCCACAAATAATTCAATACCAAAATTAGCCAAATCGCTTCACCCGTTCTCGAGTTTTAGCGAGACTAACCAACAGCAATTAGTTTTTATATATATAGACGATTATATCTCGGGATAACTCCGACCGAAGCATCTGTTTCAAACGATATTCATTTTTTTACATCCTCTTTGACAATATTTGCAGCACGCATTCTGTCAATTCTATGTCAAACGTCATAAGGTTACATTATAAAAGCGCTAAGGTTAGATTATAAATAATTTTATAAGATTATTTTTATATAGATTATTTTTAAAAGAAGTTTTACTTCAGTCGTGTGGTCTAAAGCACACTCGTTTTTTAATCTATTTATCACTTTATTTTTTTACAAACAGTAATGTTTAAAAATAGCACTTAAAAACCACTAAGGTTTTTAAATGACTATGATGTCTTTAACTAACTGAAGAAGTATATGGCAGTTTCCGAAACATTGGTTCTGGAAACATCTACGTGATGTTTCAGAAACTGTATATCCAAAATTGTTTCTCAATGATGGCTTTAATAATTAAATTTAATAATCATATTTTAATTTATGTTATTTAATATTGCATGATTATTAGCTGATTATGGAGGATCTGAATTTTATTTTTATTTTATCATTATGTAATTGTATTCATTTTTGCATTCTATAAATGAAATGATTTTTCGATTTCATGATAGACGTTTGTACAATGTTAACACGGCATAATGATAGACATCTAATCGGACCTATTAAATTGTCTTTAGTGTAGTCTAAAATTATGTAGGTATCAAGTGTGGAGTAGGGTTTACCTGCCCACTGCCCTACAGGGCCGGGTCAGCGAAGTCCGGTTTCAAGTGTGCTATGTATGTATGGATGAATAGGATGCTGACGGTTGCCAGTTTTTATCAAGTAGAAGTAAGTAGGTGGTATAGATTCGCCGTGTGTTGCATTGAGTCTAGCTAGGTCAGTAAACAATTTAACATATTATTCATTTACTAGCTGACCCCCCCCCCCCCCCTCCTTTTGCGCACTCTGGTAAAAAGTAGCATTTGTCCTTCCCCAGGATATAATCTATCTCCTTGCAAAATTTCATTACGATCCGTTCAACCGTTTAGTTATGAAAAGGTAACAAACAAACAGTTATTTTCACAATTACTATGTATTATACACTATCTGACAAATCCGCAGCTTCGCACGCGTAGTTTTTCAAAACATTACCCTCCTTCAGCGCAGTTCAGTGAAAGAATTGTTTAAATCGGTCCAGTAGTTTCGGAGCCTATTCAATACAAACAAACAAATCTTTCCTCTTTATAATATTAGTATAGAAGTATAGATATAAATCTTTTGAATCACTATCTATTGCTGGAAATTGCATTAAAATCCGTTGAGTAGTTTAAAAGATTTAAGCGAACAGACAGCGGAAGCGACTTCATTTTGTACTGTATGGTTAATGTGGGTTATCCCTAAGAGATAGACACGTACCATCGCGGACTGTTTTGTAGAACTCTTTAAGGTGTACAATACTGTAGTACATTATTTTGATCTATCTCGTAGGGTTCAGCTAGCGTTTGCAATTTAAGCGCAAAAAATGTGTTTATTTACGATATCTAAAATAATGAGTGTTTCTCTACTATATTAGGCATGTATTATACATATAAACCTTTCTCTTGAATCACTCTATCTACTAAAAAAACTAATCAAAATCCGTTGCGTAGTTTTAAAGATCTAAGCATACATAGGGACAGACTGACAGCGGGACGCGACTTTGTTTTATACTATGTAGTGATTCATTCATATAAATAGTATTTTTTACAAGTGTTTGTAATAGGTTCGCTAAAATATCTAAACCACTCATCTCGTTCTACCCCAGAGGGCTTAAGGCGGGTTCCTATATCCGTCTGTAACCAGCTACGACCCGTTTGAGACTTTTTCAAGGAGATACGAGTTGTAGTCAGTTACCGACAGATATAGGAACCCGCCATTAGCCAAGTTACATTCGATTAGCGATGACGCTAGTCGATAAGTCCGAAAATGTATGGGATTAACACATGCTATGGAAATATCACGTGATATATCGACAACAAACCTATGTAGAAATCGAATCGATTCGAAGCGAATGTAATTTAGCTAAGCCCTCAGGACCGGCGCTTAGTGGAGACTACGTGGAAAGCGCAGGACGGCCCGCCACTAAATAGAAAGATGACCTAATAATATAGATTGTTCGGAGCCGTTGGGTCAGGCACTCTACAAATTATAAGGAATCATGATTTCGCTTCATATACTTAACCTTGCACAACGATCCTTAAACGTATTTAGAGACTAAACATGTTTAAATTTGACGTAGGTATTTGTACGATTTGAATATTATCTATACTCCATACTAATCATTTAGATGCGAAAGTAACTCTGTTTGTTGCCTTTTCACGACTAAACGGCTGAACGGATCGTAATGGAATTTGACAAGGAGATAGATTATATCCTGGAGAAAGATATAGACTATCTTTTGTCTCAAAAAATAATCTTGAAAGGGGTGAAATAGGCATGAAAGTTTGTATGGGCAATCCATAATTCCTCAAGTTAGGCATCTGAAAATTCATTTCGGCTTTTGGTAAGAAATATTACTTTTTTGCAAAAGCATCCCTAAAGGAGGGGGGGGGGGGGGTAAAGTACGGGATTAAAATTATGACATATTCTTTAAATGCACTGCTTTAGTTTGGACCCTCAAGAAAGCACCCATCTAACTCACGTCTATAATTGCAGTGTTCAATTTCATTGCAAGTTTGTTAAAATATGTATTTTAGGCTGTCTTCTCTTCATCTTCATCTAAAACATATAAATATATATATGTACTTAAGAGGAGGTTGGTGAACACAAGTTAATGAAATACAAGTCATTTTTAACAAAAATATAACCGGCTTTAACCAAACTAGTGAACTGATTTTGGTGAAATTTCTATGAGACCATTATAATAATAACCAACAAAACAGCACTCCTTGTTGACATCGCCATCCCCAACACTCACAACCTTCAGAGCACCATCGCAGAGAAACTATCTAAATATACCTATTGATCTCAAAAACGAAATAACTCGCATGTGGCATCTGCAAAGAGTTTCCATTGTTCCAATAGTGTTGTCAACAACCGGTGTTATTCCTAAACAGCTATCCCAATCTTTAGAATATTTAGACCTGCCGAAGCACACTTACATTCTGCTACAAGAAGCAGCTATTTTGAATACGTGTAGGATCGTGAGAAAGTTCCTACAGACTGAGCTTCCTAGCGAAGTTCGGACCACTGAGGTGCACTTGGCTTAGGCCCGTGGCCCCCAGTTATTACCGATTCTTTGAAAATCGAGTAGAGAAAATCTCTGAACACTATAATAATAAAGCTCATTTATTTCCAATCTTCAATTACTAATACATGCATTTCTTAAATTAAATTCTTTACAATGATTATTAATAAATTTATACATATCGCTTCTAATATGATAGTAATTAATCATTCTTTATACATATATAATAAAGAAAAATTAATATTTTTATTATTTTTTCATTTTAATCACTAACGCTGCTGTTTTAATCACCAGTGATTGGAACCTTTTCTTGGGTATAGGCCTCCTCCAGTTTGCTCCAGGCCTCTCTGTCTGTTGCTCTCTTTCTCCATTCACTTTTTTTTTTTCTTTTTTTTTTATTTATTTCCGTAATCCAACAGCGTAATACAAAATACAGTACACATTTTTTTTATGTCTTATAGTAAGGCCAAAAATAAGATTACTTAATTTAACACATTTTAAATAACAATAAACAACAGTGCCAAGTTGAAAGATCCCTAAAACAACAATAACCAATGATGAATTATATTATGTGGAAATCCGCAAGGCCGCCTCTATGGGAATCTTCAAATCCAAACTCTTTAAATACTTTAACTCTCTTCAAGATACCCAACAAAATTGAGCACTTTATGTAGATATATTTGTGTATTTCGTTTATGTATGTGTATTATTATTATTTTTAATTTTTGTAAGTTTATTTCTAAGCTAAAGTTTGATTAAATTTCCTTTTTCTGGCACTACCACTTTCTCCACACTACACAAAGGTTAGCTGGAAGAAAATGCTAATTAGCATTAAGTTTGCCTATGTATCTTTTTATTAGTGCAATAAAGAATTTTCTAATCTAATTATATTCTTAACTATGAAATGGGCCTATGGTCCACACCAACATGATCATTCACTATGCAGGCACATATGCCTACGTAATAAATAACATATACATACTTCTACATACATATATATATATATATATATATATACTTCTATATATTCATACATATATATATACTTCTTGCAATAGATTTTATATCGTCTATCCATCTTTTTTTAGGACGTCCTGTTCTTCTTTTTCCTATTGCTCCTTCCCATGTAGTTGTCTCTAGTGTCCATCTTTTATCTGTGCGTCTCACTATATGCCCTGTCCACCGCCATTTTAATTTTAGAGCATATTCTAAGGCATCTATAACTTTCGTTTTTCGTCTAATCTGTTCGCTTTTTACTCTGTGTATCCTTCGTAGTTTTAGTACAGTCCTTCCCATTGCTCTCTGGCATGTGCCTAGTTTGGATTTAATTTTTGTATTATACGTCCAGGTTTGGCATCCATATGTGAGGGTAGGCAAAATGCAAGTATCTAAGACGGCTTTCTTTAGATAGAGGGGGAATTCCCCTTTTAGGATTTCCTTTAGTGACCAGAACTTTTTCCAACTCATGTTGATTCGGCGATCGACCTCTTGTTCTTCCTTTTTATCTTCAAATGATATTTATTTTCCTAAATATATGTATTTTTTCGCATATTCAAGAGGCTTACCATTCAGGTTGATCGTATTTGTGAGGCTCTTTTTTTTTTTAATTATTACTTGTTTCGGCAAATAGAACTAAATCGTCCGCAAATCTGAGGTGGGTAAGACGCTCTCGGTTAACTCTTATTCCTTCTGACTGCCAGTTCATATTATCGAAAATGTGTTGCAGTACTATTATGAACAGCTTGGGTGAGAGAGGGTCCTCTTGTCTCACTCCTCTGCAGATCGGTATATCAGGACCACGTTTCTCCAGTTTGACTTGACTTACGCTGCCCTTGTAGATGTGTTTAGTACTGTTATATATTTTTCGTCTATTTGGAATTTGCTCAGAGCTTCCCAGATAGCGCCGTGAGAGATTGTGTCGAACGCTTTGGCATAATCGATGAAAGCAATATACAGCGGCCTGTTAAACTCTTTGTATTTCTCAATCACTTGTTGCATTACTTGTATGTGGTCCGTTGTAGAAAACCCGGAGCGAAACCCCGCTTCTTCTATCGGTTGGGGCTTTTCGATTTTTGGATTCAAACGGGAATGCAAGATTTGCATTCCCGTTTATAAACACAGAACAGTTTATAAACACTCGAAAGAAGGCTTATAGGACGGTGATTAGCGATATCTTGAGGGTCTCCTTTCTTGTAGAGAAGGATTATGTCGTATCTTTTCCACTGCTCCGGTACCTGACCTGTGTCGAGAACCTTATTGAATAGGTACGTAAGTTGGCGAGCTAGCACGGCAGCACCAGTTTTTAAGACTTCGTTTTGTATGTCGACGATTATAAAAGTATATTCTTTCAAATACAAAAAGAATTTACTAATCCGTTGATAAATGGCGGAGTTCTGAGGTAATAACAAACAAACATAAACAAACAAACATACACAAACATAATAATAAATAGTTTGGCCATAAATGTACACCCCCGACCATTATATTTGTTATAACAAAACCTTCTCCATCCAAAGGTTGTCTGGAAGAGATCGCTTCTAAGCGATAAGACCACCCATTGTACTATTTGCTTTGTAGTTTCTATTTTGTTTGTATTTCTTATTTGTTTATACTGTGTACAATAAAGTGTTTTCATTCATTCATTTATAAAACCGAATTGCGTTCATTATTATAAATACGGGATTTATCACGTACCGTCTTATCGGTGTTTCGCACGACAATGTTCCGGTTCAATTCGTGAACCTTCATCAGGGTGAGTGCGATCCGCTCCGAATAACGTCTCGCCTCGCACTTGCGTCGCTATAAAATTTGAGGATTGCCCTCGATTTTTTTGGATCCCATCATCAGATCCTGACTTGGTGCAAATGGGACCACCTGGAAATTATACCCTTTTAAACAAAAAAAAGAATTTCTCGAATCGGTCCAGGCGTCTTCGAGTAATCGGGGAACATACATAGAAAAAAAGATTCCGACGAACTGAGAGCGTCCTTTTTTGAAGTCAGTTAAAACATATTTGTATTTATGAGCCGTAGAATAAGTTATGCCACGAACCTACAAACTAGTCTTAATAAACATCTAGGTCTTACTGGGTTTAAAAATAGCTAATCTTTAAATAGGACCTGTATAAAAAAGAACGGTCAAGTACAAGCAGGACTCGCGCGCCGGGTTCCGAACCTAGATAGGTTTATTTATATTAATTAAGCAGAGCCATCTAGTTACGTAATCGGTAAACTAAGAAAACTTTTAAGACAGATATCTAAAAATCCTATTTTATGGTTGGTATACAAGTTTATGACAACAGCGTTGAGGCCAGAGTTATGGTTGTATTACATTGTAGCCGCACGGATGCGGCACGGCAACGACACAGCTGCACCACAGCACCGCCTCAAATTTCGGCTACCGCTCGCCGCCCGCGAGGTGCCAGCTCGTTGGCAGCGAGCCGATCGCGAGGTGCCAGCTCGCTGGCAGCGAGCCATCCGCAAAGTGTGTAGCTTACTATCACAGCGAACACGTATTCGTGAATGAAAACGCCTAGGACACGGCTCGCAGTCGGCGCACTGTACGCACGCGGTCTCCTCGCTTACAGCGTGCGGTCTCCTCGCTTACAGCGCGCGGGCTCCGCGACTAGTCGTATGGTAGCTGTAAGCGCGCTGCCTGCCCGCCGGCGGCTTTTTATATTGACATTACGAAATATATTACACGACACTGGTTTTAATGCTCTAATTTGAATGACAAGTAAATTGCAGGGTTGGAGCCGTGCTGGATGCGTGCTGTTATAATGTAATACAACCTTAACGGTGGATGGAGAACAGCTAGCATACGTCCACCTGAGTACGTTTACCTGGGCCAAATAGTCTCCTTCGACTCCAGGCAGGATAAGGAAATCGCTCGGCGAACCGAGAATGCCTGGAGGAGCTATTGGTCCATGGGAGATTTGATGAAGGGTAACCATCCTCTTTCGCTCAAGCGAAAGTTGATGGACGTATGCATCCTCCCCGTTCTAACGTATGGTGCGCAGACCTGGTCTTTGACTAACATCCAAAAGTATAAACTTGAGGTTTGCCAACGTGCGATGGAGCGCAGCATTCTCGGATTCAAGCGTATTGACCGCATACGCAACACCGAGCTGCGCTCTCGAACACAAAGCGTAGATGTAGCTAGGAAAGCGACCAAACTCAAGTGGGACTGGGCTGGTCATTTATGCCGTATGTCGGGTAAGTGTGGCTAAGCTCACTACCGAGTGGAACCCCGACACAGCCCGAAGACGTCGTGACAGACTAAAGAAGAGATGGAGGAATGAGCTCACTAATTTCCGGGCGGATTAGACCATCTTAGCGCTTGAAAGAAGTGTCTGGAAAGAATGGGGGAAGGCCTTTGCCCAGCAGTGGGACACAGTGGGCTGATAATAATTATAATAATCTACAAATCAGTTTTAGATAGATACTTGTTTGAGAGACCCAGGCTCTCCTCATTACCTAAAATCAAGGTTTACGTTCTTAGCTGACACTCACGATCGTAATCTTAGGTGAACAGATTATCTCTGCCTAGCCACTCCTAAGCACTCCTCTGCCTACCGAGCCAACTCTTTCGAAGTAAAGCCAGTGGGCTTATGGAACGCTCTTCCCCTCAGTATTAGCAGAGACCAGTATAATATAAAAAATACTAAAGACTGAAGTTTTAACGAAACTGAAGAGCGGCAACATGGCACAACGTACAAGCTGACAACGTCGCGTTATGATTATCGCACACGTGAAATTGAAAATAGCGCCATCTATTTTTTCGTACCATTATGAGCAGTAGTAGCTAGAGGTCACATTTTAAATAACGATTTGTAACTCCTAGCGACATCTCGCGTCCTAGCAGGTAATCAAATATCGAGTTACATTATGTTGTAAGAGATTGTAGGTCTATTAAATTATACTGGTCTGTGGTATTAGAAAAATGTCATCGAAACCAGCTTTCAAACGTTCTGTCCATAGTCACTATTTAAATTCTAATTCCACTTGAGCTTTCCGTATAACTTTATTTATTATTTGTTATTAGATTTATTTATTTATTCTTATATATATTAATTTATGTTATCTATTTATGTGTTTATCAAAAGGAAGGCAAATCATAAGATGGGAGGGTGAAATAAAATTAACTGCTAGTGGTTGAAGAAGAGCTGCTACTGACAGACTTCATTGGAAAGAGCTAGAGGAGGCCTTTGCCGATCGGCACTCTGAACTAAGAGACATTAAGGGGAGACCGGAGGGACAATCGCCCATACAACACGTACTACCAAGATCATATTCATATACGTTATTTCCGACACGAAATCAGTTACATACAAACATCTTAAGTATAAGTATTGTGTAGTAATCTAAATGACATGTACCCTGTTAGGGCGTAGCAAAATCTATAATTTCATTTTAAAATGCGCACTAAAACTTAAACTTATATAGGTAGACTTTATAATCTTATGTATTATATAATAGCTAATATTCAATATTAATGTACGAACTATATAATTACACTATTGTATAAACTCGACGGGTACCTATCTACCTAGGTATACCTAATCATATCATCTATATAATTTCTAATTGGAGCATATTTCTACCTTAATAAGGTATTATTTTACCTTGAATAGTATTTATCTAGGTTCCCAACCATATATTAGATCAAAATACTTACCTAAAATGAAATAGAAGCGTATCGAATTCTGCATGTTTTTACGTCATAAAAGACCTGTTTTCAACCTTATTGTTTCGTATTAAAAACAACAACATCTTACGTATCCTAGTCACGGAAACATAGATTATATCGTCTAGTTACAGAATAACAACACAATGAGAAAATTACAACAAGTTTTCTGTCATCATTTTTGGTATTACGGAACACGGACAAAATCTAATCAAATTTAGAATCGTTCTATTGCTATCACTGTCGCTCTGCGTGGCGAAACTTCGTCACTAAACAGGGATAGCGATATTCAGGCCGAAGTTTTTGACGCGGCCGAATTGAAGTTGCGTTTGGGGTTCACCGGCGCGTTAAATGATCTAAATAGAAGTTTACGTAATGCAAAATGTCAGAATAAAGGCTTATTATTATTATTATTTGTGTATTTGATAATTATATTGTATTTGTGAGTATTTATTATATTTATATAGTGATTTTTTTATTTTAATTTGTATTTTCTGTTAGTACCAAGTTAAGCACGCCAACCTACGTTTTTTACCTGTCACTGTTGACTGGTAGAAAATGCTTTTAGCATTTAGTCCTCTATTTGCACGTTTTTCTTATTGTGCAATAAAGAATTAAAAGAAACAAACTTATCTAAGGAACATATCAACTTCAGATTATTACTTTATAAACATCGGTGGTTAAGGGTGGGAATTTTTAGGCATTTTTCATCATAACTCCAAACTTATCTATACCATCTATACTAATATTATAAAGAGGAAAGATTTTTATTTTTGTGTGTATGTTTGTAGTGAATAAACTCAAAAACTACGGACCGATTTAAAAAAATCTTTCACTGTTGGGAAGCTACATTACCCCCGGGTGACATATGCTACTTTTTACCCAACTGCGCAGAAGGAGGGTAATGGTTTTATTGAAAAACTACGCGTGCGAAGCTGCGGACTGGTCAGCTAGTACGGAATAAAATAATAAAAATGGTTTTGCACTGTGTAAATTAATCTCTTTGATATGATACTCCATTTGACGTAGTAACTATATTTTCAAATTTAGACCCCTACCATTTTGACTCTTTAGGCCATCAAAATGAAAATAATTTTGTTTATTTTTTCCTTGCTTTATAGGAGCGTCAGTATTATTTATAGCGATTCCAAATTTCAAGCTGATAGGTTCGGTAGTTGCTGAGATAATCAGCCGTGACGTACGGACAAACAAATTCGCACCATAAATAAATACTTTTGGACTTAAATGATATACTTCTATGTCTGTTATATCCTATGGACGTTGTCTGAATTAAATGATTCTATTCTATTCTACTCTATTCTATAAGAGTTCCGTTATTACCATTTTAGTCTGGAACCCTAAAAAGCAATTACCGGGCCCAGTAGGCTATAACTGTACGTTACTTTGTGAAAGCCATACTGTGTTTAAAAGGATTAAAAGGGATGGGACTTGGGGCAAGGACGAATTAATAAATAAATAAAATTAATGAGATACTTTTGAAGTAAAACTTCTACGCACGCTTGACTTGGGGAGTAAGCTGGTGAATGCGTTACGAAAAGTGAGAACGGAAGTCGAGAGGGAGATACAAGTTACATGTACATTTCGGGGAGTGTGCGGCGGAACTTTTCAACCTAATCCCACCATCTCCATTCTATCAGCGGACAACCAGACGCTCTGCGGTGCGCCACCGCTATATGGTAGACATACCTCCCATACGCACAAAGCGGTTCTCTTCGATCTTTATTATGCGCACCGCCAAAGAGTGGAACGCCTTGCCAGAGTCTGTGTTTCCTGATAGCTACAACCTGGGTATTTTTAACTCGCGAGTGAATAGGTTTCTTCTAGGCAAGTGTGTACCATCTTAGACTGCATCATCGCGCGCCATCAGGCGAGATCGTGGTCAAACGTAAGCCTATAATGTATAAAAAAAAATTACGCACGCTTGACTTGGGGAGTAAGCTGGTGAATGCGTTACGAAAAATGCGAACGGAAGTCGAGAGGGAGATACAAGTTACATGTACATTTCGGGGAGTGTGCGGCGGAACTTTTCAACCTAATCCCACCATCTCCATTCTATCAGCGGACAACCAGACGCTCTGCGGTGCGCCACCGCTATATGGTAGACATACCTCCCATACGCACAAAGCGGTTCTCTTCGACCTTTATTATGCGCACCGCCAAAGAGTAGAACGCCTTGCCAGAGTCTGTGTTTCCTGATAGCTACAACCTGGGTATTTTTAACTCGCGAGTGAATAGGTTTCTTCTAGGCAAGTGTGTACCATCTTAGACTGCATCATCGCGCGCCATCAGGCGAGATCGTGGTCAAACGTAAGCCTATAATGTATAAAAAAAAAATACGCACGCTTGACTTGGGGAGTAAGCTGGTGAATGCGTTACGAAAAATGCGAACGGAAGTCGAGAGGGAGATACAAGTTACATGTACATTTCGGGGAGTGTGCGGCGGAACTTTTCAACCTAATCCCACCATCTCCATTCTATCAGCGGACAACCAGACGCTCTGCAGTGCGCCACCGCTATATGGTAGACATACCTCCCATACGCACAAAGCGGTTCTCTTCGACCTTTATTATGCGTACCGCCAAAGAGTGGAACGCCTTGCCAGAGTCTGTGTTTCCTGATAGCTACAACCTGGGTATTTTTAACTCGCGAGTGAATTGGTTTCTTCTAGGCAAGTGTGTACCATCTTAGACTGCATCATCGCGCGCCATCAGGCGAGATCGTGGTCAAACGTAAGCCTATAATGTATAAAAAAAACTTTAAGCACGCTTGACTTGGGGAGTAAGCTGGTGAATGCGTTACGAAAAATGCGAACGGAAGTTGAGAGGGAGATATAAGTTAGTGAAGATAGAAAGAGAGAGAGTTACGTTTCGTATATTTTTAAACGTTAATGTGCGAGTGCGAGTTGCGGCTGTCCAGAATGAACATAGACTGATCTACCTACAGACGTGTGGACAATTTTGTAATTGTACAATTTTATAAAGAAATATTTTGAAAAAGAAGTTTTACTTCAGTCGTGTGGTCTAAAGCACACTCGATTATATTATCGATAATAATGTAAGTAGTGAAGGATTTGGAGACCTTTGTTCAGAATTGGGACGATATATGTAGGTTTTTTTTTTTATTTAAGTAACAGACAGTCACATCACACTAATATTATATATGCGACAGTTTTAATGTTTGTTTTTTTGCTTCTTTGTTACTCAATTAAGTCCTAACAGCTTAACCGATTGCGATGAAATATGTTATATATTTTATAAAAGATAGATTTCATAATATTATAAAAGTGAAAGTTTGTTTGTTTGTTACTCAATCACGTCGTAAAGGCTTAACCGATTTCGATGAAATTTGGTATATACGTAGATTATAACCTGGATTACCACATAGGCTACTTTTTATCCCATAAATCAGTTGCCATGGGATAAAAATGGGGTGTCAAGTCAAGTTGCAACAGCGAGTTTAGCATTATTTCTAGGTTACCTAAACATTTAGTAGTGTAATGCGTACGAAGTCGCGGGCAACCGCTAGTAGATACAATAAATGCGAACGTTTGGATGTTTGTTACTCAATCACGTCGTAACGGCTTGACCGATTGTGATGAAATTCGGTATATAGATTGATTATGGCCCGGATTAAAACATAGGCTACTTTTAGAAACAAATTATGTGCGTGTAGCCGTGAACATAGGAATTATACAGATGTTACAAAAATAAAATAGTTTTACCATATTCAGCCATGATGGCGTGCAAATTACATAAAATTAAATTAGGGACCTATGCATAACTAATCTATACTAATATTATAAAGAGGAAAGATTTGTTTGTTTGTATTGAATAGGCTCCGAAACTACTGAACCGCGTGCGAAGCTGCGGTTTGGTATTTGTAATTATTACAAATACTTACTGGATTTATAGCGTACCGTTTTATCAGAGACGCAGTGCGAGCGGATCGCACTCACCGTGATGAAGGTTCACGAATTAAACCGAAAAATGGTCAGTCGAAACACCGATAAAACGGTACGTGATAAAACCCGTATTTATAATAACATTTTAGAAAAGTATGTTTATAAAATTTATATTTACAATTTAATAAAACTCTACATACCTTTTATTTAATCACTTCTTTATTTATTTTTTATTTTACTACGTAGCTGCTGCACAACCTTCGCTTCTGGTTTCAGCTGAAAATCAGCGTTGGGTGCTTAACATCCAACATTATGCTGAGCTGAACGCCATTTTGGTACGCAGACACATGAGTCGAACCTGTTTTATTAAATTCAATTGTATCTACTGTTCCTTCAAATTGTTTCATGTGTCATTTTGTGTGTGCCAAATAAATGATTATCAAATTCTATTCTATAATAATGATTGAAATAAATCACGAAAGTTTTCTCGCACAAATAATAGTCATAAAATATACCTATCGATAAAAATACCCATCGATATACTCCCCTCCCTATTGTAACAGTTACCTCCTGTGCTACTTTTTACCGCGAGCGCAACTCCGGGCTATAAACGCGGAGCTCTATAAATATCAGAAAGTATGTCCCACCTGGACATCTGCTCTTTTTCTCAGAAACGAAACTCTCTGAAAGAGATGAGGATTATGAACAGTGAAATGTTAGTTTTTCAGAATTTTATCAAGAATGTTAATGAAAAATATACACTAAGTACCTTAACTGTCGGCTCAATTCCATGACTCCTTGCCTTTGGAGGTAGTAAGGACACTACATCTTGACACAACTCTTCGAATAATTCCCGACTGAGTCTGTAATTTCCTACAAACTCTATGTCGGGAATCAGAGAAACATCAAGTTGGTTGCGCAGGCGGCGCCGGTTTCTTCTACGCTCTAAGCGTTCTTCACGCAGAGCAGCCTCGATTAGAAGTGTCCTTGCAGACATTTTGTGAATATTTCAGACAAAATCCTCTCTTACGAAAGTCAAAAGGTCTCGTCAATTTGAGGTTAAAATTCCGAAAATAGATCTGTCAAACTCAAATTTTCGTTCGAAGCAAAAACGCATTAGAGTAAGGTTAGAGAATCTAAATGTCAAATAATTTTCGTGCGGACGAATATTCGGGACCGAATGGAAACGTAGTAGGAATCATGCGAAATTTCGATCGAAACTTCTATTTTCGTTGAATTACAGTAGACCTACAGATCTTCTGATGGATATTTCACTTCTACGTTACATATAAAATACTAGCTGACAAATCCGCAGCTTCGCCCGCGTAGTTTTTCAATAAAAACATTACCCTCCGTCTGCGCAGTTGGGTGAAAAGTAGCCTATGTCATCCGGGGATAGTGTAGCTTCCCAACAGTGAAAGAATTTTTTAAATCGGTCCAGTGGTTTTGGAGCCTATTCATTACAAACAAATCTTTCATCTTTATAATATTAGTATAGATTAAACCCGGTGACCGTCAGACTGACGGCCGTTGGGGCAGAAAGGTTCTCGATGAGAGCACCATGAATACTGTAAATTCTGTGATAAGGAGAAAAAGAAGTCTCTCATTATGTGCCTCATAAGAAGGCTTGAGTTCCCTCAGCGTTCTATGGAGAGTGCTATGATCAGAAATAAGATGTATACACAAACTAAAGTCACTGACATAACTTAGTGGGTGAGCAAGCTGAAGTGGCAGTGTGCGAGGCGCATAGCTCGAAGAACTGACGGCCGTTGGGGCAGAAAGGGTATCGAGTTGAGACAACACACTGGAAAGTGCAGAGTAACGTCTTATAAATCGAAAAACGTACGAAAAAGTACTTTCCGCCTGAGCCGAGCGCGCAAGCGAGAGCGATAGAAAGGCACGATCGGCCTAAGCGTTCGGCTTGTGACGCATCTATCTGTCTTCCACTCGTTATCACGTAAAATTATCGTCCGTAAACCGACTTTACAGACAACCATTTTTTTTCTAAATAGATACATATATTATATAGAAAAACATCCTGACCCGAAACAAATATCTGTAGATCATGCATTTGTTCCGAGGCGGGTTCGACTCATGCGTCTCAGTCGGCTGTTCTCCCACTGCGCTACGGAAGTCGTCACGGGCAATATAAGCGTGGCCACCCTTAATTACAACCCGTCCCTCCGTCGACCGAGACACGTTCTCGGAGACCCGGATGACGAAATCACTTCCGCTAATGCGGGTGAGTCATCCACATTAGACAGAGCAAACACTCCACAAATACACCGACCTCGCCGGCGAGGTCGACGAGTCCCTTCAGTCGCCGCCTATACGAGGTACAAGCACGTACCCGGGCGTTTCTCTCCTATCCCCGTCCCGGCAACAGCCCAAGCCGAGGTTCGTACCTAAGTGGTGCCCTTGCGCTAGTTGCCTCATCAAAAATAAAATTAAAGGGCTGAGCGCCATCTGCGCTCGCCAAAAGCTCGGTTAAGCTGCAACGGCCTCAGATGCCAACAGCGAGATAAGTCCATTCGAAAAAAAAAAAAAATTACAACCCGTCCGACAAGTTCCGTTCAGTTTCAACGAGTGAGTCAGTGGGACAGTAGAACACATTCTTCCATACTAACTATCTAGGTATATGATCTATAAGATACACCCTTTATGTTCTGATAAGCTTCCACCTGCGGCTTTTAGCATTTGGTTTGTCAATAAACACATACCCTCCTTCGGTATATTTGGGTAAAAAGTAGCCTAAATCTCAATACCGGTCATAAGAGGAAACACCAAGGGCTAGAGAATTGAAAAATAAGTATTTTTAAAATCTATTGCCGTCGCACAGTATGGCGAAGTATGTGTAGTAGGTATGCGCGATAGAGACAACTGCAGCTTAGACCGAAAATACCTATTAGACTTACACAAAAACAACGATTCGTAGTCCCCTGATTCCTTCTCCAAAACTTGACCTATTTATCTAATTTCTTCATGATATATTAAAAATCGGTTTTGACCGTGTTCTTATGTTTTCTTTTTTTTATATAATCTAGTCAAAGTTTTCTGGATGTTTGAACACAGCGGAAAATCTGACAAAGTTTATACGTTTTTGAACGTTCATATTTCTTTTAATAATTAATTTATGAAAAAAAGGAAAACATAGGGACATGCTAATAGTGGCCATAGATTTTTGAGAAAAAAAAACATTGCTGTACTGTGATTATCCAGTGAGGAAACAGGGGACTACGTTTATATGGAAAAACGGCCCTTGTGTTTCCTCATAAGCGTGCCGTCGTAAATATATGAAGTGCCAGGTATTTGTCAAAGTATTTGTCACACAATAAACTTAATAAATTTTCGTTGAAAAATTACTTTTTCAAAAGAAGCTTTTATAAATTCATGTTCGGAACCGCAAGCAGATTCAAATGAGCCCAAACACTAGGAGCCTACTATAATCCGTTCAGAAGTTGCGTTGCCTAGCATCCGTCTCCATCATGAGAGCACCTCCATGGTACCATATTATTGCATTGTCACCGAAGTTACATATGTATTCCAAATTTCAACTCAATCTGTTGAAGAGACCACGTTTAAAATTAAATTGCAAGATTCCACCCGGACAAACATACATACGTTACAAGTTAATAAAAAGCTTGTATTAAATAAATGTTGCCGGACATTTCACTCAGCGCTATCTAGCCTCTAACTAAGCGAAGTTTGTTAATACAGAGGTATGGGAACCAGATAACTGATAGAATTGGTACTGTACTTTTTTTTGTAAATTCAATATAGATAAACAACCAAACCCGGAACAAATATCTGCAGATCATGCAAACATTTGTTCCGCAGCGGGCATCGAACCCTCCTGCGTCTCTGACGGCTATTCGCCCACTGCACCACGAAGGTAGCGATATAAGAATATAAGAAAGATAAAAATCGAGGGTGCTTTTGACCACACGACTGAAGTAAAACTTCTTTTTCAAAATATTAATTTATAAAATTGTTCAATTACAAAATTGTCTACACGTCTGTAGGTCGATCAGTTTATGTTCATTCTGGACAGACGCAACTCGCACTCGCGCATTAACGTTTAAAAATATACGAAACGTATCTCTCGCTCTTTCTATCTTCACTAACTTATATCTCCCTCTCAACTTCCGTTCGCACTTTTCGTAACGTATGCACTAGCTTACTCCCCAAGTCAAGCGTGCGTAAAAAAGTTATACTTAAAAATAATCAAACGAACTACTGACTGAGATATATATATATATATTTTGAACTGGCATGAGAGGAAGAGAGAAAGAAAATGTGCGCGCGCACCTCTCTCTCTTGCTCCTGCAGTAACATACAAAACGTAACTCTCTCTCTTTCTATCTTCACTAACTTATATCTCCCTCTCAACTTCCGTTCACACTTTTCGTAACGCATTCACCAGCTTACTCCCCAAGTCAAGCGTGCGTAAAGAAGTTTTACTTTAATAAATTAAAACTAAACAATGTACTGTCCTCAGTAATATAAAAGGCTCAGACAATCTTTAGATTTGCATAAGATTTACGTGAGTCCTTTCATAGCGACTTAGCAATTAATTTACCAAGCGCGATAGCTAGTCAGAGAGTTCCGTGTTTCATGTCCATTGTCTCAGGGCCTCTTCCTTTTTCAGAGGGGTGAATGGACGAACAAATAACGGATATTGGATAAAACTAACGCCCTAGGCACTTCTCTCACCGCCGGCGAGTAAGCGATTAGCTATCAACTATTTTCTCACTCAAGAAACGAACAAAAGTTATAGATTCCGTGTCAGTAAGAGACACGTATATTAATAGTTGATCGCTGGCCGTTCACACTGCCGGCGAGAACTCGCTCTCCACTATTTTGACGCAGCGACTACAACACTCGCTCAGCGATGCTCGCTTGGCGGTCAGAACACACGCCGTGACATGTTGAGTATCGCCCGCCGCACTCGCTCACTCGTCTTATAGCCCAGCGAGACCACTATAGGAACTACACACTGGCTTCTCGCTGCTCGCCAACTCGTTTCTAGTTTCTAGCTCTACTCGCTTCTCGCTCATCGCCGGCGGCGGTGAGACTAGTGCCTTATTCTCGAAGAGTTAGCCACGGCCAGAGACTACGGACTTTCAGTATCAAACTCTTTAACCATTCCTATGCTGGGATTCCAGACACAATAGCTATTATATCCCGCATAGATCTCTGTTCCATCTCCGGCATAACAAAGGTTATGAGTACTTGTGAAAGAACTGCCCCTGGGAAGTACTACCACCATATCTATTTGTGCCGCCAAGCAGCATTGTTGTGTTTCGGTTTAAAATATGTGGTTGGCGGTAGAATTACAGGCATATGAGGCGTTTCACCTGTATGCCTTATGTGGATAGTCACAAGGCAGGGTATCGTAGGGCACGTTTCTAAGGTGCGTGGCCTACGAGGCAATACTTTGTTCATCATCAGCCGTGAGACGTCCACTGCTGAATATAGGCCTCCTCCTTAGATCGCCACAACGAGCGGTTGGCAGCCGTTTGCGCCCAACGACTCCCCGTGATTCTTACTAGATCGTCGGTCCACCTTGTAGAGGGCCGGCCTACGCTGCGTCTTCCAGTCCGTGGTCTCCACTCGAGAACTTATCTTCCCCAACGGTTATCGGTTCTACGAGCGATGTGGCCCGCCCATTGCCACTTCAACTTGCTAATTTTGAGAGCTATGTCGGCAACTTTAGTTCTTCTGCGGATTTCCTCATTGCGGATTTTGTCATGCAAAGAAACCCCGAGCATAGCCCTCTCCATACCTCGTTGAGCGACCTTGAGCTTGGTCATGAGGCCATGAGTAAAAGACCACGTTTCAGTGTCATAGGTCATCACTGGCAACACACACTGGTTGAAGACTTTAGTCTTCAGGCTCTGGGGAATTTTGGACGAGAAGATATCGCGAAGTTTCCCGAACGCTGCCCAGCCGAGTTGGATTCTTCGTGCGACCTCTTTGTCGAAGTTGGACTTACCTAATTGGACAGTTTGTCCTAGGTATACATATTCGTCGACAACTTCGAGAGTATCTCCCGCAACAACTACCGGTACGGGTGCAACATGAATGTTTGACATGATTTTCGTCTTATCCATGTTCATTTAAGACCCACCTGTTGGGAGACCGAGTTCCTAGAGCGATTCGGCCATAATGACTATATCATCAGCAAAACGAAGGTGAGTGATGTATTCGCCATTGATATTGATGCCAAGTCTGTCCCAGGCCAAGAGTTTGAAAACGTCCTCCAATGCGTTCGTGAACAGTTTCGGAGAAATTACGTCTCCCTGTCTCACGCCTCTCTGCAGATGGATTGGTTCCGTACTCTGGTCCTGTAGACGGACTGACATAGTGGCGTTACTAAACAAACACTTCAACACTTCGATATACATATAGTCGATTTGGCATCGCTGAAGTGACTGCAGTACCGCCCAGGTCTAGATTGAATCGAAGGCTTTTTCATAGTCCACAAACGCTAGACATAACGGCCGATTATACTCCTCGGTCTTCTGTATAATCTGGCGTAGCGTGTGGATGTGGTCTATGGTACTAAAGCCTTTTCGGAAACCGGCTTGTTCGGGAGGCTGGAAGTCATCGAACCTGCGTGCGAGACGGTTCGTAATCACTCTCGAAAACAGCTTGTAAACGTGGCTCAAGTGCGAGATGGGCCTGTAATTCTTTAATAAGGTATTATCACCTGTTTTAAAGAAAAGTACCACTATGCTCTTATCCTACGTTTTTGGCGTGGTTCCTTCAAGGACGACGGAGTTAAATAACTTCTGGAGGACTTGAAGTACCGGTTTTCCACCCGCTCTCAGAAGTTTTGTCGTAACTCCATCCTCACCTGGTGCCTTGTTGTTTTTAAGTTGTTTCAGAGCGATCCTAATCTCGTACAGGCTGATGTCCGGGATGTCTTCGGTATAGTGTTGGGTTAGTTTGGCTCTGGTGTCCTGAGCCAACTGACCAACGGGGTTTTGTGTTGAGGTGTACATCTGTCCATAGAACTTTTCGACCTCTCTCAGAATCTCCGGTTTCGACGAAATGATAGTGCCGTTGTCGGGTCTTCAGCTTAGTCATTTGGCTTTTCCCTATAGACGAATGCTTTGCGAACACTTTTGAACCTTTGTTCCTTTCTATTGCGACCTTAATACGAGATGTACTCGTATTAAAGGTACGCAGATCCTGTCGCATATATTTCGAGATTCGTCTATTAAGCACGCCGTAGGCTGACATATCAGCTGAAGACTGCAATCTCATTTCATCCCGGTCCTCCATTAGCTTAATAGTTTCATCTGAGAGTTTCTGGTGCTGAGTTCGGCGGGTGGGCCTTAAAGAACTTAGATCCCACCGCTTGGACAGTTTCCACCAACCCGTTGTTTATCTCGTCAATATCATTGCAGCTGGCTAGGCACTGGAAGCGATTGTGCAGTTCTAGCTGAAAGCTCTCGGGGTTTTGGATTTGGGCAGGATTTGGACGGAGCGCAGACTTTATCAGACGTGCCCTTTCAAGCTTAACATCGATATTCAATGTGCCTCTAACAATGCGGTGATCGCTCCCGGTTTTCACCCTGCTGATCACGGAGACATCATCAAATATTTGCTTCTTGGTCGTCATAATGAAGTCTATTTTATTTCTAGTGAAACCGTCGGGGCTTATCCACGTCCACTTTCTGGCTGGCCGCTTCTCATAGAAGGAGTTCATTTTGAAGAGGCCCTCCTTCTCCATGAAATCGGCTAGTCTCTGGCCCCTTCGGTTCCGCCGCCCAAATCCAAATGGCTCCACTCTCAGCTCATCGTCTTTCCTTGTCCCTAGCTTTGCGTTGAAGTCCCCTATACTTTGTTATAGGCAATTAATTTAATCACAATTAATTTAATTGTAATTAATCTGTTAGTTGCATATTGCCATTAATTTATTTAAATTTAGTTGTGTTACTTGCAATATACAATTAAAATATTGCAACTAATATTTTTAATTATTTTTATTTTTTTAATTCTATTTACTTTATTTAAATTTAATTATAGTTTAATTCCAGGAACAATTAACAATTGATTCATTTTTAATTGAAAAACTAATAGTCTTCAATTAATTAATTGTTAATTGAAACGTCACAGTTAACAATTTATCATCATCATCATCATATCAGCCGTAGACGTCCACTGCTGGACAAAGGCCTCCCTCATTGATCTCCAGAAATTGCGGTTGGAAGCGGCCTGCATCCAACGCCGACCTGCGGTTCTAACCAAGCGTCTGCCCATCTTGTAGGTGGACATCCTACGCTGCGCTTGCCGGTCCGTGGCCTCCATTCGAGAACTTTCCGGCCCCATCGGCCATCTGTTCTGCGCGCTATATGGCCTGCCCATTGCCACTTCAACGTGCTAATCCGTCGGTTAACAATTAATCAATTGTTTTTTTTTAATTGTACCTTGAAATTAAATGAACTGTAATTTACTGGTATACCACTTAACATCGTGGGCCATATGCTATGCTGTACGTTCCATATTCAGGGCGAATCTTATTATTTCATTCTATTTAGATGTAGGCACGTCAAGAACGGCCGTCGGGGCAGAAAGGTTCTTGAGAAAAGTTTTGATGAATGAGGATTCAATCGATTTGTTATTAGAGTGCGTGTGATATAGGCTACATAGTTACCCGACTGCGGCAAAGTCAGAAGGAAGGGTTATGTTTTTAGCAGTATATAGATGTTCAACCGAAGCGCCTAAACTACTTATCCGATTTTGATGAATAGTGGATTTTCTGTGTATTTTATAGTGTTTAGTTTTGTTCTGGTTGTGGTACTAACTTTTTTCTTTTTTTTTCCTGTCCGGACGCAGAGGTCCGGCCCGCGAGCTATCCTACATAAATTTCCTCCATCTCAGGGATCGGAGACTTTGTCTACTTGTTTCATTCTGTTCTATCATTGTCATCTGTGGTACTAACTTAGCTGTAAGAGATAGATAGATATATAGATAACTCCTTATTGAATTACCACACACAGAAATAATACAAAAACAAGTACTAGGCTAGAATAAATAAGGCAATACAATGGGCGGCCTTATCGCTGAAAGCGATCTCTTCCAGGCAACCTTCCAACCAGGCAGGAAATAATTGTTCTAACAAATTATGGAGCTTGTTTGTCTGTACTAAATGTATTTTATTATTATATATAGTTGGGACTACCGAGTTTTGTTTTAATAGACTATCTTCTGTGAGACGTAGCATCTGGGTGAAGTGGGCCTGCGCCACGAAGGACGATTGCAATGAATCACTTTGACTTAAGCATTATATATTTACAATTGTACATAAAAACATCTCGAGTTTACAATTGTACAAAATCATGAATGAGGTATCAATCGATTCGTTATCATGGTCCGTCTGACACACACACAGGTGTTACGTAGTCGGGTTCCTGTTTTTAAACTTATACTACGTGGTTTGTTATGTACGACATTAAATGAAAACACGGGTAGAGCTAATGGCTAGTATTGTTGTAGAATACATTTTTTACAAATTCATTACTATAGAAAATTTTATATTCTTAAACAACCTAAAACATCAATAAAACAGCCTGTATAAAATAGGTAAACAAATCATATTCATTTATCATGTAAGTACCAGTGTTGGGCATTAATCAATCAATATTTTAATCATTGTAGTAATTGATTAAAAAATTAATGGCAATTAATTTAATCACAATTAATTTAATTGCAATTAATCTGTTAGTTGCATATTGCAATTAATTTATTTAAATTTAGTTGTGCTACTTGCAATATACAAATAAAATAATGCAAGTAATATTTTTAATTTTTTAATTCTATTTACTTTATTTAAATTTAATTAAAGTGTAATTGCAGGAACAATTAACAATTGATTTATTTTTTTATTGAAAAACTAATAGTTAACAATTACTTTTGACTACCTCCGTGGCGCAGTAAGCGAATAGCCGGCTGAGACGCAAGAGGTAGTGGGTTCGATTCCCGCCGTGGAACAAATGTTTGCACGATCTACAGATATTTGTTCTGGGTCTGGTTGTTTTTCTATATATTATAAGTTTGTAAGTATTTACGAAAAAATATACAAGTAGTCTATCAGTTATCTGGTTCCCATAGTACACACGGCTACACATCAAGCTATATATATCCCGTATAAGCTGACCTCTCATTCTACGAAAATCCTACACAATGCGAGAGATGTGTAGCCATGTGTACAAGCTCTGCTTAGTTTGGGGCTAGATAGCGCTGTGTGAAATGTCCAGCAATATTTATTTATTTATTTATCTATTCATCATGTAAGTAGGTACCTATTAAACTGACTAAGCGGCATCGTCGGTAAAAATGGTTTATTGAAAATGTATCGATTACTGGATAAATATTCAAACTCCGGATGTATGTTTTAAATTATTGTCGTACATAACAAAACAGGTTGTATAGCTTGTACACGTTAAAATCATAATCTTTTAAACCTGGTAAACTTACATAAAGTGCCTTGTTCAGTTCCCGTTCTCAGAAACGTAACAATACTGGAAGAATGTTACACATCAGAATACCAGTTCGGAGACACTTCAGATCTCAGATTATATATCTTGTTTAACAGTTTTAGAGCCATTGTTTTAAATGTTACGTGTTTTAAGAATTTTTCATTCTTCATTCAGATACACATATTCAATAACTAGCTTCCGCCCGCAGCTTTGCACGCGTGGTTTCTGCCCCGATTCAGAAATGTCGTAGATCCGGGAATGGTTTCATCGACACTTTTTTGCTCCAAATCAACTTGGGCAAATCGGCGTTGTATGTATGTTTGTTTGTCCAAGGATAACTTTCGAAGCGTTAATCCAATAATCGTAAAATTTGATACATAGGTAGGTAGTGATAGCACAATTCTGGTGTGACTAAATGAGCTAAAAATGTGAGGGGGTTGTTGAGATATTGGGGTTCAAGAGGGGTAAAAAAAACTAAAATGCGACTATTCGGTCAAGCGGGACGTTAAATGAAAGGGCTTCATCAGTAGGTACATTTCGACCCCGTTTTTATTTTTAGTTAAATCTTTACAGTTTTCGAGTTATTAACTTATTGGCCATAATGAAAACTGAACTTTGACGAAATTCACAGGGTACACCAGTGACCCAGTGCTGTAATTTGGTGTGCGTGTAGCTTTAGTGACACAAATATAGGCAAAAGTCAGAACTCCAGAATAACTGCAATTTGTACTCCAAAAAAGTGTAAATAAAAATATGAACTCCAATTATTTGTAATTTGAATGAAACAGTAGATCAAGTTTTTGGTTACTTATTAAGTGGCACTACTTTGATACTCAAAGATTACGAATAATATTTTTTTCGTTTTCATGGGAGACTCGCGAGATCTCAGTTCGGAAATATATGAATCCGAAATATAATGCTTTAAAGTGGGCATTTTCGTAATAATCCCCCCCCCCCCCCCCCCTTCGTACGCGGCTCATACTATATTATTCCAGATGATGGACATTTTAGTCATGGTTATTTTAAATGAATTTCGGTTTAAAACTTGCCCCGTGTTTCCCAGAAGGTATGTTTCTAAAGCAATGAAAACTTTTGAAAGCTTTCCATTTAAGCACATCAATTATAAATCCTGGTATTTCCTGGTTAATCACAATCGCAATACAAGTGAAGGTTCGTTCACACGCGAGGCTCGCCGGCCGGAACGGACGTCGAACTGGACAGTCTGCCGGGTTGTGTGGCGATCCATGCTGTGGGAGAAATGGGAGACAGGTCCTGGAGACTTACTGTCTTTTACCTTTAGTCTGACAAATAAAAAAATGGCACTCTGGGAGTGCAGACACAAGTGAAAACTTGTACAATTACGTGTGTATTTTTTGAATCGTCAGCAACGGTGTCGATAACGGTAACAGTGTCGCGAGTTCAATGGTTTTTTTTCCCATCCTAAACCCAACGCGCCTAAAGAAGTTTTCATTTCAAAAATAATTAATAATTCATATTTTTGACGTGTAGTTTCTTTTTTTTTCTTGACGTCAAGCGACGGTTACAATTATTATGAGCCACTTTTGTCCCACTGCTGGGCAAAGGCTTCCCCCATTCCTTCCAGACATCTCGATCCCGTTCCAAATCTGCCCAGTCCTCAAGGAATTTGAGTAGCTCCCGCCATCTCTGTCTCGGTGTACCGCGTCGCCTTCTCACTGGGTTGGAGTGCCAGTGAGTGGCGACTGGTGATGGCGACCTTAGCACACAGCTCACTTGGCATACAACAGACGTGGCCAGCCTAATCCCACTTCACCTTTAATAAAATATATAAACTACTGGTTCGCCTCGAACTGAGATCTCCTCCTCGCGAGTCTCCCAAAACACCAAAAAAAAATTGTTAGGGCGACTCACGCAACGATGCCTATACGTATTTAGTGGCCAAATATGATTTAAGGAGTTGTCAAATTATACAAATACGTAAAATTAATCATGTTTAGTCTCTAAATACGTTTAGGGATCGTTGTGCAAGCAGGCCTTAATCTTTGACTAATAAAATATTGCCACGAAATAATTAACCAACTAACTTGACTACAGTTACATTCTAATTATAGATAACGAGAGTTCATGTTATTTTGTTATGGTTTTTTGGGGTAGAAATTGCAGTTATTCTGAATTTCAGACTTTTCCCTATATTTGTGTCACTAAAGGTACACGCATACCAAATTTCAGCACTGTGGGGTCGCTGGTGTACCCTGTGAATAATGTCAAAGTTCAGATTTTACCATAGTAAAATATATATATATAGTAGCCATAGCTAATGACATAAAAATTACAAGGTTTAAACTAAGATAAGAACCGGGTCGAAATGTACTCACCTTTTATTAAAAGTGCCACTAGACATGTTAGTCCCATTTTGTTGTTTTTCCCCCTCTTAAACCCTAATATCTCAACACCCCCGCCCCCCCCCCCACATTTTTAGCTCATTTAGTCACACCAAAATTTTACCATCACTACCTACTTATATACCAAATTTCACGGTGATCGGATAAACGCTTCGAAAGTTATCCTGGGAATAAATCACGCAGCGCAAAATACTGCTGTGTCATTTTTTAATTTTCGTCCGGGCGGACGAAGATCCAATGGCTAAATAATATCATAATCCTCAGTATGCTAGTGGTAGAGCGACTCAACCTACTCCAGAAGGAAGCTACGCGAGCTAGGATGATGCCTCGTGAATTTCATCAGACGAATTTTTAGCTCATTGATTTGATGAGAACTGAAGAGCTAAATGACCTGAATGTAATCTAAAGAAAAAACAGTAGTTGAGCGAAATTTTATAACTCTTTGAAAAAAAACGTTCATATGAAAATATGACTAACATAATCCTCTAGAAACAAGTCTATGTGTTAATCCCAGTTATAAACTACGTACATACCAAATTTCATCGAAATCGGTTCAGCCGTTACGACGTGAAAGAGTAACAAACATCCACACATACTTACATCTATACAAGCTTTCGCGATTATAATATTAGTGGGAAATGTGATAAGTTGTGTTCGGCAAAAATGATAATTTTCACAACAACACAGGACTGTCTACAGGATTGTGTGGCGACCCCGTAGACGCAGTAGATGTAGTGGAAGAAATAAAAGACAGTCCGAAAGACCTATTGCTCTGTTCTGCATCTTATTTGTTCACAAAGATCCTGTCTAACCAAAGGTTTGCCTGGAATAGATTGCTTTTAGTGATATTGCCACCCATTGTATCGTCTTTTTATTGAAGTAAAACTTCTTAACGCACGCTTGACTTGGGGAGTAATCAGGTGAATGCGCTACGAAAAGTGCGAACGGAAGTTGAGAGGGATTAAGTTAGTGAAGATAGAAAGAGAGAGAGTTACGTTTCGTATATTTTAAACGTTAATGTGCGAGTGCGAGTTGCGTCTGTCCAGAATGAACATAAACTGATCGACCTACAGACGTGTGGACAATTTTGTAATTGAACAATTTTATAAATTAATATTTTGAAAAAGAAATTCTACTTCAGTCGTGTGGTCTAAAGCCCACTCTTTTTTGTGTAATTTTTTTGTTTTATTGTTTATGTGTGGTCATTACAATAGAGTTATCTTTTAAAATAAAAGAGGAGAGGAAGTGGGGAGGGGTCTAAGGTGATGACTTTTGGTGAACCATCACGTTTCATCAACAGATCTAGAAAGAAAGAAAGAAGACATTTATTCACATAAACTGTACACGGGAATCAGACGCAACACTTAAACAAACATAAAAAATACATACACAGAGGAGGAAAATAAAACATATTACGGCAATGCATGGAGAAATGCTGCCATGTACAAGACGCGAAAACCTCTGAGCTCAGTATGTGCATGTAGGCACATATTGTGTTCCTATGTTATTCGATTTGAAATTCAACTTTTAAAGTAAGCTGTTGGCTGTTGAATTGGTGTCCCCTCAAACACCTTGACTACAGTCACCCTACCAATTAAGAAAAACGGTTTCAACGAATATAAACAGTGAATTATCTCATAATTTAATCTGTAACACCATAAATAAACTATGCTAATGAGTTAGGATGATGAAAGTAATCTGGAAGCTTCGTCCAGTCTTTCTGATTTATCTGTGTTATGACCTGACCACTGAATAATTAAGCATCGGTTGGGGAATAATTTTACTACCACGCTAAGCTAATCCCACTAATATTAGAAACGTGAAAATTTGTATGGATGCATGTGTGGATGTTTTAAGGCCCCCGTATACGATACGATCCGTCGTTTCAGACCGATCGAAACGACGAATCAATAGTGTATGTCCAGATCTTTAATGATGTACATAATCGAAGACGATATCGGTGATCGCAACGTAGATTTTTTCGATCATTTTCGTATATGTATTGACAAGGGAATGTCATAATATTTATTTGTTTAAATTTATTGCGTAATGATTCTCTGGGGTCAATATTATAAATTGCACGAACAGCCCTCTTCTGCAGCACAAAAACGGTGTTTATATCTGCAGCACTCCCCCACAGCAGTATACCGTATGACATAATGCTGTGGAAGTAGCTGAAGTAAACTAGTCTAGCTGTGTCTACGTCTGTAAAAAGACGGATCTTTTTGACTGCGTATGCCGCAGAACTAAGTCTCTTTGACAACTTATCAATGTGAGGGCCCCATTGAAGCTTATTATCTAGGGTTATACCTAATAATACGGTGGTGTCCACAAGAGCCAACTCCTCGTCTTTGATTTTTATATCTGCTTTAACTTGTGTAACATTAGGTAGTATAAATCTAATACACTTTGTTTTCTTTTCAATATAAAAAAGCCACATAATATTATATTTATTTAATTATTGTAAATGCGAAAGTTTGGATGTTTGTTTGTTTGTTCCTCAATCACGCCGTACCGGCTGAACAGATTTCGATGAATTTTCGTATATATATAAATATCTGTATCACCACATAGGCTACCATTTATTCCATAAATCAATTCCCATGGGATAAAAATGGGATAAAATGGGATGGTTAGTCAAAATTATAATTTTGATATAAATCTGTGCGCGAAAAGACCCGTTTTGTCTTAAAAACATAAAAATGGGATGTCAAAGTTTATATATGTGTTTTGCACCCCAGAACAACTCGGGCAAAGCCGCTGGCAACAACTAGTGCACAATAATTAAATCAATGTGAAAACAAAAGAATTATACTGTAGTTTAAAAAAATACTTTTTTCTATCCATGACTTCAAACAGGCCAGGATTTTTATACCTCATGAATCTAACTTAGGACTTTGGTTTAGGAGATATTTAGATTTTTAGGCACTTAGTGGCTTACATTGCTCGTCAGTTTATTTGAGTTTTGTCGATCGAAATACAATCTACAAATCGTAACTTTGGAGATGACGTAACGATGCGTCATTTGCATCTGGTTTTTCGGGTTGGCACAACACCGGTTGGCATTAGGATTCACGGTCAAAGAGATGTTACTCGATTTTTTTATGTTATTTGTGTGGAAACATGCTTACGGCCCACCTGATGGTAAGCGGTCATCGTCGCCTATTGACACCGGCAACCCGGGGTATTGTCGATGCGTTCCCTACACTGTAGAAACCTCTTTACATTTCTCTTTAAGCGTGCTATGTCGTAGCCTAATGGGAAAACCACATATGGTGGCTCATTCTACATCTTGCAAGTAACTCGATTGTCTGTTTATTAAACAAAATACACGCGGTAGGGTGTCAAGCCAAGTTCAAGCTAAAAGAACTGGCGAGCAGCACCGTCTGTAATATTACACGAAACATTTGGAGTCACTTTCGACCACCTCATAACTCAATAACTATTTCACATAAACATGGCTCATATATTGACACTTGCGAGATACATATTGTGATCAAAATTTCATAAACATACCTCAAACGTTTGTTTAGATATTAGTTCTGTTTACATCATTCATTTGGTAAACAAATGACATACGAAACAATTAGGTAGGTGTGTTCAACTCATGTGTCTGAGGGCTTGCAATCGAATATTAGAATATTCGACAGATTATTGTATTCGAATATTTGTACTAGCGTTATTCGAATATTCGAATAATTTTAAGTAGGAGTCTACCGATGGTAAAAACGAGTATATTATCTTGATAAACCTTACAATCAGTTGCTTGATTATTTTTAATTTTTAAACACACTATTTTGTTTGATTTTTTTAGCCAAAATACAAATAAAATATGAAACTAATACCAGATTTTTAGTTTCATTCGTAAACCATTGTTACATTGTGGTTTTGATAACAGGGGTTATAAAGCCTTTTTGGAGTGTTCCTAAACGGTTTTGTGTTGATTTTCTATAGTAAAAGCTAGTTAAAATTGACATTTAAAAGTCTGAATAATATTCGAATACCCCCAAATTGATCGAATACTTGTAAACCCTCAGCTCCATACTCCTATAGAAACATCCAGTGGCGATTCACTAGAATATTGAACAGCAGAAACGTCTATACAATATGCGAATCAAATTAGTCACGTCTTATATTAAAATATATAATAGATGAAATTAAAAAAAGACCGGCCAAGTGCGTGTCGGACTCGCGCACGAAGGGTTTCGTAACATTATCTATAAAAATGAGCAAAAAAAATCACGTTTGTTGTATGAGAGCCCCCCTTAAACATTTGTTTTATTTTAATTTAATTATTTATTTTTAAAGTTAATATATAACTAAATATTCTGCGAATAATTCAAGCGTCTACCTGTTGTCGTTATCAATATCGAGCAAAAACGAGCAAAAAATCACGTTTGATGTTTGGGAGCCCTCTTAATATTTATTTTATTCTGTTTTTAGTCTTTGTTGATAAAGCGGCAACAGAAATACATCCTGGTGACAGACGGACAGACAGACAGACAGCGGAGTCTTAGTAATAGGGTCCCGTTTTACCCTTTGGGTACGGAACCCTGAAAAAACACTTTTTAATGCCCTTTCAAATAAGTAAAAATGATGAATATTTCGATATTCATGACTGTCAAATCATTGACATTTATAAAACATCATATGAATGTCAAATGATTGTTTATAAAGAAATCGTACCACCTTAGGCACTTGTCTTGTCTCACCGCTGGCGATGAGCGAGATGCGAGCAAAGCTAGAAACTAGAAACGAGTTGGCGAGCAGCGAGAAGCCAGTGTGTAGTTCCTATAGTTGTCTCGCTGGGCGATAAAGCGAGTGAGCGAGTGCGGCGGGCGATACTCATCATCTCACGGCGTGTGTTCTGACCGCCAATCGAGCATCGCTGAGCCAGTGTTGTAGTCGCTGCGACAAAATAGTGGAGAGCGAGTTCTCGCCGGCGGCGGCAGTGTGAACGGACAGCGATCAACTGACACGGAATCTATATCTTTTGTTCGTTTCTTGAGCGAGAAAATAGTTGATAGCTAATCGCTTACTTGCCAGCGGTGAGACAAGTGCCATAAGCTCAGCATAAAATGGTATTATTATTAAGAGCCTGTAGTGTCCCACTGCAGGGCAAAGTCCTTCCTTCTCTCCACTCTTCTCTATTTTGGGCTAGAGTGGACCAATCTTGTAAATGGGCATCAATTTCGTCCCACTACATTTATTTAAAGAAATTGTACAGGAACAATTATTTATAGGCTTTAAAAAATACAAAAGACAGTTGAATCATCTAAGGTCCGTTCCAATTAATCTATAGATTAGTTAGCTTAACTTCTCCAGATCACTACCAAGCGGAATAGTCCCAAGACACTGCCTGCATTGCGCTGAATTGCAATGCTTATGCGTTGACCCAGATAAGCACCAGCTCTCGGATCACATGTCGCTTCGACCAGACGCCGAGAAACAATTTAGTAAACCCCAAATGGTCACAAAATCTTCTTTGTCGAGATTTTCATATATCGTAAATCGCCGCACCTACTTTACTTCTATGATGCTAGATGTTTTGAGGGAAGGTCGCCCATGCGGTGGACCGATCAGATAAAAGCAGCAGTGGGCGGCAAACTGCATGAATGCACGAGAATGTCTGTCAATAGAGAAAAGAGAAAAACCAACTAATCAGATATTAGATACTTAATGTAGCAATGTTTCGCAAGATGAATCATTATAATGTTTATCTACTTTCCACTATATATTTGTCTCTTGTTCCAGGATCGCCAGCTCAGATACAATGCACGCCCGAGATCATGAAGGTTACCATTCCCATGGACGGGGACAGAAAATTAGCATACCTAGATCAGCTAAAAGGTAAATCAATAACATTATTTTCAACATACTTGCTCGTAAAGTGAGCCTTAATACATCGTTCTTAGGGCCATAAGTCGAACTAGTATAACGCATACGTGCATAATAATATTACACACTAGTGCATAATAGAATTATCCCTACAAAGTTAAGTTAGTACCTAACTGCAAATTATATGCGAGTAAACAGAGCATTTTCAATTTAACCGGGTAATACAGTTTTTTTGTAACAACAAAGAGGTTTTATGCCGCTGAAAATCCTATTACATTTTTGGAATAAATAAATGTGTCCCTAATTAAGTCGAAAAAACATTTATTATTATCAAATTACTTATAATTCACAATAATTTGATATAAAATATTTGTATTTATCACTGAAATTATAATTTTGAAGTAGGCTGTATGGCCATATGTAATCAATCACCTTACATTTGACGCATGCAAAAAAAATTGCGCCCCATTTCCCATTTTTTTGTTTGTATCGCATTTATTGCTGTGTGATAAAAATTGTAAAAATGTCAAGTTTTAGTACAGAAGATTTGTTTTTTCATCGCAAGTGTGTTGGAAAAGTGCGTATAAAACTCGTAAGCAACTTGCTCACTAGACACTCGGCTGATTTATGCCCTGGCCTACGGCTCGAGCTGCAACCCACAGACTCGTGTATAATGAGCAACTTAGCTCACTTGTATCATAATATACTATTATGTGAAGCATTAGATAGAGAACAAAAAACCACACGGAAACTAAATAAAAACCGGCCAAGTGCGAGTCGGACTCGCGCACAAATGGTTCCGTACCATTATCTATAAAAACGGCAAAGAAATCACGTTTGTTGTATGGGTGCCCCCCTTAAATATTTGTCTTATTTTAATATAGTTATGTATTTATTTTTAAAGAGAATATACAACCCAATATTCTGTGTATATTTCAAGCGTCTACCTGTTGTCGTTATCAGTATTGAGTAAAAACGAACAAAAAAATCAGGTTTGTTGTATGGGAGCCCCCCTTAAATATTTACTTTATTCTGTTTTTAGTATTTATTGTTATAGCGGCAACAGAAATACATTATCTGTGAAAATTTCAACTGTCTAACTATCACGGTTCACGAGATACAGCCTGGTGATAGAATAAATTTAATTTGTTTCATATAAGATGCTTCGCTATTAGAGAAGATGTATTTTAACGAAAAAACCTTGTTGTAGCTATCTAGCGTGTGACAGATAACAAAGTTTTGGGCATAGTTAGTGTGAATGAAAGGAACATGAAAGAGGGTTGTGTGTCTAGTAGGTTACCTACGTTTAAAAGGCGTTTTGAATTGAAGAACGAGAGACGCTAATTCGGGGCTAATGAGGTCTATATAGTTGAAGCTTTTTTGAGTTTAATCCGATATCTTTTATATTAGGTAACTAGGCAGCCTACACCATATAAATTCCTATCCTTTGTTTTAGCCTACAAGCCATGCTTGCCGGAAGTAGATGGCAGAAACGCCCTTTTCGTACTGGACTTGCAAGACGTCCACAAGTGTGGCGTCTACAGAGTGCTCAACCAAATGACGGTAAGTGAAATATATTTCTTCATCAATCCACTGCTTAACATAGCAATAGTTTTCCAGAGCGACCGATATTCTGCGGCCTGCACCCAACGGCTCCCAGCAATCTAAAGTAGACCATTATCCATCTAGCGGGGGGAGCGTCCTACGCTATGCTTTCGTCACTTCAGCTTGCTAATACTTTTGGATTATCAGTGACATTAGTTTGTTTACCTAATTGATCGAACAAAGCGAGATCGCTAAATCAACTTGGGCAAATCGGCGTTGTATGTATGTATGTTTGTTTCTCCGAGGATAACTTTCGAAGCGATGATCCGATCATCGTGAAATTTGATACATAGGTCGGTACTGATGGCACAATTTTGGTGTGACTAAATAAGCTAAACGTTTTGGGGGGTTGTTGAGATTTTGGGGTTCAAGAGGGGTAAAAAAAGGAAAATAAGACTATTAGGCCAAATAGAACGTTAAAGGTTTTCATTAGTACATTTAGACCCCGTTTTTATTTTTAGTAACGTCCTTATAGTTTTTGAGTTATTAGCCATAATAAAAACTAAACTTTGATAAAACTCATTGGGTACACCAGTGACCCCACAGTGCTGTAATTTGGTATGCGTGTAGCTTTAAGTAACACAAATATTAGCAAAAATCTGAAATCTAAAATAACTGCAATTTTTACCACAAAATATATAGCCACATTTATGAACTCCCGTTACCTGTAATTTTAATGAAACTGTTGATCAAGTTTTTTGTTTATTTCGTGGCACTATTTTGATAGTCAAAGATTACAAATAATATTTTTTTGTTTTTATGGGAGACTCGCGAGATCTCAGTTCAGGGCGAACCGCTAGTATCGTTTATTCAATCGGTATTGAGCAAGTCTCATCCATATTGCTGTCCAATTGCCGCTACAAGATTGTCAGGCCATCGGGCCGGTGGTCTGCCATACGGTCGGCGTCCATCTCTTGGCCACCAGTCTGTGACTGCCTCGGTCCACTTGTTGTCATCCCATCTAGCCAAGTGGCAGCTCGTGATTCGTATACCTACATCTTTGACTTTAGTTCGACGCTGAATCTAGATGACGATTGACTAAGATTACAAGCATGGCCCGTGCAATTGCTCTTTGAGCGACTCTGTTGGTGTAATGTGCTTCGATGTGACTTTTCGGATCCGAAAGGATCTGGTCTCAAGGCATTGCGGGACATTTGATTTAAAGACATCTTAATTTTTTTCAAACCTTATATATTTTTTGTATAATTTCAGGGCAAGCGAACATTCTACCACAAGATAGTGATAGAAGACCTCACTGGCAGTCGAGAGACGGTCACCATCCGATGTGAGGTGACAGGAAAGCAGAGGATCTCACGCGCAGTTGGACCGTTCCCGCTGGACGACTTTGACGAACCCGAGTTAGTATTGTATACTCCATTGCAGTAGAAATAAAAGGTTGGCTTAGTAGATACTCTGAGGTGACATGCTAACTTATGGATATATGATAATGCTAACTTAGGCGCTGCGCAAACGAGCCACTGGCTACAGCCACCGGTAGTCTGCGACAAGCGATTGACATGCTTTTAAGGGTTCCGTACCCAAAGGGTAAAACGGCTCCCTATTACTGACGCTCCGCTGTCTGTCTATCTGTCACCAGGCTGTATCTCATGAACCGTGACAGTTAGACAGTTGAACTTTTCACACATGATGTATTTCTGTTGCCGCTATAACAACAAATACTAAAAACAGAATAAAATAAATATTTAAGGGGGGGGGACCCATACAATAAACGTGATTTCTTTACTCGTTTTAGCTCGATATTGATAATGGCATCAGGTAGATGCTTGAAATATTCACAGAATATTTAGTAATATATTCACTTTAAAAATAAATAATTAAATTAAAATAAAACAAGTATTTAAGGGGGGCTCCCATACAACAAACGTGATTTTTGTGCCGTTTTTATAGATGGTACGGAACCCTTCGTGCGCGAGTCCAACTCGCACTTGGCCGGTTTTTTCATTTTTAATTTTTGTATGGATTCGCCGCACACGTTGCTGGTGGCGGCCACTCGCTACAGCAAGCGTTTGCGACACGCAGCAGTCGCGCGACAGTCATCATGACTATGGGAGCGGGTCCCGCCGCCACCGGTGCAGAAATCCACCACGGGCATATATCGAATAGGTCGTAACAATCCCTACAGTTATAAAAACTTCCACATTATACGCATGTGAGCTCGCGTGGACTTGATCGCGTTCGGTCAGTTTTAAACCTCTCCGTATCTGGTTCCTTTGGACCGTTTCCGCACTTCGGCATACAAAAAGTACTAAAACCGTTATAGGTAGCTATAACGGTTTTAGTAAAATACGTTCTAAGCAAAATTTTCAAACGTATACCTATAGAAATAAACAAATTTTATGAAAATGTAGTCGCAAGTTCAGAACACAAAAAAATATGTCCGTCCTCTGATTCCCTTCAAGGTAAAGTAAGGTAAACAACTGACGTAAAATTTATTTTCTCAAACATGCTTTGAGTGAGCATTATTTTGACGACCTTCTTCTAGATAAATCGAAATTGTTGTACTGGCAAAATACATACGAGCAGCGGCCGGCAAAAGTTGTATGATAATTCATGTCTGTCGTGGTTTAGCGGCCAAATAAATTACATATAGTCTAACTTTTTACTAGCTGCAGTAAAATGACGTTTCTAGATGTCATTCCGTAAAATAATGTTGCCAGCCTAATCTCAATAGGGATGTGATTCAGTTCACAAAAATTAATTAAATAACATTATTATGACGTTTTTGTTTCATTTTGAATGTACCTCTCTATACTTCCACTAAAAAAGATCAATCCTCTAGTATAGTAATAATAATAGGTTAAAAAAATACATTACAACTTAATATTAAATCTCAAAAAAAAAAACCAAACTGATTATTCATTTATGATTCACTCATTTAGCTACATCCCTATTTATTTTTCTTCAAAAACCGGCAACCCACAAAACGTCATTTTACTGCAGCTAATAAAAAGTTAGACTTATAGTAAACTCATCATTAGTGCATGCCATCTTAGTTTATTATTAAAATACAATTAATTACAGCCGTACGATTGTGGAACGCTTTGCCCCTCTCTATAAGAACATCCAAGACTATTAGTAATTTTAAAACAAAAGTGCACACCCATTGTCTGTCCTTGTGTTGAAGTTGTAGCTGCTTGTTAATTCATCATAAACACTTTTAGAGTTGCTTATTTAAATTAAATTTGTGTTATTACTGGTAATTTAGGTTTATAGTATGTAGATATGTTTTTAAATTTATATAGATGCACCGCCGTCATGTGTTACATTTTTATCCTGTCCATACAAAGGTTGTCTGGAAGAGATCGCTTTTAGCGATAAGACCGCCCATTGTACTAAATCTATTTGTAGGAATTGTGTTCTGTATTTTACTTTGGTGTACAATAAAGAGTTATCTTATCTTATCTTAATTTACTCGCTCGGCATAAAAATATTAATGCATGCAGTCTATCATCTGTGATTATAGCAGCACTAAGTTCTAACATTTGTAAATGTAACCGCTGGATATTGTCAGTGTATGCTGTGTTGATGATTCTTATTAATAAAAAAAATCTCTGTCGTGTAATTAAAAAATGGAACGTTTACTCCGACACATGACAACCAAGGAGGTAACTTATCAAAGGTTTTATTTAAATTTCGAGCTGGCTCAAATAGAACGCTGTTTAATAAAACAAACAAATGAACACTTTAACGCGGGAAAAGTTATTGCTGTTCGTCATTGATTTTGAAAAGTACAGTGTAAACTCTATATAACGACACTCAAGGGACTGAGCATATTTTGACGTTATAGAGAGTTGTCGTTAAATGGAGAGAAGTAAAATCTGTATAAGAAAAATAAAACGTTTATTTCTGATTTGTGTTGTTAAATAGTACCTACAATAAAAATCTGTTTTAATTTGAACGCTATTGCGTTTTACAGTTTATGTTTACAATTTGAAAGTTTGTGAGCTACTAAGAATATGACAACGTATAGATAAAATCCATCACTTCTACTAACAATAGTCTGCAGCTACACGTGCAAGCAATCCCATTTTGTAAACAAAAGAACGGATTTCTTAGAAAGTTTGGTGTGTATGATGCCAACAGTCGAGTTTATTATGGTCTAGGATAATAAAACGACAAAAGGATATACACAGCTGCGCAGTTTTTACTAATTTGGCAACTTAAAAAGAACTTTTTATTACAAATTGTTGTCGTTATTGAGAGTGGGTGAAATGCTATACAGAGTGTACCATTGTATGCAAGACAAGCTAAACCAACCAAAGCCGAGTGATTTCGACGCTTTAGAGAGTTTGTCGTTAAAACGAGTGACGTTATATGGAGTTTACACTGTAATTGTATTATTTTATAATTTCTGCGCATTATTTAAGAAAAGTACTATACAAGCCTTGGCCACAACTAGGCATTGATGGACTTACGTATTTTTCTGGCCGCTGCAGACCTTTATTATATACCTTTATTTACCTTTTTTTATGTTACCTCTATTGGATCATAATTAAACCTACCAAGTTATTTTTTAACCATTCCAGTGTCCTGAACATAACTCGATACGAAGAAGGCAAAGCTCCTGAACCAGTGCTAGGAGCTGTCGTCAAACAAAACGGAAAGCAGTGAGTATTCTTACCTCTAATTATAACACTGGCGCAAGCCTAGAAGTTTGAACAAATTCTTCCCACAGATGCTCACGCAAAGAAACTGTTGTGTGGCAGATACACGATACCAGATATTTTTATTTGCATAAACAATTGTACTATATGGTCATAAGAACTAGGTAATTGCTCTTTATACTTACCTATATATACTTCATATACCTAGTTTTATTATACCTTAGATTACAAAAACTCATCCGGAAAGTGCACGTCACTTCTCGTCTACAAAACCTAAGCATCAAGTCTTTCACTTTGTGAGTTACCAGCAGATATACCTATGGCCAGAGCTGGGCAAAATACCTACCTAAATGTTTTGCGTTAATTAAAATACAAATTACAAAATACTATCTCCCACGTATCTAAAATACGAATCCTAGTATCTGTGAAGTGTTTGCTCTGTGTCTAATGTAGACAGAGCTGGGCAAAATACATGCTTTGCGTTAATTAAAATACAAAATACTATCTCGCACGTATCTAAAATTCGAAATCTAGTATCTGTGAAATGTTTGTTCTATGTCTAATGTAGACAGAGCTCGGCAAAATACATGATTTGCGTTAATTAAAATACAAATTACAAAATACTATCTCGCACGTATCTAAAATAGGAAATCTAGTATCTGTGAAGTGTTTGCTCTGTGTCTAATGTATACAGAGCTGAGCAAAATACATGCTTTGCGTTAATTAAAATACAAATTACGAAATACTATCTCGCACGTATCTAAAATACGCAATCTAGTATCTGTGAAGTGTTTACTCTGTGTCTAATGTAGACAGAGCTAAGCAAAACACATGCTTTGCGTTAATTAAAATACAAATTACAAAATAGTATCTCGCACGTATCTAAAATACGAAATATAGTATCTGTGAAGTGTTTACTCTGTGTCTAATGTAGACAGAGCTAAGCAAAACACATGCTTTGCGTTAATTAAAATACAAATTACAAAATAGTATCTCGCACGTATCTAAAATACGCAATCTAGTATCTGTAAAGTGTTTACTCTGTGTCTAATGTAGACAGAGCAGAGCAAAATACATGCTTTGCGGTAATTAAAATACAAATTACAAAATATTTTTACGACGTGTATTTTAAATATAAATTACAAAATACAGTATTTTACTTATTTTATTTAAAATACAAATTACAAAATACAGTTAGGTGTTAGATACTTAATTTGGCGTACAGTACAGGTGCAGTGTTGCCAACATTAAATATTGACATATTTAGCGGTCGATAATTTTCCTAACTATGCGTAAGCAACGCATAGTTAGGAAAATTATCGACCGCTATTTTCTGTAGAACTGTAGAAATACTAACTACAAAATACCTCTGCGTCAGGTATTTGAAATACCAATTACAAATTACATTTTTACGAAGTAATACAAAAATTTCAAAATTCAAAATTATTTATTTGGAACATAAACAAAGTACAATAGACAAATGAAATCGTTGACGTTCAAAAGTTAAAAAAAACTGAGAAGCAGTGTCAGCGCCCTCTTCCAAAACCAAACCGAACAACGTTCCAGCTTAAAACAAGTCGATACTAGTAAATGTTTATTCTAAATATGATTATGATTTTAAGTTGAATACTGCGCGTGTGTGAGTATGTGTGTGGTGAGTATTTGTGAGGTGTGTTTGTGTGGTATGTGTGTGTAGATGTGAGTGTGTTCGCTAGTTTGTGTGTGAGTGTGTGTGTGTAGATGTGAGTGTGTTCGCTAGTTTGTGTGGTGTGTATGTGTAGATGTGAGTGTGTTCGCTAGTTTGTGTGTATGTGTAGATGTGAGTGTGTTCGCTAGTTTGTGTGTTCGCTAGTTTGTGTGTGTGTAGATGTGAGTGTGTTCGCTAGTTTGTGTGGTGTGTGTGTGTGTGTGTAGATGTGAGTGCGTTTGCTAGTTTGTGTGGTGTGTGTGTGTGTGTAGATGTGAGTGTGTTCGCTAGTTTGATTGTGAGTTTGTGTGTGTAGATGTGAGTGTGTTCGCTAGTTTGTGTGGTGTATGTGTGTGTGTGTAGATGTGAGTGTGTTCGCTAGTTTGTGTGTGTGTGTGAGTGCATACGTGTTCGCTTGTTGTTGAATTACAAATACAAAACACGTATTTCAATTACGTTTTTTAATTAGAAGTAATTCAAATACTGCCCAGCCCTGGCTTATGACACAGAAACGTGGTCCCTTAATGACTCCTGAGACTCCTAAGAAGGTTCAATGTCGCTCAGCTATGAATAGGTATATAGGTAAACTAGTGGTTCGCCCCGAACTGAAACCTCGCGCGTCTCCCAAAACACAAAAATATATTTCTTAGGGTGACTCGCGCAACGACACCTAAACGTATTTAGTCGCTAAATATGATTTAAGGAGTTGTAAAATAATATAAATACGTAAAGTTTAAACATGTTTAGTCGCTAAATACGTTTAGGAATCGTTGTGCGAGCCGGACCTAATCTTTGACCAATAAAATAGTGCCACAAAATATATAACCAAATGACTTGACCTACAGTTTGAGTCAAATTACAGGTAACGGGAGTTCATGTCATTTTGTTACACTTTTTTTGGGGTACAAATTGCAGTTATTCTGGATTTCAGACTTTTGTCTATATTTGTGTCACTTAAGCTACACGCTACCAAATTACAGTCCTGGAGTCACTGGTGTACCCTGTGAATTTTATCATAGTTCAGTTTTTATTATAGCTAATAACTCAAAACTATAAAGAATTTATTACAAATTAAAACTTAGTCTAAATTTACTAATGAAGACCTTTCATTTGACGCCCCATTTGACCTAATAGTCTCAGTTTCATTTTTTTCTACCCCTCTTGAACCCCAATATCTCAACAACCCCCCAACATTTTTAGCGCATTTAGTCATATCAAAATTATGCCATCACTACCTACCTATGTATCAAATTTCATGATGATCGGATCAACGCTTCGAAAGTTATCCTCGGACAAACAAACATTCATACATACCTACAAAGCTGATTTGCCAAAGTTGATTTAAAGATCTCGCTTCGCTCGATCAATAAGATCTTGTGACATAAGTGCTTAGTGTTTAAAAGGTTAAATAAAAAACGAGGAGATCCGTATAAAAATTGAAGTCACCGATATCATCATCATCATATCAGCCGTAGGACGTCCACAAAGGCCTCCCTCTTTGATCTCCAGGAACTGCGGTTGGAAGCGGCCTGCATCCAACGCCGACCTGCGGTTTTTACCAACTCGTCTGCCCATCTTGTAGGTGGACGTCCTACGCTGCGCTTGCCGGTCCGTGGCCTCCACTCGAGAACCTTCCGGCCCCATCGGCCATCTGTTCTGCGCGCTATATGGCCTGCCAATGGCCACTTCAACGTGCTAATTCGTCGGGCTATGTCGGTGACTTGAGTTCTCTTACGTATCTCCTCATTTCTGATTTGATCCCGTAGAGAAACCCCGAGCATAGCCCTCTCCGTAGCTCGTTGAGCGACTCTGAGCTTATTCATAAGGCCAATAGTGAAGGACCACGTCTCGTTTCCATATGTCATCACTGGTAACACACACTGATTGAAGACTTTCGTCGTGCTTTCGTCTTAAGGCACTGAGGTATGTTGGACGAAAAGACGTTGCGAAGTTCACCGATATACCCCAGAGGATTAGCCAGCTGAAATGGCAGTGTCAGTGACATATTTTAATTTTTATTTTTGATGTTTTAACTATCAAAATCCGTTGCGTAGTTTAGAAGAACCAAGCGCACAAACAGACAGGTAGCGTCTGGTTTTATAGTCTTTAGATATATCTGTTTGTATATTTCAGAGTGTCAGGCGAGATCTCAGTGAGCCCGGGTACCCCCCTCTCCATGGAGATCTTCCTGAATGAGAAGTCAGCTCCAGTGTACGGACTCCTGGTGAACTACATGCACGCTACTGACACTGGCAGTCAGCAGGAGACCATTATACTGAATGGGTAAGTTATACTCCAACGCAGACGAGGTCATAAAACAATACTAGCAAATACAATAGCAGATTATTAAACGAGATGATAAAGCAGTGTCTTGCGTCACGGGCGCTATATTGAATCCCGAACGTAATGAAGGATTCTAGAGTTAACTCACGAGCGGAGCGAGGAAGTTACTAGAATCCTTAGTGCAGAGAGGGATATAAGCACGCACGAGATGCAGACAGGTTTATCCACGAGGAGAATACTCTACTTTTCACACTTTCTGTGAGACAGTAAAAACCAAATCTAATAAAAATAACAACTTGCCAAAGGGCAATGGAAAGGATCATCTAATTCTAATACATAGGGTGTATTGTGCATTACCCCTCTTCTAACCTTAGAAAGAACATCTTCTAAGAATGAGCATCTTAAAAATTAAAAAAATACAAAAAATCAGATGTGTATTCAGAAAAAAAACAAAAGTGACAGATCTATTTTTTTTTTTTTATTTAAGACAACAAACAATTATGCCTAAATATAGACTTAATAGTTATTACAAGATGTCTTACAGGCATAACCAGCACCGTTGACCACAGATTACGTTAGACAGATGGTGGTCATAAGTGTATACAATATTAAATACATACAAAAAATATAAATATATAGATGAACCTATATTATGCAGGCAAGCAAGTGCCTAGGTACCTACGTACCTACACAATACAGGTTCACATCTAGTAATGAGTAACTTAGTCGCTTTAAATTAAAGTTATCTTCTACGCACTTAAGTTAATATGGCGGTGTTGAACATATAGCCCGATAGAAGGATGATAGGTGGACCATAAGAACGACCAGATGGGTTGGACCCAGCGGCAAAAGAAGACCAGCTCGACCAAGGAAAAGATGGACTAACGACATCACTGAAATCGCTGGGAATCTGTGGATGACAACAGCTAAAGATAGAGAGACATGGAATAAACAGGAGGTGGCCTATACCCAAAGAGGGGTTCCTATTTCCTAATCATATTGAATATAATCATCATCCACACCCCGACTTCACCCACAGCTGGCATCCGCCACGATCCTGCGCTAGTCTCACCCAGTGACGGCCCGATGTCGTCCACCCATCTCGCTGCCGGATGTCCTACCCTTCTACAGCCATTCCTTGGCCATCATTCAGTCGCTACCCTGATCCACCTGTCATTACCACGTCATTGAATATAATAGAACTATAAAAACAAATTAAAAAATCGAGTGTGCGATCACACGACTGAAGTAAAACTTCTTTTTCAAAATAATAATATACAAAATTGTTTAAGAACGAAATGAAATTACAAAAAATAATCAAGCCATCACTAGGTCGATCAGTCTATCTTCACTAACGTATATGTCCCTCTCAACTTCCGTTCGCAATTTTCGTAACGCATTCACCAGCTTATTCCCCAAGTCAAGCGTGCGTAAAGAAGTTTTACTCCAAAAAAACGAGCGTACTTTAGACCACAGGACTGAAGTAATACTTCTTTAGCTCGATCTATAAGGATGTTTATACAGTGTTTTTTTTAACTGTAACAGTACGGCAGCACCCATAACCAGAGGAGATACAGGTGCAGTTTCTTTTAAAACATCAGCTCGTTTTCGAAGAAAAATATTTTTGCATTAAAAATTTTTGGTCCAGTGTGAGTAGCGCCTTAAAATGAATCGAGTTGATAATTTTTTTTTTGATGCCGATCGATGCAGTCCTTTGTAAGGATCATTTTATTGTATCGGATAAAAAAAATCTGAACAGCGGAAGTTAGTCTAATTTGATAAAAAGTATTCTCATACAACAGGACAAACAAAATTCCTTCTGCAAACATTTTATTAGATTCTAATTGCACATTAAAGAAGTATTAATACTGTAGCGATTAAGAACTTTAGGAACTCAATGCTCTCATGAGCAATACAAAAACATTTCGTATTTCAGAGCAATTTTGAATTTCGAACATGGTTCTTGCACCTGTCGGACTTTTATATCAGTCATTGCATCATCTTATTTGTCCTATCATGGCATTGCCAAATACGCAAAAAGTAGACTTAATTGAAGCATACTTCCTCAATCGCGGTCTGGGTAGCGTTCCTGATACCACTTCAGTGCATTAGTTGGGCTTCGTCGGTTAAGGAAGTATCTTATACGAAACGTAAATCTCTCTCTCTCTCTCTCTCTCTCTTTCTATCTTCACTAACTTATATCTCCCTCTCAACTTCCGTTCGCACTTTTCGTAACGCATTCATCAGCTTACTCCCCAAGTCACGCGTGCCTAAAGAAGTTTTACTAAGTTTTATAGGATAAGTAAATAAAGAAGGCTTTAATAATGTATAATGTATTTGCATTCAGGTGCTCAGTAGACCCGTACCTGTTCGAGAACTTCATCACGACAGATGGTGACGTGCTCACCGGCAAGTTTCGCGCATTCAAGTTCCCGGACAGTACCTACGTGCAGTTCAAAGGAACTGTCACCGTCTGCCTTGATAAATGCCAAGGAGTAAGTTAAAATATTACGTGTTTTGTACGACATTAAATGAAAACACGGTTAGGGCTAGTGGCTAGTATTGATGTAAAATAGATTTTTTATCAAATTTATTACCCTGGAAAAAATTCAATTTTTAAACCATATCCATGTTTTTAAGACAAAACGGGTCTTTTCGCGCACAGATTTATATCAAAACTTATAATTTTGACTACACTCGTGACCACGACCGATGTAAATTGGCCGAAACGTCGAGGTTAGTCAAAATTATAATTTTGATATAAATCTGTGCGCGAAAAGACCCGTTTTGTCTTAACGCGCCGGCGAACACTGAGCGCAACTTCAACTCGGCCACGTCAAAAACTTCGGCATGAATATCGCTATCCCTGTTTAGTGACAAAGTTTAGCCACGCAGAGCGACAGTGATAGCAATAGAACGATTCTAAATTTGATTAGATTTTGACCGTGTTCTGTAATACCAAAAATGATGACTGAAAACTTATTGTATGTTTCTCATTTTGTTATTATTTTGTAACTAGACGATATAATCTATGTTTCCATGACTAGGATACGTAAGATGTTGTTATTTTTAATACGAAACAATTAGGTTGAAAACAGGTCTTTTATGACGTAAAAACATGCAGAATGCGATACGCTTCTATTTCATTTTAGGTAAGTATTTTGATCTAATATATGGTTGGGAACCTAGATAAATACTATTCAAATTAAAATAATACCTTATTAAGGTAGAAATATGCTCCAATTAGAAATGATCTTGGTAGTACGTGTTGTATGGGCGATTGTCCCTCCGGTGTCCCCTTAATCGGTAGGGACACAAAACACTAGAATTAGAATTATTAGAGATCGTGTAACTTTGCACAGATTATATGTAAATGACGCGAGTGTTATGTGTACTATTATATTCGGGTTTCGCTAGAATCACCGCATGGAGTGATATATTAGACTCTTAAATAAGAGATAGAGACTAAAGAAATGTATCTTAACTTCCAGGTCCAATGCAGCAACGGCGTTACTGGTTACGGCAGGAGACGACGCGCTATTGCCGCAGCAGAAGGCAACAAGCTGTATGAAGTCTCACTTACTGCCTTCATCAAGGTGGACTACGAGAACGGAGATACAGAAGCAGGTATGTATGGTTGCCGTAAGTCAGGAAACCTTGCAGCAGCAACCACTAAATTTTTCAATGGTTTCTATGGAAAAGGAAAACTTTCATAGGCAACCACAAGGCACCAGCAAGTCTTGTACCATCAACTTGAAATATACTTACAGAGGCAACCACTAACTTATCCAATGGTTTCTATGTATGATGGGTTAGGGCATAACCCATCAGTAGACAATTCAAGGATTGAGGAAATACTTCGAGTTACATTTTTAGGTGCATTTTTTTACTTTTCAATATTAAATAATTACAATTTGAATAATTAAACCACTTTATATCGATATTAGTTAAAATATATCAAATTGGTGAAATCACGTAAAACTTTTCGTTTCCAAACTGTATTTTAAACAAAAACTAAATTATTTTCACTAAAATGGTGTATTTACTATAATTTGTGAAATTTAAGATGGATATATCTACCCATAACTATTCACAAGCAAAGACTTTATCCGAGATCGTGGTGCATCAATCGTGCCAAAATATGAGTTTTATAGTTTTTAGTGAAATGAAATTTATTTGCTAGAAGCAGGGTAGGTATATAAGGTGATAAGTTATATAGGTAGATATCACATACTCATAACCAGTATAGCTACAAAAGTTAAAAACTGTATTTAATTACAGAAGACGTCCTAGCCCTCATCAAGAACATGAAAGTAGCCAACCAACGCCTAGAAGACCGCGACGGAACCCCTGCTACAGTCGCCGAGCAGACCCAAGACAACAAGCTCATTCCACACTCAATGGAGAGCAAAGCGAGCTACATCTCTTGCAGTGTAGCATTACTCGCTTGTGTACTAGCGGTGTTTAATCTGTAAAGGACTTGAGTGCTAATACCATTAAAACTTACCAATTAATTGAACTATATTGGTATTAATGATTAGTTAAAGGTTCTGGGAGAGTTAGTGAGTTCAAATACGCGCTTGGTTACGTTTGGTGTACCAAACTCGTCTAAGATCTCAATTTTCAATGTTTTCGTAAGAAGCACGTATTTGGAAAGAGCAATTTGAAATAATAATAAGGTGCTAATGTTCATAATACTTAATTAGAATATTATTATTTAATAATACCATTTAGACGCGAGAACAATTTAAAATATGCCACAATTTAAGTGACACAAAAATTGTATGCTTATTTTTTGCTTTATAAAAATATTATGTATTTTCATGAACTTTCTATTATCATAGAAAAACTTTTTATTTTGTCTAAGCTATTATTATGTGTCATTTATATTCTTAATTTCCTAAAAACTATTAACTGCCATTGTAACTCTCTTTAAATATTCTTAAGATTAAACCTAGGATTAAACTTTGAACCAGTGATTTCTAATTTAAATAAATATCTGGTAATGGTAATAATAAATATTAAAATAAATAAATAATGCATACGCATTTGTTCACTAGTCTTATGGTAATCTAGACCTATGGCAAACTCATGTAACCTAGAGTAAAACAAAGTCAAGAGTTCATCACATCGATTGCTTCGGTTATGATTTTTGTCATCATCTTTCCTCAAGTGGTAGATAATGACTTACTGTTTTCTTGACTAGCGCATGGACTACTTACAGGAGTTAGCGGGTTCGATTCTCGCCGCGGAATAAATGTTTGCATGATCTACATATATTGGTCTGGATGTTTTTCTATATAATATACGTATGTATTTACAAAAAAAAGTATTATATGAAGTTATCTGGTTCCCATAGTACAAGTTCTGCCTAGTTTGGGGCTAGATAACGCTGCATGAAATGTCCAGCAACATTTATTTATAGGTATTTCTTTATTTTATATAGATAGACAGGTACCTACATTATCTTACAAAACAGCCCAAATACTGTATACTTTGTCACCATAACTATCCTAAAAGGAATAACAAAAAGGATTTCACCTTTTTTTTTAAATCTGTTACTTCCCGGTAAATACTTTATTTTCCTAGACCATAGTGAAATCTAAGTAGACCGTATTGTGAATAGTAATTTAGATCTTGACTATAATATACTTAAGGTATGTGCATAGAATTAATAAAACCTCACAATAAAACCTACTGACTATCTTTTTGTTTAATTTACTAAAATATAAGAAACAATATCCAATTATTCACATGACTATAAGTACATAATAAACATTTGAACCGTCTAAAGAGCGTTGCAAATGATCTATAGATAGCTCAATTGCTCCAGATCACTACCAGGCGGAAGTGAGCCTAAGAAACTGGCTACATTGCCCCACTGAAATTCATTAATTTAATTAAATAATTAAATCTAACATGAAATGAAGACACATTGTAACCTATCATCACCCTCTCTACAAAAAATAAAACAATCAAGCAGAATTTCAGTCTTTTAATAGAACCATAGTAAAACGAAACTAACAAAAGACGAAAATAAAAGCTAAATTACATAATCACAAAGTTTAATCATCTATAATTATAAAATAGATTCGTATCTATTAATTTAATGATTTAATGAGTGAATAACAATTTTTATTTGATAATTTTAAGATAACTCTCAATCGTAAGAACAAACTTATAATGACAACCAAGAAATACCTTAGACCATTTTACGGCCCAACCTAGTGTGTTGTCACATATATTTCAATGGTAGATCTTACATGAAGCAACTTCTTAAAAATGAGAATTCGATGCAACCCACGCTTATAGTGCTAGTGTCTTAAACAATGAATCGCGAAATATAACAAAAAATCATACAAGTTGCATCGCACCATATGAAAACATTGGTTACTTCGCAAAGAGGGATTTTTATTTACGATGTAAAATGAAAAAACTAGTTCCAACTAGCGTAATAGATGGCACTGTCTGGAGATGCGCCTCCAAAAATATGGTTTAAAAGCCATAATCTCAAAAACACAATATCAATTTTTTTCAAAAACAATCTCACTTCGTCAGATAATCAAACAAATGTTAGTTTATTTCAAGTTATTCGGAAAATAATGTTGACGTCATTGACAATTCACTCTCCTTTGTTAAACGGAGTATGACAGAGCAACGCCATCTGTTAGCAGTTATAAAAACAAGGCCGTGAAAACCCCTCATTGGCAACACAAGTTATAGTTGTCTCATCGGATAAGATCTAAATTTAGAATACGTCCATACAACACTGTATAGTAAAATCAAACTTACAATAGCAACCAGTGAAACTAACATTGGCAACCATCAACGCACTGGGTATCAGTTATTTTAACAAAAACTAATAGTTATTGGAAAAACGTAAAACCTAAAGATGACATATTTTTTAAATAATTTTAAATTAGATTTTAGATAAAAGATTACAGTTTTATTACATTAACATTGACGAAATAATTTCTAATACCATAATAGTTCTAGTAATTTTCACGAAACTAATCTACAGATTACACTCCTAACTTAAATATACAATTTCTTATTACAAGAGTATTACGCATTCAAAGGCTTATTACATAACTAGCTGTTGCCCGCGACTTCGTACGCGTTACACTACTAAATGTGTAGGTAACCTAGAAATAAACCTAAACTCGCTGTTGCAACTTGACTTGACACCCCATTTTTATCCCATGGGAACTGATTTATGGGATAAAAGGTAGCCTATATGGTGATCCAGAATATAATCTACGTATATACTAAATTTCATCGAAATCGGTTCAGCCGTTACGACGAGATTGAGTAACAAACAAACAATCAAACAAATAAATAAACAAACATCCAAACTTTCGCATTTATACTATTAGTGTGAAGTGTGATTGAAACACCTAAAGACCGTTGCAAACGATCTATAGATAGCTCAACTGCTTAAGATCAGGGAAATGCCCTCAAGACACTGGCTTAATTGCGCGGCTTATGCGTTGACCCAATTAAATTAAGTTAAATTTGAATTCAATTTAACATGTAGGTTCGTAAGATTTGAGTCATGAATTTTAATCCCTAAAATTTATAAGTACTATCAGACAGGTTGTTAGTGTCAGGCAAAAGAAAACTCTAAAATAAATGCAATTAAAAAAAAATTGGCAATATTTTCCCAAGTGCCTTTTCACACGTCCCGGCAACACATTTAGCTTTCACACGCCCCAATTTTGTATTCAGCAGCGCGTAAACCGTCAACGCGAGTACAGTCGCGTAGCGACTGCACAAATAATTTAAATTTCTCTCTTCAAAAATGGAACGTGAACAATGAATTGCAATGCGGATTTTGTACCGAAGATACCGCCGCCAGAAAAGGAAGTATATAAATTATTGGGTCCATCCGGTTAACAAAGAGAAACAGTGTGGAGCATTCTATACCTTATTTCCAGACCTACTACAAAATACAACAATTTATTAAGAATCTATCTCCATTTTGCAACGAATTAAGTAGGTACTACACACGAGGGTGTCAGAGAAAACGAGTCGCGCTCTCCGTGGTTGCACCTGCGCGACTGGCCGGCCGGCCAACCGGTAGGCAGCGACCGCACAGTGGTGGATCCTGCGTGCACCGGGAAACCGCTTGCCGGTCAAATTAGGCCGGTACGTATGAAAGCTAACATACACGGCTATACGCTTACCAACCGGGACGTGTGAAAATGCACTATATCGTTGGTATACAAAGTGCTTCGAAATTTTAGTAGTGTTAGAAGTAGGCTTAAGAATTGCCGGGTAAAAAAAGTATTACTAGATACATAATAATTCCTAGGTTTTAAATATAAATCACATTACTATTTGAGTATTCACATTTATTATTAATGATAAATAGTTTGGCAAGAATGTAATGGTAAATAAACAAAATGGACGGATGAGTGAATGATTAAATGAATGAATGAAATCAATAAGAATTGGGTGAACGATGATGAGAAATGATGACGTGAAAATGATATAATTGAAATCTACTTGCCAAAATACAATATAAGTATACAGTTAAATAAAAATAATAATACCACACAATAGTCACATCAGCCCTACAGCTGTATCAGTAGGAACTTCGTAGCGGGAATCGAACCAGCAACCTTCTGACTCGCAGTCGATTACTCGCGCACGCGCAGTGGTCGACAAAAATAATAGTTATTTGACGTTATTTATTGACATAATTTAGAATAGGAATTAATTTTAAAACTTTTTTCTAGTTTGTACACAATTTGAGCCCAATACTTTAATAATAGAATAAAGTCGGTCCCTATGTAAATGTATTATTTTCTTAGCTTTGATTTTTTTACCAAAGAAAAAAAAAATAATAATTTAATAATACAGTGTCTACTAACTATTATTTATTTTACATTAATAAACTAGAAAATCTAGAAAAAATCGTAAATTCGAATATCCTCTTCCATATTATCATAGAAAATAGGAACACTTAAAAATTACATGACAAAATACTTACATATTTTTAACATTTAAAATTGGCAGTTTTTAATCATTTATAACTACAGATGTCACCTATTTGACAAACCAACTAAAAGTGTTCATATGTCAGAAAAATACATTTTCAATTTTGCTTCACACACGGACGTCAGAATGAATGAACGAATGAAAATCCTTTCTTGTTCACCTTTGTTACAAACATAATGTTTTATTATTTATAATTAAGAATTATTTTATGTTATTATTATGTATTTAGATAATTTTATAAACCTTATTTACTTTTTAGTAATAAAGGTATATACTTGTTTCGTTATGTACGACATTAATTTAAAACACACGTCCTGAATCGTATTAACTGATTTTAGAGGTGGGTTAAATACTGGCAGCTTGAATCGATTTTACTGGCGACATTTCCAATAAACAATTTTTAACGTAAATCGGTGGCACCTTTGCGACGATGCCGCTTAGTCAGTAAGTACAACAGGTACCTCCTTACATGATAAATGAATATGATTTATTTACTTATTTCATAGAGGCTGTTTCATTGATATTTTAGAACTTGATTTTAAGACTGTTGGAAAATTTAAAATTTTCTATAGTAGTAAATTTGAAAAAAACCTATTTCACAACAATACTAGCCATTAGCCTTACCCGTGTTTTCATTTAATGTCGTACTTAGCAAAACAAATAGTATAGTAGGAGTCAATGACAATACTATTAAACTACGCAATGGCGGCTATGCGGCGATTGGCTACGGTCGGCAAGTTTTGAAAATGGCGGCGTCGTCCATCATCCATTTTATTTTCATTAAATTCGCTTGTGTGAATCAAAATGGAAACAACTTTCAAGTGACGGTACTTTTTTTTCTTTTTAATTAAGTGTAGTGTTCGCAAAGGGTAGGTTTCTAGCATCATACAACTAAGTAAGTATAATCAGTATCTAAACTCTACATATAATTTGTACAAACAAACAAACAGTCATACTAAAATGACTCTCTGAAACTTCACTAAACAGGTACAAACCAGTTATTTTGTAACGCTAGTCTGTGACTTGTTTCTCGGAGCCGCTTTGCCACCCTGAATCCATGGTATTAGTGTCGCTGTAGCAATGATGATGATTCGTCTTCAAAATCTCCTCTTTTTCCTCCCTCACCGGCTCGTACTGAGAGTCAGGTCCTAAGCATTTTGAAGTTTCTGGGTCGTTCGAGTATACAGTGTCTTGTGGTCTGTCGTCATCAGACAATAATGACTCTTCTGTGTTAGGAGATAGAGGTGAAATTATCGGTGGGGGTGGAACGAAGAAGTCAGGTTTGTTTGAATCTGAACTTGACTGCCTAGGATGTTCTTTAGGCAGGTTTTTAGGACTTGTCCTAGGCAAAGGCACGCGTAAAGGACTTATATGCGTCCTGATTTTAGGACTACCCTCGATTCTAATACTGGAATTCAAATCTGACATTCGTTCTATACGGTCACTGATCCGTGATTCGTTGATTCGTTCGTGCCGAGAATCATTCATTCGGTCGCACGAATCGTTGATGCGACTGATTCTTGACTCGTTCAATCTTGGATCGTTTATTCGTTCGCAGTGACGGACTTCATTCATTCGGTCACTGATGCGAGAATCATTTAAACGTTCGATCCTAGAATCATTAAGACGATCCAATCTTGAATCGTTTAATCGTTCACTGATTCTTGAATCATTCATTCTTTCAAGTCTGGACTCGTTCATCCTATCACAGACCCGTTCACTCATCCGCTCACTCAACCTCGTCTCATTCATTCTATCACTGATTCTCGAATCGTTCATTCTGTCCAACTCATTCCTAGAGTCGCTCAATCGATCTCTAGTATCTCTGGACTCGCGAATCGAATCATTTAACCTATCTCTCGAATCAATCCGCTCACTCATTCTAATATCATTCCGGTCCATCCTAACATCATTCCGCTCATTCATTCGCATATTCAGCTGCTCTATCTGATGTTCAGTTAATCGTAGTGAGCTGTTATTCTGTCGTAGTTTATCTTGGGGTATGTTTTGACGTATTTTCTCGGGTTTGTGTTTGTTGGGTCGTCGTTTGGAGCCGACTTGTGGTTGGGGACGTTGCTGGCGGGTGAGGGTGAATGAGCCGGTGTCGGATTCCGATGTCGATTCGGGATGGTTTTCAATAGTGCCGACCAGAGAGACGTTAGGGTTTATGCAACATTCCGCCTGAAAATAATAAAGTTAATAAGTAACTTCTTCTTCAAATAATAATTTAAAACTTATTTTAAATACAAGTCATAGGATAATGCAGGACCTCCGTGGCGCAGTGGGCGAATAGCCGGCTTAGACGCAGGAGGTAGCGGGTTCGATTGCCGCTGCGGAACATCTGGTTGTTTTTAACCGACTTCAAAAAAGGAGGAGGTTCTTAATTTGACTGTATTTTTTTATGTTTGTTACCTCAGAACTTTCGGCCCGGTGAACCGATTTTGATGATTCTTATTTTTATTTGAAAGCTGGTGCTTCCCGTGTGGTCCCATTTCCATTTGATCCAGTTCTGACAATGGCATTCATAAGAAAACCATATAATTCTTAAATTTGTTTAATTTTTATGTTATGCTATGTTTGTTAGCTCAGAACTCCGTTATACAGTGTGTTTTTTTTTTAACTGTAACAGTACGGCAGCACCCATAACCAGAGGAGATACAGGTGCAGTTTCTTTTAAAACATCAGCTCTTTTTCAAAGAAAAACATTTTGGTATTAATTTTTTTTTGGTCAAGCGCGAGTAGCGCCTTAAAATTAATCAAGTTGGTAATTTTTTTTGATGCCGATCGATGTATCATTTTATTTAATCGCATGAAAAAAATCTATGCAGCGGAAGTTAGTCAAATTTGATAAAATGTATTCTCATACAACAGGACAAAGCAAAATTTCTCCAACAAACATTTTATTAGATTCTAATTGCACAATAAAGAGGTATACTGTAGATCAGGGATCCCCAAACTATTTTGGACAAGTGACCCCTTTTCCAAAATGAACTGTTACCTCAGACCCCCATGGCCAAATTACCTACTTTTAAGATCAACCCCCTTATTCATAATGGTCCGCTAACTTAAAACAGCTGATACAGACTGTTATTTTTCATTCTGACTTAGGTCAATAGAAGAAGACAGAGTGAGAATTAGCAATGCTTTAAATTAGTTAGCAGACTATTATGAATAAGGAATCTTTAGTTTTTTCCTATTGATACAAAATACCTAGGTACTAAGGTACCAACTGGAAAACTTTGCACTTGGTTAAGTGAGTAAAGTTGACTTCATCAAAATTTAACAAAATAAAAAGACATAAAATTCAGTAAATATCAAGTTTAATTTATAATGATAATTACAAATTAAGTACTTAAACAATCTTAAGTAGGTAGGAAATTAAATTTAAAAAAGTATTAATTCGCAAAGAGAAAATAAAACATTCAGTGTGATGGATGAACCAGGTGACTATCTACCAATCTAGCTACATCCGGTTCAATATTGGTGAGTTGTAGCCTTAAATTTCCACGTTCGTTGATTCAAACGGTTTCTTTGTTTCGTCAAAATGTTTGTTACCACACTGAAGCTTTTTTCAACTAGGTATGATGATGGAAAAGCGATAAGGTATTTTTCAGCAATATTCCACAATGTAGGATACTGTGTTTCAATGTTGCGTTGCAACCAGAACTTTTGATAGCCTTGGTTGAACTTCTGCTTAAGCTCTTCGTCTGTGCTGATGGTAATCAACCCTTCTTGCATTATCACATTGGCTTCTTCTATGGCTGTGGTATTGTACGGATTTATTATCCATTGAGGAATTTGTAAATTTAAAAGATCCTCAAACCTCTCTGTAAAATCCTTGTGTAATGCGTCGAAGTGAGTGACATATAATAAAATGTCATCATCTTGAAGCATTTCTGGTAATTTTGACAAATGCGGAAACTGCGAATATTCTTTTCTGCCTAAATTTTGTTTATAAAGGATTAGTTTACCCACGAAGGCCGATATTATTGATTTTGTTTTAATCAAGTTAAGATCGTCACCCTGCAGCTGCAAATTAACTTTATTGAATATTCCAAAGATATCAGTCAAGTAATAAATATCTGTTTTACAATTGTTCAGATTTTCTTTCAAATTCGGATCTTTTTCTTGTAAAAACTCCAACACAGATTCAAAAATGCCTGAAAATCTTTCTAAGCAAGAACCTCTTGATAGCCAGCGAACTTCAGTGTGCAGAAGTAATCGAGTAAAGACTTCGTCGTTTTCCTCACATAGCTGAGAAAATAACCGAGAGTTCAAAGAATTGCTTCGAATCTTGTTGATAGCATTTATTACATATTGTAAAAACTTATTCAATCTAGGACTCAGCTTTTTTGCTACTAAATGCTGCCTGTGAATCACGCAGTTAATGACCAGTACATCAGGCAGTTGTCGCTTTTAGTGAGCTATAAAACCACGATGACGACCAACCATAGACGGTGCACCATCAGTCGCAACAGAAACATTGTTTTTTCATGGAATAGCTTTGTCAGTAAAAAAATGTTCCACGGCCTGAAAAATCGATTCTCCTCTGGTATCAGTCTCTAAATATGTAGCAAAAAGCCGTTCTTGGCACATATTTTCATCTTTGATATATCGAATATATCCTAACAACAGAGCTTCATTGCCGGGTAATGTAGACTCGTCCAACTGGAGAGAGAATCTGTTGGTCTGAAAGAACTTGTATAAAATGTTTTCCACATCCACTCCCATCTCGTCTATGCGTCTCTGAACGGTGTTATTGCTCAAAGGTATTCTCTTTAAAATATCATGTGCGGGTTTGTGCAATACATTGTTAAGGACCTTCGCAATGGCTGGCAAGATAAGCTGCTCTCCAATTGTGTGGGGTTTCCCCGACTTCGCTATTAGTAAAGATATATTATAGGACGCTCGTAAACCACATCGTCTTTAATAGATGATGACGCAAACATCAATCTTATGGATGGTCTTTTGTCTAGTTTTTCTTTAAGTGCTTGAAAAAATGACACGGGCTTACTTTTTTTGTCAGTATGTACTCTTGATAAGTGGTCATCCATTTTTGAAGGCTTCATGGCATCGTTACTTAATACTCTTTCACATATGAGACACATCGGCAAGTTTTGATTTGATGGAGATGCAATAAATCTGAACTTCAAGTAGTCCAATTTTTTTTTCGTGTCCGCCATCATAAAACTCGCAGTAATCCTGCAAATAAAAAAATAAGAAACTACCTAAATAAAAAACAATAATAAACTGTTAAATTTACTGGTATTTTTTTACAATTGAAACAACTGAGGCAACTGCAAACTGTTGCAAACAATCTACACATAGCTCAACTGATCACTATCACACAGTGGGGCAATGCGGACAGCGTCCCCAAGACGCTGGCTGCATTGCCCCATTGTATGGCAATGCTGATGCGCTGTGCCGGATAAAAACTGTTTAGTACTTACCCTGTTAATTTTTCATAAACTGCAGATATTGTATGGTTACGCTATTAACTCGCGTAGGGAGGTTAGCATTTTGTAAATTCTTTTTCAATCACTTTACTTCACTTAATTTAGCTATGTTATAACTATGTAATCTCTTGAAATAAATGAGTACTTATATGAGTTATTATCGTTCTAGCTCCAACGAATTTCAAAACGCAAATGAACTTTCAATCTAAGTGCAAGCTCGTTAAATAGTAAAATATCGGGAACATGTTTGGACTTGCAACTTGATCATGAATTCGTTCGTATTTAATCGCGTAAGCGTCAAATAGAGAGCAAGTCAAAACGCGCCTGAAAGACGTACGCTCGAACTCATTATCTTGCACAAACTTGTCCACACTGACTTGCCGAGTTTTTCATCTTGTACGAACTTGAGACTTTACATTACTACAACAATGCTATTTCCTACAAAAACATTAATTATTCTTAGTATACGTAACACAACATAAACAATACAGTACCAACCTATCTTGAAAGATTTAAATAAGATCTTATGTTAATTAAATAGGGGTCGATTTTTAGACCTCGTCGACCCCTAAAATCAGTTTTCGTTTATGTCGACCCCTAGGAAACCGATATCGACCCCAAGGGGTCGATATCGACCACTTTGGGAACTCCTGCTGTAGATTGAGGAAGTACCTATGCTTCAATTAGGTCTAATTTTTGCGTATTTGACAATGCCATGATAGGACAAATAAGATGATGCAATGACTGATATAAAAGTCCGACAGATGCAAGAACCATGTTCGAAATTCAAAATTGTTCTTAAATACGAAATGTTTTTGAATTGTTCATGAGATCATGGAGTTCCTAAACTTCTTAATCGCTACAGTATTAATACTTCTTTATTGTGCAATTAGAATCTAATAAAATGTTTGTTGGAGGAATTTTGCTTTGTCTTGTTGTATGAGAATACATTTTATCAAATTTGACTAACTTCCGCTGCTCAGATTTTTTTATCCGATACAATAAAATGATCCTTACAAAGGACTGCATCGATCTGCATCAAAAAATAATTTACCAACTTGATTCATTTTAAGGCGCTACTCACGCTTGACCAAAAAAAATTTAATACAAAAATGTTTTACTTCGAAAACGAGCTGCAGCTAAAAGAAACTGCACCTGTATCTCTTCTGGTTATGGGTGCTGCCGTACTGTCCCAGATAAAAAAAAACACTCTGTATATCAACCGATTTGGAAAATTAGTTTTTATTAGAAAGCATATACTTTTAGATTGATCCCGTGGAAACTTCATCAAAATTGGTTGAGTAGTTTGGTTTTTACTGTTATTTGAAGTCAGTTATATTTTTGTTAAACTGTTGCTTGTTATATAATAAGTATTACACATAAAAGTATATAAGTATTCTATCAGTTATCTGGCTCCCATACTACAAGCTCTGCTTAGTTTAGGGCTAGATAGCACTGTGTGAAATGTCCAGCAAAATATTATTTTATTTATTTATTTAGAATAAAAGTTACACCGACTCTGCTAGCTCGGTCATGTACTGCGAATGGGTGAAGATCGAAACGTCAAGAGAGCATTCTTGGGCCAATCAATTGGCCGCCGACCGGTTGATTTGTCGGTTGGAAGCAGACCTGCGCGATCTTGGAGCCGACGACTGGTAATAGATGGCAATGGACAGAGGAAAGTGGCGAGTTCTCGTATCGGAGGCCAAAACTCACTTAGGGCCCCTGCACCGATGGAGTAAACATTTTGAACCCCAAAACTTGCTTCCTTAGATTTTATTTTTGAGCTTTGAGCATAACAACAGTTAAAGCTTTCTATAAAATGTGCCTGTTTTCGTACAGCTATATAGGAGTAATATTTACCAAAGCGGATATTCAATAGATTACCAGGAAACGACTTAGGCATGGCGTTCCATTCCTAACGAACTTAAAACTCTACTAACGAGGATATTCAGTTAATAAATTTGGAACTATGAGACAGCGTGACCGTAAAACAACCAGTAACACATAACACGATAGTTACAAGATCTTACCTTGAGAGAAACGTTGCAACAGCTAGAGACATCTGCGAAGTACACTTCGGATTCCGCGTTCTGGTTCACAGCGCGACAGTCTTGCAATGAAGACCTGGAATGGTTATAGATAGATATAGCATTTATTTGAAATAGCGAAAACACACATACCTACTTTAATTTGTTACATAAATGGTTTGTTACTGTACTTAAAAAAAAATTCTTTTAGTTTTTATTTATATGTGAGAGTACATACATATAACTGTAGCCAGTTTTATCAACTCAATTCAGTGTTGTGTACGCCTATAATATGCATAGTATCAGTCCTAGAACATGTTAAAAATTTCAGTGTGTGCGGAAATATGTATGTATGCTGTTGGCGTTCCAATTTGTTGATAAACAAATAACAAAATAACTCACTAACAAACAATTTAGAAATATACAAAAAACCACAAAACAGACCAAAGACATAAAAAAGAACATAACTAATATAAAATAACATAATAAAGTGTGTGCGTTATGGTGTGACATAATCAGCAAATATTTGTCATTTTTATTTTGGTTCACAGCGCGACAGTCTTGCAGTAAATACCGGGAATGATTATCATTTTTATTTTCGTTCACAGCGCGACAGTCTTGCATTGAAGACTTGGAATGATTATAATTTTTATTTTGGTTCACAACGCGACAGTCTTCCATTGAAGATCGGGAATGATTATAATTTTTTTGTTTTGGTTCACAGCGCGACAGTCTTGCAGTAAATACCGGGAATGATTATCATTTTTATTTTCGTTCACAGCGCGACAGTCTTGCATTGAAGACTTGGAATGATTATAATTTTTATTTTGGTTCACAGAGCGACAGTCTTCCATTGAAGATCGGGAATGATTATATTTTTTTTGTTTTGGTTCGCAGCGCGATAGGTTTGCATTAAAGACCGGGAATGATTAATATTTTTATTTTGGTTCGCAGCGCGACAGTCTTGCGTTGAAGACCGGGAATGATTATCACTTTTATTTTGGTTCGCAGCGCGACAATTTTGTATTGAAGGCCCGGAATGATTATCATTTATATTTTGGTTCACAGCGCGACAGTCTTGCATTGAAGACCGGGAATGATTATATTTTTTTGTTTTGATTCACAGCGCGACAGTCTTCCATTGAAGATTGGAAATGATTATAATTTTTTGTTTTGGTTCACAGCGCGACAGTCTTGCATTGAAGACCGGGAATGATTATATTTTTTTGTTTTGATTCACAGCGCGACAGTCTTCCATTGAAGATTGGAAATGATTATAATTTTTTGTTTTGGTTCGCAGCGTGACAGTCTTGCAGTAAGGACCGGGAATGATTATATTTTTTTGTTTTGATTCACAGCGCGACAGTCTTCCATTGAAGATTGGAAATGATTATAATTTTTTGTTTTGGTTCGCAGCGTGACAGTCTTGCAGTAAGGACCGGGAATGATTATATTTTTTTGTTTTGATTCACAGCGCGACAGTCTTCCATTGAAGATTGGAAATGATTATAATTTTTTGTTTTGGTTCGCAGCGTGACAGTCTTGCAGTAAGGACCGGGAATGATTATATTTTTTTGTTTTGCTTCGCAGCGTGCCAGTCTTGCATTAAAGACCGGGAATGATTATAATTTTTTTGTTTTGGTTCACAGCGCGACAGTCTTGCAGTAAATACCGGGAATGATTATCATTTTTATTTTCGTTCACAGCGCGACAGTCTTGCATTGAAGACTTGGAATGATTATAATTTTTATTTTGGTTCACAGCGCGACAGTCTTCCATTGAAGATCGGGAATGATTATATTTTTTTTGTTTTGGTTCGCAGCGCGATAGGTTTGCATTAAAGACCGGGAATGATTAATATTTTTATTTTGGTTCGCAGCGCGACAGTCTTGCGTTGAAGACCGAAAATGATTATCACTTTTATTTTGGTTCGCAGCGCGACAATTTTGTATTGAAGGCCCGGAATGATTATCATTTATATTTTGGTTCACAGCGCGAAAGTCTTGCATTGAAGACCGGGAATGATTATATTTTTTTGTTTTGATTCACAGCGCGACAGTCTTCCATTGAAGATTGGAAATGATTATAATTTTTTGTTTTGGTTCGCAGCGTGACAGTCTTGCAGTAAGGACCGGGAATGATTATATTTTTTTGTTTTGATTCACAGCGCGACAGTCTTCCATTGAAGATTGGAAATGATTATAATTTTTTGTTTTGGTTCGCAGCGTGACAGTCTTGCAGTAAGGACCGGGAATGATTATATTTTTTTGTTTTGATTCACAGCGCGACAGTCTTCCATTGAAGATTGGAAATGATTATAATTTTTTGTTTTGGTTCGCAGCGTGACAGTCTTGCAGTAAGGACCGGGAATGATTATATTTTTTTGTTTTGATTCACAGCGCGACAGTCTTCCATTGAAGATTGGAAATGATTATAATTTTTTGTTTTGGTTCACAGCGCGACAGTCTTGCATTGAAGACCGGGAATGATTATATTTTTTTGTTTTGATTCACAGCGCGACAGTCTTCCATTGAAGATTGGAAATGATTATAATTTTTTGTTTTGGTTCGCAGCGTGACAGTCTTGCAGTAAGGACCGGGAATGATTATATTTTTTTGTTTTGATTCACAGCGCGACAGTCTTCCATTGAAGATTGGAAATGATTATAATTTTTTGTTTTGGTTCACAGCGCGACAGTCTTGCATTGAAGACCGGGAATGATTATATTTTTTTGTTTTGATTCACAGCGCGACAGTCTTCCATTGAAGATTGGAAATGATTATAATTTTTTGTTTTGGTTCGCAGCGTGACAGTCTTGCAGTAAGGACCGGGAATGATTATATTTTTTTGTTTTGATTCACAGCGCGACAGTCTTCCATTGAAGATTGGAAATGATTATAATTTTTTGTTTTGGTTCACAGCGCGACAGTCTTGCATTGAAGACCGGGAATGATTATATTTTTTTGTTTTGATTCACAGCGCGACAGTCTTCCATTGAAGATTGGAAATGATTATAATTTTTTGTTTTGGTTCGCAGCGTGACAGTCTTGCAGTAAGGACCGGGAATGATTATATTTTTTTGTTTTGATTCACAGCGCGACAGTCTTCCATTGAAGATTGGAAATGATTATAATTTTTTGTTTTGGTTCGCAGCGTGACAGTCTTGCAGTAAGGACCGGGAATGATTATATTTTTTTGTTTTGATTCACAGCGCGACAGTCTTGCATTGAAGACCGGGAATGATTATATTTTTTTGTTTTGATTCACAGCGCGACAGTCTTCCATTGAAGATTGGAAATGATTATAATTTTTTGTTTTGGTTCGCAGCGTGACAGTCTTGCAGTAAGGACCGGGAATGATTATATTTTTTTGTTTTGATTCACAGCGCGACAGTCTTCCATTGAAGATTGGAAATGATTATATTTTTTTGTTTTGGTTCACAGCGCGACAATCTTGCATTGAAGACCGGGAATGATTATATTTTTTTGTTTTGATTCACAGCGCGACAGTCTTCCATTGAAGATTGGAAATGATTATAATTTTTTGTTTTGGTTCGCAGCGTGACAGTCTTGCAGTAAGGACCGGGAATGATTATATTTTTTTGTTTTGATTCACAGCGCGACAGTCTTCCATTGAAGATTGGAAATGATTATAATTTTTTGTTTTGGTTCGCAGCGTGACAGTCTTGCAGTAAAGACCGGGAATGATTATATTTTTTTGTTTTGATTCACAGCGCGACAGTCTTCCATTGAAGATTGGAAATGATTATAATTTTTTGTTTTGGTTCGCAGCGTGACAGTCTTGCAGTAAGGACCGGGAATGATTATATTTTTTTGTTTTGATTCACAGCGCGACAGTCTTCCATTGAAGATTGGAAATGATTATAATTTTTTGTTTTGGTTCGCAGCGTGACAGTCTTGCAGTAAGGACCGGGAATGATTATATTTTTTTGTTTTGATTCACAGCGCGACAGTCTTCCATTGAAGATTGGAAATGATTATAATTTTTTGTTTTGGTTCGCAGCGTGACAGTCTTGCAGTAAGGACCGGGAATGATTATATTTTTTTGTTTTGATTCACAGCGCGACAGTCTTCCATTGAAGATTGGAAATTATTATAATTTTTTGTTTTGGTTCGCAGCGTGACAGTCTTGCAGTAAGGACCGGGAATGATTATATTTTTTTGTTTTGATTCACAGCGCGACAGTCTTCCATTGAAGATTGGAAATGATTATAATTTTTTGTTTTGGTTCGCAGCGTGACAGTCTTGCAGTAAGGACCGGGAATGATTATATTTTTTTGTTTTGCTTCGCAGCGTGCCAGTCTTGCATTAAAGACCGGGAATGATTATAATTTTTATTTTGGTTCACAGCACCTTAGGAACATGCCCTACGATGCACTGCCATCTACAAAATTATAGCATACAGTTTTTTTTTTATTTGTATTTATACAATATTATAACAAAGATTACAATTCATAAATATAGCATCTAAAAACATCTAAGGTTGGTGCTGGTAAAGGGTAAAGCCTTGTGCCTGTAATTTAACCGTTACCCATAACCTTCAAACCAGTACACAGCAATGCGACAGTTTGGTCACAGAAATAGGTACAGTGGTAGTACTACCTCATACGAACTCTTCTACAAGGAGTTCTACTACTGGTGGTCGAACGCTTACCTGATAGGCGAGTGCTTATCATTCTGGAATCCCAGATTCTCCTTGCCTTGTTTCTGACAAGAGTCGGAGCTCTGATCTGAAACTACAGAAATAATATATTTATTACTTCTATCTATCAATCAATCATAACTAATTAAGCCTTTCATAATTGTATGTAAACCAATTAGTGCCTAAATCATTGATTCCCAAAGTGGTCCAGGTGGACCCCCAGGGGTCCATGACCTCGAGACTCAACGGGGGTCTACTTGGCTTGACAAAAAATGGGGGTTCACAATTCGTACAGTTCGTCCACGAAAATTTAGCTGGCTTCGATAGTGAAGAACTAAAATTTTGGGTTGACTTCACCTATCAATGTAGGCAGATAATATTTTAAGAAGCTCAGCGACTGTTACTTATAAAAACTTGCATATTCCATATTCAGTACAACGTGCCGACACTTGCAAAGCGAAAACTGTTAATTCGTGGTTAGAACTCAGCCGCAACGCAAATTTCCATAGTTAGATCTAATCTTCACATTTTTTGTCGACTTTTGTAGCTGCAGGGGGTCCACCGGAACCAGCAAAGTTTTAAAAGTGGACGATCAGAAAAAAAAGTTTGGGAACCTCTGGCCTAAATAGTTCTTACAAGGTCTAATGAGTTGCCTAATAAAGGTTTCGGCAGAATCACTCATTGGTTGTAAACCTCGGCTTCGCATGCGTGGTTTGTCAATAAAACACAAAGGATTTAATCTAAAACTAAAAACTTTCTTAGAGAACGACACATTTTATCATTTAAATGAATATATAAGCTGTTAATTTTCTCATCTGCATGAGTAGTATCTGCTGTAACCTCTCAGTTTAGTTAGCTTAGCCACTGCTTAGTTGTCATTATTTTATATTGATTATTATTTATTCTATTTTTTTAGCTAGTTTACATTTTCCCACTGCTGGGCAAAGGCCTCCCTCAACTCCTTCCACCTATCGCGATCCTTGGCAGTTTCCTACCAACGCTTTCGCGGCCGTTCCCGACGTCGCTGTCCATCCTCCGGTACCCAACGTGTTATGATGTTGGCCCATTTCTCCGGAAGCATTCGACTTACGTGCCCGGCCCAATCCCACTTGAGCTTCACGGTTTTGTCTCCAGTTACTTGCTTAACTGACATAATTTGTAATATATTTTTGACATACCAATATTAAGAAATGTAATAAAATGGTGAATAAATGAATACTGAATACTGAAAACATTACCCTCCTTCTGCGCAGTGCAAGCACCGCGGATGTGAGCCTTCAAAAATTTGCAAGCGTGTACCATCGTAGACTGTAGACATCGTAGACCATCGTAGACTTACCATCAGGCGAGATCGTGCTCAATCGCTAAAAAAAACTTAAAAGATGTGTAAATGTAGGTATAATACGGTACCTTTGCTGGCGCTCTTCTGATGCAGGCATTCGATGGTGACACCGTCTTCCATCCTACAGTCTCTGTGCAGGTTACTGGCACTCATATCTATTCTTTGACACCTGTCAACAAAATATTGCATTTTACAAACAAGACATTTTTTTTTTGTTTGCCCACATATTCTCAGTATTCCCACTAGAGATCCGTAATTAACCCCTAAGGCATTAATCGCGGCAATATTCATGTTCATATGATTTATTCATCCTTAGACATGGTAACATGCACTTAGACAAGTCAAGGTTTACAAGTTATTAATATCTATTACAGATTAAACTAATAATGTTAGTTAATTGTAACAAAACATAAGATTTCAGTTCTTATAATTTACAAACTAGATAAAATAATGTTACCAATCATGCAATAGCCAACATGCAACATCGCGGCAAAGCGAGTAGCATGGGCACGAGCACAGTGAAACCGAGAGGTAATTAAATCGTGAAGACAGGAGCTATAATGGGAACGTCAGTGCGGATCTTACTTCCCTACCCAAGATTTATAATTAGGCTTTAACTACGACTTCTTTGGCGCAGTGCGCAGTGACTGAGACACAGGAGGTTGCGTATTCGATTCCCGCTGCGGGACAAATGTTTGCATGGCCTACAAATATAAACAAAATATTTACAAAATTAAAGTCAGTTGTCTAGTTCCCATAGTATAAACTTTACTTTGTTCGGGGCTAGATAGAGCTGTGTGAAATGTCCAGTATTATTTATTTACGCCACAACCTGTATAAGCTACACGCAACCAGCCTTCACAGGCCGGTGGTAGATTTAAAACAGGGCCTCCATGGTATATATATACTTTTAAATTAAATTTATTTACCTGTATTGTACTAAATGTCCTCTCAAGGTATTGAATCTGCCATCTTGAATGTGCGTCATTTCCATATCTTCTGGGTACATCTGACTCATATGACCCATTTCCAGGCGTTCTTGGTTCATACGACTCAATTCTGGGTTAATCCGACTCAATTCTGGGTTAATCCGACTCAATTCTGGGTTAATACGGCTCATTTCTAGATTAATACGAGATATATCTGGGTTATGACTCATATCTTGGTTTCGTGTGTCTCTTAATACCGTCATACGGAGTTCTTGACTATAACGACCTATTTCTTGGTTCATACGACCATCCGGGTTCATACGCCCATCCGGGTTCATACGCCCATCTTGGTTCATACGACCATCTTGGTTCATACGACCATCTTGGTTCATACGACCATCTTGGTTGATATGATCTGGGTTGATGCCAGCAACACTTTGTATGACCATGGCGTCTGTTGGTGGTAGATGGTGAAGGTAGGAGCGACAGGTGTGTGGGTGATTGTGTGAGTGGTCATGGTCATGATGCTCGTGAACGGAGTTTCTGTGGACCTCTATATGGTGGTGGTGAAGAAGGGTGGCGGCTGCTGGGTCCTGATGATGGAGGTGATGGCTGAAAATCAATAATATAACCGATAAATAAGATCTCCATTTTCTGAGATTACCGCCATATAACAAATTTCACGAGGAACAGTTTTTTTTGTTTTTTTTTTTATTTCACTTGGATATGTAACTAGCATATGGTACTACAGTGGTCATCGGCTATAGCAACGTGGCGATACGTTGCTCGTAGGTCACGCACCTTAGAAACGTGCCCTACGACGCTTTGCATCCATCAACTTGAGGCATACTGCTGTTATGTGTGTTATTTCACCGAAAACCCTTCAACCGCAAACACAGCAATGCTGCTTTATTTCAGATTAACGCTTCGAAAGTTATCCCCGGACAAACACACATACATCATCATCACTATAGACATTTTGATTCTGCCACAACCCTCGACCTTGAGTTTCTCTGATATGGCTTGGGATTAAAATTGCTCCAACTCGTTCAAAAATGTTACAATTTAGACATAATTCATTTTCTTATTATTTATAATTATGTTATAATTAATGTGAAATAAATAAATCTAAAATCTTTTTTGTTATGTATTCTAAAGAACAACCATTCTTGTTCCTTGCCTTTCTTTCCTGGCTTGGTCGCGAAGGAACAGGCAGTGAAATTGACGTTTCAAAGTGATCCTTGGGATTGCAATGAATAAAAAGATTTTTATTTTGATACATACATAAAAACCCCGATTAGTCAAAGTCAATTTGGGATCTGTACGCTCGATCAAAGATTGAACGTTCGGAGTCTTTCTGAATCTATGTTCATACTTGTACAAACAAAAAATAGGTATGTAAGTGAATGAAAATAAAAAAATGATATCTTTTCTTTTTCGATTAAAAAAACTGGTTCCAACTAGCGTAATAGATGGTGCTGTCTGGAGATACACTGCCAAAAAATATGGTTCACAATCAGACACAATATCAAAATTTTTCCAAAACAATCTCATATTCTTCCAGAGCAGGCAAGATACTGAAGTTACAGGACGCACAGAAAACGCCTGGAAAGGCCATTCAAGAGCCATTGAAAACAAGATGAAGGATAACCTTCCACTCACACTCAAACGTAAGCTCATGGACGCGTGCATTCTTCCTATACTTATCTATGGCGCTCAAACCTGCTCATTGACGGATCAACAAAAGTCCAAACGTGGGGTTTGTTAGCGAGCCATGGAGCGCACTATCCTAGGAGTCAAATTAACAGACCGCATTAGAAACAGTGAACTGCGCTCCCAAACACAAATCGCGAACGTTGGGCACCAAGTAGTCAAGTTAAAGTGGGACTGGGCGAGCCATCTCTGCCGCATGTCGGAGGAGTTATGGAGTTAGTGGAATGGAAGGGAGGAAAGGAGGCATTTGCCATACAGTGGGACAGTACAGGCTCCAAATAATAATAATAATCTTACTTTATCAGATAAAGATTTAGTAAGATAAATAAATAAATAAGATAAGATAAATACTTAGTAAAGTAGCAAAGTTACGATTAGCACCTAATAATTTTAGTTTGTATAATTATCTTTATGCTGTTTATTTACCTTGCCACGCCCTTACAGGGTGCATACATCTATACCTAGTCAGGTCATAAGTATTGTCACACAGTAAAAACTTTTCTTTTAGAATGCTGGTCACAAAAAAGTTTATAGAATTCGAATTTCGAATTGTTCATGAAAATAAAAATGTATACTTATTAGAATTTTACTCATTTTTAAATATGGAGTGGACGCTTAAAGAAGACCGTGTTGCAGTTATTGCGTTGCATCGTTGCGGTTACGCGCCAATTCAAATTTTTGACATACTGAAAAATTTGAATATAACCAATAGATTCGTTTATCGCACCATCAAACGATACAATGAAGACTCTAGTGTAGATGACAGGTCAAGAAGTGGTCGCCCTCGGTCTGTTAGGACTCTAGCAGTGATAAAAGCTGTGAAGGCGCGAATTCAAAGAAATCCCAAACGTAAGCAGAAACTGTTGGCCCTTCAGATGGGGTTAAGCAGAACCACGGTGAAACGGGTGTTAAATGAAGACTTAGGGCTTCGGGCATATCGAAGAAAAACAGGACATCGTTTGAATGCTCGTCTAATGGACCTGAGACTGAAGAGATGCCGCGCTTTGTTGAAGCGGTACGCGGGAAAAAAATATCGGGAAATTCTTTTTTCGGATGAAAAATTTTTTACCGTAGAAGAGAGCTACAACAAACAAAATGATAAGGTGCAAGCACACAGTAGTGAAGAAGTGAGCAACCGTATTCCGCGTGTCCAACGAGATCATTTTTCATCCTCGCTCATGGTATGGTTGGGAGTTTCTTTTTGGGGCTTAACAGAGGTACATTTTTGTGAGAAAGGTGTAAAAACGAATGCAGTTGTGTATCAAAATACAGTCCTGACGAACCTTGTGGAACCTGTTTCTCATACCATGTTCAATAACAGGCACTGGGTATTCCAACAAGATTCGGCGCCAGCTCACAGAGCGAAGAGCACACAAGACTGGCTGGCGGCGCGTGAAATCGACTTCATCCGGCACGAAGACTGGCCCTCCTCCAGTCCAGATTTGAATCCGTTAGATTACAAGATATGGCAACACTTGGAGGAAAAGGCGTGCTCAAAGCCTCATCCCAATTTGGAGTCACTCAAGACATCCTTGATTAAGGCAGCCGCCGATATTGACATGGACCTCGTTCGTGCTGCGATAGACGACAGGCCGCGCAGATTGAAGGCCTGTATTCAAAATCACGGAGGTCATTTTGAATAAACTTTAGTGTCATAAGAATCAATGTTTTGTTAAGTTCATTTTGGTATATAAATGGTTACATAATGAATAAACTTGTTTCAATTATTTTATATTAAACATGTGACAGAATTTATGACCTGACTAGGTAGATAACTTTTATGAAACCTGTAATGTATGTTGCATTGAAATAAATAGATAATAAATACTAAAGAAACACAATTTTGTTATTTAAATTTTCTCGGAAGATAATAAGAACAAATAAAAAAAAAACCAATTCTTTGACAATGCCCCTCTACAGCAGCTATAATCTTGTGTACCTAACTATTTAATAATTAGTATTTTTAAGCATACATGTAAATAGGTATATATGATTTGCTTGTCTGTTTCTGGCACCTCTACTTAGATTAAGACATGTAAGTAATTAAGTAAGTACTGTTATTGACGTAACCAAGTGGTCCATTGTGTCCCCACGGTTTGAATAAATGAGTAAGAGTAGAGAACACGGCAGTTGACATTGACTATTCACTTTCCTTTGGTAATCATGGCGCCAACCACAATCTTTTAGAAAAGCATCATGTTTCAGGAGCGTTTTGTTTCAAGCTTGTAGCAACATTGTGCAACACTTTTGAAACTATCATGGTTATGAACACTATTTATACTAAAAACGGGATATTTACCATGATTTGTGAGTATTTGAGTATCCCGATATTTCGGTGCAGTTGCATGCGCCATGATCACGGGTAAACTGAAGTCTTTGCGAGTAGGTAGTTATTGGCAGATATAACGATCTACCCTCTTTCTTAGTCTCTTGCTAGGAATTAATTCGCTAATTCTATTACTACCACCGGTTACATTCTCGATCATAACTCGATTCCGACACACCACACTCACGGTATCAGGATGCGTAATTGACACTTCACTTCTTCGGTTCTTACACATTCTCACCACAGGATTCAAGCCTCCAGACAATTGAAAACCATCTTCACGATTGAAATTCTTGTGTTTGGCAATCTCAATTGCCTCTTGAACCAGTCTTGGCATGTAATGTCGCGCAGTTGAGATTACTTGTGGATCAATCTCAACTGAGCGACATTACATGCCAAGACTGACGTTCAAGAGGCAATTGAGATTGCCAATAATTAGCGAATTAGCGAATTCATTCCTAGCAAGAGACTAAGAAAGAGGGTAGATAGTTATACCTGCCAATAACTACCTACTCGCAAATACTTCAGTTTACCCGTGATCATGGCGCATGCAACTGCGCCGAAATATCGGGATACTCAAATACTCACAAATCATGGTAAATATCCCGTTTTTAGTATAAATTGTAGCAACATTACTTCGATTTTTTAAAATCATCTTAAAAATTTCAAGCCTAGACAGGACTTGAACCCGCGACCTTCCTCTTGATACGAGGTTGCACTACCATCTGTGCTACAAGGCAATTCACATCTAGGTCGAAATTAGTGAGATCATTCAGAATTACGACTAAAGCGCCGTTAGCTCCATCTACTAATTTCGACCTAGACGTGAATTGCCTTGTAGCACAGATGGTAGTGCATCCTCGTATCAAGAGGAAGGTCGCGGGTTCAAGTCCCGTCTAGTCTTGAAATTTTTGAGATGAATTTAAAAAATCTTGGAATTTTCCGCATGTGTTCGGATAATACTATAAATAAAAATACTAACATTACTTCGATTTGAACCACAACACTTTTAAACATTACTGTTATAATCCTAATAATGTTGTATATTTAGTGGTTTCTAGTGATTACACCGCGTTCAGTATGAAACATTGCATAAATAAACACAATTTATTTACTTTTTAGGATAATTTTACACTTTTTTTGAGCTCTAATGTGAATCGTTTTCAGTGAACGATTTGTGGTGACGTCACCAAAACTGCTTCGCCTTTACAAAAATAAAGTAAGCTTACTAATTGAGGGTCATGGTACAGTCAGTCAGTGTAATATTATTTTAATATTGCTTATAAGAGAGAACAACGCCATCTGTTAGCAGTTATAAAAACATGGCTGTGAAAACCCCTCATTGAGTTTACATATTATTTGTAAATATAACTTACCGACTACCATTTCGTCCTTGAGGGCTGTACGGCGGCGGCGGCCCCCACACTCCAGTCTGCGCATCGAAACTCCCACTCGACTCCCCGAATCCTTCCTGATACTGTCCGAAACTACCCTGCCCCGGTGTAAAACTACCCTGGCCAGGGGGGAAATTACCCTGGCTAGCGGGGAAGTTACCCTGTCCTGGGGGGAAGTTACTCTGGTTTGAGGGGAAGTTACCCTGGCCTGGGGAGAAATTACCCTGGCTTGGGGGGAAAGCAGCATTGGTGATCATTTGGTTGGTAGTAAAGTTGGCAGTTGGGGCAAAGTTTCCTTGGAAGTTTTGACGGAATTCCTGGGGGTAGCGGTCGTCGTAGGGTTGAGGGTTGGATGAGGGAGTGTCGTCGCAGAAGCCGTACGCGCTGTCTCCCGATTGGGGAGCGCCTCCCATTTGGCAGCGGGAACTGGAAAATAAGCTTTTATAAAAGTGCGAAATTTTTGCGTCCATATTTGTATCCACGGAGGAGTGATAATTTAGTTTATTTATATAGAGAACTAGCTGACCCGCCCGCGGCTTCACACGGGTGATTTTTCAATAAAACATTATATTCCTTTTGTGCAGTTGGCTAAAAAGTTAGCTATGTCCTTTTTTTTCCCAGGATATAATCCTTGCAAAATTTTATTACGATCCGTTCAGCCGTTTAGCCGTGTAAAGGTAACAAACAAACTAACAAACAAACAGAGTTATGTATGTATTATACATATAAACCTTCCTCTTGATTCATCTATTGCTGAAAACTGCATTAAAAGCGTCTTTATTTTATACTATGTAAAGAAGAGAGGCGAAGTGTGTAGTAAGTAAGAACACACTAGAGAAGTTATGCTTCTTTGGCGTAACAGAACCAAAATAGTTAAGATCTCATCCCGCATGCCAAAACCCTTTGTTTGTAGCTTAGTTTATCATGTCGCTTTTTGCTTGCGGACCTCGTTTCGGATTATATCCTTCAGAGAAATTCCGAGCCCAGCCCTATTCATAGCTCGCTGAGCGACTTTCAATTATTGCTTTCAGTTATATTCACGTTATATTAGTATTAAATTTATTTTCGAAATTAACGATTTGAGAGAAATGTTTTGACCAAAATGAACTTACTTTTGGCTATTACTCCTGGGCCAAGGAAACCAGCTCCAAGCAGACGCCTTTCTGCCAGTTCCAGGATTGGGAGAGTACAGGTTACCAATACGACCTGAAATAGATAGAGGGGATTAATAAAGTCGTGAGCCAAAATAACCATATTAATATTATAAATTTAATATTACATTATTCATTAAATTACACACATAAAACATTACGTACGACATTAAATGAAAACACGGGTAGGACTATAGTGTAACCATTAGTGCTGTGCACTCCCTGAGGTATGCGCGCGGCGAGACGGGGGGGGAGAATCGGCTGCTGCGCTCTGTCAGTTCGCCGTCAACGCTCGTGGCGGCAGGTAGTGTTATTTGTATCGGACTGTCTATGTCAGACGCACATGACATAGACAGTCCGATACAAATAACACTATAGGACGTTGTAAAATAGATTTTTTCAAATTCATTACCATAGAAAATTTTTAATTTTCAACCAATCTTAATATCAAGTCCTAAAACATGAATGAAACAGCCTATGTAAAATAGGTAAACAAATCATACTCATTCATCATGTAAGTAAGTACCTGTTAAACTGAATAAGCGGTATCGTCGCAAAGGCGCCGCCGAATTACGTTAAATTTTTTTTTTAATTTATTTAATTTTAAAAAAACATATACTTATAAAATTATTACAGTTAAAAAACCTTAGTGGGTTTGTCCTAACTGCAAATTCGAAATTCCTCTTAAGTATATTTATAACTATTTTTACATGTACGAAATTTTTATAAATATGTTTTGTTCTGTACGTCGTACATGGCCATCCGTGCGCCGGCTCACATTCCATCGTTATCTACACAAAAAGTCAAAGTCAAAATCTTTTATTCATTAAAATCACAAGGATCACTTCGAAACGTCAATTTTACTGCCTTTTCCTTCGCAACCTAGCCAGAAAAGAAAGGCAAGAAACAAGGCTGGTTGTTTTTTTTAATGATCCTTTTAGAATACATAACAATACAGGAAATAAATTATTACCCGTGCGCGATAAGTTGGGACCTGAGCGCGGTGACGTCATATTGGCGTGTTTGTACCGCCCGCAAAAAAAGCGAACATAACAAGCAGCCGCCCGCGGCTTCATCTTTGTTTTTTTTAGCCTAATTTATTATGTTACTCAGGGAGGACGCTGCTTTTTATCTAATCTTTTTTACACTATTTGAATAAAATAAAAATACAATGTTTAAGTTTATACATTTATTTTATCTATTATTTACATTATCTCATCTTCGTCACTACTTAGTGGATTTATGCCTTCTAGAGGTTGTTCTTCGTCCTTGACGAAGAGGTATCCAATAAATTTACAACATTTACTATAACAACAAAAACTACAACAACAAAACAATAACACAAACGAAAACTAAAAGAATTCCAGAGCGCGTCGTTACGTGACGTAGGCCAGTACGAGACTAAAAACCTTAGTAAAAATAGTGATGCGAACGGTACAATACGGGCGCCATCGGGGAAGTGCAGGGGAAGCGGTCGGGGAGTCGCATTCCTAGCAGGTCCCAAGTTATCGCGCACGAGTAATACGTCTAAATTGTAGCATTTTGAACGAGTTGGAGCAATTTCAATCCCAAGCTTCTCTATCATCTAAATAATCCGATATTTTATAGTAGGCTTTTTTATATAGATTTTGATTAATTGCGTTTTTAAATTTGTTAATTGTCAATTTTTGTACATCACTTGGGAGTATGTTATAAAAGCGAATACGATTTACTAACAACATACAGATTGCTTTAAAATGGCAAACTTTAAGGAAGAATTATTCAAATAGCAGTTTATAAACGTATCGATTACTGGATAAATATTCAAGCTGCCGGTAGCGGTTCACCTCTAAAATCAGTTAATACGATTCCAGATGTGTTTTAAATTCTTCTTCTTCTTAGCGTGTCAAGAGTTATACGTTTTCATTTATACTATGTTGGACAGGTGTTTGGCCACAACAATAGCATTAGGTGAGGCGGTTATTAGGTCCTTTATCGTGCAGGTGTTCGGGCACAAAGGGCACATTAGCAAGTGCTGCATTGACTGCGCGGGATCACCCACCGCACTCGCATTGCGTCAAGTTAGGGTCCCTAGATCGCCATTTGCACATATTAAGTTTTAAATTAATGTTGTACAAAACAGGTTGTATGACCATACTAGCCACAAATAAGGAAGGGAATAGATAAGAATAGATAGAATGAATGTTACCTGGCGCCCAAAACCTGTGCTGCAGACTGATGTCCCAGGCAGGCTGTGTGGGGTGGCACTGGGTACAGCAACTGCATGCATTCTGGAGAAAAAACTTCAATTCATTTTTTTTTATATTACATTGCCGACATTATTTTGATAAATAATAAATCTTTCTTAATTTTTCTTATTGCTAAGATTATAACATTAACATCAAAACATTGATGAAGGGAGATTTTATGAAGGGTACCTTCCTTTTTCGCTCAAGCGAAAGTTGATGGACGTATGCATCCTCCCCGTTCTAAATTATGCGCAGACCTGGTATTTGACTAACATCCAAAAGTATAAACACAAGGTTTGCCAACGTGCGATGAAGCGCAGCATTCTCGGATTCAAGCGTATTGACCGCATACGCAACACCGAGCTGTGCTCCCGAACACAAATCGTAGATGTAGCTACGAAAGCCGCCAAGCTCAATTAGGACTGGGCTGGTCATGTTTATCGGGCGATCAGTGGGCTAAGCTCACCACCGAGTGAAACATTGCCCGAAGAGGGACGAGCTCACTAATTTCCGAGCTGACTGGACCATCTCAGCTCCTGAAAGTGTCTGGAAAAAATTGGGGGGAGGCCTTTGCCCAGCAGTGGGACACAGTGGGCTGATAATAATACATGGAAATGGAACAAGCGTACGGCCCACCTGATGTTAAGTGGTAACCATCGCCTATAGCAAAGTATTGCTTCGTTGGTAACGCACCTTAGAAATGCCTACGATGCCCTGTCATGCGTCCAGAGACTTGAGGCATACAGGTTTAAAGCCTCATGTGCCTTTAATTTCGCCGGCAACCATACCCTATCAACCGAAACACAGAAATGCTTTTTGGCGGTAGAAATAGGCATGGTACTTCCGCGAGCCCTTTCACAAACAACTCTACCTGCTAAACTTAATTAAATCCTAATGTTTCTCTAGGTGACGCTATCCAGTGCGAGGTCTACACTCAAGATTTTTTTCTGCCCCAACGGCCGTCAGTTCTCTAGTGCAAATAATATTTTTTGTAAAGTAGTACAGTTCCTTATGAAAGGGCTCGCCCGGAGATGTACTACCATACCTTCTACCGCCAAGCAGCGTCGATGTGTTTCGGTTTGAAGATATTACAGGCACATGAGACATTACACCTGTATGCTTCAAGTTGATGTATGCAGAGCAGTGCATCGTAGGCACGTTTATAAGGTGCGTGAACTACGAGGCAATGAGCTGTTATAGGCGAAGGGCCATAAGCTTATGCCATCAGTAAGTATAACAAGTAACTTTTTAACAAAAAAATCTGTTTTCTGAATCAGTTATTTCGATTTAAAAATCAAACTGCTGAATCGATTTTGATAAAATTTCTATGGGAGTAATCTGAAAGTACATCCTTTCAAATAAAAAAATATTTTTTCTAATCGTTTTATAAATGACGGAGTTCGGAGGTAACAAACCTATTAAAAAAATGATTTTTGAACCGTTTAATTAAATAAATTGTGTTGGTAGTTTACCTGAACGGGTCTGCCCGTGGTGGTAGCGCCGGCGGTTCCTGACGGTGGCCGGTAGAGAGATCTGCAGCGGAGTTCCAACTGCTCCCAGTACATCTTCTTACGTTCGTGGCTGGAAGGAAATAAACCATTTTAGCACTGCAGCACTGCAATACCCGAAAACGCAGAGACGCCACCCCCCCTCTACATGGAATGAATTAATAAATAAAAAAACACTGCATTGTAGAGCATCAATTAAAATTACAAACAAAAATAGAAAACACAGCATATTGGACATATTGCAATAGTATATATGTAATCACACTATCACACTAATATTAGAAAAATAATTAAACGGGAAAGTTGTTTGTTTATTTATTTGTTTGTTTGTTGCTCAATCACGTCGTAACGGCTGAACCGATTTCGATGAAATTTGTTATATACGTAGATTATAACCTGTATTACCACATAGGCTACCTTTTATCTCATAAATCAGGTCCCATGGGATAAAAATGGGGTGTCAAGTCAAGTTGGAACAGCGAGTTTAGCTTTATTTCTAGGTTACTTACACATTTAGTAGTGTAACGCGTACGAAGTCGCGGGCAACAGTTAGTCTTATATTATTTATCTACTAAGAAAACTTAGAATAAGTACTTTGACTATAATATACTAACATAACACTGAAATATCCCGTGTATGATCCCAAGTTGATTGGAATAAATTATTTAAATAAAATTTATATAGTACAATGGGCAGTCATAGTATTATTGTAAGTATAAGTATGTAAGTACATATTTATTTATTTTATATATGATATTTATTTATTTAAAGTTATTTATGTACCTAATATGTATGTATATAACTAATTTCTTTTTCTATTATTAAGTTTATTTTTTTACACTTCGGCCAATCTTCCATTAAGCAATGATCCTCTCCATCCAAAGGTTGTCTGGAAGAGATCGCTTTGTTAAGCGATAAGACCGCCCATTATGCTTACTTTAATTTGTTTTTTTCTTTAAATCTGTTGTGTCTAGCTTGTAAGGTATAATAAAGAATTTTCATTCATTCATTCATTCTTATCGGTTTGAAGCCATTTCTTCCAGACAACCTTGGATCCTTGGATGGAGGGGATTTAGTTATGTCAAAGATATAGAAAGACTATATAAACCGGTCTTTAAACGTGGCTAAATTCAATGCACTAAATGAAAAAAACTGAGTTTAGAAAAGTTTAAAAGCCCGTAAGATCAATAGCAGTTTAAACTAAAATTCTAAGCTTAAACCATCACTGACAAATAACAGTTTTAGTTTAAGCTTAGAATTTTAGTTTAAACTGCTATTGCTCTCACGGGCAATAGCCTATTAGTTAGACGCACTAATAAGACACTTACATACAAATGTGTATAATGTGTATAATAAAAAAACTAGTGTGCTGACCACACGACTGAAGTAAAACTTCTTTTTCAAAATATTATTAATTGTACACAGGTCTGTAGGTCGATCAGTCTATGTTCATTCTGGACAGACGCAACTCGCACTCGCACATTAACGTTTCTCTCTCCTATGATAAAACTGAAGAACTACTCACTCCTCTATCCTAACTGACCGCTTCTTGTATGGCCCATTGTATATATATATACTCATAATACTCATAAAATCCGTGCTCACACTTACACTCCTCAAACACCCTCACGCACACTCACAAACACATACACTCCACATTACACCAGATCACACATCACTTACTCGTACACTCAATAATTTACCAATTGTTGCTCATATTCTTGTCTGTACATAAAATATCAATATGCATATATGTATGTACAATACTTGAGAAAGAAATAATAATATTAAGTTTAATTGTTTGATTTGGCTGCCCGCGGAGTGAGAGCACTGGTGTCCTGTATCACAGGTTTATTCATAAACCTAGTTCAGGCACCAGTCTCTCACAAAACAGGTTAAGAACTTGGTATGTTTATCCTAAGTCCTATAATTCCTATATTTCCTTGTTATTTTATTTTTTACTCTAAATTCTATATTGTATTATCTTTAAGAATACCTAGTTCATAAGTACCTTTTGTGAGAGAAAATAAACGTATTATGATTAAAAAAAAATGATTACCGTTTAAAAATATACGAAACGTAACTCTCTCTCTTTCTATATTCACTAACTTAAATCTCCCTCTCAACTTACGTTCGCACTTTTCGTAACGCATTCACCAGCTTACTCCCCAAGTCAAGCGTGCGTAAAGAAGTTTTACCTCAATAAATATTTTACTTTTTCCGACTACCGAAGTCTTGAAATGGTAATTATAATTCATTAATTTTAATGACGTATGGCAGTTTTAGATTTTTATTATATCCATTACTCACTGGATAAATATTCAAGCTACCGGTATTAAACCTCTAAAATCAGTTAATACGATTCCGGATGTGTATAAGGAACACGCGCATGATAGAGTGGAGTGGAAGGAAGGAAGGGAGGCCTTTGCCCTGCAGCGAGACAGTACAGGCTCCAAATAATAATTTATTAGCCAGGTGAAGAAACTCAAAACGCTCCTTAGGATAGCAGAGAAGAAGGGTTAAAAAAGATTATGGTCGTGACCGTTGGAGTAATACCACCGGTCTACCCGAGGATCTACCCAAGCATTCTGTCTGGGATGATTTACGCTACAACCTTCACAAATCACCACAGAGGTCGAAACAACTCATAAACGACTTCGTAAATTGCCATAGCAACACCATGATGACACAAAAATAAACACGGGAACTTCAACCTTATTCTAAAGACACACAGAATTCACAGAATTAAGTGTGAAGTTGTAGTGTTAGAACTGCTAGTGTTGGCTCGAATCTTCGGTTTCGGTTCAGGGCCTAACTTACCGAAAGATGACAACATTCTTAGTCTCGTTTACTGAATAGAATCTAAACGATTCGGGACCCCGCGTCCCGAATCGTTGGAGCACGGGCGTAGCCAGAAGGGGGGTTTAGGGGGTCATAGTCATATATATTTATTGTTCCATGTTTGTTTTACAATAAATGTTTATAAAATTTTTGGTCCAAAACATGCTATAAGACTATTTTATTTTTATATTTTTTATATAATTGGGAAGATAAACATTATGAAGTTAAACATAGTACTAGTAGTTACATACATAAAAGCATGACCCGCGTCATCATCCACGAATTAAACACTACAATACAATATAATATTATAGTTACTCACATAAAAAAATTTAAAATCTAGGTAGGTACCTATACAATATCAAGTAAAAAGTAATATTATCCTATTGTAATATTAGTTATAGTTACGCTACAAATTGTAGATATTATTTTTTTTCAAGTGAGCTTTTGAGTACTTATGTTCACATTATTGTTAGTTGTATTGTTACTATACGTGAAAATCTGTAACTAGCTTTCTGCAATTATTACTGCAATCTGTCTAAGATAAAATAAGTATTGATTTTCCAGTAAATTAAATAAATAAATAGCGCATTTCAGGTTGTACACACGGCTACACATCAAGCTATAAATTTCCAGTATAAGCTGACCTCTCATTCTACGAAAAGCCTACAACAAAGCATATACTGGAAACGTATAGCTTGATGTGTAGCCGTGTGTACCCTTGTTCATGCCGAAAACCCGCGAGTTTCGGCCAAAATGATTAAAGCCGAATCGGGCACGAACAAACACTATTTATTACTTGTCAAGACAACACCTCTAGTGTTATTTTTGTTACATTTTCGATTTTTACAAACGAATTTATACAAAATGTAAGTTACTCTCTTAATTTTGTATGTTTTATAGTAAAAGGAAACTCATACGAAGTGACAAAATGGTTCAAAATCATCAAAATTCGATATTTTCATTAAACGGTGTCTTGAAACACACGTAATTAATTAACGTGACCATAAAACAACCAGTTTGACAAACTCTTCAACCCCCAACGCTAAATAGAGGTGTTAGATGTTTGACATTTTTGTTTATCAGTGTGTTTGTGTCATCGTCGTTTTCAAACGAACTAACTGATTTCATTCTTTATTTTTTATTGTACACGAGAAAATACATTAAAAAGTACAGATATAGAGGACATGTACAACAAGGCGTGCTTAACCCTAAGAAGAGTTTCCTTCCATTCCAGCAAACCTTTGAGGCTAGAGAGAGAGAGAGAGAGATGATTTTAAGTGATGATGTAAAGTTAAGCCGAAGTGGCAGTGGGCCGATCATATCTGCCGCAGAACCGATAACCTTTGGGGTAAACGTGTTCTGGAGTGAAGACCACGTCTAGGCAAGCAAAGTGTAGGACGCCCTCCGGCTAGATGGAGTGGCCATTTGCGCGCTGTGGCTGGCAAGGATTGGATGAGAAGAGCTGAGAATCGGGCTAAATGGCGCACCCTGGGAGATACCTACGTCCAGCAGTGGACTGTTATAGGTTGATGATGATGAAAGTGATGATGGTTTGAGAGATGACACAGACACAGACGCCGAGTAGCCAGGCTTTCAGTTTTTTACAAGATTCATTTCGGTGAACGTGCGCAAGATCTTCATGACCTTATCCCTGCTTCCCCTTCCACCACCGGACAAGCAGACGTACCGAGAAGTACCACCCATACCTAGCATACCACCTTGCCGTACCAAACGATTTGCTTCAACGTTTCTTGTTAGCACAAGTAAGGAGTGGAACTCACTTCCAGCGTCTGTTTTTCCAAACCAATATAGTCTTGGAACCTTCAAGTCCAAAGTGAATAGGTTCTTTCTAGGCGTGCTCCGTCTTCGATCCCACCTTCACTTAACATCAGGTGAGGTACTGGTCAAGCGCTTGGCTATCATCATTAAAAAAAATGATATCAATGTCGTTTTAAAATTTTTAAAACTAGTTTTTGCGACATGATTCATAAATTTGGTGGGAATTGTTGTGAGGATTGGGCAAGCTGAAGAACTGACAGCGGCCTTTGGGGCATAAAGATTCTTGAGTGGAGAACACGCACTCGGAATGACAGGAACAGCGCCTAACTAGATTTTAAGAACCTGATAAAGATTGCTGGAAGTTGTTTGTCCCACACAATGACATCGACGACTCAGTGTGAGGGCGTTTGTGCACTACAAGGAATTTTACGGTCCGGGAGTCCGATTTTTTACGGTCCGATATAGCACGCCACAAAATATACTAGCTTGTGCACTATACGTAATTTTACCGTCAGACATTTTAAAAAGTAATCTTTCGTCCTGCCTCAATTTACTGTGGTTTATGTAAAATGACCCTGTCAGGTACCTTTCATATAAAAGGGGATGAGCCCAAAATTCTTATTGTCTTCTACGTTTTCGCACGTAGATAAAGCCAGCAACTGCCGACGTTCCAAGAAACTCATCGTTCTTAGCGTATTTACGCGTAATTTCAAAGAGAGTTACCCTAAACTGCGCCGCACCTGCGACTAATGACGGAACGTGAACAAAAAAACGAGTGTGCTTTAGACCACACGACTGAAGTAAAATTATTTTTTCAAAATATTAATTTATAAAATTGTTCAATTACAAAATTGTCCACACGTCTGTAGGTCGATCGATCAGTCTATCTTCATTCTGGACAGACGCAACTCGCACTCGCACATTGTCGTTTAAAAATATACGAAACGTAATTCTCTCTCTTTCTTTCTTCACTAACTTATATCTCCCTCTCAACTTCCGTTCGCACTTTTCGTAACGCATTCACCAGCGGAAGGTTCTCGAGTGGAGGCCACGGACCGGCAAGCGCAGCGTAGGACGTCCACCAACAAGATGGGCAGACGACTTGGTAAGAACCGCAGGTCGGCGTTGGATGCAGGCCGCTTCCAACCGCAGTTCCTAGAGATCAATGAGGGAGGCCTTTGTCCAGCAGTGGACGTCCTACGGCTGATATGACGATGATTATGATGATGATTCACCAGCTTACTCCCCAAGTCAAGCGTGCGTAAAGAAGTTTTACTTCAAAAATCGGACTGCCGGACAGTAAAATTCCTTGTAGTGCACAAGCTAATCATCCGTGTTTTTATGCCATACTGGACCGTAAAAAGTCGGACTGCCGGACAGTAAAATTACTTGTAGTGCACAAACGCCCTGAGTGTACACATGGGTGTATAGTCCATGGTCCCATAAGATCCGGTACTGGAGTAGGTAACCTATTTTCCAGGGTCCTATCTTTAAGGATATTTTAGATGAGATTCAACTCGGATTCAGATTCATTTATTCCACGCTAGCTGACCCGCCCGAGGTTTCGCACGTGTGGGATCACACTAATATTATAAATGCGAAAGTTTGAATGTTCAGTAATCTGGTAATCTATGAGGCCTATGTTTAGCAGTGGACTTCACACGGCTGATAATGATGATAGATTATTTATTCAATTAACTTGTTTTATTGCACACGGTAAACATTTGCAGCGATAAGACCACCCGTTGTAATTGTGGCTTTGTGTATTTTTAAAAATTTGTATGTTTCTTTTGTTGTGTATAATAGTGTTTTCATTCTATAGAGCACATTTATCTGTCTCTGGATTCTATCACAATAACATTATAAATGCGAATGTTTGGATGATTCTATATTTATTTGTTTGTTACTCAATCACGTCGTAACGCCTGAACCGATTCCATTGAAATTTAGTATATGTGTATTATAACCTGGATTAACACATAGGCTACTTTTTATCAACAAAGCCGCCGGCGGAAGCTAGTGGATATCATATATATTATTAGTGGCATAGCAAAGTGTAAGCATTTCTTGCCAACTTTAAATAAAACCGGCCAAGTGCGAATCAGACTCGCGCACGAAGGGTTCCGTACCATTATCTATAAAAACGGCAAAAAAACCATGTTCGTTGTATGGTTGTTTTTTTAATTAAAATAAAAGAAATATTTAAGGCGGCTCCCCTTAAATATTTCTTTTATTTTAATTTAATTATTTGGTTTTAAAGTGAATATATAACTAAATATTCTGTGCATCTTTCAAGCGTCTACCAGTTGCCGTTATCAATATCGAGCTAAAACGAGCGAAAAAAATCACGTTTGTTGTATAGAAGCCCCCCTTGAATATTTATTTTATTCTGTTTTAAGTATTTGTTGTTATAGCGGCGACAGAAATACATCATCTGTGAAAATTTTAACTGTCTAAATATCACGGTTCATTGCAGAGCGTCTGGTGACAGACGGACAGACAGACAGACAGCGAAGTCTTAGTAATAGGGTCCCGTTTTACCCTTTTGGTACGAAACCCTAAAACACTCCTTCTATATCTAATCCCACATGCCATTCTAAATATTCAACTATAGCAAAATTTACTCCCATGTAAAATACGAGCACAAAAGACTGCGATACCCAATCATATGATTGGGTTGTTATCCGTTGGGATGTTTTCTTCCCATCGAGTTACATTGTTACACGGTGTCACTTTTTTAATCAAGAGGGTTCCCAACGAGTGACAGTGTAACACATTGGGAAAAAAATGCCAACGAGTAACACTGTGACACGTTTGGGTGTGACTCGTTGGGAACCCAACGTTTTAGCGTTAAAAACGAGTTCTCTTCCAGTTATCCTTAGAGAAAATGTCCGGGGGACATGGCTATAAAACCATCAGTCAGCAATCCCGATCAGCTAGTCAGTTCTTTAACGATTCGGATGAGTTGACTGACGCGGAACTGATCAAGCAAGTGAATGATCTCAAACAGCAGATTAAGGTAGGCGTACTTTTTTTATAAATTATAGGCTAGCGTCTGACCACGATCTCGCCTGATGGTAAGCGATGATGCACTCTACGATGGTACACGCTTGCATAGAAGAAACCTATTCATTTGTGACTTGAAGACCCCTAGGTTGTAGTTATCAGGAAACTCAGACTCAGGCAAGGCGTTCCACTCTTTGGCGGTGCGCATAATAAAGGTGGAAGAATACCGCTTTGTGCGTATGGGAGGTATGTCTATCATGCACCGCGGGGCGTCTGGTTGTACGATGATATAATGGGGATGGTGGGATCAGGTTAAAAAGCTCCGCAGCACTCTCTCCGAAATGTATCCGATAGAAGTCCGAGAGGCTTGCAACCTTTCGACGATGCTTGGTAGTATCTCCTGGTGAAAGAGTTCGTCCGAGGAAATACTACCATCGTCCCTATTCTGCCGCCAAGCAGTAATGCGCATTGCTTTGTTCCAGTTTAAAGAGTTTGAGCTCTGGTGAATTTACAGGCACAAGAGACTGTAATTTCACCGGTAGACTGTATGCTATGCTGGGAGCTGTTGGGTGCAGGCCGGTATAACCTCGATTGCTCTGAAAATGACTATGTCAGCAGAACGTCATTCATCCATTTGGCAAAGACATGCACTCATATATCCCACAAGGGGGTAGTCATAGGCAAGTCTATTCTGCAAATACTATCGTGTTCCAGTATTGTTTTTTTTTACCATGTTAATGTTCTAAAATAAAGCTTTTTTATACTACTTAGGTAACAAAAAAGCATACGGCCCACCTGATGGTAAGTATAATCTTGGAGTCTTCCAGTCCAGAGTGAATAGGTTCTTTCTAGGCAAGCGTGCACCATCTTCGATCACACCTTCACTTACCATCAGGTGAGGTAGTGGTCAAGCGCTTGGCTATCATCAATAAAAAAGCGGTTACCGCAGCCTATGGACGCTTGTAACGCCAGAAGTACTTGTACTCGCGCGTTGCCGACCCTTTAAAAATTTTAAACGCCCGCTTTGTAGAACCCCCCGCTTTGTTGATTTTTGATTTGTATTTATAACTTTCAGGTCCTGAAACTTGAAAATGAGATATTCGAGAACACGATAATGAGACTTGATCCTGCCCTCATGCAGGGGGTCCAACATGCCTTGGACTACGCAGCCAAAATTCAAAGCAGTTCTTCCCTGTACATCGGCAGCATGGTCAAATCCAAGACCTCTACGTTCGGACCCGTAGAGTCTATGATTAGTCCGTCGAGAATGCTGACAAGCCCGTCTAGAATCAGTACTAGGAGAGTCGAGTCGTCTGCTAAAATAGGAGGTAATTCATCTTCGTCATCTTCACGATCTTTTTCCTTCTTCCCCCTTCCACCAACGAACAAGCACATGTACTGAAAAGTATCACCCATATCTCCGGGGTTGGTTTTCGTCAGATTCCATTTTGAATCCAAAACGCCATTATAAAACTACTAGCTGACAAGCCCGCGGCTTCGCACGCTTGAAATTTCCTATTCCCGTGGGGACTTCGAAATAAAAACTATATAGAACACTTTTGATAAAGTGACGCGACACTTAATGTAAATGACTTCACGTCAATGAACGACGGTTGAATTACACGGATATTGTTCATACTAAAATACTAAAATTGCGATAAAAAATGGGGGTGGGGGTAGGAGGGTGCAAAATACTTTACGACCAATTTTCATACCTACCAAATATACAAAATAAAATCATTAAAATCGATCGACCCGTTTCGGAGGAGAGCGACCACAAACACCGTGACCCGGGATTTTTATATATTAGATTCATTTCGGATTAACCATAGAGCTCGGATAAATAATAACAAAAAATAAATCCGATCCGACGTATTAAAATAGTCGTGGTGGTCGGCACACCACGTTGCCGTACCAAAGGATTCGCTTCTACTTTCAGAGTGACATACTTCCGGCGTCAATTTTTGCAGGACCACTATCAATCCAGAAGTATTCAAGTCCAGAGTGAAGTAACAAATTACCCTACATTCCTGTACCCTTAAAAACAAGTACTTTTAGTTCTAACTTCCTAGACGTCATTAAAAAGTACTACCTAGGTATCTATGATCTACAGATATTTGTCCGGGTCTGATAGTGTCTCTATATATTATAAGTATGTATTTACAAAAAATGCTACTAAAAAAGTGAAATACTTCCTCAATCGCGGTCTGGGTAGCGTTCCTGATACCACTTCAACGCATTAGTTGGGCTTCGTCGATTGAGGAAGTACCTATGCTTCAATTAAGTCTACTTTTTGCGTATTTGACAATGCCATGATAGGACAAATAAGATGATGCAATGACTGATATAAAAATCCGACAGGTGCAAGAACCATGTTCGAAATTCAAAATTGTTCTGTAATACGAAATGTTTTTGAATTGCTCATGAGAGCATGGAGTTCCTAAACTTCTTAATCGCTATAGTATTAATACTTCTTTAATGTGTAATTAGAATCTAATAAAATGTTTGTAGAAGGAATTTTGTTTGTCCTGTTGTATGAGAATACTTTTTATCAAATTTGACTAACTTCCGCTGTTCAGATTTTTTTCATACTATAAAGTTATCCTTACATAGGATTGCATCGATCGGCATCAAAAAAAAAATTTACCAACTTGATTCATTTTAAGGCGCTACTCACACTTGACCGAAAATTTTTATTGCCAAAATGTTTTTCTTAAAAAACGAGCTGATGTTTTAAAAGAAACTTCACCTGTATCTCTGGTTATGGGTGCTGCCGTACTGTTACAGTTAAAAAAAACACTGTATAAGTATTCTATCAGTTAACTGGTTACCATAGTACAAGCTCTGCTTAGTTTGGGACTAGATAGCGCTGTGTGAAATGTCCAGCAATATTTATTTATAATTTATTTCGTTGATATGAGGCGAGTAGACGATCGAAAATATTTTTTTCTGAAGTCGCTATCTCATCTGAACGGGCGAGTTTTTAGCGGACGATTGAGTCACAAGAAAAACGCGGGATGGCGAGGTAGGCTGTGACATAACGTGGCATCTCGAAATGTGAGTGCTAATAGTATTAACATAAGATTCAAAATAATTTCCGCCTATAAATTTTCTTTGCAATGTCATGACGGCAGAAAGCGCTGGGCCTAACTGGTCGGACTGCTATGGAGAAACTATAATGGTGCCTTTCCATGCTTGCCAAGCCTTGGCAAACGTCTTCAAGCCCCAAGCGTCCACAAATCTCGCTTGGCACTTGGAAGTCATTTTCGTGTTTGTGAATGCGTCAGTCAGTGTGCTACTTACACCCAAGCATGGCGGACACCGAACTTCTCTCGGCTATTGCGTTTGGTTTAACACGCTTGCGTAAACTTGTCATCAATATTTCTTTTTTGGCTTTTAATCCTTTTACTGGCTTTCCCGTTAACTCGGCAAGACGACTTCAAGCATCTGCAAATTATTATTAGCGTCTTTGGGGTTCCAGATAGACGATTCGTTTTGGTAATATTCCAGAAACGATAAACTCTCTTCGTTCGACCAGCCACTCTTTTCAAACAAAGAACTAAACATGCGCTCGTTGCGAGATCACAATGGCTACTAAACGCGCACCAACATGTGAATGCGTCGCAATCGCTTGCCGTAGGCGCCCTTTGATCTGTGTCCAAAAACCGACACTAGACAGGATCGGAGACAAGCGTCCACAAGCTCACGCAAGTACGCTTGTACTCATGGACGCTTGCCGAGCCTTGGCAAGCGTTAAAAGGCACCATAAGGGTTCCGAGATCGACTACGGAAACTCTAAAAATTGGTCCTTAAGGGCGCACTATACCTGGGGAGACGTTAAATCGCTTATTGAGAACAATGTTTTGTTCAACAAATTGTGTGCTTTCAATCTGTAATTCATATATGTTATAGTTAAGGATACGTGCTAGAACGCCTGTGTTGTGAAAACACGATTTCGTAAAATTTTCTCTATCGAAAAAAATCCAAAGATGACTCCAAATTTATCTTAAAACCGTTCTTATGCGATGAATACTACAATTTAGATCTTGAAACTTTATACAGTAATTCTACACAACATAAATAAGGGCACCTGTGTTTTAAATTTTCAAAATACCTTTTGAATTTACCATAAAATGAAAATATCTAAGTTTTGCACTAATGAAACCATTCGCTCCGTACGCCCGTTCCGCGATTCAGTCTGGCCTCGGCTTTCAGACGGGGTACCCGTGACGCTTATTGCTCCAAACGAACACGTAATTCTTAGGTAGAATTTATATTTAGTTGGTTTTTGAAAAGACGCAGTAATGAGAAATAAACACAACAAGATAATGAAGGGACTAAATGATAAAAAACCGGCAAATATATGAACCACGACGAGATAGGACGTGCAACGGCGCGCGGAGAAGCGAGGGTGAAATTCGAGTTTGGGCTGAGGTATAGTCAACTCTTAACATGCATAAAACTTTATATTTTCAGGTACGCTTATAGCTGGAAGCCGTGTTAGAATCAACGTTTTACAAAGATCGGAACTTGTATCCGCTGAGATGGAGATCCTCATATCTACGATGGAGAAGATCAGGTGTAAGGCAGCGAATCAACACGCGCTCCTCAAGGCAAAGCTAGAAGAGATAGGAGTGCGACTGGTGGACCTCGACAAAGCAACTACAATGTTCAACAAATCTGTTATTGTTGAAGGTACCTATCTAATCTCCGCACATCGCAATCTAATCAAATCAAAATGTTTTTATTCTTTAAAATCACAAGGATTGATTGATTGAAAATACTTTATTGCACTTATAAAACTAGTACAAAGTCGAACTTAACGTTAAAGAGAGTTATTATTATCATCTAGATATCCTTTGTGTATTGACCTTGGTTTAAGATTTGAAAACCAAAATCCCGATTATTTAAACCACAGAACATAAAAAAAACAATTGTTTTTTGTGTTCTGTGATTTAAACATTCTGTATTGAAATTTGACACACTGGATCAATGCGTCAAATTTTATCGAGAATTACCAAATCACTCAGTGACCTCCCACTGAGTGATTTTCAAGACACAGTAAAGGAGGATAAATTCAAAAGTAACTAAATAAATATTGCTGGACATTTCACACAGCGCTATCTAGTCCCAAACTAAGCAGAGCTTGTACTATAGGAACCAGATAACTGATAGAATACTTATATATTTTTTTGTAAATACATACTTATAATAATATAATATTTAGAGAAATAACCAGACCCGGAACAAATATCAGTAAACCATGCAAACGTTTGTCCCGCGGCGTTTTGCGTCTCAGCAAAGGTCGTCTTCGAACTCTTGTCTTACTGACCGTCTCTGTATATTTGAAACGTTTTCACGAGTAAACTGCTCGACCGATTTCGATTAAATTTGGTGTGTGATAGATTATGACCTGGATTGAGACATAGGCTACCTTTTCATTTACAAACCATGAGTGCAAAGCCGCGGGCGGAAGCTAGTAATAGTATAAATGTGGATGTTATACTACCTGTTTTGTTATGTACGACATCAATTTAAAACACACTTCCGGAATCGTATTATAAGATTTTAGAGGTGGGTTTAAGGGGAGACCGGAGGGGAATCGCCCATACAACACGTAGTATGTGATCATCGATTACTAGATAAATATTCAAGCTACCGGTATTAATAAGCCGGCGAACACTGAGCGCAACTTCAATTCGGCCACGTCAAAAACTTCGGCCTGAATATCGCTATCCCTGTTTAGTGACGAAGTTTAGCCACGCAGAGCGACAGTGATAGCAATAGAACGATTCTAAATTTGATTAGATTTTGACCGTGTTCCGTAATACCAAAAATGATGACTGAAAACTTGTTGTATTTTTCTCATTGTGTTGTTATGCTGTAACTAGACGATATAATCTATGTTCCCATGACTAGGATACGTAAGATGTTGTTGTTTTTAATACGAAACAATTAGGTTGAAAACAGGTCTTTTATGACGTAAAAACATGCAGAATGCGATACGCTTCTATTTCATTTTAGGTAAGTATTTTGATCTAATATATGGTTGGGAACCTAGATAAATACTATTCAAATTAAAATAATACCTTATTAAGGTAGAAATATGCTCCAATTAGAAATGATCTTGGTAGTACGTGTTGTATGGGCGATTGTCCCTCCGGTGCCCCCTTACATGTACAATTCAAGCTCTTAACATTCTACCAGATTTCCTGGTGTGCAAATTACATTATAAAATAATTAAAATTAACTATTCATATACAATATAAAAATGTCATTAAAATACAATAATGTCATGTCTAGTTCCTACAGTCAGAGTGGATCAGAGTGTTCGATAATTTGTTATCATTTAATGTCATACATAACAGGTAGTATACAGTCTAAGTTGTACGATATTTCTATTCAAGGTTGGGACAAAATAGCTCAGCGCATACCAGCGGAGATATGGATCCGATTCATGACAGAATGGGTCAAAATATGCGACAGTCAGATCGGCAAACTACGACTGAGGACCAGCACTTTGAACACGCGACACAGCAAGCTGAATGGACAAATACGGGTGATTTACCATGTTCTTTCTATAGCCATCATTAAAGAAAAAAACGAAATATTTTTTTTTATTATTGACATGCATATGACGCGGGCTACCAATGTACATCGCCGGTAGAATTGTCAATCGGCGATCATTAGCTGAAATCGTTATCGGAAAGTTCTCGAATATAGGCCACGGACCGACAAGCGCAGCGTAGGACGTCCACCTACAAGATGGGCAGACGACTTGGTAAGAACCGCAGGTCGGCGTTGGATGCAGGCCGCTTCCAACCGCAGTTCCTGGAGATCAATGAGGGAGGCCTTTGTCTAGCAGTGGACGTCCTACGGCTGATATGATGATGATGATGATGAATCATTAGCTGTATCTATTAACGAAAAAATAAATATTCTTCATAATATTTTGCATGAGTTTTCCCGATATTTGTATAGTTATTCTGCTATTCGGGGCGGAGACAAATCCAACAAATCAATGATCATCAAAATCGGTACAACCGTTCTTAAGTTACAGGTAAATGGTTTAAATAATCCGTTTTAATAATGTATATATATATATATATATATATATATATATATATAGATAAATTATTTGTATTTCAAAATTAAACTTAATTTTCAGGAGAAAACTGAGCTGAGCGAAAGTTTAAGGCCGGTGGATTTCGAAAAGCTAAAGATTGAAAACAACGAGTGCACGGCAATGATTGACAAGAAGTTACTACAATTGGAAGAACTGAAGAAATTGACAGGTGAAGCTGACTTGCTTCTTTTTGTATAACTGCTTTCAAGATTAAAAACTCATTTAATCAGCCAAGACTAACATAACAGATAATTAATCCAAATCGTTACACTAATACATAACACAAGAATGAATAAAAGAAATTAAAAAAACCGTCCCAGTGCGAGTCGGACTCGCGCACGAAGGGTTCCGTACCATTATCTATAAAAACGGCAAAATTACGTTTGTTGTATGGGGCATTTGTTTTATTTTAATTTAATTATTTATTTTTAAAGTGAATATGTAATTAAATATTCTGTGAATATTTCAAGCGTCTACCTGTTGCCGTAATCAATATCGAGCTAAAACGAGCTAAAAACCACGTTTGTTGTATGGGAGCCCCCCTTTAATATTTATTTTATTCTGCTTTTAGTATTTGTTGTTATAGCGGCAACAGAAATACATCATCTGTGAGAATTTCAACTGTCTAACTATCACGGTTCATGAGATACCGCCTGGTGACAGAAGGACAGACAGACAGTGGAGTCTTAGTAATAGTGTCTCGTTTGACCTTTTGGTAAAAACGACCTAAAATGGTAAACGACCTAAAATGGTAAAAACGGTACCCATATTCGATTTTGTCCGTTCAATGTGACTACATTTTATAACCATTTTAAATAGGTATGTTCACTAATGCAATGCAGCATTTAACTTTCTATTTCAGGTGACGCAAATTTGAATCTAACAATCCATAAGAAATCAATGATGGAACAAAACAGCTATTTGTCAAATATTCTAAAAACTATCAAGCTGAAAGAGAAACAGATGATAGAATTGGGGAAAGAGAGAGATCTCATTACTATCCAGGCTGACAGCTTGGCTCAGAAGCTAGAAGACGTTAGGAAGGTACGTTACTATGTTATTAGTCATAGTACATCCATTGCTGAACATAGACTTTCTAATTGAAAGAGAAACAGATGATAGAATTGGGGAAAGAGAGAGATGTCATTACTATCCAGGCTGACAGCTTAGCTCAGAAGCTGGCAGACGTTAGGAAGGTACGTTATCATATTATAAGCCATAGGACGTCCATTGCTGAACATAGATCTTTAAATTGAAAGAGGAACAGATGATAGAATTGAGGAAAGAGAAAGATGTCATTACCATCCAGGCTGACAGCTTGGCTCAGAAGCTGGAAGACGTTAGGAAGGTACGTTATCATAGTAGGTACATCATATAGCCATAGTGCATCCTTTGCTGAACATAGACCTTCAAATTGAAAGAGGAACAGGTGATAGAATTGGGGAAAGAGAGAGAACTCATTAATATCCAGGCTAACAGCTTGGTTTAGAAGCTGGAAGACGTTAGGAAGGTACGTTATCATATTATAAACCATAGTACATCCTTTGCTGAACATTGACCTTCAAATTGAAAGAGTAACAGCTAATAGAATAGGGGATAGAGAGAGATCTCATTACAATCCAGGCTAACAGCTTGGTTTATAAGCTGGAAGACGTTAGGAAGGTACGTTATCATATTATAAGCCATAGTACATCCATTGCTGAACATAGACATTCCAATTGAAAGAGCAACAGATGATAGAATTGGGGAAAGAGAGAGATGTCATTACTATCCAGGCTGACAGCTTAGCTCAGAAGCTGGAAGACGTTAGAAAGTTACGTTATCATATTAAAAGCCATAGTACATCCATTGCTGAACATAGACCTTCAAATTGAAAGAGGAACAAATGATAGAATTGAGGAAAGAGAGAGATGTCATTACTATCCAGGCTGACAGCTTGGCTCAGAAGCTGGAAGACGTTAGAAAGTTACATTATCATATTAAAAGCCATAGTACATCCATTGCTGAACATAGACCTTCAAATTGAAAGAGGAACAGATGATAGAATTGAGGAAAGAGAGAGATGTCATTACTATCCAGGCTGACAGCTTGGCCCAGAAGCTGGAAGACGTTAGAAAGTTACGTTATCATATTAAAAGCCATAGTACATCCATTGCTGAACATAGACCTTCAAATTGAAAGAGGAACAGATGATAGAATTGAGGAAAGAGAGAGATGTCATTACTATCCAGGCTGACAGCTTGGCTCAGAAGCTGGAAGACGTTAGAAAGTTACGTTATCATATTAAAAGCCATAGTACATCCATTGCTGAACATAGACCTTCAAATTGAAAGAGGAACAGATGATAGAATTGAGGAAAGAGAGAGATGTCATTACTATCCAGGCTGACAGCTTGGCTCAGAAGCTGGAAGACGTTAGAAAGTTACGTTATCATATTAAAAGCCATAGTACATCCATTGCTGAACATAGACCTTCAAATTGAAAGAGGAACAGATGATAGAATTGAGGAAAGAGAGAGATGTCATTACTATCCAGGCTGACAGCTTGGCTCAGAAGCTGGAAGACGTTAGAAAGTTACGTTATCATATTAAAAGCCATAGTACATCCATTGCTGAACATAGACCTTCAAATTGAAAGAGGAACAGATGATAGAATTGAGGAAAGAGAGAGATGTCATTACTATCCAGGCTGACAGCTTGGCTCAGAAGCTGGAAGACGTTAGAAAGTTACGTTATCATATTAAAAGCCATAGTACATCCATTGCTGAACATAGACCTTCAAATTGAAAGAGGAACAGATGATAGAATTGAGGAAAGAGAGAGATGTCATTACTATCCAGGCTGACAGCTTGGCTCAGAAGCTGGAAGACATTAGAAAGTTACGTTATCATATTAAAAGCCATAGTACAGCCATTGCTGAACATAGACCTTCAAATTGAAAGAGGAACAGATGATAGAATTGAGGAAAGAGAGATGTCATTACTATCCAGGCTGACAGCTTAGCTCAGAAGCTGGAAGACGTTAGAAAGTTACGTTATCATATTAAAAGCCATAGTACATCCATTGCTGAACATAGAACTTCAAATTGAAAGAGGAACAGATGATAGAATTGGGGAAAGAGAGAGATGTCATTACTATCCAGGCTGACAGCTTGGCTCAGAAGCTGGAAGACGTTATCATATTAAAAGCCATAGTACATCCATTGCTGAACATAGACCTTCAAATTGAAAGAGGAACAGATGATAGAATTGGGGAAAGAGAGAGATGTCATTACTATCCAGGCTGACAGCTTGGCTCAGAAGCTGGAAGACGTTAGAAAGTTACGTTATCATATTAAAAGCCATAGTACATCCATTGCTGAACATAGACCTTCAAATTGAAAGAGGAACAGATGATAGAATTGGGGAAAGAGAGAGATGTCATTACTATCCAGGCTGACAGCTTAGCTCAGAAGCTGGAAGACGTTAGAAAGTTACGTTATCATATTAAAAGCCATAGTACATCCATTGCTGAACACAGACCTTCAAATTGAAAGAGGAACAGATGATAGAATTGAGGAAAGAGAGAGATGTCATTACTATCCAGGCTGACAGCTTGGCTCAGAAGCTGGAAGATGTTAAGTACGTTTTCACAACTATACGGCGGTATCGATTTCGATGTATATAAATTAAGACCAGCCAACTTATTGTCTAACCTTAAAATGAAGACGAGATGTCAAAAAGCGATGATCGTTTTTCTCCTTAGCTTCCAAGTTTGGGATATTGTGTATGAATTTTTATTGTCCGCATTTGTACCAAACAAAAAGTTGTAATACAATATTTTATGTTGTTTTAAATACATTCCAGGACTGACCATTGAAATTGGCACCCATTTAGATCTTACTTCTTTTGTCGTTGAAGTCAACAACCAAGGCATATACCATATTGAACTTGGCTCTCGTTTTATGTTTATGTTTTTGATGGGATTGTAGTATTCGTAAATGGTTTTGTGATCATTTTCTATAATTAAAACTAGTTACAATTGAAATTTAAAAGTTTCTAAATATTCGAATACCTCCCCCCCCCCCCCCCCCCCCCCAAATTGATGGAATACTATTAGAATATTTGCAAGCCCAAGACATAGACTGACATCTTATTGACAAACCACACGTGCGAAGCCGATGGCGGAAGCTAGATCTCAATAAAAAAACGATAGTGCTTTAGACCACACGACTGAAGTAAAACTTCTTTTAAAGAATATTAATTTATAAAATTGTTCAATTACAAAATTTTCCACACGTCTGTAGGTCGATCAGTCTATGTTCATTCTGTGCAGACGCAACTCGCACATTAACGTTTAAAAATATACGAAACGTATCTCTCTCTCTTTCTATCTTCACTAACTTATATCTCCCTCTCAACTTCCGTTCGCACTTTTCGTAACGCATTCACCAGCCTACTCTCCAAGTCAAGCGTGCGTAAAAAAGTTTTACTTCTATAAATGATTGCAGGTAAGAAACGCCTACGAAGTCCCGGACATAATGGACTACGTGGCTGTCAAATCTGAAGTAACAGAGCTGAACAGAAGCATCAAGATATTGGAAAACAGAGTACATATACAGCAGATTGCCCTCACATCACTCAATAAGAAACTCAACACTATGTATACCAACTGAACTGATTAACAAATAGTATTAACACCACCTGCTCGACAATCTCAAATTATATGTCATGTAAACCTCACCGAAAGCAGGCGATTAAATCCCTGCGCCTGCGCCGGCTGAGGCGGCAGTAAAGTTGTACTGAATTTCATTATGCTCTCGCATGCATAATGTAATTTGAATTTGGAACCTCATCTGTATTCAAATTTAAACCAAAGAGACCCACACAATAAGAACTTATTCGTAAATCGAACTAACCTCTGCACAGAACGCACCAGCCTAGATTTGGTTTTTATTGTCTCGCAGAAAGTTTGAAAAGTAGAGTATTCCCCTCTCTCAGCCGGCTATTCGTCCACTGCGTCTCGGAGGTCGTCCTGTACGACTTACCTCAGCAGTTGATACGCCAGCATACAGCTGAATATGCAGACGAGTACAGCGCTGACGGAGAGGGCGAAGACCCCGCGGAGGCACCAGTACAGGGCTCCGTGTACCACTCCGCACTCGGAGACACCCTCGAACACGCACCGTACTCCTAGGGAAAACAATAAGTACTTACTTATTATTATTATTATTCCACGTATTTATTTCATAGCTCAGGTTCTGGCCTGGACCTTCACAAAAGCATTACCGGTAGCCTTATTACCTAAGCCAATTGCTGTCTTGTCGCTATCGCTAGTCAGGCCATCCCTTTCACACGTGAGGTACGTACTGTACGTGTGAAAGGGATGGCCTGACTAGCAATAGCGACACGACAGCATTTGGCTATGATAATACGGCTGCGGGGCCGAATCCAATGAGTTAGAGGCCTGTTTAGTATAAAATCACTATGACAAGATGGAGGTGAGACAGATGGTAGTACTATTGCAACATATGGATTAGAGCAGAGGTTCCCAAACTTTTTTTTTCTCATAGACCACTTTCAAAACTTTGCTGGTTCCGGTGACCCCCTGCGGCTACATTTCTACCGTAATCCCAGTCGACAAAAAATGTGAAGATTATATCTAACTATGGAAATTTGCGTTGCGGCTGAGTTACAGCCACGAATTAACAGTTTCAGAAAAAAAAAAATGAAAATTGATTGGTTAATTAATTAATTGTTATTACCATTTTTATAGGTAGTTGCTTATTGTATTAAAATTAAATTTGTGTTAATACTATTATTTTAGGTTTATAGTATGTACATATGTTTTTAATTTTATAAAGATGCACCGCCGTCATGTGATACATTATAATCCTGTCCATACAAAGGTTGTCTGAAAGAGATCGTTTTTAACAATAAGACCGCTCATTGACCTAAATCTATTTGTAAGAATTATGTTATGTATTTTACTTTGGTGTACAATAAAGAGTTATCTTATCTTACCTTAATTGATTGTGCTGTCTGAAGTAAGTGGATGTTAAAAAAGTAAAGTTGGCCAATCAAAAGAGTGATTACATCCAACTTTACTTTTTTGACATTTTCGCACACCACAAGAAACCAATCAATTCTCACTTATTTTATTTAGTAAACTCCCAAAAAATATGGTATATGCAAGCTGTTACAAGTAACAATCGCTGTGGTTCTTAAAATATTATCTGCCTACACTGATGATAGGTAAAAATAGGTAAAGATTTAGCAAGTCTGATGGAAACGGGCAAGTAATTCCATAATCTGATAGCTCGTACCGTAAACGAGTTACTAAAGAAGTTGGAATTGAAGAAGCTGCCTGTGACCGGCCAACTAAGGCAAACCAAGGGCCAGGGGTTTCTGTCAACCCCAGGGAGTAATAAGGCTCCGCGGTGTCGCCACGCACCGAACGCCCGCCCCAAGCGTGCCCTGCTGGGTTCATCATTATTATTTTTTATTTTGGGATGTCCAATTTTGGACAAAGGCCTCCTCCATCTTTTTCCATTCGTCTCTGTCGTGGGCTAGGCGCGCCTAGGTGGCCCCAGCGGTGGCTACGGTGTCGTCCACCCAGCGGCGCGGGCGCCCTGGCGGGTATCAGTACTTATTGTTAGAAAACTGTGAATGTGGGCATCCCCTCCAGACCATGCCTCACCTGCATACCTGTCCTCTGTGCCCTACGACATGCACAAAGGACGACCAAGGCTACTAACACTGGAATAGAAGTGGCCAGGTTCTACTCAATGTTAATTTAGTTTCGAACCTATAAATAATTAATTATGCGTAAACCATTGACAGTTAGAAACTAAGTTAGAAAACAATAATTACTTAGGTACTTAAAGTAATTACTAGCTGGTGCCCGCGACTTCGTACGCGTTACGCTACTAAATGTGTAGGTATCCTAGAAATAAAGCTAAACGGTGTTGCAACTGACTTGACATTTTTATCTCATGGGACCTGATCTTTGGGATAAAAAGTAGCCTATGTGTTAATCAAGGTTATGATCTACGTACATACCAAATTTCATCGAAATCGTAAAAGAGTAACAAACATCCATACATACATACAAACTTTCGCGTTTATATCAATAGTGTGATGGGACTAACACAAACTGTGCTGCTTGTGTGTGGCACACATCGTTTTGGTTCTACGCTCTTGATGCGTACATCTAAGGCAGCATTTCCCAAAGTGGGCGATAACGCCCCCTTGTGGGCGCTGCAGGCCTAAAGGGGAAGCTTAGATTCTAAGGTATGGAACACTTTGCCGTCGTCTGTTTTTCCTAAAGAATACAATCCGGGCCTCTATAAAGTAAGAGTGAATAGGTTTCTTCTAGATCTTCGTGCTTCATCTTAGACCACATCATCACTTACCATCAGGTGAGGTTGTGGTCAAACGAAGTTCTATCCAGTTTAAAAAAAACTTTGAATTTATCGTAGTTACTTGTATCTAGTTCCCAAATAAATAAAGTTACCCTCATCGTCGCCTGCATTGTGGTGTGTGTCGGGAGGCATCGAGAAGCAGGTGCAGGTTCGAGTCAGCTTTGTATACTCGCAGAATTTTAATGTTTGTAACCTGAAATAATGAATATTGATCACAAATGAAACATGGTCACAACAATTTGCTGGTGGTCAATGGGTGAGACCAGTGTTGCCACCTTAGCCCTTTTCGGACTAGATCTCTTTTTACAGCGGGGAACCCGTTTTTTCACTGATTATCGCGAAAGGAGCAATCTTGCCCTTTTTGACACATCCCTCAAATTGATTTCACGCTGTTCATCTTCATAATTGATCGAGCGAAGCGAGATCTCTAAGTTAAGTTGGGCAAATCGGCGTTGTATGTATGTATGTATGTATGTATGTTTGTCCGAGGATAACTTTCGAAGCGTTGATCCGATCATCGCGAAATTTGGTATATAGGTGATGGCACAATTTTGGTGTGACCAAATTAGCTAATAATGTTGGGGGATTGTTGAGATGTTGGGGTTCAAGAGGGGTGAAAAAATGAAAATGAGGCTATTGTGTGAAGTGGGGTGGGACGTCAAATGAAAGGTATTTATTATTATATTTCAACCCTGTTTTTATTTTAAGTTTAATCCTTGTAGTTTTTGAGTTATTAGCCATAATAAAAACAAAACTTTGACAAAATTCACAGGGTACACCAGTGACCCCACAATGCTGAAATTTAGTTTTCGTGTAGCTTTAGTGACACAAATATGGGCAAAAGTCTGAAATCCAGAAGAATGGCATTTAGTACCCCAAAAATAGTAACCAACTGACACGAACTCCCGTTACCTGTAATTTGAATGAAACTGTAGGTCAAGGATAATGAATAATATGTTTGTTGTTATTGGAGACTCGCGAGATCTCAGTTTGGGGCGAACCACTAGTATATAAAACAAAGTCGGGTTTGTTCGAACACTTATAACTCGAGAACGGCTGGACCGATTTTGATGATTTTTGATTTGTTGTATTTGTCTCCATCTCGAATAGCAGAATAACTATTAAAATATCGGTAAAAAAAATCACGCAAAAAGATATTATGAAGAAAAATCATTTTCTCATACATTGATGCAGATAATGATGGCCGATATTGACAGCCCGCGTCATATGCATGTCAAGGCGGTGCGAAGTTCGCCGGGTCAACTAGTTTCTAGTAAAATTACAAGGAAAAAATGCATTTGTTTATTTTAATTTTGAAAATGTAGATAAAGTAGGTGCCCATTTTACACTCGGTAGGTACTAGCAACACTTTAGTAGAGGTACTGTAGGTATATCTTGTAAAAAGGGGAGGATCTACACCGATTTTTCAACAAATGTTTTATTGCTTTCTTTAGCCCTTCCTAGCTCTTTTTTTAAAACCTGATTTATGCAAATCTAGCCCTTTTTAGCGACACAGTAGTCCCCTTTCAAAAAGTAAGGTGGCAACGCTGGGTGATTCTAGCGCATGTGGATGGAATACCCACTCCTCGGTATAGACCGAGCAATCCGGAAAAAAATAATTTGTATGTCATGCAAACATTTGTTCCGCGGCGGGAACCAAACCCGAAACCTCCTGCGTCTCAGCCGGCTGTTCCCGCACTGTACAACGGAGGTGGTCGTGATTATGGCAATGTTCTAACTACCCAGTGTAATCCCACAGCAGTAGGTCTAGCACAGTAACAGTAGAGAAAGGTTTTGTCTTGAGTCAGTTTTTGGAAGAAAGAAAACAATTGCCGACCGTCTCGAGCACGGCGATTGCGAGAGCGAATGGGAAGAAACGTCGTCGACACTTCCCCGACAGTAGTCTACAACACCGAACACGATATCCATCATTTTCTATCTTTGACGTTTAAGGATAGACAACTTTCTTCTGAAATTGTCTAGGTCTTGCGATGCCTAGACGGCGCTGTCTTCTCGAGTTATCCCTTTCGCACTCTTCGCAATCGCGCGCTTGCCAACAATTTTTGATTAGATCGTACAGAGTGTCCTTCTCTTGTCTAGGTAGAAACCTTATTGAGACTGTTCGGGGCAAAGACAATTTCAGAAGAATCGACAGAGAATAGAAAAGAATAACGCTTTATTTTATATCACACTTGAATTAAAAAAACAAATACCAATACGTACACGAAGAAAAAGAGACGACATTTATTTGTAAATGCCGTCTCTTCGAAGTGTAGACAAGGAAATCGCTGTCCTAGCCATGCAGGGCAAACGTCATCCCTTTTCTCATAATTATTGCCTCTTATAAGTGTAGTATTTGTTGGAGTAGAATAAAGTTAGATAATTTAAGTGAGAAATTAAGTTAACTAGTTGCCCCGAACTGAGATCTCGCGAGTCGCCCATTAAAACTAAAAAATATTATTTGTAATCTTTGACTACCTTTGTTTGTCTGATCTGGTTTTCAAACTTTTGCCTATATTTGTATCACCAAAGCTACACGCATACCAAATTACAGCACTGTGGGGTCACTGGTGTAGGTACCCTGTGAATTTTGTCAAAGTTCAGTTTTTATTATGGCTAATAACTCAAAAACTATAAAAACCAAGTCTAAATATACTAATAAAGACGTTTCATTTGACGTCCCACTTGACCTAATAGGCTCATTTTCATTTTTTTTTTTACCCCTTTTGTACCCCAATATCTCAACAACCCCCCAACATTTTTAGCTCATTTAGTCACACCAAAATTGTGGCATCACTACCTACTTAGATATCAAATTTCACGATGATCGGATCAACAATTCGAAAGTTATCCTCGGATAAACATACATACATACAACGCTTGCCCAACGTTGATTTAGAGAAAGAGAGAACTACATTATTGTATTATATGGTATATGGTTTAGGTCTGTAAAGGTATGTATGTAGATGTAAGTGGAAATATATACTAAATAAATACTCTTGCATATTTAGACCCTAGAAATACCAAAATACAAATACAAAGTCACGGCTCGCTTCGCTCAACAGACACTTGCATACTTACTTATTCATATGTATAACTGTAGTTGTAATAGTGACAAGGACGCATGTCAATGCGCACATGAGACAGCAAGCTCCCACCACTTTAATCTGGAAAAATAATTAAATTTTTTTAACATCGCTAAAAATATTTTGCTTAGTCCCCGACCGGCCATTTATTGATATGTAACATCTTTCCTCTCGGTGTGTAGGAGTGATTTTGGCAAAAGGGAGGGAAATGTGTAACAGGAAACTGGGAAAGCGCGCGCTATTTGATTTGAGCAATGAGCGCGAGCGGTGGTCAGATGTTACACAATCATAAGCGACTACTGTAAGGCTCCTAGTTTTTTTTCAGAGTCGCTTCGCTCAGTGTAGTTTATGTATTTGGATTGGGGACATTATAGACGAACAGAAAATGAAATATTGCATAATGTAAATAAAAAAATTACATGACGACCTCCGCGGCGCAGTGGGCGTATAGCCGGAGACGCAGGAGGTAACGGGTTCGATTCCCGCCGCGGAACAAATGTTTGCATGATCTACAAATATTTGTTCCGGATTTAGATGTTTTTCTATAGATTATAAGTATGTATTTACAAATAAAAAAGTATTAAAAATAATATCAGTTATTTGGTTCCCATAGTACAAGCTCTCCTTAGTTTGGGGCTCGATAGCGCTGTGTAAAAAGTCCAGCAATATTTATTTATGTCCTAAAGTGTCACTTTAAGGAGATCATTTGGCATCAAAATAGCAAATTCCACCTTACTTTAAATCAAAAATGGTAGGTCGGGGACTATGCCAGTTCCATACAAAAATGTTTTTAAACCCCTCCTCCAACTGTTGATGATGGTAGAATTATTAAATCAAAATGAGCCAAATTTTACATGTATCCATTGAAGATGATTTATGCGAATGGCTGAAAGTTGCAAGTTATCTTGTCCTAAATTAGTATTTTTCAAACTTTCTCGATCACTGTACATAATTACTATTTATTACTTATACCTTATTTATTTGTTATCCCGACGTCCACAGTGACCACGTCTGTTGCAACTAGGCTTGCAAATCGGATATCCGAATATCCGTATTATTCGAATATCCGTGTGATTTTACTATCCGGATAGTGACGATCAATATATTCGGATAATTCGAATAGTAAAATTCATTAAAAAATCACGATTTAAACATGAAATTACTACATCAAAACCATAATTTAATAATTATGTGCAGTAAGTATCTATAGTATCTAAAAAGTAATCTGAATTTAAAACACTGTTCATCCTTTATTGTTAATGTTTGTCGCATTATAAAATATTCAGAAAGTCGCTACTGACAAGTTACTTACTACTATGCTTTGTGACAATTTGTGACAGAAAACGTGAACTAAATATATACTCATCGAGTTTCCTTATTGCCAAAAGTGATTTATATTTTAATTATGAACGTTGGATTAACTTAATCATTATTTATAGCTACTTTAATAACAATTATTTTAGTTTTTAACGCTTTTCCCAAAATTATTCGAATTATCCGGATATCCAAATAGTAAAGTTCGCTACTATCCGAATTATTCGGATACCAAAATCTTACGGATAATGCAAGCCCCAGTTGCAACACAGCCGAAACGTCGGGATAATAAATAAAAAAGGTACATACGCGATAAATACCCGTTTTAATCAGTAATTTTGTCCTAAATATTTTATAATACCATCGTCACAGCTTAGTCAGGTTAGACCGGCTTGCACAGCGATCCAGCGACTAAACATTTTTAACTTTGACGTATTTGTATGGTATGACCTTAAATCATATTTAGCCACTAAATACGTTGTGCAAGCCAGCCTTATAAAAAACAATAAATAAAAAGCAGCCTAATATCCAGGTCATATTCTACTTAAATACCAAATTTTATCGAAATCGGTTCAGCAATACGTCGTGATTGAGCAACAAACCAACATCCAAACTTTAGCATCCCACTAATATTATAAACGCGAAAGTATGTATGTGTGTATGTTTGTTACTCTTTCACGCAACAACTACTGAACGGATTTTTATGGAATTTAGTATGTATGTCGATTATAACCTGGATTAAGAAGCCGGCGAACCCCGAGCGCAACTTCAATTCGGCTGCGTCAAAAACTTTGGTCTGAATATCGCTATCCCTGTTTAGTGACGAAGTTTAGCCACGCAGAGCGACAGTGATAGCAAATGAACGATTCTAAATTTGATTCGATTTTGACCGTGTTCCGTAATACCAAAAATGATGACTGAAAACTTGTTGTATTTTTCTCATTGTGTTGTTATTCTGTAACTAGACGATATAATCTATGTTCCCATGACTAGGAGACGTAAGATGTTGTTGTTTTTAATACAAAACAATTAGGTTGAAAATGGGTATTTTATAACGTAAAAACATGCAGAATGCGATACGCTTCTATTTCATTTTAGGTAAGTATTTTTGATCTAATATATGGTTGGGAACCTAGATAAATACTATTCAAATTAAGTTAATACCTTATTAAAGTAGAAATATGTTCCAATTAGAAATGATCTTGGTAGTACGTGTTGTATGGGCGATCCCCCTCCGGTCTCCCCTTAACAATTTAGGTTACTTTAGATTGACAAACCATGCGTGGGAAGCCGTGGGCGGAAGCTAGTAACTAATAGTGTGTTGGATTGAAGAATAAAAACTGCAGAAAAGCAAGTAAATAAGGATTGTAAAAGCATTGCCACATACTTTTCTTACCATATAGCTGTACCGGTTTCTCCTTCTGGCGAGACTCATGATACAAACTCCTGTTAGCACCAACTGAAACACAAACAGATCACATTTTCATCACTCATTCTCTTGTTCTAATTTCGTGTGGCCGTTTGACTTCTAAATTTTATTAGCCCCAGTGGAAAGCAACTCCCACACCCCTCTCTGTTGTCTGGTACAAGTCCTCTCGTGTGCAGGTGCTTGGGCATAGACATGAGAGCAGGTGGGGCATTGTTTGTAAGGTGGCCCCGCAGTGACACTGGCTCCGGAATAGGTCGATGTAGCCCCACTTGGTTGGATTGTCTCGGAAGCGGCCAACTTGAACTTCCAACTTGGCCACTGCAGCTTGTAGCCGGAAGGAAGATGCTCCGCTGGTGGAATGTTATCAGGAGGGACTCATTCTCTAAAAGTTGGTCATTGTTAGCTCGCTACCTAATGCGTAAATGCGATTTACGCCCCTAGGGGCGTTAGAAAATAGAATGAGCCACATTGCATTCATACTACAATGAAATACAACGTCCATGACAAATCTTTATTGCTATTAAATGAAAGTGGCCATAGTCTAGAGAAAAATAAACAATGAATACCAGGAACACAAATTTCTTTTAGCCAACTAACTGAGAATTTGAGCATAAATAGAGCATAATTTTTAGCGTAATAATTATGTTGGTTCCAGAACCCCAAGGCAGAAGTCGCTCACTGGGAGAGTTCTTGCTCACTGGGAGAGTTCTCGCTCGCTGGCCCATTTTCCTTCGTGGACCTTCCTACATATCGTCCGTCAAAGTGACTTAGTTAATTTATTTATTTATTAAGGATTGCCAAAGAGCAATACACAGATTTAAATTAAAATAAAACACGATAGACGCGCTCCCTATGCTCACTCTGTAAAGGCAACCAGAGCTAACAAGGCAACAACTGCTAACCAGTCAACCACAGATAACGAGTCAACCACAGATAACGAGGCAACTACAGCCAACGAGGCAACCAAAACTAACGAGTCAACCACAGCTAATGAGGCAACCAAAGCGCTACGAGGCTAGTTGACAGGAAAGTATCTTACCATAGCAGCTGGTACAGCAGCCGGCACCGTCTCCAGATGATGAGGGGACGCGGTGTACGCCCGCACCAGGATATGCTGGGCTGCCAGTAGGCCTCCCAAGGCGGCCGCTAGGGCTCCACACCCGCAGCACCACCACGCGTACTTGCGCCGGCGGCATGACGTGTCCGCGTTGCAACCTACTGAAGCTAAAAAAATAATAGTAGAACAGTAGGCCTTATTAATGGGACTATTTGATTAATTAATGGGACCAATTGGCCAATTAATGGTACCATTTGACCCATTAATGGGATCAATTGGCCTATTAATGGTACCATTTGACCCATTAATGGGATCAATTGACCCATTAATAGGATCAATTGACCCATTATGGGATCAATTGACTCATTAATGAGACCAATCGACCTAAATAGGACTGTTTGAGGCATTAATGGGATGACTAAGGGATTTGATAAGATGAAACATGAAGCAAATATCTGACATAACCTATTCACTAAATAATAGGAGCTCGAATACCCATACTAAGGTATCCGTAATACTATCCTAGCGGTGTAGTTGTAGCCTACTTATACAGGAATAGAAAGAATAATATATGACATTAGACCGGCCATGGTCCTATTAATGGGACCATCTGAGTCCTGAATGGGATAACTTAAGGCTATAATGGGACGACTTGACAATTATGAAGACTATTTGATCTAATATAGGGGCTACAAGCTAATCGATCATCACTGGCGCCATGGCTTAAAGTATGTTGTGATTAATGTAACCACCTACACCATTAATAACACCATGATTACTTAAACAGTATTACGACCTGAGTTAGTTGATCGAGCGAAGCGAGATCTCTAAATCAACTTGGGCAAATCGGCGTTGTATGTATGTATGTATGTTTGTCCGAGGATAACTTTCGAAGCGTTGATCCGATCATCGTGAAATTTGATATATCGGTGGTTAGTGATGGCACAATTTTAGTGTGACTAAAAGAGCTAAAATTTTGGGGGGTTGTTGAGATATTGGGGTTCAAGAGGGGTAAAAAAATTCAAATTAGATTATTAGGTCAAACGGGACGTCAAATGAAAGATCTTCATTAGTACATTTGGACTCCGTTTTTATTTTTAGTAAAGTTTTTATAGTTTTTGAGTTATTATTATTAGCCATATTAAAAACTGAACTTTGACGAAATTCACAGGGTACACCAGTGACCCCACAGTGCTGTAATTTGGTATGCGTGTAGCTTAAGTGACATAAATATAGGCAAAAGTCTGAAATCCAGAATAACTGCAATTTGTACCCCCGAAAAGTTATCCCACATCATGAACTCCCGTTACCCGTAATATGAATGAAACTGTAGATCAAGTAAGTTGGTTATTTATTTCGTGGCGCTATTTTGATAGTCAAAGATTACAAATAATACTTTTTTTGTTTTAATTGGAGACTCGCGAGATCTCAGTTCGGGGCGAACCACTAGTTAAATAAGAATAATTACAAATTTTTAAATGACGGTACACTTGAAACCTTTGATATGGCTCACCAAATTTAAAGGTGGGTTTCGTTCATATGGCTACCGACTGCAAAATTTCATATTAATCACCAAAACTGTGCCATAAAATATACTAAACCCGATGAATTAGTACTTAATCGTTTAAACCCTATAAGCCCGGAATTCTTAATGAATGTATACTGTATACAGGATATTGGCAGTCGTAAGAATTCTTTAAACCGCAGTAAGGAAGTTTTTACTTATTTCGCAAAGCGGAAATTGGTTATGGTAGGTACCGAAAAATTTTAAGTTCCTCACTAAAGGAAACAGTGACCCAATCTTTAAAACATATTGATAATTTTAAGACGGTCTTTCAAATAAAAAAAAACAATTACATATACTATTTCCATTTCTTTATTTTCTCGATGACAGTTCTAATTTGATAGTTGTAGTGTTGTGACCAAATAAGTAATGATGTCGATCGCATATATTTATTATATTTTGAACAAATGTTGAAAAAATGAAAAAAATTGAGAGAAGAACCCAAAACATTATAGCGTCGGATTGGGAAATTCATATATATGGCATTCGATAAGATAAAAGTACAGGAACATATAATAAATGTTGGGGAGAGCTCGTCGAGTGACAGTGACGATTCATCAGATTTTTATTAAAATAAATAGATAAAGATTACTTACCTGTCGTTATAATTATTTCGTTTCATTGTCGAGTACCTACCTATACCTACTTATTTTACAACAGCTTCGAAAATTTTAAAGAAGTTGGCATTATCAATCAAGAATGAATACGTGTAACATCTTGTAAAGAAATATAATTTGTACAAAACTTACCGGCAGTAGTTTAGTTTAAAAAATATCGGGTCTCTTATCGTGTTACGTTTATCGATAGCTCCATCCCTATCAGTTACTCCGACTCTTGTATAACCTTGTACGTGCGTAAGTGTCAAATTTTTATAAAGTAATGCATACATAATGTAAAAAGACGCTCGTTCAAGTTTTCACAGGAGCTGTCATCGAGAAAATAAAGAAATGTAGTATAAGTACTTTTACTAAAAATGCCGGTGGCAAAGCTTTTCGATAAAAAAAAATATAGTTCTTAATTTAAATTACCGAAATACGGAGGTGGCGGCACATAGTGTTGTGCAACGTCTGCTGCGATTGTCGATTGTGGTGTCGATACTTGATATTGAAGGACTTGCATCATTTTTTCACAAATCTTTTATCGATAGTGTTTCAAAAAATACATCGTGTTGATAGTAATTTTAAAGTTATAAGTAGGTACGTTCGTTGTTTGTAGAAATATAAGTAGGTATGTGTAGTATTGGCAATAAAGATTTTAAACTGAGTAGGTACCTATTTTAACTTATGTATGAATTTTCATTTTGTTTAAATTCAAAGTCATAAAACTAATGTAGGAAGTTACACAGTCGATTTATTAAAATAAATATTAATAACAACAACAAAATATCACAAAAGTCTTATGTCAATTCACTTCACAGGACGAAAGGAGATTTGAAACTCGCGGCATTTCTATAAAATCGATATTTACAACCTACGCGGAGAAGGAACGTTGACCTCTTTGTAATAAACAACGAGTATTTACTATGACACTGGCAGAATACACTAGGAAACCGTGTCCAGTTATGAAAAATCACTGTTCTAAATTTAATTTCTGTTAGAAAATGGAGTTTTATTTCATAGTTATTATTTTCCCTCATTTCCTTTGTTTATTTTAGCTAAGCCACACAAAACATAACACTTCGTCAAAATACAAACGCATCCACGCACTTTTCTGACCATTTTATGATAGTTTTAATTCATAAAACACCGAATTAAGTTATTTTATCTAAATTGAATTGCATTAGTATTTCAAAACCAGTGCGATGGATACTCTTGGATATTTTGACAATGGTAGTCCGCGCAGAAGCAGTAGGCACTTCGGGTCAGGTAGAAATACCAAAAATTAAAGTTACATTCTGACTTATTTTTTTCAGTTTCTACTTGCGTAAATGTATTGATTTTTTCCTCGACGCATTGTGTTGTTGATACAGGTATATAGTTCTATTGTGTTTTTCATAAGATTTCATACAAAATTGCGGCATTTAGATGCGTGGGAAGGTCAAACACAAAGCTACACAATCTTTTGTGATTTTGAATGAGTTTTTGCCATTTCGTAGATATCTTTTGAGGCTGTGAAATTTTGTGATAGTTAGTGATATTATCTACAGAATAATAGCTTTGGTTTTGTGGATTTATACTTTCCGGTCCAGTTGAAATTTTACTTTACTTGCAATCTCATCACATCAGTCACAAAAAGTTTAAGTTTTATTTTTACAGCAAATATGTCACAGTTGAAACAGGACTTAATTTCTTACTCTTTAGAAATTTAACTGTTACAGTATAGTTGCCGGAAAATATAAATTTACCTAGATCTAATAGATATTCATGCTCATACTATCATTTACAAATTATGCAAATCTAAATCTCTTACGGAACTCAACCATAGTATGAGCTTTCCCTCAATATCGTCCAAAATAGTCCTTATACTCCTCCTCACAAGGTCAAATGTAAGTTATTGCGCCTGATGCCTATCCAAATGACTTCTTATTCGTAATTGTACAGAAATAGATTACTGACAAAGGCGAGCTTAACCCTTATAAGAGTTTTCTTCCAGCATACCTTAGAAGATATATATAGTTGATTGTAGTGGTGGGTGGGTGCACAGAACATTGGAGTAAAATATTAATTAACTAGTAGTTCGCCCCAAACTGAGATCTCGCGAGTCTCCCGTAATAAGAAAAATAATATTTGTACCTACCTTATCTTTGACTGTAAAAATAGTGCCCCGAAATTCATAACCAACCTACTTGACCTACAGTTTCATTCAAATTACGGGTAACGGGAGTTCATGTATATTGGTTATTCTTTTTGGGGTAGAAATTGCAGTTATTCTGGATTTCAGACTTTCACTAAAGCTACACGGATACCAAATTTCGGCACTGTGGAGTCACTGGTGTACCCTGTGAATTTTATTTTTATTATGGCTCTTAACTTAAAAACTATTACTCGTGCGCGATAACTTGGGACCTGCTAGGAATGCGACTCCCCGACCGCTTCCCCTGCACTTCCCCGATGGCGCCCGTATTGTACCGTTCGCATCAATATTTTTTACTAGGGTTTTAGTCTTGTACTGGCCTACGTCACGTAACGACGCGCTCTGGAATTATTTTAGTTTTCGTTTGTGTTATTGTTTTGTTGTCTGGAAAAAAGAAGTCAACCATGTGGACAGGCTTCGACAAAAGTATTGGGACGATGACCTCTTACAAGAGACGAATGAATCGCAATTAATTGTAAATTTATCGGATACCTCTTCGTCAAGTGATTATAGTGAGACTGAGGACGAAGAACAACCTCTAGAAGTCATAAATCCACTAAGTAGTGACGAAGATGAGATAATGTAAATAATAGATAAAATAAATGTATAAACTTAAACATTGTATTTTTATTTTATTCAAATAGTGTAAAAAAGATTAGATAAAAAGCAGCGTCCTCCCTGAGTAACATAATAAATTAGGTTAAAAAAAACAAAGACGAAGCCGCGGGCGGCTGCTTGTTATGTTCGCTATTTTGCGGGCGGTACAAACACGCCAATATGACGTCACAGCGCTCAGGTCCCAACTTTTTGCGCACGGGTAATACAAGGTTTAAACTAAAAATAAAAATGGGGTCGAAATGTACTCACAAAGACCTTTTATTAGACGTGTCTCTTGACCGGATAGTCCCATTTGGCTTTTTTTTACCTTTCTTGAACCCCAATATCTCAACAACCCCCCTACATTTTTAGCTCAATTAGTCACACCAAAATTGTGCTATCACTACCTACCTATGTACTAAATTTTACGATGATCGGATAAACGCAACGAAAGTTATACTCGGACAAACAAACATACATATATACAACACCGAGTTGCCCAAGTCGATTTAGAGATCTGTCTTCGCTCGATCAATAACTATAGTTATACATAATATATACCATAGTAAATACATTAGTTATACATATTAAAAATTAGTCCTTATAATAACCCTACCTCCTAAAGTCCCAATTACGCCTAAAGATATCAAACAATTGTATACATAACCAACTTTAACAAGGAGTCTAACATACCATTATTCCTCCTGTTACTGGCCAGCACACTGGTTGGTGGACGCGGTGGCAGCGCTGGTGGAGTGTCAGTTTTGGCGGGAGGAGGGGGTCCTGGGTCGTCGGCGCATGCGTACTGCGCCGATCCTGGCTTGCAAGTGCACGCTACTTGATACTGAAAGACGACATTTTGATGTTTGAGATTGTCACATTTTTTTATTCTACATGGAAATGGAACAAGCTTAAAGCCCAACTGATATTAAATTAAGTGACCATCGCCTATATCTAACAGAGAATTGCCTTGAAGGTCACGCATGTGAGAAATTTGGCCTACGATTCTCTGCCCTGCATCTATCAACTTGAGGAAAACGTGTACAGCCTTAAGTGCCTGTAATTTCACCGGCAACCATACCCTTCAAACCGAAACATAAAAAGAATATAAGTAGGTAGGTACTGGGGATATGTTTTTATACATATACACGGTGTCCATTAAATCAATGTTTTCCCAGAACAAACGTTGTTCAGACCATGGTCTACTAACAGTTTATATTATATTATAACATCAAATTAAAAAACAAAACGAAATCGGTCTTTGTAAAATATAATAAGTTGCGAACTTAAAACGTCTATTTTAACGTTACGCCCTACAACATAGTCAGCGCGCCTACTAACGGAACCTACTAGATATCTAAGGAGTAGATAATACGCTACGGCTAGCGTACCCATGAACTTAATGTCACGGTTAGATTTTTTACAATGTTAGACTTATTTGAGAAGGTCTAGATTTTTTAATTTTATTCTCTTATTTGATGTTATAAACATTTAGTAGACCATGGTCTGAGCAACGATTGTTCTGGGAAAACAGTGATTTAGAGGACACCGTGTATTGTGTTATTAATTGTGACGAACTTTTTCTTTTGTGTATAACTACTGTATGTGACTGTTTGTCTAAAGTTTAATTGTTTTGTTGTTTTCTATCTGTGTATTGTGTATTAGGGTAACGATTTGGATTTGTTTGTAATGTTACTCCTATTTGAATACTTAAATGAATCTTGAATCATGAAAAGAACATGGAAGATATAGCAAACTTTACCTTGTGTAAGTCTGAAGTGACGGACGCTGTGGCATCACACTCGGGGCAGTTCTCGGGGGCCGGGGAACTCCGAGCTGATGTCACGTCCGCCAGTGACATGGCTACGGTTCCTGCTGAAAATAAACAATAAGTTGAGTTCAGGTATTTTTGATCGAGTGCAGCGAGACCTCCAAATCAACTTGGGCAAATCGGCATTCTATGTACGTTTGTTTGTCCGAGGATAACTTTCGAAGCGTTTATCGGATCAACGTAAAATTTGGTATATAGATACGTAGTGATGGCACAATTTTGGTATGACTAAGTGAGCTAAAAATGTTGGGGGGTTGTTGAGATATTGGGGCTCAAGTGGGGTAAAAAATCAAAATGGGATTATCCGGTCAAGTGGCGTCAAATAAAAGGTTTTTGTGAGTACATTTCAACCACATTTTTAATTTAAACCTGAACTTTGACAAAACTCACAGGGTACACCAGTGACCCCACAGTGCTGAAATTGCTGAATTCGTGTAGCTTTAGTGACACAAATATAGGCAAAAGTCTGAAATCCAGAATAAATGCATTTGTATCCCCAAAAATCAACAAATTTACATGAACCCCTGTTACCTGTAATTTGAATGAAACTGTAGGTCAAGTAATTTGGATTATTTTTTGTGGCACTATTTTGATAGTCAAAGATTACAAATATTTTTTTAAGGGAGACTCGCGAGATCTCAATTCGGGGCAAACCACTAGTCTATATTAGGATTAAAATCTTTGTTAATAATTTTACGATAACCAGTAGAGAGTGGGCAAGAGTAGCCGATTGGCGCAACACGCGGACACAGAATAATTCTTATGTTGTAGGTTCGATGTTCACTTAGGGACAAAGTGTGTATGAGCTGAGCTGACATAGAGCTATGCTCAATCAATCTAAAGTCAAGCGTAGATTTTAGTTAGTTTTCAATAAAAGTACTCTCAAAATTGTAGTACGATTGATGACCAATTAAGTTAGAAATGGAACTGGAACCATTGTTTCATTTTTTAGCGCTACACACACAGGGTCGTGTTTCCTGATAGCTACAGCCTGGGTATCTTTAAGTCGCGAGTGAATAGGTATCTTCTAGGCAAGCGTGTACCATCGTAGACTGCATCATCGCTTACCATCAGGCGAGATCGTGGTCAAACGCAAGCCTATAATATATACATATAAAAAAACACTAAAAACCTCGCTATTTTATTTTCGCAATTCTGTAACACTATGAATCATTTATTAAGTAGGTACACGCATTCGCGATTTTAAATTCGCGAATAAAAATTTGTGGTTTCATACAAAGATGCGGATAAACAATAAAATCGTGCGAGGATATTTCGCTGTGCAAGCTACGCCTTAGTGTAATTGCCATAACTAGTCGAATTCTTGATCGATATCGATAAAATCTAACAGCAAATCACCCCTTCCCTATTTAAACTTTTAAGAAAAAAACTTGTGAGGTGTCAAGGGACACCCGGATGGAACGAAGTTCCTTTCGATTAATTAGTGAAGGAATTGTAATAAAATGCTATTTTTTTAAACTATAATAATATTTTTTTATTTATTAATAAAAAAATATTATTATATACAGATATAATGTAATATAAGATTAATCAGTACGCTCAATTTTAGTAATAATTGGCTTGTGCTAACTGAAGTAGGAAACATATGTTTGGGATTCTATTTTATTTAAATGCATTGAAAAAACTGCATCGATGGTAGTATTACATTTTGTTGTTCATTGTTTTAATAATCGTCGCGACACCACACTGTTCAATGCGAAATAGAAAGACGAAACTTTTTTTTTTTTTTCGAATGGACTTATCTCGCTGTTGGCCTCTGAGGCCGTTGCAGCTTAACCGAGCTTTTGGCGAGCGCAGAAGGCGCTCAGCCCTATAATTTTATTTTTGATGAGGCAACTAGCGCAAGGGCACCACTTAGGTACGAACCTCGGCTTGGGCTGTTGCCGGGACGGGGATAGGAGAGAAACGCCCGGGTACGTGCTTGTACCTCGTGTAGGCGGCGACTAATGGGACTCGTCGACCTCGCCGGCGAGGTCGGTGTATTTGTGGAGTGTTTGCTCTGTCTAATGTGGATGACTCACCCGCATTAGCGGAAGTGATTTCGTCATCCGGGTCTCCGAGAACGTGTCTCGGACGACGGAGGGTAGAAAGACGAAACGAAAATAACTGCCTTGCTTTATATGAGAGAGAGAGAGAGAGAGAGAGACAGAGAAACACGCGCACGCCGCACGGCTTACAACTATAGTTACTATAGTAAGCAAAAAGTGTCGTTCCAACTTTTGATCTTAATTTTTTCCGTCTAGCCCCCTTTCGCAACGCGCGATAAGGAACTTCGTTCCAAAACACGCCAAGGTGAGCCTATCCATACAGCCAAGCTCTTTTAATAGAATCGACAATGTAAGGTCGGCAAAAACTAGTATACCACTTATGGTTAGGTATTGATCAGAAAACAAACAAGCATACCCCATCTGCTGTTAGGCTATTTCATGTGACTTTATTTCGGTGCATTATCGAGTTGCGCACTAACTTTTAAATCCAGAAAGGGTGGTGTATTCAGTAGGCTGAGTGCGAACATAACTACTAAGTTATCTATACTTTTTGCTAGAGGCGCTGTTCACATCTCCATAGAAAATAAGGTATACGAAAACCTTCTTTTATTATTTATTGTACACAAGAAAATACATTATAAAGTACAGAAATAGAGGACATGTACAAAGGCGAGCTTAACCCTATGAAGAGTTTTCTTCCAGCAAACCTTTGAAGCTAGAAAGAGAGAGATGATTTTAAAGGTAGGTGCGTGTACAAGAATCATAAATACTTTATTATACTTTACTATTCCTTATACTTTATTTATAGTATATCGAGGCGCAATGTTCGCACTCAGCCTACTGATGGCACGCATAAAAACAAATTGTCATTCGACAGTACTTTGACTGAAAAAGCGCGGCAAATTTAAATAATATCAGCATGGCGCGGCGGCCCTAAAATTAGATCAAATGCCTGTGAAATAACTTAAAAGTCTTATAGCCAAATTAGCCAAGGACAACCAACACAATATGAAATAGCTCAAACGTCAAATGACATTGCGTAAGCGAAAGTGTAAAAATTTTATTATAGTATCGTCTAAAATCAATAAGTATACAAAATCATTTTCCAAAGTACAGTTGTACATACCTACCTAATCTACCTATATATATTTTGTTTTTTTTTTAAGAAAATTCGTCAAGCCCTCAGTGTGCAACAAGTGAATAGACATAAGTTCACATGAAATGATTGGCTGCTTGTTAGAATCGCACTGTTGAGTACGTCCGGTGACAGATGGTCTAACCGACTCCGCAAAAAGGGGAACATGTGCTAATGCCAATAAATACATAAGCTTCGAACATCCGGTTTGCAAAATGTAAACTGACGACTTTTACAATAAATTTCTATCGGTTTATTCTCGAATTCCCCACCGCTACGTCCCCACTAGTGCGCAGAGGTCTTTTAACTGGGCAATTACTACAAACATAAATAAATTAATTACTCTTGATAAATTTATTTAAAAACAAATTGCCCCCTTTAAAGTATGTATGTTTGTAGTAATTGCCCAGTGGGTCGCAGCAGGCAAAATATTAGTAAACGGGGCTACAGTGTAGAGTCGGCGACTAGTTGCCCACATGCGGTACAGACCCTCAGACTATGGCACACTTAATAAGCCACACTTATTGTGCCCTAATTCTTGCACCCTCAGATATACTTGTTCCGCCACAGATAACGCTGTTGCAGTGGCCAAGTAATGGCAAACCAACGTTTAATGTTTAAATAGTACCTATGAACCATATCTCCCATGACGACCTCAGTAGTGCCGTGGGCGAATAGCCGGCTGAGACGCAGGAGGTAGCGGGTTCGATTCCCGCCGCGGTACAAATGTTTGCATGATCTACAGATATTTGTTCCGGGTCTGGTTGTTTCTCTATATATTATAAGTATGTATTTACAAAAAAAAGTATATAAGTATTCTATCAGTTATCTGGTTCCCATAGTACAAGCTCTGCTTAGTTTGGGGCTAGATAGCGCTGTGTGAAATGTCCAGAAATATTTATTTATTTATTATTATTATATCGACCCAAAGAAGAAGTAATTTCCCAGTTACAATGCCTCTACGCACCGGTGGGGACGTAGCGGTGGGGATTTCGAGAATAAATCCAAAATTCTAAATCTACCTAAATTTTAATTTATTATCTCTATTCCTCTTCAGATGATAGACAAGAAGAAAGGAACGTAAAAGGCTTTTTTATAAAGAGTTTATTACAGAAAAAAGTCTTTGGCCTGTTGAGCTAGCAATATATTTTATTTATCACCTTCAGAAATTTGCGATGCTCATAAAGGGCAAATAAGTCTAAAGTGGCATTTATTATGCCAAAAATTAATTAAATCTAGATAAGCTTTAATTGGTGGAAACCACCACTTTAAGGTTGCGCAGCGAGCTACGGAACGGGCTACGCTTGGAGTTTCTCTGAAGGATAAAATCCATAATGAGATTATCCGACAGAGAACCAAGGTCAACGATATAGCCCAGCGGATTAGCAAACTGAAGTGGCAGTGGACTGGCCATATATGCCGACAACCGTTGGGATAAACTAGTTCTTGAGTGGAGACCGCGTCTTGGCAAACGTAGTGCCCTCCGGCTAGGTGGAGCGACGACATAAGAAATGTGGCGGACAGAAATTGTATGCGAAGAGCCGAAGCCCGGGCTCAGAGGCGCGTATAGGGAGAGGCCTATGTCCAGCTGTGGACTAATGTGGGCTGATGATGAATGGGGATGATGATGATGATGGAAAGCTTCATCATCATCATCATCACCATCAGCCCTCAATAATCATAATTTTAATTTTAGCTTTATCTTGTATCTGTTATAATTATAACCTATTTCTGCCACCAAGCAGCATTGCTGTGTTTCGGTTTGATACCCAGTTGCCGATGAAATTACAGGCATATGAGGCTTTACACCTGTATGCCTCAAGTTAATGGGCGCATGGCAGTGCATTGTAGGGCACGTTGGGTCGTGAGTGGCCTACGAGGTAATACTTTGTTATAGGCGATTGTAAGCGATCGATGGTTGGTTACCACTTAACATCAGGTGGGCCATACCTAGGTAAGCTTGCATCTCTAGGTCATATAAAAAAATTATATTTTATTGCATGAAATGTGGTGTCAATTTACACAATGCAATATAAATTATCTATACCATTTGAATTTATATTAAATACAATATCATACATAATAACAATAAACATAAAATATTTGCGGTTAGCTACGACTAGCTTTCTAAAATTCTAAATTTTTCTAACCTCTGACATTACGAGAAATATCAAAGTAGTTGTGACACTCAAAACTAATCCAAATGGCTTCAAATTACACCAACAACTCGTAAACACGAAAACAAAATGTCCATTTATATTCCCACGCATGAAAAGAAGAAAAGCGCGCCACACCGCAGAGGGTCGACGACCTCACGTAATCATTCAATCATAATAGCAGTAAGTAGGTAATACTTAACTACTGGTTAACCTCTTGCATATTGGGAGCTTTTTAGTTGGCACTTGCATCTCTTTACATATGCATTGATTACACAATATAGGTACTTAAGCAATTGAATATTTTAATTTATTATTTAAAATTTTGGCTACAAACAAAGGCTACATGCTTAGACTACAAAAAAATATTAAATTCTCGTGCGTTACTGATTCGATTCTCCGATTTCATACAAGCTACAAAGAGGTTGAATCGCGGAGTCCGATAAAAAATATTGAGATCGTGATCGGGACCACAGATTATATACTAATACTACGTTCGTGATTTCGACATTTTACCGCCTTTTTTATCTGTTGGTTGAACGTTTATGGTAACAAGGATCGTTAGAGGCATAGAGCTTTCTAAGTTTACAGTGCGTTTTATATAAGAATGAACTACAGATTGTATTTTATTTTTCTGTTATTTCTGTGCCTATACAAATGATCATTGTCATTATATATTTTAAGCTACAGAAATTCTACTGCTGAACGAAGGCCTACCCCACTGTTTTACAAAACGACAGATCCTGTGCAACCTATAACCAACGGCTCCCAGCAACTCTTATCAGATCGACCTACGCTGGGCTTTCCAGTGCGTAGTCTCCACTCAATCTTTCTGCCCAAAGCCCATCCGTTTTTACAAGCTTTTTATTAACTTGCAATGTATGTATGTTTATCCAGATGGAACTGAATTTAAAATCAGTTATCTCTAACCGATTGAGCTAAAATTTGGTATACACGCTTATTTTGGAGGCCAATGTATGTTTATAGTAAGCATGACCTGATCCTACTCTCTGTATTGACTCCAGACGAAGGAACTCTTCAACGGTCAACAGCACAGATACGAAATTTAGTATACGCATTTGATTATGATAGCCCGGTCTAAGTTCCACTATGTCATGGCTGCTGCACTCAAAATTGGCTTCCGAAGAAGGAACTCCTTAACGGTCAACAGCACAGACACAAAATTTTGTGTACGCATTTAGTTATAATACCTATCCTGTTCTAACTTCCACCATGACATGTCTGCTGCACTCAGGGTTGGCTTCAAGAAGGAACTCTTCAACAGTCAACAGCACAGACACGAAACATTATATACGCATTTAAATTTGGAATACATATTTACCTTTCGTGACAATGTAATAATATAGTACCATGGAAGTGATCTCATGATGAGGCGGATGCTAGACAATGGAACTTCTGAATAGATTGTAGTGGGCTACTAGTGTTTGGGCTCATTTGAATCTGCTTGCGGTTCTAATTAAGAATTTTATAAAAGCTTGATTTGAAGAAGTAATTTTTCAACAAAAACTTAATAAAAACAAAAATAATCTTTGGAATAAAAACATTTGTACGTAGGTCCCACTAAAAGTTTTGCGTAACTTAGAAAAACCACATGTTATAACCAAAATATTATGTTTATTGCCTTTCAAAATACTCTCCTTTACATTTTAAACATTTTTTCATGCGATCGAACCATTTTTTAAAACAGGAGGACCACAGATCTGAAGGCATGTTTTCTACGTGCTGATTGAACGCTATCAATGCCTCTTCGGAGTTGGTAAAAGTGAAACCTCTAATCAATACTTTGATTTTGGGGAAAATACAGAAACCACAGGGTGCTAGGTCGGGGCTATGTGCAGGATGGGTGACGAGTTGTACTTTTTCGGAAGCTAAAAATGACTTTGTTTTGTTGGCCGTGTGTGAAAAAGCGTTGTCATGCATGATGTAGGAGAACGCGGTTTTTTGGTGGTCTTTCGCGAACTTTTTTCTGACACCCTGGGTAAACAAATGGTAGAATACCACTCGGCATTAACACTCTTTTGATCTTCAAGTGGAATTGTGCAGATGGGACCCGTTGCTGAGAAAAAAAACGCGACCATTTTTTACCAACGTTTCTCGCTTGCCTCACTTTTGTTGGCCTGTTCTTATTTTCAAACGCCCATTCACAAGATTGCTGTTTTTTTTCGGGTTCAAAACGATAAATCCAAGTTTCGTCTCCTGTGACAATGTCATAAACAAAATTAGAATGTCCGTGGTCGTACTTCAGTAGTATCTGTGAGCACCATTCCACGCGAGCCCGCTTCTGCTTCTGCTTTTGTTCATGAGGGATCCAACGACAACAAAGTTTCCGAACTTTCAATTCTTCCGCGGGTTTTCTTCAATTAGCCGCCTAACAGTAGCCACATTATTTTCGTTGACGGCAGTTGAAGGCTACCTTTCACGAAATTCGTCATGTAAAGAAACCCGACCTCTCTCAAATTCAGCAAACCATCGCCTTACGGTGCTCAAACAAGGTGCTTCTCTCCCAAAAGCATTTTGAAGACGAGCGACACAGTCTTGCGGAGAGAGAGAACTTTTCAAATCATAAAAAATCATCGCTCTAAAATCTTTTCGACTTAATGCCATTTTCGTTGCGTACGTAGAACTTTGATGTGTGATAAAAAAACAATTGACAAATGATTTCCCGCCAATTTTTTTTTTACTAAGAAGGTTGCAACGTTTCAAAAAATATAACATTCGAAATTCAAATAGTTCCGATTAGCTAGAAGTGCAAAACTTTTAGTGTGCCCCATGTAATAAACTTTTCTTAGGATATTGTCTACTGTTATTTGGATTACCTTTTTTAGGCAAAGAAAATAATGTCTAATCTATGCAGACTACCTCAACTGCTAATCTACAAATAACTGTTTTTGTTTATGAAATCTAAAATCACCAAATCTTAACATCAACAAAGTATGCCCACTTACAAAAAAAATCTTCTCAATACTAACAAATTTTCCTACCTGCTTTGGGATCATAAAGGCCGGCTGAGAAAGACATTGTAACTAGTCAGGTAGATCTAGTCTTTTTTTATAAAATACCTGACAATAGAATAAGAATTGTTACATTTACAAATAAGTAGTAGGTAACTAAATGGGCCGGTAAATTTTTTCATTCTAAAAATATAAAAATACTTCCCCGTCTGACCATATCTTTGGCATTGACATAAAAGGAATCACTGCGAGGTGCACTGAATGAATCCGTTCATCATACAGGTTCATTTACATCGGACACTAGGTCCTTTTCTGGGCTAGGTTATATACCATAACTTTTTGAAATAAAACTGCTTTACGCACGCTTGACTTGGGGAGTAAGCTAGTGAATGCGTTACGAAAAGTGCGAACGGAAGTTGAGAGGGAGATATAGGTTAGTGAAGATAGAAAGAGAGAGAGTTACGTTTCGTATATTACTGTAGGAGCAAGAGAGAGAGGTGCGCGTGCATATTTTCTTCCTCTCTTCCTCTCATAGCCAGTGCGTGAAATATATGTACATATATATATCTCAGTCAGGAGTTCGTTTGATTATTTTTCGTAGTTTCATTTCGTTCTTGAACAATTTTATAAATTAATATTTTGAAAAAGAAGTTTTACTTCAGTCGTGTGGTCTAATAAAAACACTAGTAGCCTACTATAATCAATTCAGAAGTTCCGTTGTCTAGCATCAGCCTCTATCATGAGACCACCTCCATGATACCATAATATTGCATTGTCACCGAAATTACATATGTATTCCAAATTTCAGCTCAATCGGTTGAGGGGAACGGGTTTAAAATTCAGTTGCAATATTCCACCCGGACTAACACTACACTTGCAATGTAGGCAACATTGCAAGATTTGCAAGTTAATAAAAAGCTTGTAAAATTATACTGGATTCACAAAGGAATTCCCGCGTCCGTTAGAAAGAAAGAAAAAACCACGTCACGGGATTTATAATAGTTAACAAATGAAAATAAGGTTTAAAATGTACGTTTTTGATCTTTAAAGCATAGACAATACAGCGCAATGACCTGATTTGTCGAACGAACTCCACGATTCGTTCCTCAATGCAGAACGAATATTATTTTAAAATGTTGACCTCTTTGCTTTTTAATTATCGTTAAATTCTCCATGGCTATTCTGGAACCAATTTTATAAAGGTCAACTACGTGTTGATTTCAAACTATTGAGATTATTTGAAATGAATTGAATTAAATGAAATGAAATAACCGATTATGGTTTACTGGTGGGACATCGAAAGTTGGTTTTACAGTTGAATGATTTTCGATAAGATGAATTGATAGCTTCACGCAAAATTAAATTGGAGATGTTGTAAAAAATAAGTCATACCTAGTTTTTGTTGTGATTTTTAATAGGGACTGGCACATAATTGATAGAACACCAGAAGACGCATTCACCTGAAGGTTAAAACAACCCATTCGGTTTTTCGGTATAGGAGAGTGGGCATAAAAAATGTATTTAGCAGCTGCTTACGAACGAGTAGATTTTGATAGTTTTCTTTCACAGAGATTAATAATAACTGAATTACATGTTGTTTTTTCACAATTCCCTAGTTAATAATAAGCTCTATCTTTTGATACAAATTTGACATGATTTCAAGAAGAACCCTCTTAGTATCGACCGTTTAAATATCAATTTAGTGCCAAATTTATGATTTTTTTTTATCAAGAAAAGTATTATTATTCGCGTTTCTATCTTCACAAAGCGGTAGATTATATGTTAAATTTTTATAAAATATGTTTTCTTTGTACATATTTTACGTTTCAGTAGAGATACAGTTGTTAAAAAAACCTAAAAGTCGTCACCCTTCAAACTTTCCTGCCTTAAAATGTATAAGCGTTGTAAGTATGGGTGTTGGGTACGGAACAATGCAAAATAAATCTAAGTGAACTGGCTAGGCTCACGCGGTACTTTCACTGACCTCTGCCTCCATTTGACTCCATCGAGAGCAATTACACAATCTTGGGAATCTATTTTGCTTTCACTAAACTCGCCAATTTTGAACTAAATTAGGCATTTCCAAAAAGACTTAGGGGACCGTTCAAGTATTATGTAAGTACTCTATAGGGGGGTGGGGGGGGGGGGGGGGGGGGGGGGTTCCATGCTTTGCTTATTTTTAATGATATGGGGGAAGGGGTGTAGATGGTGATTACGTCAGCACAGCAGTATTATTGTTCGTAATGATTATAATATTGGTTTCTTACTCTATGTTGAAAACCGCATCAAGTTTTGTCTAAATAAATAAATATTGCTGGACAATTCACACAGCGCTATCTAGCCCCAAACTAAGCAGAGCTTGTATTATGCGAACCAGATAACTGATAGAATACTATATATATACATACTTACTTTTTTTTTGTAAATACATACTTATAATATATAGAAAAACAACCAGACCCGGAACAAATATCTGTAGATCATGCAAACATTTGTTCCGCGGCGGGAATCGAACCCGCTACCTCCTGCGTCTCAGCCGGCTATTCGCCCACTGCGCCACGGAGGTCGCCAAATGAATATTATGTGCGTTGAAGTCCTCTATACTGAGCTTATTTTCTTATTTCTAGAATTATAACTGCTGCTCAATGCTCATGAACCAATAAAAAAACAGAATACTTACATTAAAAACAAAATGCATATTATACCAATGTTTACGTAATCATGGGGGGGGGGGGGCGGGTAATGAGCTTTACTTAATTTTGCTAACAGGGGGGGGGGGGGGGGCTAAATAGTCGTCGTTCAAAATACGAGTCGTTTTATATTACACAAAACGAGTGTGCTTTAGAGTTAGACCACAAGACTGAAGTAAAACTTCTTTTTCAAAATAATAATTTATAATTACAAAATTGTTCACAAGTCTGTAGGTCGATCAGTCTTAGTTCATTCTGGACTCTCTTAGACATTCAACTCGCACTCGCACATTAACGTTTAAAAATATACGAAACGCAACTCTCTCTCTTTCTATCTTCACTAACTTATATCAACTTCCGTGCGCACTTTTCGTAACGCATTCACCAGCTTACTCCCCAAGTCAAGCGCGCGTAAAGAAGTTTTACTTCAAAAAGAATTCGTTACAATTTGATGTTGATTTGATTTTGATGATGGTAATCCGTTCCGGGACAAATGTTTGTACGAACTGCAAGTATTTGTTCCGGCTCTGGATGTTGTTGATAAGACGCAGATGTCTTCAAATGACCGATCTAATTACAAACACCATTGTCATTTAGCTACCATCAATTAGGAGACAGTTCGTGTCGTTATCTTCGCTGACAACGGGTCAATTAGTCCTTGACTGGTAAATTGGACCAATTAGGTCGCTTACGTCTTGCACATAATATTAACCACCATCCACCACAATACCAGCTAGAGGCTCTAGATCCAATTGAGAGAAGAGCCTAGAAGCTCATTTGCAATGACGAGTTAGCAGATGCAAGGCTCCACAGCCTCGAGCATCGTCGAAAGGTTGCAAGTTTTTTATCGGATACATTTCGGAGAGTGTGCTGCGGAGCTTTTCAAGCTGATCCCACCATTCCCATTCTATCATCGGACAACCAGACGCTCCGCGGTGCGCCACCGCTACATGGTAGACATACCTCCCATACGCACAAAGCGGTACTCTTCCACCTTTATTATGCGCACTGTCAAAGAGTGGAACGCCTTGCCTTAGTCTGTCATCATCATATCAGCCGTAGGACGTCCACTGCTGGACAAAGGCCTCCCTCATTGATCTCCAGGAACTGCGGTTGGAAGCGGCCTGCATCGAACGCCGACCTGCGGTTCTTACCAAGTCGTCTGTCCATCTTGTAGGTGGACGTCCTATGCTGCGCTTGCCGGTCCGTGGCCTCCATTCGAGAACTTTCTGGCCCCATCGGCCATCTGTTCTGCGTGCTATATGGCCTGCCCATTGCCACTTCAGCGTGCTAATCCGAGTCCGATCCTGAGTCTGTATTTCCTGATAACTACAACCTAGGGGTCTTGAAGTCGCGAGTGAATAGGTTTCTTCTAGGCAAGCGTGTACCATCGTATACTGCATCATCGCTTACCATCAGGCGAGATCATCGTCAAACGCTACCCTATAATTTATTTAAAAAAAAACATTGTTTCATATATCATATATACATATCTCTAGTTACATATATATATCTCTAGTCTTGATATACCTCTTCTCTCTCTTCTTCTCTCTCTTCTTCTATCTCTCTTCAATAGTTTGGCCATAAATGTCCACCCCCTACCATTATCTTTGTTATAATATAATCCTCTCCATCCAAAGGTTGTCTGGAAGAGATCGCTTCTAAGCGATAAGACCGCCCATTGTACTATTTTGTTTGTGTTTTCTATTTTGTTTGTATTTTTTTTTGTTTATATTGTGTACAATAAAGTGTTTTCATTCATTCATTGTTTGTCCGCGTAAGTATTGTTCTTCGAGTACGAAATATCAAATCCCTAATTCTTCCCCAAATCCCTAATTTTTTAATCTCAATACATAACTATCTACATAGCAATCCTAATACGTATATATGACGAAAGTCTTTGACCTGTGTGTGTTAAAATGATGCCATTATGGCGCAGAAATGTGGTCTCCCCCTATGGGCTTAATAAGCCTCTAGATCGCTCATCGTGCTATGATGGGTTATGCCTGATATGTCTCTATGAGATCACAAACCAGTCACTGAAATAGCCCAGAGGACGAGCAAGCTGAAGTGGCAGTGTGCGGCACATAGCTCGAAGAACTGACGGCCGTTGGGGCAGAAAGGGTCTCGAGTGGAAACCTAAAAATTAGCAATGCAAGAAATTTGTGTACCGCGCAAAGCGTATTTTACAAGTTCAGACATATTCAAGATTAAGATTGGGTCAACCCGTGACCACGACTGTTGCAACACAGCCGAAACATCGGGATAGCGAATAAAAAAAGGTACATACGCGATAAATACCCGTTTTAATCAATAATTATGTAGTGTGATCGCGAAAGTTTGAAAAATATACTATAAGTATTCAAGATTTTAATACCATCTCAAAAATGTTCATTCTTGATACGAGGATGCACTATCTAGTTGTGCTACCGGGTTCTGTCACGTCAGGGTCGAAATGAGTGGAGATGGTTCAGATTACGACTAAAGCGCCGTTAGCTCCATCTACAGAAAAACTTATACAGTTTTTGATCTGCTCAATGCCAAACGTTGCAGTTCAGTACATTGACAAGAGATGTCGCGTTGCTTCTTTCAAATTGTATTATTATTATTATAGTGTTAACCGAACACATGAGGAAAATTCCAAAATTAAAAAACCATTTCAAAAAATGAGCAGGTTAAAAACGATAAGTTTTCCTGTAGATGAAGCTAACGGAGCTTTAGTCGTAATCTGAATCATCTCACTAATTTCAACCCTGACGTGACAGAGCCCGGTAGCACAATTGGATAGTGCATCCTCGTATCATGAGGAAGGTCGCGGGTTCAAGTCGCGTTTAGGCTTGAATATTTTTGAGATGGTTTGGAATTTTCCGTATTTTCCGTGTTGGGATAACACTATAAAAATAAAATTACTATTCAGACATATTCACAAATAAAGTATCTATGCATCCAACTGACCGTTAAATGCGTATTACTCTACCAGCTATCTCTTGAGCGTCCGACACAATCACTATATCAAAACAATCGGCATTGTAGTCTGCACAACATTCCCAGCTTAATAAAAGCATGCCGTAAATGGCCGTAATCACACGAAGCTAATCTAATACCCATTTGAGCCAAATATACCCTTAGTCCTTTTATACGCGAGGCCAATACGTTAATAACACAGACAGGTTAGATACTTCTAAATTAATAGATAAGTACCTATAGATAATAGGTAATATTAATAGATAAAACTTATATACTAATGGAAAAGAGTTACTACACAACAGACGTCTTTTTAGGGTTCCGTACCGAAAGGGTAAAACGGGATTACTGAGACTTCGCTGACTGTCCGACTGTCACCAGGCTGTATCTCATGAACCGTGATAATTAGACAGTTGAAATTTTCACAGATGATGTATTTCTGTTGGCGCTATAACAACAAATACTAAAAACAAAATAAAATAAATATTTAAGGGGGGCTCCCATACAACAAACGTGATTTTTATGCTCGTTTTAGCTCGATATTGATAACGGCAACAGGTAGACGCTTGAAATATTCACAGAATATTTAGTAATATTTTTACTTTAAAAATAAAGTTATTTTAAATTAAGGGGGCGCCCATACAACAAACGTGAATATTTGCCGTTTTTATAGATAATGGTAAGGAACGGTTTTCAGACGACTAGTCTAAAGTCATTTCTTGCAGTCCTCCACTGGCTGTTAAAATATATGAAAACGTAGTACCTATGTGTGTTGTATGTAATAGTATTTTTTGTTTTATATCTATAAATATATATATTTGTTATATTTCTCATATATATATTCTATGTATTATTATTGTTATATCAAGTAGGTTTATGTATTTATTCTAACTGTAATCGGAGTTTATTGTTATTTGTGTTTCTTTTGTTTTTTTTTTAATAAACATTAATATTGTTAAAAGTTAGCACGCCAACCTTTTTTGTTACCTCTGAGGTTGGCAGGTAGAAAATGCTATTAGCATTAAGCCCACCTTTTGTACATGTAATTTGTATTTTTGTGCAATAAAGTATTAAATAAATAAATAAACCCTTCGTGCGCGAGTCCGACTCGCACATGGCCGGTTTTTTAACGACAGGACATGTAAATAACTTTTTACAATAACGATTTCACTAACGAATAAAATTCAAAACATAAAATCGCTCAACTACGATTCCACTAGAGCTGCCTAGTTAGCTTTAATATACCTACACCCTTACTTGCAGGGTACATATGAAGTGCTGGTCTCACTACTCTTGACTAGTCAGTAACATCTGACATCTAACATTTAAATCCACTTTGTATGCACGCAATAAAATACTGAATACAGTAATTATCAAACTTTCGCAATCACTGCACATAATTACTGATTAAAACTGGTATTCACCTTTGTCCGGCCGCGACCACGACTGTTGAAACGTCGGGATAACAAACAAAAAAGGTACATACGCGATAAATACCCATTTTAATCAGTAATTATAGTACCTATAGTCAGTCACTTCCAAATTAAAATGTATATTTTTTATATATTATTTGATTATTTTTTTTTATCGTGATGAGACAGTAGGTGGGTATCTACTCGGTAAGTACAGGGGATCCTAATGTAGAGACTTTTCCTCTCTTTTTCAAGACTTTTTTTCTAACCAAAAATCAATCGGAGTTAATAACTGTAACATACATACATATAATAAACTAGCTGACCAAATCGCAGCTTAGCACGCGTAGTTTTTCAATAAAAACATTACCCTTCTTCTCCGCAGTTGGGTAAAAAGTAGCCTATGTCACCCGGGGATAGTGTAGCTTCCCAACAGTGAAAGAATTTTTTTAAATCAGTCAAGTAGTTTCGGAGCCTATTCAATACAAACAAACAAACAAATCTTTCCTCTTTATAATATTATAGTATAATATATAAATATTACTGGATATTTCACACAGCGCCATCTAGCCCCAAACTAAGCAGAGTTTACTATGGAAACCAGATAACTGATGGAATACTTAAATACGTTTTTTTTGTAAATACATGAAACAACAAGACCCGGAAAAAATACTGTAGATCATGCAAACATTTGTACCGCGGCGGGAAGCGAACCCGCTACCTCCTGCGTCTCAGCGCGTGCGCCACGGAGGTCGTCAAACATGACTGTTATTAATTAATGACTGTAATCAATGCCGTCTTAGGCTGTGCCGGGGCCCTTGGGTACACAAGAATTTGGGGCCCTGTTGGAAAGTATAGTGAATGAAAAAAATATTTTCCGTAGTTTGTGTTGGTGACCGCTAATTGGCGTAGTTAATTAGTTGTACTTTATAGGTATTATTTATAATTATTAATATGTTCACTATTTAGAAAATGATTAAAAAACTGTATTGGTGTCCGATTAAAATTCGCTAATAGTTGCTCTCAGGGTTGCCAGAAAGTCGCTAACAACGCCCATATTTACTTCATGAACTTTTGTCATAGTTTGTCTATTAAATTTGCCGGGTTATATCTACCTAAAATAGAAAAAAAATGTATGGTGTAAGCGAATATATCGGCCTTTCGGGGCCCCCGTGTCGCCAGGGGCCCCCGTGACGACAGGAGCCCTGGGCACGGGCCCCATGTGCCCTTATGATAAAGACGGTACTGACTGTAATATTGGCCAATTGGCCTGTCTTTGTAATTATCACTCGTGTGGAGCAGGCGGCATTGCGGCATTGCAAATGATATCAATGACTCCTTGTTGAGCGGTTTCAAGATAATCAACGCTCCAATAACAGAGATGTGTTGTATTCAGTCATCAGATTGGATTCTGTATAAAATACTAATCATTTCCTCGTGTTTTTATTTAAAAAACACATATACTTATTACCCATTTGCAGGGTGATTCGGAGTAATGCGTTAGGTTTACATATGTAGGTTATTTGTAACAAATAAGGCCGTTTGTTCACCGCCACCGTCACCGGAACGTCACCGAGAACGAGATGACGGCGCCGATTTAGCGATACATACATACATTTACTATCCGTTTGTCCACCGCCGCCGTCGGTCGCCGGCACTCGGGTGACGGTGGCGGTGAACAAACGGCCTTATTTGTTACAAATAACCTCCTTATATTACACTCCAATAACTACACTACGGATACATAAAAACAGGAGGTGTCAGTAACGTCAATAACTGTCAGTGTCAGTAGTCAGTGACAGGTGTCGGTAACAGTGTCGCGAGTTCAATGGTTTTTTTCCATCTCAAAAAATGTTCAACGCGCCATAAAGAAGTTTTCAATTAAAAAAAAATATAGTTAAGTACCGACTAGATTTCACAATTACCCAAGTTATTTCCAAGTTATCACAAAGTAAGTTACCTGAAAACTGCCCGAAGAATAAAATCTTAAGGGGGCACCGGAGGGATATCGCCCATACAACACGTACTACCAAAATCATTTCTAATTGGAGCATATTTCTACCTTAATAAGGTATTATTTTAATTTGAATAGTATTTATCTAGGTTCCCAACCATATATTAGATCAAAATACTTATCTAAAATAAAATAGAAGCGTATCGAATTCTGCATTTTTTTACGTCATAAAAGACCTGTTTTCAACCTAATTGTTTCGTATTAAAAACAACAACATCTTACGTATCCTAGTCATGGGAACATAGATTATATCGTCTAGTTACAGAATAACAAAACAATGAGAAAAATACAACAAGTTTTCGGTCATCATTTTTGGTATTACGGAACACGGTTAAAATCTAATCAAATTTAGAATCGTTCATTTACTATCACTGTCGCTCTGCGTGGCTAAACTTCGTCACTAAACAGGGATAGCGATATTCAGGCCGAAGTTTTTGACGTGGTCGAATTGAAGTTGCGCTCAGTGTTCGCTGGCGCGTTAAGGCCACTAGTCTATACTAATATTATAAAGAGGAAAGATTTGTATTTTGTGTGTATGTTTGTAATGAATAAACTCAAAAACTACTGTGCCGATTTCAAAAACTCTTTCACCATTGGAAAGCTACATTCACCCTGAGTGACATAGGCTATATTTATTGCTAGAAAAGATTCAGGATTCTACTAAAACTTAAGTAACGTAACCCAAGGTGTAAAAAAGTGACCTAAAACGTCTTTAGTCGCATGCGCTGCGGAAACTATTGATGATAGAACAAAAGTATGTTCTACAATATTAAAGAACATATCAATATCTACAAAAAACTTCGTAATATTATAAAGAGGAAAGATTTGTTTGTTTGTATTGAATAGGCTCCGAAACTACTGGACCGATTTAAAAAAATATTTCTCTGTTGGGAAACTACACTATCACCGGATGACACAAGCTACTTTTTACCCAACTGCGGAGATGGAGGGTAATGTTTTATTAAAAAACTACGCGTGTGAAGCTGCGGATTGGTCAGCTAGTAACTGATAAATAGGTTGCACTGGAAGGCCTCCTGCAGTTAATTTCTCTAGGTCTCCATTTATCAGTGGCAAGAGTTTAAAAAGTACCACATGTTTGGAAAACCTGCAGCGCCGTCATCGAAACTATAGTAGTCAAAAGGGTCTTGGAAATCCCGTATCACTTTTCTGGTACTTATTCTGCTCCGCTCATTGATATAATTAAAACGAATTCTTCACCTCTACTGTAATTCATTTTAACGCTCTAAAACTCAGCCTCAAACAAACAAAACCAAACACGCACGAGAAAGTAATGTAAGAGGTATAACGGTTATATGTGATTTAAAAAAAATCATATTATTATAATTAATGAATAGTACACTTCTAGTTTTTTTTATATGTATAATAAAAGGCTGAACTTTGTTATAGTATGTGAATTTTAACTTATAAACTTTCTACTTTCGAACAAACGACATCTTTTGAAGCGTAAAATTGCGCAGTTTTTATTCGTTATTTTTTTTTAAATATTGTATTAAATATACTAAATTTTTTAAAAGCATTTCAAAGAAGACAATATTTTTGTTGTAATTTTATTTTTGTTAAAAACTTTACGACTCGTTTTTTGGGTGAAAACAGAGTTAGATAGTTCATTCAATTGCTCATTTTACGAGAACGCGAGTTACAAATTAATTTATTTGACGAATGTGATATGTTTAAATTTATTTTTATTTCGATCTTTTAAGTTATGATGAACCAAACTTTGGGTGTATTTATTTTTGTTTATCTCTCTTTATCAACCGAGCCACAGACTTGTTCGAAATATTCGCATAAAACGGGTAACAGAAGACAGGGCCCTTAACGTTTTGACGTAAGCTAGACACTATTTAACACTGTGCGTTGTCTAATATAGCTAGTTAATAGCTAATATAGTGCCGATCGCCACTCAAGTATAATCTATGAATAGGTTTTTGGGACCCTGTGCGTCCGCGCGCACTGGTGAAACCTCATAGTAATGTTTGTGAATACCGGTGTTAATCTCGTAAGTACTTATTTATTTTTTCTACTAACTAGCTGACCAATCCGCGGCTTCGCACGCGTGGTTTGCCAATAAAAAGGTTGCCTATGTGTTAATCCAGGTTATGATCTACGTACATTCCAAATTTCATCGCAATCGGTTCAGCCGTTCCGGCGTGAAAGAGTAACAAACATCCATACATACAAACTTTCGCGTTTATAATATTAGTAGGAAGTAGGATTCTAGCTTTTGCCATCTAACACTCCTGCGTGGCTGTAATAAGCATCAAAAGAGATTACTTACCAAAGTTTTCTTTTCACTTAGATACTTATTTAATGAATAAGAATGTTCTCGTAAGAGACCTAATGAAATTTAATGTTTTGCACTTGGAAAAAATTGACTGTCTCCCAATGATATTCTGTCTCCAGAATTCAAGATTATCTTATTGAATATGCCAAAGTTTATACAATATCAGATAGGAAGTGGAATATTATAAAAGTGAATATTATAAAACATTTAGTGGCATTGATATTTTCAACACCAGCAAATTAGGGTTCAAGCGGGAAGTTCTCCATCTTCTAAATAACTAAATATTAAATAAATAAACATACCTACATCTCTAATGCTCACACAGTCAGTATAGATGTGGACGGAGTATTTAAGTGTACACTACACTACTCTTACTCGTATTACCCGTGCGCGATAAGTTGGGACCTGAGCGCGGTGACGTCATATTGGCGTGTTTGTACCGCCCGCAAAAAAGCGAACATAACAAGCAGCCGACCCCGGCTTCGTCTTTGTTTCTTTTAACCTAATTTATTATGTTACTCAGGGAGGACGCTGCTTTTTATCTAATCTTTTTTACACTATTTGAATAAAATAAAAATACAATGTTTAAGTTTATACATTTATTTTATCTATTATTTACATTATCTCATCTTCGTCACTACTTAGTGGATTTATGCCTTCTAGAGGTTGTTCTTCGTCCTCAGTCTCACTATAATCACTTGACGAAGAGGTATCCGATAAATTTACAATTAATTGCGATTCATTCGTCTCTTGTAAGAGGTCATCGTCCCAATACTTTTGTCGAAGCCTGTCCACATGGTTGACTTCTTTTTTCCAGACAACAAAACAATAACACAAACGAAAACTAAAAGAATTCCAGAGCGCGTCGTTACGTGACGTAGGCCAGTACGAGACTAAAAACCCTAGTATGGTGGATAAATGGTGATGCGAACGGTACAATACGGGCGCCATCGGGGAAGTGCAGGGGAAGCGGTCGGGGAGTCGCATTCCTAGCAGGTCCCAAGTTATCGCGCACGAGTAATACTTAGGTACATTGAATAGTTAAATTAAGCATGTCCATTTATTTGTAGGTGTACCTATAGGTGATGTATGAATGTGTATCTTATGTGTATGTATGAATGTATATCTTTAATGTTTAGTGTGCGTGTGTGGTTATGGTTCTTGTGTAAGTAATACTTATCTTAAGATTTTTTTTATATTGTTATTCTTTATATTTAAAATAATGGTCCTATTTAGTGCGATAAGTGATTTACGTCGTCAATTTATAAGTATTTGTATTATAAAATGTAAATCCTTTATTGGCTGTAAGTTTTAGCATAAGATATACCTGTTATATACTAAGAACTGTGGATTTTGTTCAAAAAAATAAAATAAAAGTTCCGCTATAAAAACTTAATACAAAACTTTGCTTTTTTTTAATATGTTATTTAAATTAATATAGTGAAATCATATACCAAAACACTTTGCTAAAATAAACGCCTAAACTCATTTGAATGGTCCTAGAGATGGGCCTACGAAGTTACGAGGTCGATAATATATCGATAGTTATCGACAATTATCGCTACGCTAATGTGAAGGCGTGGAATCTTAGGCCCATTGTCTGCTGAAGCGTTGGAGTGCAGTCTATGCACTTCGGGGTTAAATACAGCATCTATGAAATCGTTTGATTACAAAAAATTTACACTTTTGATATTGATTTAACAGGCTTTTCGTTGTTACATTTCGCTGTTCGTTGTTCAAACTTAGCAGTTAATTTTTAATTAAAGTAAGACTAGTCTAATACAAGTGGTTTTTTTTTGTTTTCTTTGTTTCTTGTAGTAGTTTGAATAGGTATATTGTTTCTCTTCCATTATTACCTATCACACTAATATTATAAATGCGAAAGTTTGGATGTTTGTTTGTCTGTTTGTTACTCAACCACGCCGTAACGGCTGAACCGATTTCGATGAAATTTGGTATATACGTAGATTATAACCTGGATCACCACATAGGCTATCTTTTCTCCCATAAATCAGTTCTCATGGGATAAAAATGGGGTGTCAAGTCAAGTTGCAACAGCGAGTTTAGCTTTATTTCTAGGTTACCTACACATTTAGTAGTGTAACGCGTACGAAGTCATAATTATGATTATGACAGATTGATAAACTAGTGTGATAGGAAATGATAGTAAACTGGCAAGTAGCAAAGAACCGCTTATTGCAGTATTACTCGTGCGCGATAACTTGGGACCTGCTAGGAATGCGACTCCCCGACCGCTTCCCCTGCACTTCCCCGATGGCGCCCGTATTGTACCGTTCGCTATTTTTTACTAGGGTTTTTAGTCTCGTACTGGCCTACGTCACGTAACGACGCGCTCTGGAATTCTTTTAGTTTTCGTTTGTGTTATTGTTTTGTTGTTGTAGTTTTTGTTGTTATAGTTTGTGTCATTGTTTTGTTGTTGTAGTTTTTGTTGTTATAGTTCTTGTTAAGTGTTTTTGTTATCATTATGAAGGGTAAACCTTTGCACAGCGGAGAAAGAAACCTCGTGCTAGAAGTGTTAGAGATTTTTGAAAACGAAAAACGGAACGAACAGTTTTGTTTACCTGTCCACTAAGTAGTGACGAAGATGAGTTAATGTAAATAATAGATAAAATAAATGTATAAACTTAAACATTGTATTTTTATTTTATTCAAATAGTGTAAAAAATATTAGATAAAAAGCAGCGTCCTCCCTGAGTAACATAATAAATTAGGTTAAAAAAAACAAAGACGAAGCCGCGGGCGGCTGCTTGTTATGTTCGCTTTTTTGCGGGCGGTACAAACACGCCAATATGACGTCACCGCGCTCAGGTCCCAACTTATCGCGCACGGGTAATAATAATTTTAATTGTTAGTTATTCAAAATCTCGCTATTAATTGTTAATTCTAAAAATATTTGGTACACCGTGGTAGTTATAACTTAAGTTTTGAATGGCCGGCTATACCATTGTAAAACGATACGATAATCATTCGAAAACCATATCCTTGAAAATTTTGCAGCCTACTATAGCAACAACAATCTTAGTCTTTAAATAATGGTACGGCACCACAATCGTATTTCTTATTAATTAGTAAAATTGGCCTCCAGGCGCAAATCAAGGGTAGATATATATTGCTTTTCTGTACACTTTAGTCGACAGCAAACTTCATAAAATCGTAGAAACATGATACGGCGAATGACTACTGTGGGAGAAATTCCCTTTTAATAGCCAGGTTTTATACGGAATCAGTAGTTTTGAATGGATTTGATGACGGTGTAAGGCTATAGTATGGGTACAAATGACAAGCCATGAGAAGGCATTGTACCTACCTAATTGTTTATTTCATGGTAACGCAATTGCTTAGTAATCTGTATATCTGCTTGTTTTGTACATCATGGAGATGAAACAGCCACAAGGCCTACTTGATGTTAAGTGGTAACCATCACCAGGCCATTGCCTTGTAGGTCACGCACCTTAAGGGGACACCGAAGGGACAATCGTCCATACAACACGTACTACCAAGATCATTTCTAATTGGAGCATATATCTACCTTAATCAGCTGTTATTTTAATTTGAATAGTATTTATCTAGGTTCCCAACCATATATTAAGATCAAAATACTTACCTAAAATAAAATAGAAGTGTATCGCATTCTGCATGTTTTTACGTCATAAAAGACCTGCTTTCAACCTAATTGTTTCGTATTTAAAACAACAACATCTTACGTATCCTAGTTATAGGAACATAGATTATATCGTCTAGTTACAGATTAACAACACAATGAGAAAAATACAACAAGTTTTCAGTCATCATTTTTGGTATTACGGAACACGGTCAAAATCTAATCAAATTTAGAATCGTTCTATTGCTATCACTGTCGCTCTGCGTGGCCAAACTTCGTCACTAAACAGGGATAGCGATATTCAGGCCGAAGTTTTTGACGCGGCCGAATTGAAGCTCAGGGTTCGCCGGCGCGTTAAGAACGTGCCATACGATGCACTGCCTTACGTCCATCTACTTGAGGAATTCATAACGTCTCATGTGCCTGAAATAGGTAGAATGGAAGTCATTCCCCGGGCTATCCCTTTCACATAAAGCTACTGTAAAAATTTGACCGCATTACGATTTAGAGTTGAAGGGAGGTATTCCTATAACCCAGAGTTTTGTTGGCACTATCATCCCTGCGCATTTTATGGCCATACCATCTGAGTCTGCTATGCTTGAGCTTTGAAGAACTTGGATTCGACTTGATGTTATTTTAGGAATTGGTCTTTAAGTTTCGGCATCACACTCTTAGATCGAGTTCCCAATACTGAAATTCGCAAGCAGACTAAAGTACAAGATGTCAGCAAACGAATATTGGGGCTCAAGCGGAGTTGGTCAGGAAACTTGGCCAGACGTAGTGACAACAGGTGGACTAGAGCAACAACAGAGTGGAGGCCGAGAACTGGGCTTCGAGATAGGAGACGTCCACCAGAGATGGGTCGACGACATCCATAAGACCGTGAGTCGTACGTGGTTCAGACTGGTACAGGATCGGGAAGAATAGCAGAAACAAAGAGCCCAGCAGTCGGTCGACATGGGCTGAGAATTATGAGGATGATGGTCTTTAGGTTGGGTGAGTAAGATGACAGGAAAATGGTAAGGGAACGGATTCATACGAACAGCAGTCTTTTTCAGTCTGAACATTAAAGCTACTCCAAAAACGATTGTTTTTTTTATATACCACTTAGGTGGCAAACAATCTTACAATTTTACAATCTTAGGTAAGTCGTTACCGTAACCTATGTATGTTTTGTAACACCTACGGCATCACTTGCACGTTGCCAATAGGGAATGCAATCCCGACTCGAGATTGCAAATTCGGGATTTGAAATATTAATCCCGCGGGATCCCGGAATTTTCGGGATCGCGTCTAGTTTAAAAAAAATGTTAAATTCGGATGACTGAAAAAGCTAATAACTGCTTGTTTGTGATAGTGAGGTTAACTAAAATAACATAAAAATAAGAAAATAAGAATCTTTATTCTTTAATCTTACCAACTAAATAATTTTCAAACGCTGTTTGGCGTTCCTGCCGCTCGCGGCCGTCAGTCAGCGCGCCGCTTGCGCCCTAGTGGACGTGTGAAGCGTCGCTGACCACTGCCGCCCAATCCCGTCAATCTCGAACGGGATCTCGTCATATGATGCGTCGGGATTGATCCCGAAAAATTACACGAGATCTCGCGAGATCGAGATCCCGCGGGATCGGGATTGCATTCCCTAGTTGCCAACCATCATATTTATAACACGATATTTTTGAAGAATACCATACTGTACCCCACTAGAAAGCCTCGGCAGGGAGACCATTCCAATATCTAAGTGTTATACTCAATACATTTATTGCTTTCACGTAGTGACAAAGTTACAGGTGGTAGGTAGATAATTTCACGTATGAACCCTGGCAGAATATAGCAACAGGAAGGCAGACCATATTTCTATCTAAAAAGTTGGTGATGATTGTCAATGAGTCTAGCAGCACGTCGCACACAGGCGGAAAATCTCTAAAAGCTGGCATAAACCTAAAATTATATTTAACTCGTTTGTTTAATAAACGCTGATGATGTTCGAAGTTTTATGTGATTTTTAAGCTTTTGTTTGTAAGTATATGGGTCAGGACCAAATTTTTGACGTAATCGCACAACGGAAATCACAACGGAATGTGTCACACTGGAAAATAAATGTAGCACAATAGAATTATTAGGGTGTGTGTAAATAGTCGTAAGATTTTAGGTAGGTAAGTGGAATAAATAAAAAAAAACATTATATTTCGAGAAATATTTAATAAGTAGTAAAATCCAAATATATTAAATTACAAAACCAAAACTTTCAAATAGAATCGAAAAAAGTTTGGTAAAACACTAACAACCTTGCAGGCCTTTTTTACTTACTAACATCATAAGCAACATCTTTTATTCTTTCACTTTTAAAAATTCAACAACAAAAAAACAGCTGAACTTTAACTATCATTCTGGATCGGCAGATTTTTTATGTTGAATTTTTTAAATGTATAAAACAAAAATTGGTGTTTATGATGTTATTGATGTTTTGTGTTTATGCAACCCTGCAAGGTTGTGAGTGTTAAATCAATAACCCAGTTAACTAAAAAATAATCTTTGTTTTTATAATTTGTTTTTCTCACATTAATAATGTCACAAAACATATATTTAAAACATATCAAAATCTTTACTATTAAGCTAATCAGTCATTGGTTTACATAATATTGCTTTAATTAATTATATTCACTTAGCATAGAAAACAAAAACAAAAACATTGTACGGTTGGGTGAAAAATCGTAGATCAAACGAACCAGTTGGGGTTTTTTGCAGTAAAGTTTTTTACTAGTGGGTTCTAAAGTAATTTTTTTTTATTATTACTGCAAATTATCCTAACTATCGTCCTGTTTCATTTCATGAACGATTTTTCGCCCAGCCTGTAGATGTGAAAGTGAAAAAAATTGCCACTGCCAATGAGATATAAATTTAAAAATAAATCAATTTGTTTATAAAATAAAATTATAGCTTAACAAAATCAAATGATAACTAAACAAAATAAACTTCGTCAAAATCATCAACCAAATAGTAATGTTTGGAATCTTGCAATATTCTTACTTTTTTAACAAGCGAATCGCTTGTAATAACATCGAGATCAACTTTTTTTGGTAAAAAAAATTTTAGCTTAGGAGCTTTTGCAGTCTTCAGAAAGGAGATTGTAAATAATGTTTTACCATTTTCATTATGAATTTTCTTAACAAATCCTATATAGTACCTCCATATTTTTCTTACGTAGTATCTAACTAAAACAGCGTCATTTATCAAATAATCATTATTTTCCACATTAGCTTCTTGATTCATCGCGGTATTTACTCCAGAACAGGACGGAATAGGATTTAGATATATATTTTCATGATTTTCTTTCTCCGATTGACTATTATTAGAGGATGGTATTTTTCCTGAACTTATATCAAAGTTTAAACCTATTTCTGTGAGCTTTCCAGATGTTTTAAAATCAAAATACCTACTGTTTTCAGGCGTATTCCTTACATCGGCGAGGATTTTCACTCCAGAGTTTCCTTTCTTTTTCCCTTTACTTCCTGATCCTTTTTGCATGACACTATCTAATTCTATTTGTAACACTCTTTCTTCTTCTATGTTTGTTTTTAATATTTCATTTTCTTTTGTTAAATGGTTTTCAATCTCTAGTTCAGTCTTATTTAGTATTTTTTTCCCGATAACATTCTTTTCTCTGTTGTTTCTGTACAGGTTTCCTGTTCTTTAGGATCTTTATCATCAAAATATTCAGCTTCTATCCAATTAGATTGATCACTTTCGGCATATTCGATCTCCGTATTAGTATCTTCGGAAGATGAATCTAATTTTATATTTTTTTTTGAATCTACGAACCTTTATAAGAATGTGAATTTTAGGAGAAAAACAGTCACAAATGCCTCGCATACAGAAGCAGCTTAGAGGTCTGTATCTAACTGTATTTTTATTTTCAGTGACAATGACTTGGTGAATTGTCATTGTGGATGGTATTGGTAAAATTGTTCTGGGATTAGATACTTTAATTTTTTCTATGTCTTGGTCAGAAACGTAAAATGTCTTGACTGATATTTCTGATTTTAATAATGTCTCAAATACAGACTTCGCATCAACAATATCTTCCCCATAGGCAACTCTTGCATCTAATGTTCGTTTCACCACTCCACCAACACCATCGGCTGCACCTTTACCATGAGACGCCTCGAAGAATGACCAGGTCGCTTGATGGAATCCTTCATTCTGCGTTATTTCACAAAACAGAAAAAAGTTGTATTTTTGACGATATTGCGTCGTGGGTCCATCAGACCAAAAGTGGATGCGGCGAACCGTGGGAAATTTTTCTTTAATAAAATCTATGACTGGTTTTAAGTGGCCCCATATAGCTTCGGGACCATGCTTGAGTGAAGGTGAAACGGTGCAAAAACATAAAGGTTTCTCATTTTTTATATATAATAGGCCAGTATGCAACGTGACTTGTGTTTTTGAAGCTCCAAAGTGCATGGCCTGCACTTCTTCTGCCATTTTACACACGTAATTCTCCGAAAAGTCACAGTGAAGAATAACTTCGTTATCTTCCTGTTTTTCTATTGATTCTTTATATTGTATATATTGATGGTAAATGTTATAATGATGAACTTTAAAATTTTTGAGGTCTCGTTGTATCAACTCTGCAAGATTATGTAGTACACCAGTTTGTTGTAATTTAACCATTCTTTTGGTCATTTTTTTTTCACCGTCCTTTTCAAATTCGTGACTTTTACTAATAAATTCATACCAAGATACTTCATCTTGATTTTGGTTAGCGGATATAGTTATTTGAAGTTCTTTATCACGGCACAGATTACATTCCGAATACATGCAACTTTTTGACTTTACATCGCACACCATTTCAGAAACTAAATCTGTTAAATCTGTTGTTTTTATTAAGCCTAATTTATTTAAGGCTTCAGCCTTAAAAGTCAAATTGGAATGCTTAATACAAGCACATGTATTGCGGGTGCTTAAATTAGGCGGAACTATATAAAATGGACGGTAGCGTTTAAATGTCGTGAAGGATACAGTACCGCCTTCATTTTTGTATTTTTTAAACAATTTCAGTAGCGTATCAAGCAAAAACCGTTTTTGTTTTTTTATTTTATTTTTAGTGACATACTCTTTCTTTCCTGCAGTCATACGACTGACGTCATCTCTTTCGAAGAATTTTTTCAAATTACATGCTGTTTTTAGTCTCTTTTGTTTAATACTGTAGTACCTTTTAATACCACTCTTAATACCTAAACATTTTGCCAGGTTTGTTTTCATGTTATATTTTTTGCCTGTTTCCGTTTCTGTGAGCTTCTTCAACATTATTCTTTCCTGGAATGATTTACTAAGTTTATAAGTTTCTTTTAAGGACTCTTCAAGAACATTCTGCTGTAAAAGTCTTTGCTTAACTCTCTCTTTAGCTTCCTCTGAAATATCTGGTAGTTCTTTCTCAACGAAAATATTAGATTTAGTCATAGGAGTAAGTTCATTTGGATTGTGAAGTTCCTCGATTTCAACAGATTGTGGCTGATTTATTATAATTTGTCTCGATTCCTTTTGTGATTTAAGCCTTTCCAACTCTACAGTCACTCTTTGCACTCGGCTTCTTGAGCGTTTTAACATTTTTCTTAAATTCTCAGTTTTTCGCCACAGAATTTCAATTTTTTCTTTTAGTTTTTTATTTTCTCGCCCTACTTGGCTACGATAGCGACGACGTACTCTTTCAGCTTCGAATACCACTGGTTTATTTTCGTTACCTTTTTTACGTTTAGCATCCCTCCATTGTTTTCTCACAACTTGTTTTTCATTATCGCTCATATCGACTATTTTTCGTTTTTTAGCTTTCGTTCTTTCCAAGTTTTTCTTTTTCATTTCTTCAAATTTTTGTGGATTTTCTTTTTTTAGTTTTTCGCGATACTTGCGACATCTTTCTGCGGATGATAAAGGCATCTGGAAAGAAAAAGGTACACGGTCTACAAAAAAAAAAAAAACACCAACTTCACTTGGACAAGCTAACATCACAAAAGGTATCGAGAAAAAGCATTATTTAAACCTATCAAAATTACTTCAAATCTAGGATTTTCACTATTTAAATGAACTTATTCCTAAGGCTAAAACTCATCATAACGGCAGCTTCTAGCTAGAATAACGGCCAGCAAACGAGCTAGATCATGTTCTTAAGAAACGAAAGAGTGTGAATGCGAGCACGAGTAACAGGACGATACTAAACGCACAGACAGGACATAGGACCGCACTGACAAGATACAGGACCGCGCAGGACAGTGGAATGCAGTATGCATGAGCATTTTTTACGCAAAAAAAAAGGGAAAAAAGCAGGTAATATAGAGACAGGCATACAAAACAAACCTACTAAAACACTACCTTCTTAGGCTTTCGGCGATGAGAGTTTAAACTATTTTATACATATTTAAACAATAATCTATATATTTAAAAATCATAAATACATAGGTAGCTAATGAGATTAGAATGATTGTAAACACAGCTTTATAAATTTCCCTTGTGATACGTCGCACAATTTCGTGTCACAAATCGCACAACGGAATGAAAATTATTCACGACCTAACCTTAAAGATGCAACAATTCACAAATTTAACGATTAATTGAACACTTCTGCATCTCTTTTAATAATACAGGTAAAGGAGATTTATAAATATATATATCAATTTCTAGAAAAACGTAAAAATATTACAATTTTACTCACCTAAAGTTAGAAAATCTTAACGACACGCGCTGACGACACAAACACAATCTCAAATGACAGTAAAAAAACATGGCGGTTTGTATCCAAAATTTTGTTACCCGCTTGAAGCCAATGTTGCCGTACTAAATAATCAAAAAACTTCCACACACGTTTATTGGTTTCGCAAGTATGGTGTCGCACAACAGGAGTATTACAACGGAAACAAAATTGGGATGTATGTAAAATTACTTGTAAAAATTAAAACAACAATGGTTATTGTGGTATTATTTATAAAAACGATTACTGGTGTTTATAAGGCTTTAATAATATTAAAATAAAAATGCTAGCTTACGTTAAAAAAAAACAGGGGCAAAATATTCTTAGATAGTCAAGCAAGGACATGCGTATTTTACATAGCGTAAAAAAGCACTGAGCTTGGTAATATATTTTATTTTGAAGAAATTAAGCTTCTAGTTTAGTTATTTGATGAATGAGACTGTTTATAACATACTAAGATATTGTGAGCAAATATCCAAAATGATTTTAAGGCATGTATTGTACGCAATGTTTTGTCATTTATGAGTCGGACACCACAGCGTGTCTATATCCGTCAAAAATTTGGTCTTGACCCATATATCATCTTGCTTAAAACGCTTTTTATGTCGCTGTTTGAACCTTGTTACACAAGTAATCCATTCTACCAGCATCATTCTTTGAGCTAGACTCTCTGTAATAGCCTACAAGAGTCAATCTGATCTGATTAGGCAAATTTCTTCATTGTCGGAGCCTAGAAAGAAATAATTATAACATTATTTAATATTTTGGATTTACACTATATAATTCACTGTAAGCAGGATAAATAGATTACTGTATATTTAATAAATAAATAAATAAACTAAACCTAAATAGAAACTACACAAATTATCTACTCAACATTTTTTCGCATATAAATGCATATTTAGTTAAAGCGTCGCCAACGGTCGCCTTTAGGAGTACCATTTATTGATTAAGGGATAAACAAAGCGTGGAATAAACATTGTTATAAGAAATTATATGGCAGGAAATTGAACATTTAAGCTATGAGAAATAATTTTATTTTCAAAAAACTGACATTTCGTATAAAAGATAGATAGATAGATAGATAACTCTTTATTGAATTACCACACAAACAGAAATAATACAAAAATAAGTACTAGGTTAAAATAAATAAGGCAATACAATGGGAGGCCTTGTCGCTAAAAGCGATCTCTTCCAGGCAACCTTTGGATGGAGCGAAGTTTATAAAAAATACGGATTTATAAAAAAATCATAACAAATGTAAAATTTAAGTTAGAAATCTTGAATTACCTCCAGGAACAGCATCCATTGTTGATACACCAAGAACTTCACTTTATGTCACAATTTAATTCACTTGAAGTAGCGCCAAAATCAAGTAAAACCATCCGCCATTTAACAAGTCAATCTTTAGACAAAGATGGCGTCCATTCGGTGGCTTCTACCTGAACGGCGCGAGCGCAATTAGTTGGCCTTATCTATTGTGCAGTTGGATATAACAATTAAAACGGGATTTTTCCCATTTTACTTATTTAGTTACTGCCAGCTATTATTGATTTTACGCCTGTGTGCGTCGCTCAATCAAATCAAGGGCTTCGAGCTAATACTTGGCCGAGCCATTCCAGAGGTAGCAGCAGTACTCCATACATGAGCGGACTTGTGTTTTGTAGAGACTGAGCAGCTGAGAAGTAGTACCGAACCTTAGCTAGGATGCTCAGCTTTATAGCAGCAATTTTGGTCCTAGATCGATATACGAGCCAAAGTTCAGGTTGGACGTTAGCTCACTTTCAGAAATTACGAGTATTAAGATCACACATAATATGGATACTGTTCATTTAAAGATGGCTATAGCAATTTTGCAAGATATTCCCACGATTTTTTACTATTAAAATAATAATTATGATCCGTGAAAATTAAATGCTGTACAGCCATTATCGTAACCTACTTTAGACGATTGGTTTTAGAATCAATTTAGATAGTGTACCGAATCATTCAAGGCGCTTGAAGACTGTTGCAATTTGATTAAACGATGCCAGAGGACCAGAAATTTTTGTACTGAAAATTGTATCTCTCCAAAATCTTCATTCATCATCATCATCATATCAGCCGTAGGACGTCCACTGCTGGACAAAGGTCTCCCTCATTGATCTCCAGGAACAAGGAACTGGAATCTCCAATATGGTTGAAGTGGCAATGGGCAGGCCATATAGCGCGCAGAACAGATGGCCGATGGGGCCGGAAAGTTCTCGAATGGAGGCCACGGACCGGCAAGCGCAGCGTAGGACGTCCACCTACAAGATGGGCAGACGACTTGGTAAGAACCGCAGGTCGGCGTTGGATGCAGGCCGCTTCCAAATCTTCATTGTAAGAACATAATTCTGTATAACACCCGTTCTTTGGGAATGTTCAAATTATTTGCACTAAATTAATCACAATTCCAAAACCATCCAAGTTGTAGGTTTTTTTTATTAGCTTTTGCGGTTTTTAGAGTCACTGCGACCATGAGGCCTATTGTGATCGTCACTTGTGTTTATGTAACCTATATTATAGTTCATGGGGACGTTAAAAGTTTACCACTAAGCCTTACATCCGTTAGAAACTGAAGGTTATTCTTAGAGGTGATAACTTTTAGCTCCTCCTTTGGCTAAGGATGTTTTTGCCCAGATGAATGCTACGTTTACGCATTAACCGATTCCTTGCGGCTCCCGATTTCGCAAACTTTTAGCCGTGGCGGCGAACAAATATTTCATGGCACGCCTGTTGTGTCAGCCGCCACAGAAGATAATGACACACCTAGTGTGCCATCAGCCATGTGTAAGGAAATATATACTTTTTATGCTTTTTACGCATGTTTAGACTTGATTTGGTTTATTTGTCATCGCAAGTTGATAGTAAACGGTCTTATAAGTGGTATAAAGTGGCTAAATACGTGTTCGTCTACGTGATTTCCTTGAAATGTCGGGTAAGTGACTTTTTTATGTAGATGTTACAAACCTTTTGTCGTATTATTTTTGTATTTTCTAGTCTAATTATGTTGGTACATTTAAATCACCCTGAAAATCTTTCTTTATTGAATTAACTTTTCAGTGTATAATCACGTTAGTAAATATATAATAATCAAGAACCTTAACATGGGAAAAATAGGGCATAGGTATGACTTTTACAAATATAGGTATTATTCGGCGAAACTGTTAGGCACATTTTTTTAAATAACGAAGTTATCGCAAAGACTTCACAACGCGATTTAACTGTGTTCTTACCACAAGTTAACACTGCTTCACGAAATTAATAAAATATGTGTATAATTTATATAGTGCGCGCCAAAGATAAAGTCCCGGAGAGAACGTGCACATTGATTGAAAAACAAAAACAAAAATAAACCTTATACCATACCTTAAAAGTGCATGGTACTCTGTAGGCTCTTTCGGCCACATACTAATAGTATGACAACAATTTAACCAAAATTAAACCATAAGTCATGGATTTTACGTTCTTTTTATCAGGAAGCTACCCAGAAACTTGTTTAAGTTCGTAAGTGATGAATGGTACATAAGTTACACAGTATTTTTCCACAAAATTATTTAAAATTATGACCCATTCATTACACACAGTAGGTACTAACTACTATATTTCAATAGCGGACATCCTATAAAATATTTTTAAATACCTAGTATTCCATTAAGATGTATTACGTATGTCCATTCAATTTAACGATAAAAGACGCATATCCGCTTTTAATAATAATTAATAATACTATGTCAAAATCTCTTGTCAAAAAAAGGTTTTCCACCCCTGAAAATTTGTAATTCACAAAATATCTAGAAACGAAGGCTGTGGGCATGTATTACGTGCAAAATAATGCATATTTTGTCTTGGATAAATCGTCCAAAAACGTAATTTGAGCAAGTTACAGCAATTTTATAAATGGCACGACTAGCGTGCCATCCGCACACAAAGACAAGAAATCAATGGCACGCGTGTCGTGTCATCCGCAACGAATCGGTTAATGGATCACACTCGCCTAACAGATGTAGGAGTGATTTTGCTGCCTCATTGCAGTCTGCAGGTTTGAGTATCGCATAGCCCTAGCTTGAACATGTGGTTGATAAATTGACAGTGTCCAGTTAGGGCTCTGACTTTAAGGGAAGATTTATATTAGACTGGTCCGTGTCCAGGCCGGGCCGAGGCCAGGGCCGGCCGGAGCGGAGTCCGTCCGTGCTGCACGATTATATTACATTGAGTGTTAAACAGGTTATAAACCACCATGGTCGCTTCAATATAGGGTAGTGATGTGAATAATTCCCAATTATTGCAATCTAATAATAATGGAGTTCTCTTGGTGGCTGATTCCTGGATGGCTGCTATTACGATAACTATTGATGAAGAGAAAGCAGAAGCAAGGAGTAAGAAGAACCAGGTTAACGACGGAGCGTGGAGGGGACGGGGCGGGACCGTGCAACAACCGTGGTGTAGACGAGCGTCGTACGTTAGTAGACGGGCCCGGACGGGACACGGATCATCCACTGTTTAATATAATCTGCATCATACAAAATGTATGTAAACGTTTCAAAATCCGTGCTCCGTCCGGCCCACGGACATGGTACGCCGCGGGCACGGCCCAGTCTAATATAAATCTTCCCTTATGCGAAGATTGAGTGTAGAAAGCAGATAGTGGTAGATAATTCAAAGTGCCATGAAGACCCAGGTTTGTGTAGGCAAGTAGAGTTTTCTTTCTTTACGATAGAAATCTGCCAATCTAAAATTGCGCGTCCGATTTTCTTACGTCAAAGCCAAAATATCTTCATTCATTGCAATCAGGATTATTTTGAAATGTCTCATTGTTAAGATGAAAACCTTTTTGAGGCTTCTCTAACGCGTGATGGTAAGGGTAGCCCCATAAAACAAACTAGGGCCATTTCATCTTTCAAATTGTTGAAGCCATTGAGATCTTGCATTAGAGATAACCTCACGCGTGGGAAGTTATAGCAAAGAATACTAAATTTATGGTTATAGCCATGGACTTAGGACAGTTATTTCTAGCAGACTCACTTGATCTGACCATTTTAGTCCAATTTTTATTCTCACAAATTTGTGCACCATAAGTAATCTATCTATCAAATAAAATTTGTTGACTGTACAAAGATAACTCATAAATAAGTAATATTAGGTTAGGGAAAAAGTTTCTTCGCATTTTTTAAGAAAATTCAAAACATTTTTTGATATAGTTTATTTACATTTAACTAAAGTATGTAGTTACCATTTTGTTCGATAACTTTTTGCCATCTTGTAGGTAGAGACATGATCCCATTGCTATAGAAAGTTTGGGGCTTCTGATCAAAATACCGCGACAAGTAGTTTTGGCAGTCCTCTCGTGATGTTAACCTGACACTGCCTAAAAAATTGTGAAGAGACCGAAACAGGTAGAAATCTGAAAGTGTAAGGTCAGGACTATACGGCGGATGCATTAACACCTCCCAGCCAAACTCTCTTAATTTTTGTGAGTGGCTAAAGATGTGTGAGATCTAGCGTTATCATGATGAAAATCCACACCCCTTCTGTTGATTAATTCCGGTCGCTTTCTCTCAACTTCTTGCTTTAATCTCATCAGTTGTTCGCAGTAGAGTTCAGAATCGATGGTCCTGCATGGTGGTAACAGCTCATAATGAATAATGCCCTTCCAATCCCACCACACACACAACATCACCTTGTTGCGAGTTAACCCGGGTTTCGCCAGTCTGTGAAGCCTGACTGGCCTTTGATCACGACCTTTTTCGCAGGTTCTTGTCGTACGTGATCCTCTTTTCATCACCAGTTATCAGCTTCTTCAAAAATGGTTCGGTTTCATTACGTCGTAATAAAGAATCACAAATGAGTACACGGTTCATTAGGTTTCTTTCAGCGAGCTCGTAGGGTACCCAAATATCGAGCTTTTTTGTGTACCAAGTTTTTTTTCATATGCGCCAAAACTGTTTTGTGGTCAATTCCCAGTTCTTAAGCTACGTCGTAAATACTGATATGCCGATCTTGCTCCACTTTTTCAAAAATGGCATCAATTTTATCTGTAATAGGGCGACCAGAGCGACGTGCATCTTTGACATCAAAATTTCCGGATTGAAAACGCTTAAACCAAATTTGTGCTACTCTCGCAGACACTGCACTAGGTCCATAAACATCGCAAATTTTTTTCGCGGCTTGCGTTGCATTTTTTCCTGTTTTGTAGTAAAATTTTAAAATGTATCGAATTTCTTCATTAGATTCACTCATCTTTACAGTACGAAAAACAAATAAAAATCACACATTTTCCTAATTTTAATTTGGAATTATCTTCTTTTAAAATTTAAACTTTGAATGATACCAAAACCAGCCAGATACAAATAGTATAGCCAAAGAGATTTTATTACAAGTTCATACATACTATAATGCGAATAAACTTTTTCCCCAACCTATTATTATGTTTCACAGCAATCAACCAGATTATCCGGTGTACACATGATAGTTTTCTTCCAGCAAACCTTTAATGGGAGAGAAAAACATATACTTAAATACAGCGAATGAATTTGCAAACATTATGTAGGTACCTATAAGATAAATTTATTTTTAATTTATCGGTAGGTAACAGACTTCACCATTCTAGGGTAACTAACCTACATTTCGATAGATTTAGTATTTCAGAACCTAGTTGGAAAAACTCAGGGACCCACTCACCACACCACATTAACAAGACAGGGGACATCAAGCACAAAGTTGTCTGGAAGAGATCGCTTTTTCTTTTAGATTAGACCGCCTATACATTTATTTGTTTCTCATTCTGTTGCATCTAGTTTGTAGATTCATTCAAAAATTGGTTCACTTTTGATAAATTTAGATAGGTAGGTAGGTACAAACCGCTCTGTTGTATGCGCTATGTATTGTATGTATGTGTTGTATTACCTAGGTACCTACTGAATGAACTCATTGGTGCCAAAATAGGTAGGTAGGTACTTATCAAAAACTCACAAATCTGTAAATATCCCGTTTTCAATCTACTTCAAAAAAGGAGGAGATACGCCTGCATATTTTTTTAAGTAAATACTGTTCAGCTATTATTATTTACAGCTTTGTCCGATTTCAGTTATTCTTACCTCAAGGGTGTGACATAAACATTTTGTCAAGATTGGTCATAGAATCGATGAGAAAATCATCAAACTCTTTAAAATTCCAAAAGCATCCGCAAATTTCTCGATTTAGTTTTCTGAATCGGTTAAAGTTTTGTTAAAAAGTTACCTAATTGTTGCAAAAATAATGAACATCACCATAATACCTAAAACCAGATAGATATCGACCATCGATTTTTTATCGATATCGATATTTTTTATATTAACACATCACTAGGGGTGGGCCTAGCAAACTTTTTGCAATAAAAAAACGGGACCGAACATCCTGCTCAAATAAGCAACAGACGCGTAGGTACTTTCGAAACTAGTTATCTTGATTAGCCTTTGTTCTCGATCTCACACGAAATAACGAGCAATTCACTTCATGATAAACTTACTAAAAACTTACCATAAAATCAGAAAAATCCTGATCCTTTTCTGGTAGAATGCGATAACCTTCCACAATACTTTTTTAAATTAAACAAAAACTATTTTAGACACTGACCGCTGGCGTTCCAACGCATAGCATTCACTGCACTGAATTACAAACAAATTACGAAACTAGATTAAACTTTTATCTGAAGATTAATTCAAAAAGTTTTTAATTGAATGAAACACGTTCGGTTTGCAGCGCGTCGCATTTTTACTGGATTCAATGGATTGAGTCGACCTAAAGATATTTTTACCTGCCTTGGGCAAAAAAAGTTTTGTTTCTGTATAGACCTTTACTTATCTAATAAATCCTATGGCAAAATATATAGAGTCCAAAATTCCTTGTAGCTTTTAAATTGCATTAGTGTGATAGTAGCTTTGAATGAATTTATAACTTAAGTTTATGTATTAAGGTTGATTATTGCAAAGTTTAAACATAAAAGCTCCTTGCGCTCAGCTTCGCTTGTAGATGTATTTGTGGGCAGTTGGTCAGAGTCAATGGTTCCTAAACTTTTTGTAAGTTTATTGAATAGTTAAGTAATAACATGATCGTCAAGTTTTGTCGTCATCACACTAATATTATAAATTCGAAAGTTTGGATGTTTGTTTGTTAGGTACTCAATAACTTCGTAACGGCTAAACCGATTTCGATGTTTAGTACGTATGTGGCGTTCTACATATCTACATCACTAGTACGCAGGAGCACCCCTAGGTAGGATGGTGGATCTGCCACTGTCAGTGGACGCGTGTTTGGACTTTAGGAAAAAGATTGTGGGAATGTGGGAAACTCCCAATGTGGGAGTTTTGTGACGTCCCAAGTAGAAGAATTGAAACGACTGTGTAAATGTTAACCACATATTGTATATGACCAATGTTTTAAACTTGGTAAGTACATGAGGGAACCAGCGCTAGGGAAGATATATCAAGGATACATACTTATGTGAAACACAATCTTTTTCCCAAAGTCCAAACGCGCGTCCACTGACAGTGGCAGATCTACCATCCTACCTAGGGATGCCCTTGCGTACTAGAGATGTAGATATGTAGAACGCCACACGTACACACGGCTACACATCAAGCTATACATTTCCAGTATAAGCTGACCTCCAAATCTACGAAAAGCCTACACAACGAGAGGTCAGCTTATACTGGAAATTTATAGCTTGATGTGTAGCCATGTGTACGTAGATTATAACCTGGATTAACACATAGGCTACTTTTTATCCCATGGTATAAAAGGGCTGTCAAGTTGCAACAGCGAGTTTAGCGTTATTTCTAGGTTACGTCTAAGTCGCGGGCAACAGCTAGTATCTACAAATATGACCAATTTTAATATGTAATTTTTTATTATATTAAAGCGCCCTCAGTAATCAGTAATTTGCGATGCTCGTAAAGGGCAAACAAGTACCTATAAAGTGCCATTACTTAGTTTTTTTTTTACTTTTGATATCTATATCACAGTACCTACCCATAGGTAGGTAGGTATAATAGGTAGGTAGGTGAGGTATAAAGATTCCACAAAAAAGTGATTGTGTTTGGAAAAAACTTATCGATGATTAATTACAAAATACTTAGTAATTTAATACTCTGCCCCATGTTATTGTTATTTCTAGATTCTAAAATTTATTTTGTATCTTTCTCGTTTGTTAACTGTGTATTTGTATCGAGATAAATGTTTCTATACCTAGGTATCTATCTAACTTTCAACAAAACCGGAATCTCTACAGACCTACCAACATTGTCCCTACCTCCTCAATGCGTATAATTATATGATTTCCTCTGGGAATATTAAATTACTGAAACTGGAAGTAATGTCCTACATAATTGACAATGATTGATGAAAAACTATTTTTGGAGCTTGAAAGGTTTGGGTGCTCAGATTATAATTTAAACGCAGCTGCTTCGTGTGCTTCTTGCATTAATGATGAAGTTAGATTGCTAGAATTAACTAAACTGGCTTGGTTAGGTACCTACGTTTTTTATTATAAGAACTATGTACCTACCCTTTCTGTAATATAACTTCCCTGAAACCACAACAATATGAATTGATTTGAGTTTTTAAAAATTATGTAATTATATAGATACCTACTCATTACCGGTGTCAATTATTAAAACGTTCCAATTTCTAAACAAAACGCACAGATTATAAAAAAAAAATTGGTTGCCTGTAAAGTCGGTTTACGGACGATAATTTTACGTACAACGAGAGAGATAGATGCGCCACAAGCCGAACACTTAGGCCGATCGTGCCTCTCTATCGCTTGTTCCGCGCTCTTGCTTGCACGCTCGGCTCAGGCGGAACGTGACAAAGTCATGACTTATAAGACGTTATCACATCAAAAAAATCAAAAATTGATACACAAAATTAAATTAGATTTAAATAAACACAGTTTATTATTATGGATCACGGGGTCTTGTTCCTGTAGTTTTGTCAACTATTTACAAACTCACGTACCTAGTATTATTATATTCTGTGGCTCAGGGTCCAAACTTGAGGTCCGCTGACCTGGTCCCAGGCCACAGAACTGGTTTTAAACGTACATTATAATAACGGCTGTGAGCTACGAATTAATCGTGCAGTATCCCACAATCTGTCCGCTCACTGGTTGCGTCTTGGGCAACCAGTGAGCGGATAGATAAAGCTTTGTACAATTAAAACAATAAAATCTCCAGGTCGTAAAAACACACTTTTATAAACGTCACGTCAGGTGGGCCAAGCATATGGCCCACCTGACCATTGCCTATACAAAGTATTGCCTCGTAGGTCACGAACGTGCCCTGCGTGCGCCAACTTGAGGCATGTACCTACCTACAGGTGCAAAGCCTCATGTGACTGTAATTTCACCGGTAACCGTACTCTTCAAACCGAAACACAACAATGCTGCTTGGCGCAAAAAAACAGGGGCCCAATTCTACTAAACCAATCGCTTCACTATGACAATGGTATCGTCGCAAAATGGCCACTATAGATACCTTTTGGTATTCTACTAACACAATCCAGCACATGTTTGTCAAAAATCGCCGCCCGTAGTTATGACAATACCATTGAAAATTTGGCAGCTTATGACAGGAACTTATGAATCAATGATTATTTGTCATTATTTTGACAAAGATAGTAAAATACCAAAAGGTAGTGGGGATTTTGCGACGATACCATTGTCATAGTGAAGCGATGGGTTTAGTAGAATTAGGCCCCAGGTATGGTACCTATTTCTTTCACAAGGTCAACCTACTATTAATATCAAAACAAATTTAACTTATACCTACAATATTTAAAAAAACCGGCCTAGTGCGAGTCGGACTCGCGCACCAAGGGTTCCGTACCATTATCTATAAAAACAAGGAAAAAAATCACGTCTGTTGTATGGGAGCCCCCCTTAAATATTTGTTTTATTTTAACATTTATTTTTAAAGTGAATATGATAAGTAAATAAGTATTCTGCAAATATTTCAAGCGTGTACCTGTTGCCGTTATCAATATCGAGCTAATTCGAGCAAAAAAATCACGTCTGTTGTATGGGAGCCCCCCTTAAATATTTGTTTTATTTTAACATTTATTTTTAAAGTGAATATGATAAGTAAATAAGTATTCTGCAAATATTTCAAGCGTGTACCTGTTGCCGTTATCAATATCGAGCTAATTCGAGCAAAAAAATCACGTCTGTTGTATGGGAGCCCCCCTTAAATATTTGTTTTATTTTAACATTTATTTTTAAAGTGAATATGATAAGTAAATAAGTATTCTGCAAATATTTCAAGCGTGTACCTGTTGCCGTTATCAATATCGAGCTAATTCGAGCAAAAAAATCACGTCTGTTGTATGGGAGCCCCCCTTAAATATTCGTTTTATTTTAACATTTATTTTTAAAGTGAATATGATAAGTAAATAAGTATTCTGCAAATATTTCAAGCGTGTACCTGTTGCCGTTATCAATATCGAGCTAATTCGAGCAAAAAAATCACGTCTGTTGTATGGGAGCCCCCCTTAAATATTTGTTTTATTTTAACATTTATTTTTAAAGTGAATATGATAAGTAAATAAGTATTCTGCAAATATTTCAAGCGTGTACCTGTTGCCGTTATCAATATCGAGCTAATTCGAGCAAAAAAATCACGTCTGTTGTATGGGAGCCCCCCTTAAATATTTGTTTTATTTTAACATTTATTTTTAAAGTGAATATGATAAGTAAATAAGTATTCTGCAAATATTTCAAGCGTGTACCTGTTGCCGTTATCAATATCGAGCTAATTCGAGCAAAAAAATCACGTCTGTTGTATGGGAGCCCCCCTTAAATATTCGTTTTATTTTAACATTTATTTTTAAAGTGAATATGATAAGTAAATAAGTATTCTGCAAATATTTCAAGCGTGTACCTGTTGCCGTTATCAATATCGAGCTAATTCGAGCAAAAAAATCACGTCTGTTGTATGGGAGCCCCCCTTAAATATTTATTTGATTCTGTTTTTAGTATATGTTGTTATAGCGGCAACAGAAATACTTACATCATCTGTGAAAATTTCAACTGTCTAACGCTTCATGAGATACAGCCTGGTGACAGACAGACAGCCGAGTCTTAGTAATAGGGTCCCGTTTTACCCTTTGGGTACGGAACCCTAAAAATAACAAAACACGTGGAAATACAAGTTGCGGTCTTCTCGCTAAAAGATATCTCTTCCAGACAACCTTTGAATGGACTGGATTTCTTGCGAACGTTATAAGACGGAAGCTTTTATAAATTAAACAGCTACTACGGTGCAGCGGGTGAATAGCCGACTGAAACGCAGGAGGCTGCGGGTTCGATTCCCGCCGCGGAACAAATGTTTGCATCATCTACAGATATTTATTCCGGGTCTGGATGTTTCTCTAAATATTATAAGTACCTATGTATTTACAAAAAAGTATATAAGTAGGTATTCTATCAGTTGTCTGGGTTCCCATAGTACCTAAACTTTGCTTAGTTTGGGGCTAGATAGCGCTGTGTGAAATGTCCAGCATTATTTATTTTACTTGATGATGATGATGTGAGCTCAAATCAGTCGGAAATAAATAAGACTCATTGATTGCATTAAATTCTTTATTTCACTTTCTACTTAGATCTAAAAACAATAAAATAAAATTTAAAAACCTTTTTAAATATGTTCTTGTATTTTAGTTTTTCAAAGCATTTGAAAAATGGTTGCTAATTGTCTATTCAATGTCTTAATCTAGAACCAGATGAAGTTTACATATAAAGCGATGTCTTAAGCGCAGACCAAACAAGAGACGTAAGGCGAGGACGGGACGAGGCGAAGACGTGACGTCCTAATATACTTTCATCCATACTAATATCATAAATTCGAAAGTAACGGCTGGTCCGATTTAGATTAAATTTGATATATAGATAGATTTTGATCGGGATTGAGACATAGGTTACTTTTTACCCAACTACGCAGGAGGGTAATGTTTTTATTGACAAGCCACGCAGGCAAAGCCACGAGCGGAAACTAAATAAACAAAGTATATAATTCCGGTCTTTTCCGTGTCAATGTATATATATACATTATATACATATATGAATCATTATAAATACGGGATTTATCGGGAAACCGAAACTAGAATTCGAATTGAAACATTATCGTAACACCGATAAAACGTTACGTGATTAATCCCGTACCTATTTATAATTTTTATTTAGTTTTAACTATTCAGAGCCTGTACTGTCCCACTGCATGGCAAAGGCCTCGCTTCCTTCCTTCCACTCCACTCTATCATGCGCGTGTGTAGTCCAGTCTTCCATATACGAGTAGAGTTCGTCTTTCCATCGGCGTCGCGGTCTGCCGCGTGCTCGTTTTCTGTCTTTTGGGATCCACTCGATGGTGGATTTTGCCCATAACTCCTCCGACATGCGGCAGAGATGGCCCGCCCAGTCCCACTTTAACTTGCCTACTTGGTGCTCGAAGTCCGCGATTTGTGTTTGGGAGCGCAGTTCACTGTTTCTAATGCGGTCTGTTAATTTGACTCCTAGGATAGTGCGCTCCATGGCTCGCTGACAAACCCCGAGTTTGGACTTTTGTTGATCCGTCAATTTTGATCCGACCAGGTTTGAGCGACATGAGCTCCCATGAGCATACGTTTGAGTGTGAGTGGAAGGTTACCCTTCATCACGTTTTTCAGGTATTTATAATAATGATTAAAATAAATCACGAAAGTGTTTTAAGTAAATTTTATTTGAAAGTCCAAGGGACGTTACGTCTTCGCCTCGTCCTTGCCTTAAGTCTCCTCCGTCTATACCATCCTCTGTTAACCTTGAAGTTCTAGAATTATCCTTATGGATTTAAGTGCTCTTAGGAGGAGTCCAGGCCTCAATTTTAGGGGGGCAAGTGCTGTAGGGGGTGTACTGGCCGGTCGTACCCGACATGTTCTCAGTGGAATCTAACATCCACTTGTATTTGGGACGGCTTGGGTCCTGAAAATAAAAGATAAAACTAATTAAAATCATCGTATTATCCAAAGGACTTCCATTGCTGTACCAAAGTCTCGAACACTGCCGTAAAGTTACTTGTAAGTTTAAGTAAGCTTAAGTAACTTGTAAGATATTATACAGAATACATTTTGGGGAAAAGCCCCGGAACTTTACGATCTGATCCCACCATCTCCCTTCCATCGAAGGACAAGCAGGCGCACGGCTCAGTACCATCCGTACCTAGTTGATATACCGCCCATTCGCACACACCGTTTTGGTTCTACGTTCTTGATGCGCACAGCTAAGGTGTGGAACACTTTGTCGTCGTCCGTTTTTCCTAAAGAATACAATCCGGGTCTCTTTATAGTAAGAGTGAAAAGGTTTCTTCTAGATCTTCGTGCTTCATCTTCGACCACATCATCGCTTACCATTAGGTGAGATGTGTTCAAACGCAGTTTAACCAAAGCTGGAAGACAAAACCAGAAGCTGTGAACGCGCCTAATACTGAAGCATCAAAAACTACTCCAAAATAGAGTTTTTTCTCTATTCTGACGCCTCTCCCATATACTTATTTACAAAGCAGCCGATCTTGTGCGGCCTGCACTCGACGGCTCCCAGCTACCTCTATCAGCAAGACTAGCATGGCGACTTCCTTGTCTACTCTTCGTAGAGACGTCAAGGCTCTGACCGCCACTAGTATTTCGGCGTGTATTGTTATTTGAAGACCACGTTTCTGTACTATAAGTCACATACAAACATATGTAATGTATGTGTACATCCATAAAAAAATTGGTTGTCTGTAAAGTCGGCTTACGGATGATAAATTTTCCTTGATAACGAGTATAAGAGAGATAGATGCGTCACAAGCCGAACGCTTAGACCGATCGTGCCTCTCTATCGCTTGTTCCGCGCTCTCGCTTGCACGCTCGGCTCAGGCGGAACGTGACACGTGCGTGCAGCCGGCGTTCATCGATTTGTACGACGTTATCACGTCAAAACTAATTAGCGCCTTCAGAATTCATGGATAAGAATAAAATCCACACTAATATTATAAATTTGGAAGTAACTGTCTGTCTGTTTATTACGTTTTCATGACTAAACGGCTGGACGATATCGATCAAACTTGGTAGGTATACAAATAAATTATGATCGTCCCTCTTATTGAGTTTTGGGTAGGTGGTAAAAGCATAATACTTACATGATGGGGTGGCAGATCAGTTTTGTAGTGAAGCCATCCAAACCACTCAGCCGGGACCTGAAATAGTATTAAAATAATTGGTCAAGTGTGAGTCGGACCATGCACTGTCAAGGGTTAGGTTAGTACCTATCTTAGTCATTTTAAAATACTATTTTAATTTTTTAAATTGGTAATTTTGTATGAACTTTTATCTACTGTTTACACACCCAACTGTAGATTATATAACTGTATTATAGATGAATTCAAAAGTGTATTATATTTTTCACAGCACCTGCTCGACAATGTCAAATAATATATTATGTAAACCTCATAGAAAGCAGGTAATTACATCCCTATGGCTGAGTCGGGAGTACAGTTGTACTGAATCACATTATACCCTCGCGGGCATGTGTTTGAATTTGGTACCTCATCTGTATTAAAATGTGAACCAAAAAGACCCACACCAATAAGAACTTATTCGTAAATCGAACTAACCTCTGCACAGAATGCACCAACCTAGATTTGGTTTTTATTGTCTCGCAGAAAGTGTGAAAAGTAAGATTATTCTCCTCGTGGATAAAGCTGTCTGCATCTTGGGCGTGCTAATATCGCTCTCTGCAATCAGGGTTCTAGTAACTCTTTCGCTCCGCTCCTAAAATCCTTCGTTACGTTCGGGATTCAATATAGCGCCCGTGACGCAAGACACTGCTTTATCCCCTTGTTTAATAATCTACTATTAAAAAGTGATTTTTTATTTGCTCACTAGCCTCCATGACTATGTCAGAAACCTGTTTAATATCTGAGAAGACAGAATAGCAGTATTCTTTTAGCAGGGTGTGTTCTTTTTAACAGTACTCTTTTTATCAGGCATTCTTATTGGTTGGTATGAAGGGACTTCAATATCCATAAAGCTATAAATAAATAAATTATTAGTGTGGTGATAGGAATTACCTGGCTACCATCATACTGCATATGGTACTTAGGATTGTACTCGATCCAGCGGTTTCTGCTGTAGAAGTAGCGAGGGTTCTCGTAATACTTATTGCCGTATTTATCTTCACCAACAAGGTTGCCATCTTTGATTTCATCTTGTCTGAAAAATTATAAAGGATAGTCGGACAACTGTATACAGGACTGTCGTCATATTGTTAATTTTTTTTACTGTGCTATTTATGCTTCACCTATTGACACCGGCAACACCCGGGGTATTGTCGATGCGTTCCCTACACTGTACAAACCTTTTTACATTTCTCCTGAAGTGTACCATGTCGTAGCCTAACAGGAAAACCTCAGACGGTAGCTCATTCCACATCTAGCAAGTATGGGGTAGAAAAGATCGCGTGAAGCGTGTGGTGCGCGATACTCAATTGTCGACGATATGTGGATGAGCTTTATTACATTGTCGAGAAGTTTATTATTTACATTTAGACGGTTACAAAACCAACAACCTAAGCCATAACGTTAAAAGCTAGGTACACTTATCAAAGCCATAACGTTAAAAGCTAGGTACACTTATCAACATAAAAAAACATACAAATAGATATGAATGTACGTACATTTGTGTGAAACAAATCTATCTCATGTGTTTGGGTAATCATTGTATTGAGTATTGTGTGTGTGCAGTTTGTGCATACAATGCAGTGTTGATGGAGACCGCGGATGTTGTTCAAAATTGTTGATTAAAGCACCATTTTAAGTTTATTAGCAATTCTGAATAGGGCATACCTACACTCGTAGTCTAAGGAATTTATTATGGTCTGTTAACATAAATTTATTTTTATGCATTACTGTATGTATTCAAAAAGACTATAGTATTCTATCCGCTCTATATCATAATTCAGTAGCCAAAACCTACCCTCGCCGCTTTTTCCAGTCCGAGACTTATCAAAACATAACCTTACCCCAAAAATTACATAATACCATTTTTATTACTTACCTGTACAGTTTATACAGACACCCCGTAATACCCCCATTCTGGCGGATAATAGTGAATAAATTCACCAATTTATCTAACGCCAAATACTTCGTCACTGACATTTTTCGAGCTTTTTTGTCCCAATATTTTGAGAAATTTGTGATGACTTGACTGACTACTTCGTTCGTTTTGACAATTGATTAAATAGAGGCAATGCCAAAAACAGCTGATTGGTGTTGCTATCGCCAAATTTATAATACTACTACGAATTTTAGATTCTATTCCTACTTGGTCAAAACTATACTTGAAAAAACATAGCTTGATCTCTGTGACATTTGTTAAACTGACATTCCTAGGGTTGTTATGATTCAGAAAAAAATATCGATAGTAATTATCGATAGAAGCTTTGCAGTAAGACCAATTGTTGGACTTTTGAGGGCCCCAACAACCCGTAACGACTGCCATTAGATATTCGTATGGCAGCCGGGACCGACGGCTTAACGTGCTTTCCGAGGCACGACCAGACCAGTGCAAAAACCCATATTCATGCATACATATATTTGCACAGAGCGAGGATCCTACCGCTTCGCCACGAAAGCTGTCTGCCATAATTATATGTATATTGGATTATATTATGACTTGGGTAATAAAATGAAACGAATATTTTAATACATACATTTATTTATTCCAAAGGAGTACACCTAGAGAATACAATCTCGGTATCCCGGGATCCCGACCGTTTTCTGGCCTCGAAAATCCCGGGCCTGTACTTGGCTAATCTCGGGATTTTCGGGATTGTCACAAACAAGTCTAGTTTGTATTCCGTAGTCCGTTGCGCCTTGAAAATAACCTTGCCTAGATTATTTTAATTCATTACGACAATAAGCAACTCGTACAATACGTAGGTACCCACTATTTACTACACAGGTACAGTCCTAATAATATGTTTGTCGTAGAACTTAGAAGGGACTTCCCCACTCGGAATACTTTAATACAATACTCTTAAGGTAATTCCCCAACGAACCAACAGGGGAATCACCCGATCATCTCATATCATAATATTGTTGCGGGTATTTCCCGTCGGGGATTCCCTGTACGAAAGTATAAATATGCAAATCAGGTTTTATTTTTTCATTTATTGGTCTGTCAGTGACGGGTTACGTAGGCTACGTCATTAAAATTTAAAAGTCAATTATCTGAAATTAAGTATTTCAAATGGCGGGAGACTTTGTTAAACATAAAAAGACAGTGATACGACGTCAGTGTAGAGTTATTATTTAGTTGCGAAGGACGGGAATAGTGCTAAATGTAAGCGATACCCAGCCATCCTCAAGACTTTGGGTGGATCAACTAAGGGATTACATACACATTTGTTATCAAAACATAACATCAAGGTTATATCAGCTTCAACAAGTCAAGATTCTGAAAATCTGAACACAGCACCGCCGCCAGCCAAGCGAAAGCTAGATGATTATTTTACTAAAAGTGCCGACGATAGCCTGGATGATATTTTGGCAAGAATGATTGCATTAGATGGATTTCCATTCAGTGTATTCATAACCTCAGATGATTTGAGAAAATTGCTCTTAGCAAAATACACGGATTTACCAGTCAGCCGTCACTGTTCGAAAACGTGTTATGAATTACAGTGAAAAAATCAGAAAGCAAGTAACTGCATAATTAAAACATTTGAAAAGTGCAGGTGAAAGATTTAGTCTTTCTTTCGACGAGTGGACTTCAACTTCCAATAAGCGATACATGGCGGTCAACGTTCATTCATATAAAAAATTTTGGAACTTAGGACTTGTTCCTATTTACGATAGTATGACAGCTGAAAATTGTCTTCGTATATTGCAAGAGCGTCTAAGTAAATTTGACATTTCCCTAGAAACTGACATCGTGGCTATTGTAACCGATGGACCGAATGTTATGATAAAGGTGGGGCGGCTTGTTTGCACTGAACAACAACTGTGTCTCGCACATTGTATCAATTTGGCGGTCTGTGATGTGCTTTATGAAAAACATAATAATTTGCAAGATATCCCTACCTCAGATGATACTATAAATGAACCAGCTGTGACTGTTGATTATATGGACGACAGCGATGATGAACACCATTTAAAAGACTTAGACTGTCCAGAATCAGGTTTAATCGTAATGTCACAAAATGATCTTGCGCCAGAACACGTACCAGAGTTAACACAATATGAAAATATTAATGAGCTGATAAAGAAAATCCGCAAAGATTAGTGTATTTCAAAAGATCTCCATTGAAAAATGAAACAGTGCTTCAAAACTATGTGAAAATTGAACATGGAAAAGAGTTGTCACTTCTTTTGGACTGTAAAACCAGGTGGAATAGTCTTTTAACAATGCTGGAGCGATTTTATCTTTTAAAAGCATGCATTCAAAAAGCTCTTATAGATCTCAATCATCCAATTCGTTTAGAAGATGTTGATTTTGAATTGGTAAATAAAATTGTTGATGTGCTGACCCCAATTAAATTGACAGTAGAAGCAATCTGTCAGCGAAATGCTAATTTATGCACAGCTGATGCCGCTTTGAAATTTCTTACAAAACAACTGTCTAGCAAAAACTCAGCACTTGCCAAAGAAATTAAAACATCCTTAGTGGAACGTATAAAGCAACGACGAAGTGATGATTTAACTAGCGTGTTAAATTATTTACAAAATCAACGAATGGATGATGAAAATCAGTTATTATCGGATTTGGAATGGCACGACTTATTTCCAGTTCCGACACAGGCTTTTGTGAGGAAGCAAATAATGAGTATTGTTAAAAGACTTAATAGTCAAGATAACACGGAAGAAGAAGCAAGGTCAGGATCACAAACAGATGATGAGCTAAGGTCAGAAACCTCCCAACCCCAATTGACATTAAAGGAAAAGTTACAGCTGGAAATTAACAAGAGTATGAAATCCCCAAATCCTTAAGTACAAGTACAAAATGAATTGGGATTGGCAAATAGTATTAGACGTGAAATGAGCCTGTTCGAAAATGGAGGAGTTCGTTGATATCACTTAGAAACAGCATATAAGTATCTATTGTCTATTCCTCCAACCAGCGTAGAAGCTGAACGAGCGTTTTCAGCTGCTGCTTATGTTGGCAATAAACTACGAAGCAGGCTCGGAAGTCAAACATTGGATGCTTTGATATTTCTGCGATTATATTTTCGAAATTCTAAATAGTTATTTTGTGCTGTTTTTTAATTTCTTGCAAAAGTATAGTATTTTTTGGTTTGCGTTTTTTCTTTTCTTATTTATATTCTGATTTGTGTTGTGCAAAGACATTAAATACATTTTTTTTTAATTACTCGTGTTTTTTTTTATTTTAGCCCAATTAGAAACCACATAGTCTAATCCCGGGATCCCGGGAAAAGGCTTCAAAAATCCCGTAAGCCCGGGATTGTATTCTCTAAGTACACCCCAAATCACTTTCAGAATCGCTAGAGCAATCTTGAATGGGTCATGTCAAACAAGATGGCGGTGCGTTGGCGCCATCTTGCGGAAGAAGACACGCCGCGGCCAAACTTCTCTCGAACCCCAAAGTTATCGGAAGGAATGTTACGAGTAGGTTAGAATTTAGATTTTATTTACTCACTATTGTAAATATTTTTTTTTTTAAATATTCAATAATGTTATTTTATTAAATTAAATGATAAATTTATTTTGAATTAAGTTTTATACAAAATATCGATAGTTTATAGCACAGACTATAAACTATCGATATTTTGTAGTAGTCACGATGATTCATCGCTCATCATGCCCATAAAGTATGACATTGACTGGTACGTTTGTCCGTACTGTTAAATTCAGAACTTCATAGGCGCGATTTTACTGACAGCTGTCCCAGAGATCAAGCTATGTTTTTTCTAGTATAGCTTTTGCGATGATTGGGACACAGTTTCACCAATCTCATGTATGTAAAGAATACGCCCTTTGCCCTCTACGCCCAAGCATCCCGATTCAGGATACGTACTAATAAAAAAGTACCTAGGTATAGTATATGCCATAGACTTATATAAAAACAAAAAGGGAAGATACGGTACGCGCCTACATTGTTAATAGTGAAACTAGGCCCTGCTGCACTACATAGATAATCACACGCACACGTTTTTAAAGTAAGTTACATCATGTTATTACGCGGAGTGTCAACCCGGTGAGCGAGACAGAGCGAAGAGCTTATGTTTAGTACAAGCGAGAGAGAATCAAGTGTCAGTTGCGCTGCCGAGCGCCGTAGTACGAGCACACGATTGTGACTGAAGCGAAATTGTGTGCATGAACCTAGTTTGAGGTGCCCACTTGCGAGACGCTTGTGCCGTATCTTCCGTTTTTGTTTTTATGTAAGGCCATAGATATGCTGTCGTACTACGCCATTTTCACCATCAGCCCCCTGTTGCCGAGTTCGACTTTTCGATTCTGCGCACGAAATAAGTTTTTCTACTTTACTTGAATGAACTCACATTTATGTTCCAAAATAAAGTTATTTGATATGAAAGTTAAAACAAAAATATTATTAGAGCCTATTTTAAAAATAATGTATAGAAAAATAGACCACACATTTTAGCTTACTTCATTTTATTTACAAAACGTCAAAAATATTTATCAGCAATCTCTTAGTTCATCTTTAGCTTTTTTCTTCTTTTTCTTTTTTATTTTATCTTCAGATACTTCTTGCATATCTATTAATTCTGATGTTTCCGTCTGTCTGTCTTCAGCTTTCCGTTTCTTGTTTTTTTTTGATTTTACAATTTTACCGCCATTCAAATCATCACAACCAACTGTCATTATTTCTTCTGGATTTCTACCCTTTTCATCATTTATATTTAAACTGGTATCCCCGCTTTTACTTTTAAATTTTTCAGGCAAAGAACTTTCCAATTCCACCGGCTGAGTCTGTTCATTGCTGCAGCGTTTTCGTTTCTTCTTTTTTTTCTGGACTTCAGGAATTTCTTCTTCCATAGTCATTTGGTCATTACGTTTCTTAGCATTCTGCTTTAACATCTTGGCATGTGTATATCCCTCGTATTGTGGTTGTGTCAGAAGCATTTGCTCTTGTTTTTCTATTCTTGCTAATTTTCCTAGTGCTCTAAGTCCATGGCGTGCACCCCTGAAAACAATAAATTTTAATTAATTTTAGTAGTACATACTTCAAGTACCACCTGCCAAAGAAAAAACATACATTTTTACAAAAATATGTAAAATGAACATTATAATATCAAACATAAAAAAATGGAATGCATTAAAAATTTACCATCTGGTTTTTATCATATCTGTCTGTTATATTTAATCATAAACCACATGATACATACAAATACAAAAATTACAATGTAATTTGAATCTGCAAATTTCCTATTGTTAAGGACACAGACCAATTTAGTTTAAATAGACTGACAGTCTCAAACAACATAATGTAACTCGATATTTGATTACCTGCTAGGACGCGAGATGACGCTAAGAGTTACAAATCGTTAAATATATGCCAACCTTAAGCTTACTACCGCTCATAATGGGTACGAAGAAAAATAGATGGCGCTATTTCCACTTACACGTGCGCGATAATATTATTGCGACTTTGTGACCTTTGTTGCGAGGTTGCCGCTCTTCAGTTTCGTTAAAACTTTAGTCTCTAGCAATTTTTAGAGATTTGCGCACATTTTCCCAGAATTGCCAGAACATGAAAATTTCCGTCAAAATGGTGTTTTTTTTAGGAAAGGATTGATATCTTTTATTCATTACATACGTCTATGATCGTACCACTATCACTTAACGCGCCGGCGAACCCCGAGCGCAACTTCAAGTCGGCCGCGTCAAAAACTTCGGCCTGAATATCGCTATCCCTGTTTAGTGACGAAGTTTAGCCACGCAGAGCGACAGTGATAGCAATAGAACGATTCTATATTTGATTAGATTTTGACCGTGTTCCGTAATACCAAAAATTATGACTGAAAACTTGTTGTATTTTTCTCATTGTGTTGTTATTCTGTAACTAGACGATATAATCTATGTTCCCATGACTAGGATACGTAAGATGTTGTTGTTTTTAATACGAAACAATTAGGTTGAAAACAGGTCTTTTATGACGTAAAAACATGCAGAATGCGATACGCTTCTATTTCATTTTAGGTAAGTATTTTGATCTAATATATGGTTGGGAACCTAGATAAATACTATTCAAATTAAAATAATACCTTCATAAGGTAGAAATATACTCCAATTAGAAATGATCTTGGTAGTACGCGTTGTATGGGCGATTGTCCCTCCGGTCTCCCCTTAAATGCGGAAATACCTACATATTTGTAAAATAAGAATACATATTTATAGTGATGTACAGATAAGTAGAACACTTTTTGAAAGAAAATAAAATTAATTTGTAAGTACCCGGCAAATGCATACCTACTACAAGATAATACGTTCTATCAATTTGAACTGGAAACATAACTACTAAAATAATGAACACAATACGTACACAATATGTAATACATTATGTACAACGAAATATCGACTTACTAGTCGCGACTTTTGAGAAGTGAGGTTTGGCAACACAGCATGTAACAAAATTAGGTACAAAAAGCGTGACTTTGCTTGCTTCCCGGCTGTCAATGTCAGTCAGTTCAAGGTTCTCTTTCGTTCCCTTTGTTTCGGACTTTGTGTTAATTTTGTGTTAAACGCCATCTAGGTAACAACGATGTGCTACCTTCCCACGCCATCTGTGATTAAGCATATGAAAGTGGTAAACCATCAATTTAAAATAAAATCGTTAAATCATATTTTATAGACAATATTACTTATTTAAAAATTTTTTTAAATATTTTGGTGTGTTTTAGTGGAAGTTTATTTTTATTTGTTGGGTGCAATGGCCGCTATGAAAGTTTCCAGGCTATGAGACAGCGCCATCTACAAATAATACGGGATTTTGAGCTTTTTGCGGGTTACGATTTCTTATATGGACATTGACATATTACTAGTCTCTGTTAAGAGCATGCAATTGCCAAATATGCCACTAGTTCATGCAGAATGGTCCAAATCAATTAACACTAAAAACTGTTACATAATTTTCAATAAAGTTTTAAAAACGTATTTGTATTCACTAGTGGATCTGAGATCTCTCGAGTCTCCCATAAAACCAAAAAAAAAATATTGGGCTCTGACCATCAAAATAGTGCCTTGAAACACATAACAATATAACTTGACCTACAATTTCATTCAAATTACAGGTAACAGGAGTTTATGTAATTTGAATACTGTTTTTTGGGGTAGAAATTGCAGTTATTCTGGATTTTCGACTTTTGTCTATAGTTATGTCACTAAAGCCACAAAATTACAAAATTCACAGAGTACACCAGTGCTGAAATTTGGTATGCATGTAGCTTTAGTAACACAAATATAGGCAAAAGTCTAAAATCCAAAGTAACTGTAATTTGTACCCCAAAAAAAACCAATTTACATGAACTCTCGTTACCTGTAATTTGAATGAAAGTGTGGGTCAAATTATCTGGTTACATTTTGTGGCACTATTTTAATAGCGCACAACGATCTCTAAACGTATTTAGCAACTAAACATGTTTAAACTTTACGTATTTGTATGATTTGACAACTCCTTAAATTATATTTAGCCACGAAATACGTTTAGGCATTGTTGCTCGAGTCGCCCTAAGAGTATTTTTTTTTGTGTTTTGGGAGACTTGCGTGATCTTAGTACGGGCCGAACCACTACTTATCTAGTTTTTATCTATATTTTTTGGAGCTTTGCATCATTGTATATATATGTCAGCTCCAGTTCCATAGTACTATTTGAGTCTCCAGTCATAAACCAGCTTTGAAAGTGAAAATCCTTACTTGTGAGCTGTCCGTCCTTCACACGCCGCAAACAACTCTTCATCTGTCATTATAAAGACATCCTTTCTATCTTCATCTTCTGACTCACTCTCTTTAACATTCTCTGTCTTTCTCCCACCCTTATCATTTGTTAAAACAGCAGTTCGAACAAAGTATTCTGAGTATTGGGCTTCATCAGTTGGTTTTGACCGCTTTTGGTTGAGTTTCCAAGTGCTGCTGGTTATGACAAATTCATCGCTGTCTTTCGTTTTAATTTTCTTTGTCTTCCCATTTTTGTCTTCTACCTGTAGATAAAGATGTTATGGTTTAATTTATTTAATAATACAAGTACTATAATAATAATGAAATATATCATCAACTTTTTAATTGCTAAAGGTCATTGGGCATTTTGTTCGGACATATGACCCACGGCGCACAAAAACGAAACAGGGCTAGGTATGTAGTTAAATGTATATGTTACTTAATGGTATGGGTCGCATTATTGCAGGATATGGGAGAACCGCAAAAAAAATTTTTTTAATTAATATTATAGCATTTTTAAAATAATTATTATAGCATTTTTAAATTATTATTATAGCATTTTTATAATGAACTAAGTAAAAACTATTGGCCTGACTGTAAAAATACTTTGTAAAACAGTTGTTTTGAACAATTTCCAGGAATACGAAAATAAAATCCATTTTGCGGTAATAATATTTTTATTCTGCATTATCAAAATCTATAGTTAATTCATCTAAAAAGGCTGCAGGCGCGTCTATCACGTCTTGATGCCTGGCCCATGACAGAAAGTATACGACGCTTACAACATGTGCACAGCTTCCGACAGTGCGACGGCCGTGTATACACGAGCAGTAATACTGTTGGATGCTATTTCTTCCAATATGGGTAGGATCTACTAAAATATAGGTGTAGTACTGCTTTGCACGGACGTGTCGTGACTGTATTCTGCCTCTTATCAATATCTTATTTTCAATCATTTCTTGGTGCCGGTATAGTTCGATAGTGTATACACCATCCTCACGCATGTGCTCGGGGCAATACGATCTTGCGATTCTCAAGTGGTATGATCCCAACGTAAACAATATTAATTCGTCAAATGTAAGCCGAGGAAAGTCATCAAAATCCGGATCATTGCCATCGAGTCGCACAAACGCTACTCTCTGCCTGTTTAAATTATGGTTAATCACATATTCTGCCATCTCATTGGGTTCATTCATTCGTTCATTTATAATTCTTATGAATTGTTCCGCATACATGTGAGGATTTGACATTCCGCATGTGAGGATTATACCCGCATTCCTCAATTTTATCAATCGAATCCCGAAATCCACGATCCAATATAAAAACATCATTAACTCTCAAGAACCCATGAATCGGAGAATCTTCTTGCATCAGGTCACGCATAATGCTTGCGTCCGAAGTAGTCGCAGTGTAAGGCCCCGTAACATCTACTATGTAGCCGTCGGTACATACTATAAGGAAGGGTTTTACTAAGTTCCGAAACTTATGAAGACTGTAAGTTTTGCGCTGGAAAAGGAAATTCGAACTCTTTTGTAGATAAATATATGTTCCATCACATACGAGAATGGCCGCCGGTTCATTATAGTTACCACCAAAAAAATGGCTTGGAATTGCAAGATTCTTGGCCACCACATCTTCCCTAGTAATATGATTTAAGCCCAAATGCTGTGGAACAAAATCATTACTTAAGCATTCTCTTGCTATCGCCAACTTCCTTTCTAGGGTTCTCCTCGACATATTGAATTTAGTGGCTAATCGCTCATCTGGTTCACCGGTTCTTATTTTTGTTAAAAAAATTCCAAGAACTGTGGCAGGATGAACTGATCGATCACCCAGTGAAGGCGTTTGGTTCAAAATAACATTAAATTGATATTTTGTTAGTCCCGTCCAAAAGTGAAATTCATTGTCCTCTATTTCTTCAATATTTTCGAAATCAAGGTTGCTTCTTTGTTCGATACCCCATTTATATAAATTCATCATACCAACAACATGAGTACTGTCAAAGTTTTCGTGGGATGTAGTGTTGAGCAAGTCTACCCAATCATTCCTCATAAAATGAGCATTGCAAACCCGAGCTAATTCTGGTATATAAAAATTGTGATTGTGTAAGAGTTGGAACTTAGCATATAGTGGAACATTATGGGCCACTACATTTCTACAGTTTGTAAAAATACAATGTCTCGCTGTATTCGATGCTCGCTTATATCCTCTAGGCGTAACAAAACTAGGCTGCAATTGTACTTGATCTTGCACTGGTTGCTCTTCAACTGGCTGATCTTGTACTGGTATATTTTGTACTTGTTCATTTTGTACGGGTTGATTCCGTAAACGACGATCTAACCTTGACCAACAAGCATGGCACATGGCCCGTGAGCCATTAAAAGTAATCTGAAACAATTGAAAAAAAAAAATATATATTCCTCCATTTATCAAGAAGTAAAATGAGCCATTACATTGAGCAAAGCAACATTTGTACAATCAAGAGCACGCGACGAGTCATACACATACGATGACAGTGTAGTGTACTTACCTCACGTGGTATTATTTCTTGCAATAATAAATCTACAAGATCCCTTTGTCTTTCCAAAAAGAGAACTGTCAATATGTGTTTTCGTCGACGTAAAACAGATCGATTACACGACACGCAACTATTTTGTCTTTCCATGTTAATGTAAACCAATCGTCAAGCAAAATCAGGGGTCCATAAAACACGCTCAAGTAATCAATAAAATGCAAAAATCGGAAACACGAGTTTAAACGCACAGATCGAAACGAAGGATGACGTACGACTGCGGGGCGGTCAGAGCGGGTGGGGCGCAGGCGGCGCGTCGCACGCGCACTTCGATACCTTACTGTTATTTTCTACCTGTCGAAAGTGCGAGCGAGAGAGACATACAATCTGTTATGCGATACAAACATTTTTCTTATGCTTGTACATACATTTTCACAATGCTGACAGTAAAATCTTTAGTTTTTAGTCTAATAGAATTATAGTTAGACTCACATACATACTGTTACATAACATTTTTCCTCCAGCAGATACATAAAAAAAATTTACATATTTAGAAAAGTGGAATTGAATACTTTACTTTAAAAGTGATTTGAACACTGTGCGCGAAAAAAAAAAGTGGGTCAAAACCGCCCAATGATCTTTGTCAACTAATCATTTGTTTTGTTAATTATCTGCAATATTTTCTGCAGCTATAATGAGCCAGCTCTAATAGAACTAACATTTAAATGGTAATATGATACATTAATTAATAAGTATACCAACATCCGAAGAACAAGGACAATACATTTTTGGGAACACTAATGTTATTTTATACTAGCTGACCAATCTGCAGCTTCGCACGCGTATTTTTTCAATAAAAACATTACCTTCCTTCTGCGCTGTTGAGTAAAAAGTAGCCTATGTCACCCGGGGTTATTGTAGCTTCCCAACAGTGAACGATTTTTTAAATCGGTCCAGTAGTTTCGGAGCGGATTCAATACAAACAAACAAACAAATCTTTCCTCTTTATAATATTAGTATAGATTAGTATTTCCAGTGTCGATTAAACACAATAAAAATCTACTATTTTGTACTAAGAAGCTGTAAATACCTCAACATTTTTCGCAGCTTTATCGTACAGAGCAGTCCACCAATGTTCATTGAATTCAGACGCGGGATCATGGCCTACTCCAGTGACACTTCGTTTTAACTTTGGCTTTAGGGCTTCCGAAATACCGTTCTCATGTTTACCAAGTCCTTTGCCTAAAAAGTAAAAATAGCAAAAATTATTTACCAAAAGCAATAGGTGAAAAGGTTTACAAAAATATTTATGATGTTAGAGCTGTGTGATAACTTCATAAGGCTTACCATCTGACCAGCCGTATTTCTCGAGCTGCTTTCGAGCAAAATCCATGATGAAATAGGTAAATTTGTGTTTATTTATGAAAATACACAGCCGCTACGACGAACATTTTTAGACATAACCTCAAAAATATAACGTCAAAATCACATGGCATCGGTCAAGTATGACAGATGTCACTTCAACGTTCCGTTTTACGTCTAGATGTCCTTTTTGATCGCGCGAAGCGAGATCTCTAAATCAACTTGGGCAAATCGGCGTTGTAATTATGTATGTTTGTTTGTCCGAGGATAACTTTCGAAGCGTTTATCCGATTAGTGTGAAATTTGGTATATAGGTAGGTACTGATGGCACAATTTTGGCGTGAATAGTAGCCTGAACTTTGACAAAATTCACAGGGTACCTACACCAGTGACCCCACAGTTCTGAAAGTTAGTACGCGTGTAGCTTTAGTGACAAAAATAGTCTGAAATCCAGGATAACTGCAGTTTGTACCCCAAAAAAGGGTAACCACAGACATGAATTCCCGTCACCTGTAATTTGAATTAAATTGTAGGTCAAGTACTTATGTTGGTTTCTCATTTTGTGGCACTATTTTATTAGTCAAAGATTAAGGCCGGATTGCACAATGATCCCTAAACGTATTTAGCGACTAAACATGTTTATATTTTACGTATTTGTAAAATATGATTTGACAGCCCCTTAAATCATATTTAGCCTCTAAATACGTTTAGGCATCGTTGCGAGAGTAGCCCTAAGAATATTTTATTTTGTGTTTTGGAAGACTCGCGAGATCTCAGTTCGGGGCGAACCACTAGTTTATATAAGTATTACCGTGCACCGCAAGTTTTTGTGAAAAATCATACGGCTGTAGACGACAGTTTGAAAAATCTTACAACCTCTTTCTATGGAATCTATTCCATTTCTATTTTCAGCCATTTGCCTCCCACTTTTATGCAAAGGCCAACCCATCCCTTCAAAACTTATCGATAATCTTAAGAAGCCGGCGAACCCCGAGCGCAACTTCAATTCGGCCGCGTCAAAAACTTCGGCCTGAATATCGCTATCCCTGTTTAGTGACAAAGTTTAGCCACGCAGAGCGACAGTGATAGCAATAGAACGATTCTAAATTTGATTAGATTTTGACCGTGTTCCGTAATACCAAAAAAGATGACTGAAAACTTGTTGTATTTTTCTCATTGTGTTGTTATTCTGTAACTAGACGATATAATCTATGTTCCCATGACTAGGATACGTAAGATGTTGTTGTTTTTAATACGAAACAATTAGGTTTGAAAACAGTTCTTTTATGACGTAAAAACATGCAGAATGCGATACGCTTCTATTTCATTTTAGGTAAGTATTTTGATCTTATATATGGTTGGGAACCTAGATAAATACTATTCAAATTAAAATAATACCTTAATAAGGCAGAAATATGCTCCAATTAGAAATGATCTTGGTAGTACGTGTTGTATGGGCGATTCCCCTCCGGTCTCCCCTTAAGCTTCCAAACTTTCGATTTATTGTGCCAAGTCCACCCAGCCTAGCCTAAACTCATTCAAATCTTGTAAAATAAAATGCGTTATCGTTTATAAAAATAGATATAATGGAATATTATTTAAAATCAGAGAATTTATACAGAATATAAATACACATACTTACATTATAGAATTGCTTGATATCTATTTATTTAAAACATCATCCAAATCATCCACCGTTGATTCATTATTGCTGTAAAATAAATAATTCAAATTTATTTCTTACACTAGATATTTACAAAGTAGCTAAAAAGGTCGTTTATTCGTTAGAAATATTTATTTTCATATCTTAAAATTCATGTTTTTTAATAACACAGCCCACTTCCATTCGCTGCCTATTTGTGATAAACTAATCAGACAGACAAACAAAAATTCAAAACGCGGTCATTTATAAAGGTTATCTGGAAGAGAATTCTCTTTAGCATTAAGTTCACTTTTGTAGTTTTTTAAGTGCAATAAAGTATTTTTAATCAATCAATTCATATAATTTATATTTAGGCACCATAAAATAGTTATCACTTTTTTTGCATTTATTTTAAAGTCATAGACAGACACTTATATTTTATTACTGGTTTAGGTATAGATAAAATATTATCAAATTAGATTAGATAATTATAATAAATATTGCTGGACATGTCACACAGTGCTATCCAGCCCCAAACTAAGCAGAGCTTGTACTATGGGAACCAGATAACTAATACAATACTTATATACTTTTCTTTGTAAATACATACTTATCATATATAGAAAAACATCCAGACCCGGAACTAATATCTGTAGATCATGCAAACATTTGTTCCGCGGCGGGAATCGAACCCGCTAGCTCCTGCGTCTCAGCCGGCTATTCGCCCACTGCGCCACGGAGGTCGTCAAATTCTTTATTGCACACCTTATCCCTTTCAGGCCCGTTCAAAACGATCGTGCACATTTACTTTAAAAATTCCCGCGCCGCGCTTAGTAATCTTTGTAGACCGAGACCCACTGCATACGATCGTACACAAACTACGCGTTCTAGATAATAATAATTTTCGCGCGGTTCACTATCCTCGTATCAATATCAAAATCCTCGTTTGCTGGTAGAATGCGCATGCTGGTTGTTGCCATAAAAGAGTGACCGAAAAGGAAAAAAAGAATGAATGAAGATGAGATAAAAAAAAACACTTGTCAAAATCTATTGTGGCATCGGTCCATTCAATACTTTACGCTCCAACTCCAATGTACGTCACATGACCGTCTGTACGTAGTACATCTAAGTGGTTCACTAGTCAGTTGGCGTCAGTGACGCGAGAAAGATGGCAACGTTTTTCAACGATGGAGGCGGTGCACGTAAGTATTGATATTTTGTGTAAATTTTAACTGAATCATCAAGTATTTGTTATTATTTAGTAGCTGTAATCATGATTCATTCATTTAACAGTTTTACTCGTAAAAAATGCAGCATCTCAAACAAAATTACACTTTGAAAATTTAAAGTCACGATCGTGACGTTTGGGCCTATCTCCACTTTAGGCAGATTTGGGTATAGAGTGTCATTTGTTGAATTTAATGGTTATTTTAACTATTTTTGACAGGACAAGAGCTCACAAGTGACTTACTTATACATCTTCTTGGAGATGGCAATGATTCCGAGGTAGAAGGTCTGGATGATGACGAAGAATTGCCACTCCAAAAGCCATTGGACCCTGCTGCTAACGAAATTACAACTGCACCATCCCCAATACCGCTCCAGCAACAGCGTCAACGTAGAAATGTGAGCCAAAGTCACTTGGAAGTTAGAAGAAGAATCTGAAGACAGGTACCATATCAACAAAAAGAACATAACAACATACCACGCGTTCATCCAGGTACAATCAGAGCACCCACGGAATATTTTAATGACTACTTCAATGAAGAGTTTTTTTGAACAATCTGCGATCTGTAACTAACAACTAATACATGCGTCGCTCTGGCCGGATCCTAAATACAAATTCCACTGAACTAAAGAAGCTAGTAGGCATTCATTTGATCATGGGAGTCATCCCATACCCACGGCTATTCATGTATTGGCGGGCTGGGATGCGATTGGACATGATAGCAAACACCATGCCTAGAGAAAGGTTCAAGACCCTGCGTTCAGCATTGCACGTGATTGATAGCGATACAGCTCCACCAGGGAACACCAACGCACTCTGGAAAGTGCAGCCAATTCTGGATCGGGTCAAACAAACTTGTGATCGACTCGAAAGACAGCCGGGATTCTTTTCCATTGATGAGCAAATGCTCCCTTTCAGCGCTGTTTGTCCACGCGGACTGCGACAGGTAATCAAAACCAAACCTGGCCCCCAAGGTCTAAAAATTTTCGTGGCCACTACTCATGACGGTCTGATGATAGACTTTGAAGTTTACAGAGGTGCCAGCACTCCGTTCGGCGACAGATCTTTGGGAGTTGGGGCCTCGGTGATTTTGCATCTCTCAAAGTCAATTCCAAGGGGCAGCTGTATTTACTTTGACCGATATTTCTCGTCGATACCTTTGCTTGAACACCATTGGCCTACACGGCACAGCGACGCTCATGATGAACCGTGTACCTGAGCGAAAGAATATAGATTTCAAACCTGATCGCCGAATGCAGCGTGGTGAATCACAACAGTTCGTATGTGACGATGTCGTAGTTGTCAAGTGGATGTACAACAAGTCAGTGCTAGTCGCATCTAACTGCACATCTGCAGATGAGACAACGTTTGTAAAGCGATGGGATAAAAATATCTCAGCTTTCACCGATGTAACTGCACCAAGAACCATCGCCAACTACAACAAGCACATGGGCGGTGTTGATATCCTTGACCAGTCGATGGAGTATTACCGCACCTTCATGAAGACAAGAAAGTGGACTCTGAAGGTAATACTACATTTCTTTGATCTAGCTATTTGCAATGCGTGGCGCCTGTATAAATTAGAATGTGTAGCAGCTGAGATTCCAAGCAACAAAGTGATGGACTTGTTAGAGTTTCGGATGCAAGTCGCGGATGGACTTACCAACACACTATTCGCCAAAGAAGGACTGAGAGTGATGATGATCATGGAGAGGCCGTCGAAAATTTACAGCCAAATACGCCAAGATTCAAAAAATCAAACCAACCTTCTCAAGCTAAAAGATACGATGGCTATGATCACCTTCCAAGCTTTGAAGGCATTGATAGTCCTCGCGCATGTAGAATGGACCAATGCAAGAGTCGATCAAAGATTAGGTGCCAAAAATGCGATGTGTATCTGTGCCTCACAAGGAAACAAAACTGCTTTATGGTCTACCATGCCAAATAAGAGCCGGCCATAATAGTTTTAAGTCTGATTGAAGAAACTATAGAGGCTGATTTAGTATAACATTTTGTTTGATCTAATTTATAGAATTTTAGCGTGATTAGAAAATAAATACTGTTCCTATAGTTGTCACTACTAAAAGTTATGTTAACTTAATGAATAAATACTTATTTTTATATAGTAATGCTTTTGTTTTATACCTAAATAACTAAAAACCCAACAACGTCACGATCGTGCACTGGTATGGATAAAGCCCAAACGTCACGATCGTGCAGGGGTAGTTACTGACCCTGGGGTTAGTTTGGATTTTTTTTATATCTCCCATCCCATCCCACAGCAAATAAAACGTGACTTAAAGAAAAAATAATTTGGGCCTGAAAGGGTTATAAAAATACAACTAAAAATAACACAGTAAAACCATGTGATACAATTGGCGGTCTTATCGCTGAATAGCGATCTCTACCAGACAACCTTTGGATGGAATGGACTATGTGGACATTACCAGGGGTGTAATGGTGTATAATGCGCGCAGCCAAAGATGAGACTTGACGGGTCACGTGGTCATACCTGCGCAATCTATCTACTTCTTGGCGGTTTTGGTGGTATGCGAGGCAAGCGAGGAGGGACGGCGAGGTATGGCGTCACGCATGCGTATTCAGTCGTGTGTCGTTCCCCGCAGTCCGCGCATACGCCGCTGTGGTTCCAAGTTATGGTGGGTGACATGTAAGACAGGTCTCATCTTTGGCTGCGCGCATTATACCTAACATAATACATAAACATAGTTATAATAATAAAAATAATAAGAAGACACAATCAGGTGGCCAGAATTATCCACCAGCAGCTTGCTCTTCAATATGGCCTTGTTGGACCGGAGGTGCCATATTATAAATATGCGCCGGAACCAGTTCTTGAAAATGGCCGTGCCACGCTCTATTGGGAGCGGTCTATCATCACGGACAGGACTATTGTCGCCAATAAGCCCTGATATCGTGCTGGTAGACCGGTCGGAACGCCGGGCGATGCTTGTTGATATTAACTATCCCACATGATGCTAATCTCGTGAAGGCCGAGAAGGACAAGCTAAGCAAGTACCTTAACTTGGCTCATGAGATTACCGCCATGTGGAATGTGGAATCAACGATTATCGTTCCGATAGTTGTGTCGGTAAACGGACTGATAGCGAAGAGCCTCGACCAATACCTTAAGAGGAAGTAGGAAGTTGTCGCTAGGAAGTTGGGTCAAGGGACAGAAACGGTCAGGCGGTACTCCTGGACTCGGCACGCATAGTCAGGAGGTTCCTCTCTCTGCAGCCCTAGCCACCGATCGCTTGGGCCTTGCATAGCGGTCGGTGGTTTACCGTTTTTATAAATGTATTTTTTACTGTTTTTTTTTAAGATACGTTGTAGTGCAAAAATGTAATTTTTTATAAATGAGTTTTAAAATAAATATTTGTGAAAAATAATATATAATAATAACATAAATGAATGAACCTAAATAATAACTACTTACATAAGAAACGTATTAATTAATAATAAATACATAGATATTTGTTAATAATTTGACGACCTCCGTGGCGCAGCCGGCTGATACGCAGGGGGTAGCGGGTTCGATTCCCGCCGCGGAACAAATGTTTGCATGATCTACAGATATTTGTTCTGGGTCTGTAAGTTTCTCTATATATGATAAGTATGTATTTACAAATACAGTGTAAACTCTATATAACGACACTCAAGGGACTGAGCATATTTTGACGTTATAGAGAGTTGTCGTTAAATGGAGAGAAGTAAAATCTGTATTAGAAAAAGAAAACGGTTATTTCTGATTTGTCTTGTTAAATAGTACCTACAATAAAAATCTGTTTTAACTTTGTTTACAATTTGAAAGTTTGTGAGCTACTAAGAATATGACAACGTATAGATAAAATCCATCACTTCTACTAACAACAATCTGCAGCTACACGTGCAAGCAATCCCATTTTGTAAACAAAAGAACGGATTTCTTAGAAAGTTTGGTGTGTATGATGCGGACAGTCGAGTTTATTATGGTCTAGGATAATAAAACGACAAAAGGATACACATACACAGCTGCGCAGTTTTTACTAATTTGGCAACTTAAAAAGAACTTTTTATTACGAATTGTTGTCGTTATTGAGAGTGGGTGTAATGCTATACAGAGTGTACCATTGTATGCAAGACAAGCTAAACCAACCAAAGCCGAGTGATTTCGACGCTGTAGAGAGTTTGTCGTTAAAACGAGTGACGTTACATGGAGTTTACACTTTGTTATATATATACATATATAAGTATTCCATCAGTTATCTGGTTCCCATAGTACAAGCTCTGCTTAGTTTGGGGCTAGATAGCGCTTTGTAAAATGTCCAGCAATATTTATTTATTTAATAGTTTACTCTGACCCAGTGGCGTAGCGTAGTAGGGGCGGCAGGGGCGGCCCGCCCCGGGCGGCACCTTTAGGGGGCGACAAAACTTCACAATAAATAATAATTCGCGGCAATTTTTTTCCGCCCCGGGTGACTGACACCCAAGCTACGCCACTGCTCCGACTATACGTTTAAAAATAGCAAATTACCTATTTGCTAATTCTATTTGTAGATTCATCACATTCAAAATATCTAAATTTTAATCTTTTAGTTCAGCCTTATAGTTATATGTAGGATCACGCAGAGACCTTTCTTTATAAGGCAAGCCATGAGGTCCCTTCGAAGAGTAGTTGTCTATGTAGGGCCGGGACAGCAAGTCAGCTTTAAAAGATTTTAGAAAATAAACCCAGCAACGCTCCATTTCTTGTTTCTCACTAGATCTGTAATAGAAGAAAGAGCAAAATTTAAATAAAACCGGCCATGTGCGAGTCGGACTTGCGCATCAAGGGTTCCGTACCATCTATCTATAATATAAAAATGAATCGCAAAATGTGTTGGTAAGCGCATAACTCAACAACGCCTGGACCAATTTGGCCAATTCTTTGTTTGTTGTATTTCTTATTGTCAGGAGAAGGTTCTTATGAAAGAAAAAATTAAGAAAATTGCGCGCAAAATTAGAAAATTTAAGAATACTGAACCACCATATAAAATTATTTATAATCTAACCTTAGCGCTTTTATAATGTAACCTTATGACGTTTGACATAGAATTGACAGAATGCGTGCTGCAAATATCGTCAAAGAGGATGTAAAAAAAATTAATATCGTTTGAAACAGATGCTTCGGTAGGAGTTATCCTGAGATATATTGTCTATATATATAAAAATTAATCGCTGTTCGTTAGTCTCGCTAAAACTCGAGAACGGGTGGAGCCATTTGGCTAATTTTGGTATTGAATTATTTGTGGAAGTCATTCATTTTCTTATACATAAAAATGGCCGGGGACAACAATTGACAATTCTACCAGGGTGACTTATATTGACAGCCCGCGTTATTCCTATGCATGTCAAGCCGATACGAAGTTCGGGGGGTCCACTAGTTATCTATAAATTGTAAGTATATTATCTTTTTAAAGTGAATATATTGTTGTTGCCGTTATCAATATCGAGCTAAAACGAGCAGTAAAATCACATTTGTTGTATGGGAGCCCCCCTTAAATATATATATATTAAACTGTTTTAGGTATTAGCTGTTATAGCGGCAACAGAAATACATCATCTGTGAAAATTTCAACTGTTTATCTACCACGGTTCATGAGATACAGCCTGGTGACAGACAGACAGTGGCGCTTTAGTAATAGGGTGCCGTTTTACCTTTTGAGTACGGAACCCTAAAAAGGGGATATTTAAGGGGACATACATTACACAATCCTTAAAAAGTAACAAAAAATCGAATATAACAATTTGAAATACATAGGCACAAATAGGAAATAAATAAAAAAAAATTTAATTAAAATTAGATTTAGACCTAATGAGGGGATTTCACGGCTATGTTTGTATAACTGCTAACAGATGGCGTTGCTCTGTCATGCTCTGATTGACAAAGGAAAGTGAATTGTCAATATTATTTTTGAGATAAGGGGCCGTTCAAGTATTACGTAAGCAGATTTATTACAATTATTTACCCCCCCCCCCCCCCCCCCCCTGTGAGCAAAGCCTAAACTTTATATTCATTTTAACAAACTTTATTGACACGGTATTCAAATTCAACCTAAAAAAGAAACGAATATTATAATTTTAAGTAATGTTACGCCGAGGCTGTTACAGAATAAGTAATAGTTGGCTATTCTCGAAGTTATACCTACTGTGTCACAGAATAGGTAATACTTGGCATGGAATGACTTACATACCACGTTTTTACCTACCGTTGCACAGATTAAGAAATAGTAGACAATCGGAATACCTATACTTTTCTAGATACTAGTGGAAGGTTCTGGAAATAATGCTCGGTATAAATTGGCGCTGTTATAGCTTAGGATAATGGATCGAAGTCGCGTCTAAACACAGAGCACCATAAACATAAATCTGTGCCATCTTCATTGGATTATGGCTATTTTTTATTGCTCTGTTATATTTGCTCTGTTAGTTTCCCTTATAAAACTAAATATAACAAAACGCAAATGACAGCTAAACGTAATTTTGTCTATGGTTAAGTATGGTTGTAAATATATACCTAGTCAGGTCATAAATTCTGTCACATGTTTAATATAAAATAATTGAAACAAGTTTATTCATTATGTAACCATTTATATACCAAAATGAACTTAACAAAACATAGATTCTTATGACACTAAAGTTTATTCAAAATGACCTCCGTGATTTTGAATACAGGCCTTCAATCTGCGCGGCCAGTCGTCTTATCGCAGCACGAACGAGGTCCATGTCAATATCGGCGGCTGCCTTAATCAAGGATGTCTTGAGTGACTCCAAATTGGGATGAGGCTTTGAGCACGCCTTTTCCTCCAAGTGTTGCCATATCTTGTAATCTAACGGATTCAAATCTGGACTGGAGGAGGGCCAGTTTTCGTGCCCGATGAAGTCGATTTCACGCGCCGCCAGCCAGTCTTGTGTGCTCTTCGCTATAGAGCGAAGGAGCTCATAGGAGCTGGCGCCGAATCTTGTTGGAATACCCAGTGCCTGTTATTGAACATGGTATGAGAAACAGGTTCCACAAGGTTCGTCAGGACTGTATTTTGATACACAACTGCATTCGTTTTTACACCTCTCTCACAAAAATGTACCTCTTGTTAAGCCCCAATAAGAAACTCCCAACCATACTATGAGCGAAGATGGAAAATGACCTCGTTGGACACGCGGAATACGGTTGCTCGCTTCTTCACTACTGTGTGCGTACACCTTATCATTTTGTTTGTTGTAGCTCTCTTCTACGGTAAAAATTTTTTCATCCGAAAAAAGAATTTCCCGATATTTTTTTCCCGCGTACCGCTTCAACAAAGCGCGGCATCTCTTCAGTCTCAGGTCCATTAGACGAGCATTCAAACGATGTCCTGTTTTTCTTCGATATGCCCGAAGCCCTAAGTCTTCATTTAACACCCTTTTCACCGTGGTTCTGCTTAACCCCATCTGAAGGGCCAACAGTTTCTGCTTACGTTTGGGATTTCTTTGAATTCGCGCCTTCACAGCTTTTATCACTGCTGGAGTCCTAACAGACCGAGGGCAACCACTTCTTGGCCTGTCATCTACACTAGAGTCTTTATTGTATCGTTTGATGGTGCGATAAACGAATCTTTTGGTTATATTCACATTTTTTAGTATGTCAAAAATTTGAATTGGTGCGTAACCGCAACGATGCAACGTTGCGATGCAATAACTGCAACACGGTCTTCTTTAAGCGTCCTTTCCATATTTAAAAATGAGTAAAATTCTAAAAAGTATACAATTTTATTTTCATGAACAATTCGAAATTCGAATTCTATAAACTTTTTTGTGGCCAGCATTCTAAAAGAAAAGTTTTTACTGTGTGATAATACTTATGACCTGACTAGGTATATATTCTATATATATTATTATATTTATATATTATTATATTTATATATACAGGTAGTTTTTTCTAAGTGTGCACAAATTTGCACAGGAGGTTCAGACTCTGTAGTATATGCGATAATTGAAATTAAAACAATGATTTATTTTCAAAAAAAATACCATTTTATTCCTTAAAACACAGAACTCGTTGACAATGCGAAAATCATTCATTAAATTGGGTGCGTCGTCAGTGAGTTTTGTTATTTATGAATGACCGCGCGCAGAATGAAAAGAGTGTCCATAAATCACGCACTTTTTTAAGTATTTTCAAATGAAAGTAATTAACTAATTAAGAATTAAATTAAATATTTGACTTTTTATAAATAACATTATTTATGTCTAGGAATGTTATAAAAAACATTGTGCACACTTAGAAAAAACTCCCTGTATATATTACATAAAAAATCGGGTTAGTAATGATGGCCAGCGACAACAATTGACAATTCTACCAGGTACTATTGACAGCCCGCGTTATATGCATGTCAAGGCGGTACGAAGTTCGGCGGGTCGACTAGTATTATCATAGATACTTACAATGGATCTAACATTAATAATTTGAGACTTTTATTTCACACAAAAACCTAGTCAGGTAAGTCGGTGATTTTTACAGTTCTTCCTTCATCATTTATTTATTTATTTCTAGGAAAACCAACAGCTGATAAACTTATACAAATAACAGGTTGTTTAACAGATAGCCAATTACAGGTTTTCACGTTTATACAACATTATAGAAACAGAAAAATGTGAACAACCATTCGACATCTCATATTACAGATGCAATTAAGAATAAAATATGGAGCAAAATAGTACCTATACTATTATTATATTAAATATACTTTTATTAACCACTAAAGAATTCACGATTCCACCGCTGTCGAATCGAACTGACGCTCATGCAAAGGTCACAGTCCGTGCGCTTACACAGCTTATTGAAATTGTCACTTGCTCGCCACAAAAATGAGTTTTGCCTGTAATTTGTACCAACGATGGGTAAATCTATAGGAGGAGTGAACCTAGTTTGTTTAAATGGAACATTAATTCTAATTTTATTTAATAATGTCAGGACAGTTTATGACATTAGAGGTTATTTTTATTAAAAACGACAAATCAGCTATTTCACGCCGCTTAACCAAGGGCAGGAGATGGAATTTTTTGCATAGTTCTGTATAATTGGAAGATGAAAATGGAATTTTGAGACGAAAACTTAGGTATTTAATGAGTTTAATTTGAATAAGTTCAATTCTAGTTATATATTTCTCATACCGTGGATTCCAAACCTGTGATGAATGCTTGCTTCTAACGAATGTACAGTAAAGGATCTTGAAAGAATGAAAGAATCATGGGAAATTAAAATCAGTCAACATTTCAAGTCTCCTTTAGTGTTAATTTGTTATGTGAAATATTATGTCAGATATTTTATATAAGTACTTAATTGAAACTATTTTAATGTAAAAAAATATATGAATAATATAGGGATTGCATCGAAATTGATAATTAAAACTATAAATGATTAATTGAAGTAAAACTTCTTTATTACGCACGCTTGAATAGGGGAGTAAGCTGGTGAATGCGTTACGAAAAGTGCAAACGGAAGTTGAGAGGGAGATACCTATATAAGTTAGTAAAGTTAGAAAGAGATGGAGTTACGTTTCGTATATTACTGTAGGAGTTCTTTCTCTCTTCCTCTCATAGCCAGTGCATGAAATTTATATATATCTCAGTCAGTAGTTCGTTTGATTATTTTTACTTAATATTAATTTTATAAAACAATATTTAGAAAAAGAAGTTTTACTTCAGTCCTGTTGCACACTCATTTTTTTCCAGACCAGACTTCAGGATCACCACGAATTGCAATGGTTAAGAACCCCACCACTCACCTCAGTCGCTTCGCCGCTCTAGATAGAAGTGTGGATGGCCGCAGGCACCAACTGAGAACGTTGTAGCCTCTCTTGGCCACCCACACTTTCATCTTCGCTCTTTAGGTAAAGGCTTAATATTATAGTGCCTATTATAACTGTGTGTTACACTGATTGTAATATAAATGATTACTTACTGTTTATTCAGAATAATATCATCCAGTTCTCTGATGTAGTAGTTAGGGTGGTCCTCTAATATGTCCAGCTTGGACAACATTGTCTGGTCAACTTCATAAACCTCTCCTGAAATTATAATTTCTTTTTATTTATTTTGTAATAAACAAGCAGAGTAACATTAATTTAAAACACACATCCCGAATCCCATTAACTGATTTCAGAGGTGGGTTTTTAAATCGTTAACTTGAATATTTATACGGTAATCGATACATTTCCAAAAAAAAAAAAACAGTTTTTGATGTAAATCGGCGACGCCTTTGCGACGATACCGCTTTGTCAGTTTAACAGGTACTATATGATGAATGAATATGATTTGTTTTACCAATTTTATACAGGCTAACTCATTGATATTTTGGACTTGATATTAAATGTTAGAATATTTTTAATTTTCTGAGTAAGTAATGAATTTGAAAAAACCTATTTTCTAACAATACTAGCCGTTAGCCTTATCTGTGTTTTCATTTAATATAGTACACACGGCTACACATCAAGCTATACATTGCCAGTATAAGCTGACCTCGCATTGTGTAGGCTTTTCGTAGAATGAGTGGTCAGCTTATGCTGGAAAATTATAGCTTGATGTGCAGCCGTGTGTACATGACAAAACACATAGTATATCAATATCAGTGTCACATGAATCTACTTTTGTATCTAGGTATTAAAGTTACGTTAGTAATGCACATTTATATTTACGCTCTAGTTTCATCTTGTACCGCCCGGTTAGTAGTAGTCATATGAACTTAGCCTTAAATAAGGATAGTTAATTACATACCCCAGCATGAGTTAGCTGTTCAAAATCGAAGATATAAAGGTGCTGTAACACACTGTAACTCTGTTATGAGTAGGGGTCGGCGTAGGTAGTGCTATTTTGGGTCAATGAACCTGAATGATAAGTTAATATGGATATGCCCCAGGATTTATTCCCAAATTCCCAGTAATATTTTTCTAAATGTTGATGTAAATGTAAATGTGTGCGTATAGTGAAACCGAGTCCTCACCTCACCCGCGATAAGCTACAAAAGCGTGAGGGAAAGGGATGACTTTAGTGACCAATACAACATGTATTTGCATAAAGCTTAATAGTTTATTTACCCTGGTAAATAAAATAAAAATATATTTCCCGGGATTAAGAAGGCATATCCATGTTAAGTTAAGGGTTACTGATGCCCGTGAATAGCACTACCTATGCCGATCAGTACTTATAAGTCATGTCCTAACACTTAAAGATCTAAGTGGAATCCAAATACAGGTCTTCTATAGTTTATCTTAATGCTAAATTGTTAGTTGGGTGGGCTGTTTTCTGGAAACTTCTAGACATCATTCTGATCCAAAATACCTCAGTGACTTTGTAATTCTAATTCTAGGGTGGGGGGAATAAAAGATCTGCACTGATGTCCCACATTGGAGTGTATTGTGCATTACCCCCCTTCTAAACTGACCCCAGCCATCCCAACTCCATGAAGTAACGGAGTAGGACTTTGGGTTGGTGGCAGCAGCTTTCCAGGGTCCCCGTGGATGTTGAAGTAGTAGCGGTGCTGGTGGAAGATGAGGATACGATGACCTCTTTCATACCCGTTCTCAGTCTGGAGTCTTTTGTGGCAGTGCAGTGAAGTAGGTATCAAGTGCTCCAGTCTCTTCTTCCCGAGGGCATCCACGACAAAGTCCACCAATCTAATTCATAATGGGATAAAGTGTTTATGTACCTTTAACAATACTGCCTTTACCGGGACTGTAAAGCAGGAATGGAATGTTATATTTAGTTGCGATGATCAATGGATATTTATTCTTGGTTGTACCCTCGCCTAGGAACTTGCCGATGCCATTGCTGGGGTCTGTGAGCCAGTGGTGGTTCGGCTCATTGCGTTTTAGCGTACCGTACACAAATACTTTGTGAGACATCTGGAAAAAATCATTACAATCAGTTATTTGGGTGAATTCACCAAAATATACCATAAATAAGCGATTTCTGTACTTTGTGTGATGCTGTACTTCAGAAAGACATGTTTATGGTGAAGTTTACCCAGTAGAGAACACAAAGAAATGCATAAATAGCAACAATTTACTAAAAAATTAATAATAAATTTAAGAAAACCGCCAGATTCAAAAAGGTACCTAGATACTTACGTTTCTGCTTGATAAAAAAATGCATCTGAATACAAATAAATGTGATAAACTGTGTATCATTAATACAACAATCAGATACAGCTCATTTTGTGAGAAAACCACTATGAAAATACGTCGCTTGACATTTGACAAATAAATTAGAAACCAACACCTAAAAAACAAAGAAAGAAACAGGGTTGGATTCAGTCAGACTCATATCCTCCCAAAATTATTGTACCTACGTAAGTTAAAATTAAACTAACTAGTCTAAAATTATACTAGGTACGTTCCGTTTTTCGCAGTGTTTTGTACTGCTCAGAGGACTTAATTTAACGAATGAGCTAAAAAAAACGAGTGTGCTTCAGACCACACGACTGAAGTAAACCTTCTTTAGCTCCATCTTTATGTAGGTATGTATATATGAAATAATGTTTTATGGAAATGTCAACCTTATTTCGAGGCGCATACAGTAAGTACATAAGTTATTTTTTGCTGCTGCTGCCTGCCATCTGTTGTGGAATAGCTGAACTTTTTCATAAATCGACGCTGGTAGATTCAAAATACGAAACATCGTAAATACTTTTTTTATCTATAACAAAATGAACTCTATTATACGACATGAAGTAGTGTTTTGTTTTGTTTTGCAGTTGGTATAATTTAGGCGAATTTGGGATAGGAGATATGCGACAAATCAAATGACTATGAGAGAAAGAGAGAAAGAAAATGTGTGCTCACACCTCTCTTCCTTGCTCCTACAGTAACATACGAAACGTAATTCTCTCTTTTTCTATTTCTTCAATTTCCGTTCGTATTTTTCGTAACGCATTCACCAGCTTATTCCCCAAGTCAAGCGTGCGTAAAGAAGTTTTACTTCAAACATTTACCCAAAAATGCCCTACGTAGCTTTGTCATTAACTCGTACATAGCTGTACGAGTGTACGAGGTCAAACAAAAACCATTAATACAAGTCAGTCGACCTGAAGATTAATTTATGGTATCTTCTCGTAGTATACTGGCATTACAATACTACCTATCATGAACTAGCCAAAAATGGTACATTACTAAGATTAAATTATGAAATCCAACTCTGGAAAGAATGAACTAGACAGACACACATAGAAAGAAACACTGAAACATACACAGCGCAAACAAACCATCATTGTCATTACTATTTACAGTAGGTATTTGATATGACAGTTTTGAGTTGAAGTTGAAGTTTGGATTTATAAGATACGTTTGTCAAAGGTTACATGACAACAAGGCTACACAAACAAAATGTATGATTGCTTCATCTCAAAAATTACAGTAATTTTGACGTGATAACGTCTTATAAATCGATGAACGCTGGCTGCACGCACGAAAAAGTGTCACGTTTCGCCTGAGCCGAGCATGCAAGCGAGAGCGCGGAGCAAGCGACGTTCGGCTTGTGACGCATCTATCTCTCTTCCACTCGTTATCACGTAAAATTACTGTCCGTAAACCGACTTTACATACAACCATTTTTTTTTTCATTCGCATGATCGCGCCGACAATTGCCACCACGCTCACCTTAGTGCCATTGCTCCACTGCACGCACGGCCACCATTTATACTCCCTGGCGTCCATTACCCCGGGAGTTCTTGTGTTCACCATTCTCTCCATATGGCGTCAGAGATACACAAGCCATAAGAACACCAACGTTAGCAAAGACATCGGCCACGTAACGTCTAGTCTCAGAGGCCAAACTGCAAGCCAGGATGGCACTCCGGACAACACCCTGTGACTCAGTGATAGTCATCTCTGACGCTGAAGTCAGGGTTAAGCACGAAAGTCCGACTCTTACCTACACTTGTAAACTACAATGGTCGAAGTGTTGAAGACCCATGATGATAGATAAGCAAACTGAGGCAACTTCAGTTCATTGTTCACTTTGTTCAGCTTCATGCAAGTTTTTTTTTAATTAGTCGGATATTTGCGCAATCGCGAGTGGTTGTGTTAGTGTGAAATAAAACCCATTTTTATTTCGTTGTAATCATGTATTACAATCGTATGTGACTGTGGATTTCGTTAAGTGGAACCGTTATTAATAATTTGTTGTAATATTACATCAAAATCTTTCAAGATGAGGTTAGCCGGAGCTATTTTTTCTAACGTTACCAAAATGTTGGATTTCTACTCCCAGTTCAACCCTTCGCCCCTGTCTATCAAACAATTCATTGACTTCGGTAAGTTTAGTTATTACAAATAATTATTCATAGGTACCTACCATTTTCATAATGTTATTTTTAATGTCTATTTCAATCTTTTATTTTATTTTATTATTTTCTGTTATATTTTGTCGGTACATACTGTACTGTTGTCCTAAATAAATGTCTTTTTACTATATATGTAAGCAAGTTCTGCAAGTTTTCGCACCGAATGCGATCTTTTTGAACAAGTTTTTGTTTTGATTAACTTACTAGCAAATCCAGCAATTACAACGTACTTAATTAGGTAACCGGCCCTACGTAATTTTAGGGTGATGTACATAAAACTTCAATGAATAGACATACTTCAATGATGACAGTTTTTTGGTACCTACAACCGTAGTAGTAGGTATTTACGAAATAGTTAAGAAGGAAAGCTAAAAATGATTATGTTTATGACCATGAATAATTCAATGAAATCTATCATTCTGTCTTACCTCAATGTGCCCTAAGGTCTATGTAGGAATGTATTATTGATCAAACGAAGCGAGATTTCTAAATCAACTTGGGCAAATCGGCGTTGTATGTATGTATGTTTGTTTGTCCGAGGATAACTATCGAAGCGTTTATCCGATCATCGTAAAATTTGGTATATAGGTAGGTAGCGATGGCACAATTTTGGTGTGACGTCTAATAAAAGGTCTTTAGTATGTTCATTTCGACCCCATTTTGATTTTTAGTTTAAACTTTGTAGTTTTTAAGTTAATAGCCATAATAAAACTGAACTTTGCCAAAATTCACAGGGTACACCAGTGACCCCACAGTGCTGAAATTTGGTATATGTGTAGCTTTAGTAACACAAATATAGGCAAAAGTCTGAAATCCAGAATCAACTTCAAATAGTACCACATAAAATGTAACCAATTTATATGAACTCCCGTAACCTGTAATTTGAATGAAACTGTAGGTCAAGTTAATTGGTTCCTTATTTCGTGGCACTATTTTATTAGTCAAAGATTAAGGCCGGCTTGCAGAACGATCCCTAAACGTATTTGGCTACTAAACATGTTTAAATTGTACGTATTTGTATGATTGTAGAACTCTTTTAATCATATTTAGCCACTAAATACGTTTAGGCATCATTGCGAGTCGCCCTAAGAATATTTTTTTTTGTTTTGGGACACTCGATAGATCTCTGTTTGGAGCGAACCACTAGTAATAAAGGTCTTCAAGTTTACTCGCCTGCATCGGCCAGTCTAAAAATTCGATTTCAAGTTTGTCTATTAGCTCATAAAGCTACAAACTTAATCTTATGCACCGCACTCCGTATCTTCGGAAGTTTCTCTCCATCCAAAGGTTGCCTGGAAGAGATCGCTTTTAGCGATCAGGCTGCCTTATTTATTCTAGCCTAGTATTTGTTTTTTTTTATTATTTCTGTTTGTGTGGCAATTTTAATAAAGAGATCTATCTATCTTACACAATATAAGAGACCTACAGAGATCAGAATGTTTTTTGCCAGAATATAGGTAGGTACTTATAATTCGATGTTACATTTAGTTGATCCTTAGATTATTCTACCATCAGATGGTGTGGAAATATAAATCTATACTAATATGATAAAGAGGAAAGATTTGTATTTTTGTGTGTAGGTTTGTAATGAATAAACTCAAAAACTACTGTGCCAATTTCAAAAATTCTTTCACCATTGGAAAGTATTCACCTTAGTGAGATAGGCTATATTTATTGCTAGAAAAGATTAGGGATCCTTACTAAAACTTAAGTAACGTAACCCAAGGTGTAAAAAAGTGCTCTAAAACATCTCTCGTCGCATGCGCTGCAGAAACTATTGATGCTAGAACAAAAGTATGTTCTACAATATTATAGAACATATCAATATCTACAAAAAACTTCGTAATATTATAAAGAGGAAAGATTTGTTTGTTTTTTGAGACCGATTTAAAAAATTCTTTCACTGTTGGGAAGCTACACTATCTCCGGGTAACACAGGCTACTTTTTAACCAACTGCAGAGGGTAATGTTTTTTTATTAAAACTACGCGTGCTAAGCTGCGGATTGGTCAGCTAGTTATTAGGTATATGAATTAAATTTTAATTGTGTGAATGCAATACTTATACTTCTTCTTCGTGTCGATAATATGGTTTATATGGATAATAATGTTGTTTTGGGCACTGCAACATTGTTATCTGTGGCGGTACAAGTATCCTTCAGGATGCAAGAATTAGGGCATAATAGGCTGATATTATATGAATAGGGCAAATGGTTACAACTAATGGTTATACCTGCCTTTGTACTTACCTGACTGTATAATGCATAATGTACATACAACGCGGTCACATTAACTCGGCGCATCGCTGGAATGCGGGTACCCGCCCGCTTCCCCCCGCATTCCCCTTTTCTCGCCCGGCAAATGTCAGTACGGTCAGCAAATATGAGAAAAAGGGAATTTTATCCAATAATAAAAAAGGCAAAGCAGCCGAAAAGAGCAGGTTTTTGTTCCACACCGTACTTGAGCGCCAAAATGACGTCACATGGTGAAGCGTCTAGTTAATGTGACCGCGTTGTACCTGCTTCTCTCAGCTTTGTGTTAGGTGTGCAAGTAAATGAATGTCTTTTAAATAAATAAATAAATTATTATACTAAATATTTATTTTACAAATACTTTAATATGATTATTTATATGTTTATTTTTAGGGTACCGTAGCCAAATGGCAAAAAACGGAACCCTTATGGATTCGTCTTGTCGTCTGTCTGTCACAGCCACCTTTTTCCGAAACTATAAGAACTATACTGTTGAAACTTGGTAAGTAGACGTAATCTGTGAACCGCATTAAGATTTTCACACAAAAATAAAAAAAAATTTTTGAAGGTTCCCCATACATTAAATTTTTTTTTCATCAAATCCATACGTGTTGGGTATCTATGGATAGATTTTCAAAAATGATATTGAGGTTTCTAATATAATTTTTTTCTAAACCGAATAGTAAAATGTGTCGTCGTCCCCCCCCGCCCCTGTAATGTAAATTACCATGCAAACTTCCACCGAAATTTGGTTTGAACGAGATCTAGTAAGTGGTTATTTTAATAGGTCATAAATCGTAAACCTCAATTTACCTTTCATTCAATAAACTCAAATATAAAAAAGTTACAACAAACTACAAGAACTTTTATATTATGTTACTTGCTGCTACGGAACCCTTCATGGGCGAGTCCGACTCGCACTTGGCCGCTTTTTTATTTTCATATTTAATATTCATATTTATTTATTCCATTACGTCAGCTTCATTACATAAAAAATGTTAGGAAAACATTTACCTAACTAATATTTTAATAATACAATAATATTTTAGTTGCGGCTGTATACTGGCCTTGTCAAAAGAACATTAAAATAATAAAATAAAATAAGTTCATTAAAGCGGCTGTAAAGAGGCCTTGTCAATAAATAAATCTAAACTTAAAACTATATCATGTCAAGTGGTTGCATTTTACGCGGCGGAAATGCGAATGTTGAGATGGATGTGTGGGGTAACGAAAATGGATAAGATAAGGAATGAGTATTGGTATTAGAGGAAGTTTAAGGCGGGCTTGTTTCGGAACTTTAGGTATTTTACGCTACCTCAGGCCCCGCCAATCTAAACGTATCTGCACTCCACTAATTTGAAACGCGGGGGAATTGTTGGGAGACGAACGGCGTGCATCAGACCTCGAAGACGTCTCAACGGGCACTGGCCACCCGGCGCGAGCGCCTGAACGAGTAGATTTTGATAGTTTTCTTTCACAGAGATTCAGTAATAACTAAAATTACATATTGTTTTTTCACAATTCCTTAGTCAATAATAAGCTCTATCTTTTGGTATAAATTTGACATGATTTCAAGAAGAACCCTCTTAGTATCGACCGTTTAAATATCAATTTAGTGTCAACTTTATGATTTTTTTTATCGAAATAAGTATTATTATTCGCGTTTCTATCTTCACAAAGCTGTATATTATATGTTAAATTTTAATAAAATATGTTTTTTTGTGCATATTTTACATTTCAGTACAGATACAGTTGTTAAAAAAACCTAAAAGTCGTCACCCTTCAAACTTCCCCGCCTTAAAAGTAGCGCCAGTGATAGAAAAATAAAGGAGTAAGAAGCTTGCGTGGTATGGGCATGTCATGCGGAGGGAAGAAAATCATGTGACTAAAAGAGTGTTAGATATGAGTGTGGATGGGTATAGAAGTAGAGGAAGGCCGAAGAAGAGATGGATGGACTGTGTGAAGAATGATATGGGTAGGAAGGAAGTGACAACTGAGATGACGGCTGATAGAAAGATGTGGAGGAGGAATACATGTTGTGCCGACCCCACGTAATGTGTGGAAAGAGCAGGAAGAAGAGGTTTACTTTACAAATCAGGTATCTTCTTAGTCTGGATCTGTACTGTAACATAGGCATTACCGGGGCCGAAGCCAATAGAAATATACCTGTTTAAGTTGATTACAATTAATGAGAGAGATGGGAGTGAGACAGATGATCATCATCATCATCCGCAGCCCGACGTCACCCACTGCTGGGTATAGGCCTCCCCAAGTTTGTGCCATCCGCCAGTCTCATCCGCGAGTCTAACGATGTCGTCCACCCATCTCGCTGGTGGCTCCGCTACATATGATACCATTGTAAAAATGTTTACAGTTCAGGCTATAGCAAGAGTAATGGTTACAAAATGGATGCTAGCTAGGCTGTAGTACTGCTGTTGTGGTAGGTACTGCTGGTGTGTTACCTATCGCTCTAAACAAAAAACCATGCATACACATCTCTTGAAGGTTTCACCAACGCTAGTGTAAGTAGGTAGTTGATTGTAGTCGCTCATAGATTGCGCTCCGGGCATATACCTTTAAACAGCTTTACATTTTTGATGAAAAAGATAGATTCCTAATTGTTATACTTGTGGGGTGGTGGAGGATGTATACCACATTATAACGGAGTGTGTCCGGAGTCAATCTATGCGAGAGGAGTTGTACAGAGCGCTGAAAGTGAACCAGATCGATGTGGGCCTGTTTCAGAGTGTGTTATCTGACTCGGCTAACATGCTCTACCGGTCCACATACGACCTGCTGAAGGAGGATGCTTTGTAGTGGTTTATTACAGTACAGTAGTTGTAGACAGTTTTGGAACTGACATCGCCGTCAAGAACGACGCAAGTTCCCTAAAAATAGATCTCTTGAAGGCGTCCGCGTTGAAGCCCAACAGAAAAACTTCGGTGGAATATCATTCCTAATCTTGGATTTTGATATAGGTAATCTAATGAGACTAAATGAATCAAAAGAGGTAGGTATGTCAGAATCTTCTTTCTCACTTCACGTAGGTAACCTAATTAATCATGCTTTGTACACTTGCTTAGAAATCCTGTCAAATTGAACAACTAAATTGCTGTAATTTGGTTTCTCATTATTCGATTAGTCAGTGTTGTGTACTTCGATCAACAATACACCGATGTATTGTGGATGGAAGGTTGTGTAACATTTATTCAGCCCACTTCCACGCAGCTGGGTATCGCCTCTTTAGGGTTCCGTACCCAAAGGGTCAAACGGGACCCTATTACTAAGACTCCGCTGTCTGTCCGTCTGTCACCAGGCTGTATCTCATGAACCGTGATAGTTAGACAGTTGAATGTTTCACAGATGATGTATTTCTGTTGCCGCTATAACAACTAACACTAAAAACAGAATAAAATAAATATTTAAGGGGGCTCCCATACAGCAAACGTGATTTTTTTTGCTTGTTTTTGCTCGATATTGATAAGGGCAACAGGTAGACGCTTAAAATATTCACAGAATATTAAGTTATATTATTCACTTTAAAAATAAATAATTAAATTAAATTAAAATTAATATTTAAGGGATTCTTTCCGCGGCCTCCTTCTAGGATATCGCCTCACAGAAGGTGACTGTGACATCCCAAGCCTCGACTATGCTCGGCAGCGAGAGAAGCTTGGTATCGCTCAAGTCGGTCAAGCACCTTCTCACAACTTCACGCTTCTGTATCCTTCTTCTGTTACTTTTGTACTATCCTTATTATTATGGTATAAAGTTCTCGTGAAATACTATTTGTACTAAAAACGGGATATTTACCATGATTTGTGAGTATTTGAGTATCCCGATATTTCGGCAAAGTTGCATGCGCCATGATCACGGGTAAACTGAAGTCTTTGCGAGTAGGTAGTTATTGGCAGATATAACGATCTTGGTCAAAGACTGGTTCAAGAGGCAATTGAGATTGCCAAACACAAGAATTTCAATCGTGAAGATGGTTTTCAATTGTCTGGAGCCTGGAATCCTGTGGTGAGAATGTGTAAGAACCGAAGAAGTGAAGTGTCAATTACGCGTCCTGATACCGTGAGTGTGGTGTGTCGGAATCGAGTTATGATCGAGAATGAAGCCGGTGGTAGTAATAGAATTAGCGAATTAATTCCTAGCAAGAGACTAAGAAAGAGGGTAGATCGTTATATCTGCCAATAACTACCTACTCGCAAAGACTTCAGTTTACCCGTGATCATGGCGCATGCAACTGCGCCGAAATATCGGGATACTCAAATACTCACAAATCATGGTAAATATCCCGTTTTTAATACAAATAGTGTTCATAACCATGATAGTTTCAAAAGTTTTCTCGTGAAATGCAGTCAATCCTAAGGTTGTCTGGAAGAGACTTTCCGCGTGTTGCTATTTGTTTATTATAGATTGATAATTCTTTATTGTTACACCAAATTAAAATAACTTGGTGGGTGGTACAATGGGCGGTCTTATCGCTCAAAGCGATCTCTTCCAGGCAACCGTTGGATGGACTATATTTATGTTGCGTTATCTAAGTACTTAATATTAAATAAATAAATAAAATAAATATTTTTAAACATTACACACAAGGCCACAGCGCTATCTAGCCCCAAACTAAGCAGAGCTTGTACTATGGGAACCAGATAACTGATAGAATACTTATATACATTTTTTTTTGTAAATACATACTAGAGAAACAACCAGACACGGAACAAATATCTGTAAAACATGCAAATATTTGTTCCGAGGCGGCAATCGAACCCGAACGAACGTATTATAAATTCACTATTACCTACTCTGTCTGTCTGTTTGTTGTATCACTACGACTCTTTGTACTACGATTATAGCTGGACCGTGATTGAGACATAGCCTACTTTTAAACCGACTTCCGCAGGAAGTTTTTATTGACAAACCACTCATTCAAGGCCGCGGGATGGTCAGCTAAGATACATATTTAATGGAAGTAATGTTAAAGAAATTGAGACAGCATTGTTTCTGCCTACTTCTCTGGGTATTATAAATACTATTCTATATACATATATAAAGAAAGAAAAAGAAAGATAATACTAGTATTTTTCAAACTATCTCGATCACTGTACATAATTATTGATTAAAACGGGTATTTATCGCGTATGTACCTACCTTTTTTATTTGTTATCCCAACGTTTCGGCTGTGTTGAAACAGTCATGACATGACAGAGTCAACCCTAGATCATGACTGTTTGCAACACAGCCGAAACGTCGGAATAACAAATAAAAAAGGTACATACGCGATAAATGCCCGTTTTAATCAAAGATTAAAACTATTATTTGTTCCCACAGAAAGTTTACAAAATCTAATGAGGTTTTTTTTTACTAGCCCGCACTGTCCCACTGCTGGGCAAAGGCCTCCCCCTCCTTCCACTTATCACGTTCTAGAGTCAGATACCGCCAGTCTCTTTGGAAGACGTCCAAGTCGTCGCTCCAGCGCTTTCTAGGCCTTTCTCGGCGTAATAAGGATAATTAAAAATATAAAAAATTACAGTCTTTTTCAATAGTCACCTGTGACACAGTTTATTTTAGTAGTCTTTATTAGAAGTAAGTTTGCTTTTTGTTTTCACTGCTAAATAGAAATATTCAAGTTTTGGTGTGACGTCACTTGATGTACATATTTACTAGGGAATGCAATCCCGATCTCGTGTAATTTTTCGGGATCAATCCCGACGCATCATATGACGAGATCCCGTTCGAGATTGACGGGATTGGGCGGTAGTGGTCAGCGACGCTACACACGTCCACTCGGGGCGCAAGCGGCGCGCTGACTGACGGCCGCGAGCGGCAGGAACGCCAAACAGCGTTAGAAAACTATTCCGACTATTTCCGAATATTAGCGACAGGTGACGATAATTATTTAGTTGGTAAGATTAAAGAATAAAGATTCTTATTTTCTTTCGAGTAATATGTTATTTTAGTTAACCTCACTATCACAAACAGGCAGTTATTAGCTTTTTCAGTCATCCGAATTTAACATTTTTTTTAAACTAGACGGGATCCCGAAAGTAGAAAAATAGGGAATGCAATCACGACTCGAGATTGCAAATTCGAGATCCCGCGGGATTAGAAATATCAATCCCGCGGGATCTCGAATTTGCAATCTCGAGTCGTGATTGCATTCCCTAATATTTACGTTCTATGAACCTGTCATATATAGATAGATAGATAGAAAACGCTTTATTGTATACCACACTTAAATTAACAAATCATAAATTAAAACACTTAAAACTAGACACGCGATAGTACAATTGACGGTCTTATCGCTAAATGCGAGCTCTTCCAGACAACCTTTGGATGGACTGGATTTTACGAAAACGTTAAAGGGCGGTAGCTTTATAACATAAGCTTTTTATTTAATTGTAGGTATACTTACATAAGCAAAACAGAATAAAAAGATACCAGGGTAGGTAATATTAATATAAATATTATACATAAACATTCTATGATATTAAATATACTAACAATAAATAAAATATGAAACAGCTGTAATACAAACAGTAACAACGACATATATGATAACAAAATAAGATTGCTCAGCTCTCTGATGCAGACAAATAGTACTTAAACAATAGCGTTTCAAAGATAGAAAGGGATTTGGCAGATCTAATAAAAGAAGGAAGAGAGTTCCATAAACGGATAGCTTGTACAGTAAAGGAGTTGTCATAAAAGTTAGAAGAGCGGATAGGAATTTAAGTTTCAAGGACTTAGAAGAGCGCAACGGCTGTCATCATAAGTGACTAGCTATTTGAAGAAGACTGCAGGGATTAGGTATGTCGGTAGGTTACCCCCCCCCCCCCCCCCCCCCCCCACACAGACATAATGATGGTGTTGCATGGGGACATGGGGTCAGGGCTTATTATTTTTTTTGTTATCACCACTTGTTTTTGTGTCGCCCCTAGGTTATGGGGGCGTTTAAAGTTCACCACTAACTACTACAGCTGCTGAAAACTGTAGAATATTCTCAGCGGTGATAGCTGTTAGCTCCTCCGGGCTAAGAATGTGTTTGCCCAAATGAATGCTACGTTTACTCAATATCTAAAGGAGATTCTGCCGCCTATACAGAATCTGCAGGTTTGTGTATCGCATAGCCTTGAGCAGGCTCTGACTATAATGCGGAGATGGTTTCTGTTTAGCGCTAAGATTCGGCTTGTATACCGTCTATCAAAGGCTTTAATCAGTGATTTGGAACGGTTCATGCCTGAAGAATTGATCCAAAGTTTGGACGATTCCTCGAAGCAGAAGTTCATAAGGGTTCTTTGTGCCAGTCTTTTTGGTATACAACAGAACGGGCTCAGGGACCTGCCGTGTTCCATTTGCCCCAGCTCACACAGGGCCTAAGTGAGGACACGAACACTGGTGAACGAAGTACATATAATATATAAAGTAAGTACAGTGTAAACTCTATATAACGACACTCAAGGGACTGAGCATATTTTGACGTTATAGAGAGTTGTCGTTAAATGGGGAGAAGTAAAATCTGTATTAGAAAAAGAAAACGTTTATTTCTGATTTGTCTTGTTAAATAGTACCAACAATAAAAATCTGTTTTAATTTGAACGCTATTGCGTTTTACAGTTTATGTTTACAATTTGAAAGTTTGTGAGCCACTAAGAATATGACAACGTATAGATAAAATCCATCACTTCTACTAACAACAGTCTGCAGCTACACGTGCAAGCAATCCCATTTTGTATACAAAAGAACGGATTTCTTAGAAAGTTTGGTGTGTAAGATGCCAACAGTCGAGTTTATTATGGTCTAGGATAATAAAACGACAAAAGGATATACACAGCTGCGCAGTTTTACTAAATTGGCAACTTAAAAAGAACTTTTTATAACAAATTGTTGTCGTTATTGAGAGTGGGTGTAATGCTATACAGAGTGTACCATTGTATGCAAGACAAGCTAAACCAACCAAAGCCGAGTGATTTCGACGCTTTAGAGAGTTTGTCGTTAAAACGAGTGACGTTACATGGAGTTTACACTGTATATAAAGTAAGTATATGAAAACCCTATGTTACAACATATACTTAAAACAAGTAATAAAATAAGAGTGACTCATGTTTGCCTGACCTGGTTACGTAGTGTACTAACCAAGCCTTGTAATTTGATATCCAGCAGTTGCACCTTGCACATATACCTACCGCTACAATATAAATGTTGGGATAATATTCCACCACCACTTCGATATTTAAAGATTATCTTTAATAAAATGTTCTATAGTAGATTATTAAACGAGGGAGATAAAGCAGTGTCTTGCGTCACGTGCGCTATATTGAATCCCGAACGTAACGATGGATTACTAGAATCCTGAGTGCAGAGAGGGATATAAGCACGCCCAAGATGCAGACAGTTTTATCCACGAGAAGAAAACTCTACTTTTCACACTTTCTGCGAGACAATAAAAACCAAATCTAGGTTGGTGCGTTCTGTGTAGAGGTTAGTTTCATTTACGAATTAGTTCTTATTGTGTGGGTATCTTTGGTTCAAATGTTTATACAGATGAGGTTCCAAATTCAAATCACACTATGCCCGCGAGGGCATAATGAAATTCAGTACAACTTTACTCCCGGCTCAGCTGTCGGGATTTAATCCCCTGCTTTCGGTGAGGTTTACATCTATACTAGTATTATGAAGAGGAAATATTTGTTTGTTTGTATTGAATAGGCTCCAAAACTACTGGACCTATTTAAAATAAATCTTTCACTGTTGAGAAGCTACACTATCCCCCGGGTGACATAGGCTACTTTTTACCCAACTGCGTAGAAGGAGGGTAATGTTTTTTATTGAAAAACTACGCGTGCGAAGCTGCGGATTGGTCCGCTAGTGACGTATAATTTGTCATTGTTGAGTAGGTGCTGTGATAAATCCTTAATTATTAGTAAACAAAAAGCTGGGTTGTGTGGTGCGGAAGCATTAGTGCACCTTTCACGTGCTAGCCGACTGGGGTATTCTTATTTTCCAATGTTTTTAATTTAATTAACTATTTTCTGACTTTATTTTATTATCTCCTACTTACCCAATTATTTACGCATATTTTAATATTTTCTATTAACTATACTAATATTATAAAGAGGAAAAATTTGTATTTTTGTGTGTATGTTTGTAATGAATAAACTCAAAAACTACTGGACCGATTTCAAACATTCTTTCACCATTGGAAAGCTATTTTCACCCTGAGTGAAATAGGCTACTTTTTACCCAACTGCGCAGAAGGAAGGTAATGCTTTTTATTGAAAAACTACGCGTGCAAATCTGCGGATTGGTCAGCTAGTATATTATATTTTGACACAACATGACATGACAATCATATAATATTCTCACTTGACAACACAATATTTTCACAGGGTCTAAAATATATTTACGAGCTGACCCGGCGAACTTCGTACCGCCTTGACATGCATATGTCGCGGGCTGACAATTTACGTCGCCGGTAGAATTGTCAATCGGCCATCATTAGCTGCATCTATTTATTAGAAAATCAATTTCCTTCGTAATTTCTATTTTCGTGATTTTTTTTTCTGATATTTTAATAGTTATTCTGCTATTCGGGGCGGAGACAAATCCAACAAATCAAAGATCGTCAAAATGTTGTAACTAACCCAACTTTGTTATACTCATAAGAATAAGAATATTTTTTATAGTGGCTAAATGGAGCGGTCTCGAGTCGACATAATGTCAGCGCTTATTGCATAATGCTGAGTCGATTCGAAGCGAATGTAACTTGACTAAGCCCCCCGGTCATAATCTATCCGTGTACCAAATTTCATCGAAATCAGCTCAGCCGTTTAGTAGTGAACACGTAAGAAACAACTTGCAGTCGGCTCTTACGTTTTTTTTTATACTACTTATATGGCAAACGAGCATGCAGTCCACCAGATGTTAAGTGGCTATTGCATCCCATGGATATCCACATAGAATTCAAAACAAGCTATTATCTTGTCTTGATCTCTATGTGGATACGTTGCCATACTATAGGACTTAGCTGGTATGCCTATGTGCCAGTAATTACAGGAACATACCATTACCATCTAACCGGAACACAGCAGCACAAGTACTGCTATTTGGCGGCAGATAAAGAGAAGGCGGTGGTGCCCACTTCCTCGAGCCCGTTATGTTTTTAAATTTTCCCTTTAAACGATTTACTAACTATATGGAGTCACAAGTGGCGACATGTTAATCTATATTTCTAGTATTAAAATTAAGATTATAGATATTTTAATCGACTTCGCGCGAATCGTCGTACATCGAGCTATGGAGAGGGCTATGCTCGGGGTTTCTCTACGGGATCGAATCAGAAATGATGAGATACGTAGGAGAACTCAAGTCACCGACATAGCCCGACGGATTAGCACGTTGAAGTGGCAATGGGCAGGCCATATAGCGCGCAGAACAGATGGCCGATGGGGCCGGAAAGTTCTCGAGTGGAGGCCACGGACCGGCAAGCGCAGCGTAGGACGTCCACCTACAAGATGGGCAGACGACTTTGTAAGAACCGCAGGTCGGCGTTGGATGCAGGCCGCTTCCAACCGCAGTTCCTGGAGATCAATGAGGGAGGCCTTTGTCCAGTTGTGGACGTCCTACGGCTGATATGATGATGCTGATGACGAATTGACTTCAAAAAAGGATGAGGTTCTCAATTCGACTGTATTTTTTATGTTTGTTACCTCATCACTCCGTCATTTGTCAACCGATTTGAAAAAAAATCTTTTACTATTTGAAACGATATACGTTAAGATTGGTCCAGTAACGGAACGGAACGAAATCGGTTCAGTAGTTTGTTTTTTCTGTTATCTGTTATCTGAAGTCGGTTATTGTTTTTTTAAAGCCCAGCTGAATATAAAGGTATCTAGATTATTTCAGGTAACTTGTTTCTGGGCATTTTGTAATCTAGACGTAATAAAATGAATTCTCTGCCAAGAAATTCTGTAGTTTTCCTAAAGTATCACTAATTTAGATTTTAAACGTTCAATTAGATACAGTGATATAGTAAGATCTAGATTTAAACGGGGTTATGATAAAATAACTAACTTGCCCTGGCTTTGTACCGATATTTATTAACCGTCTTATCTGGGGTTATTAGCTAAGTGATGTGTGATGAAAACCTCGGGGCCAATTCACGTAATATATATTTTTTTATGTATTATAGGCTTGTATACAATTTTAAAAACGTAACCACGGACGTAACGACAGTTGACTCAAATACAATACAATATCTTTATTAATAACACCAAGTTATAGGTCAACTACCAAGGTATGTATATGTTACTTAACAATAATTTATATATACAAATATTTTTTTTTTAATTGTAGTTTATTTATTTTCAGGGATCTTTTTTACATGTGATTAAATACAATGTGAACACTGGAAACTGCATCAGTAAAATACTGCGTCGCAGTTTCCAGTGCCCGTACATACAATTTAAACGAGTTAGACGTTCCTGATTATAGGTAGGTTACAATTTACTAATTTACAAAATTTTGATTTAAATAGGATAACTTAAATAAACTTAGGTACATGCTATGTCATGGTAACTCGGCTTTTTGTAAGTATGACTGTGTGTGTGAATGTTTTTAAAGTGTTTTAGGAGTGTGGGTGTGTGTGAGTGAGGGTGTGGATGTATGTATGCGGGGGTCTGCGTGTGTCGTGGGTTCGATGGTGTGTGAGTTTGTGGGAGTGTGTATGTGTGGTAGGTGGGTTTTTGTGAGGGTTATGTTTGTCTGGTGGGTAAAGGTGTACTTGCGAGCTTAAAACAGTGATCTACTAATATAGAGGGAAGTTTATTGTTTTACTTGTATGATTTCTTCGGTTTCTTCATATGTAAGTGTAGATAGCATTTTTTTAATTAAGTAATCTACAATTAAATTAAACTTAATCATGTTAAATTAAGGATTAAAATTAAAGTTATATCAATTATTGATATACGATTATTGATATGAATTATTAAAACTCCTTTAGAGCGTAAAACGAGTTTTCGAGGAGCCAATTTCGTAGCCTCGATTTAAAGACCGTCGTGGAAGTTGCATCCCTTCGGATTGTGTCCGGTAGCCTGTTATATACAGAGGGATCCATGACGTACACGGACCTCTCCGATTTGCGCAGCTTATGAGTGGGTGCGACTAAAAGGTGGGCTAAATGAGATTGGATTATGAACTGAATATGTATAGTACGGCATTCTGCTTAATTCTTCTTCTTCTTCTTTCGTGTCAATGGCTATTTGAATTCTAAATTTGATTAGCCCAATAGAGAGCAACTTCCACACCCCTCTGTTGCCTGGTACAAGTCATTCCGTGTGCAGGTGGTTGGGCATAGAGGACATGAGAGCAGGTGGGCTATTGTTTGTGTGATGGCCCCGCAGTGGCACTGGCTCCCGAATGGGTCGATGTAGCCCCACTTGAGTGCGTAACAGGTTTAGGAACTTCCAAATTGGCCACTGCAGCTTGTAGCCGGAAGGAAGATGCTCCGCTGGTGGAATGTAATCAGGAGGGGCAGAGTGATGGGAGGACCATAATTCAAGTCTCGCTACTGCCGGGCCTTTGTCCGTGGGATTGGTGGATCGGAGGAAGCTCTTACGGCTTTTCAGTCGGGCCGATCGATGGTGGCTGATGGCCATACAGTGGGTGCCGGTCGTCTGCTCCATTAATATTACAATATAAGCTTGATATAAATAAAGGGTATAATCGCATGTCAGTCAACTCGTACCATTGTATTGTCAGTTACGTGAATACCGTTTAGAACATTTAACATAACGAGACTAGATCGATACTCGAATATTACTATTTTAAGTTGCTTTTCGGAGATCTCAGCTGTAAAATGGAATTTGATGACGGGTTTTTGTTTTTTTTTTATACTCGTGTATTACCTACCTAAATACTTCCGTCCCTCTCTTCATGTGCTTAGATGTGTGTAAAGCTCTTCCTGCAATCTTATTCTGGTAATGAACAAGCCACTTGATGTTGAATGGTAACCATCGCCTACATAATAAAGTACCTACTGTCTCGTATGTCTCGCAACTTGAGGCATACAGGTCATGCACACACGTACACACGGCTACACATCAAGCAATACATTTCCAGTATAAGCTGGCCTCGCATTGTGTAGGCTTTTCGTAGAATGAGAGGTCAGATTATACTGGAAATGTATAGCTTGATGTGTGTACGTGTAATTTCACCGGCAACCGTACCTTTCAAACCGAAACACAGCAATGCTGCTTGGTGGCAGAAATAGGTATGGTGGTAACACTTCCGCTAGCGAGCCCTTTCACAAGGATCTTTACTAATCTTAAAAATGACTCCACTCTGCAGTTCTCTTCGCCCACAAATCAGCGTGTTTTTTATAGATATTATATAATTTAAACGCACAAGCTGACGGGCCTCCTGATGTTAAGTGGGCACCGTCGCCTATAAACTCCTGCAGGAGTTAGGTCGAGGTACTGCAGTCTCGTTGCCTAAAACTTAATGCCTTATTTACACCTCTCTTGAAGGCGTTCATGTTGAAGCCCACCGGGAAAACCTCCGGAGCAAAGATCATTCCACATGTTGCAGGTGCGTGGAAGAGACGAGCGGGTGAAACGCACCGTGCGAGACTTTCACGCATTTACAATATGTGGGTCAAAGTCGAAGTCAAAGTAAAAAATCGATTATTCATTAAAATCACAAGGATCACTTTGAAACTTCAATTTTACTGCCTCTTCCTTCGCGAACAAGCCAGGAAAGAACGGCAAGAAAAAAGGCTGGTTTTTTTAATGATAATTGTACGATACATAACAACACAGGAAATAAATTTCGTCTAAATTGTAACATTTTGAACGAGTTGGAGCAATTTCAATCCCAAGCATCTCTATCATCCAAATAATCCGATATTTTATAGTAGGCTTTTTTATAAAGATTTTATTTAATTGTGTTTTAAATTTGTTAAGTAATTGTCAATTTTATTACATCACTTGGGAGTTTGTTATAAAAGCGAACACCTTGCCCTTTAAACGATTTACTAACTTTATGGAGTCTACAAGTGGCAACAGCGAGTTTATCTTTATTTCTAGTATTAAAATTATGATTATCGCTATTTTTCCGAAACAAATTAATATTTTTGTGTACATACATCAGCTTTTCATAAATGTATTGACAAGGGAATGTCATAATATGTATTTATTTCTTAACTTATTGCGTAATGATTCTCTGGGGCCCATATTATAAATAGCACGAACGGCCCTCTTCTGCAGCACAAAAACGGTGTTTATATCTGCAGCACTCTTCCACAGCAGTATACGTATGACATAATGCTGTGGAAGTAGCTGAAGTAAACCAGTCAAGCTGTGTCTACGTCTGTAAAAAGACGGATCTTTTCGGTGAGCTCGTTGCCGGATGCGGGAGGTTCGATGGTAGAAGTGGGAAGCCGGGATTAGATTGAACAGCTCTTCAGAACATTCGCCGTTATATATTTTATAGAACACGCTGAGCGCTCCGATGTCACAGCGCAGACTCAGCGGCTCCAGGTCCTTAGATACTGCTGTGTGACAGAAAAGATTAACTTTTCGTGCATTAGGTACCACATTATTGACAGTTTATCACCATGACGTAAATTCATGAATCCTCAATATTTTGGCGGTAAATCTTGGCTTGTTGCCATAGCGTGTAGGTACCTACCTATAATACTTGCTATACATCTCTTCCTATATAAGTACAAATACCTAATTATATTTCGTTATGGGAACAGTTGAAGGTCTTGGAGACATTTTTTCATCATCATAATAGGCCATGCAACCATTGGAGAACATACTTCTCCCTCATAATTATTCGGAGCGACTCATCCATCCTTTGTTAGGTCGTCTTCACATCTAGTGTGGGTAGGGTTGCCAGATCAGAAAATTGAAATCTCTGGATAAATTTTCAAATAGTCGGGATTTTGGTAATTTTATCGGGATAAATAAAAAACTAAATAACATATTATTTTCTTTACTTTAGAACTTAAATCTACTTATTTTTATGTTGCCACTTAGACCTTGATTTACTTAGAGTTTGATTTCACAGACTCTACTAATTTCGTTAATGCCTAAAATATGCTTAAAAATTTAGCCTAAAAATGACCTAAAATTTAAGCAATTAAGGTTAAAATTTAATCGGATAACTAGCTCGGCTTTAATCAGATCGAATGGCATGCGGTTTCGTTCTTTCGAATGCAAACTGATGATTATTTGATGCAAATAAATGATTTGATTTGAAACTATTGAGAAGGCTAAAGACTCCCTCACAGTAAGCATTGCTTATAGGAATGTACAGAATAAATGACATCATTCTTTTTAAATATTTAATTTTTTTTTATCACGTCTTTTAAAAAAATGTGCCCAGAGTTTGTCGTTGGCAATATCTTTGTTGTTTAGGCAGGTGTTGAAATGCTTCTATAGGGCAGCAGTAATCAGAGTATAACTCATCATTGTCAATATCATTGGAAATATTTAGCAACTCGGGCAATTCTGAAATCTCTTCCCATATAAGGATATCATCATTTTTCAAAGACAAGAAAGTGAGCTTCTTGTATAAAGAATTATCCAAAATATCATAGCGATCTTCAAAATATAGGTTGGATCATTTTAAAAACTGCCCAGCTTCGACACGAAAAATAATGTTCTCATGATCGGATAACATTCTTCAATAATGTTTTCTTTTTGCTTCCGATGAATTTGTCATTCAAGATAAAAAGTATTTTGTAGTATGTCGGGAGTCGGGATGTCATACGAAAAGTCGGGATTATCCCGACGAATCCCGACCATCTGGCAAGCCTAAGCTCTATCCTACCTATCCGCTGCGTCGTTTCCACTTGAGAATCTTGGTGGGTTCATGCCCCAACGGCCGTTAGTGCTCCGAGCTTTATTTCCACTCTAAATAAGCCATGCGTGGTTTTTCTCTAGTAGATCTTTTTTGTTTTACACATGATAGAACTTCGTTTGACCACAATCTCACCTGATGGTAAGCGATGATGTGGTCTAAGATATAGCACGAAGATCTAGAAGAAACCTATTCACCTATTCTTACCTTAAAGAGGCCCGGATCGTATTTATTAGGAAAAACAGACGACGGTAAAGTGTTCCATACCTCAGCTGTACGCATCAAGAACGTAGAACCAAAACGGTGTGTGCGAATGGGTGGTACATCAACCAGGTACGGATGGTACTGAGCCGTGCTCCTGCTTGTCCTTTGATGGAAGGGGGATGGTGGGATCAGATCGTATAGTTGCTGGGAACATTCCCCAAAATGTATTCTGTAAAAGATCCATAGGCTTGCAACTTTACGGCGGTGTTCGAGACTTTGGGTCTTAGTCTCTGCCATATGTTGCTCACCTATAAGCCTAGAAGCCCTACGTTCTATCGAGTGTTAAGGTAGCGAGCTGGTATTCGGCCGAACCATTCCAAAGGTGGCAGCAGTACTCCATACCAGACCGGACTTGAACTTTGTAAAGACTAAGAAGCTGTCCTGGTGTGAAGTATCTCCTGACCTTGTTGAGGATGCCCAGCTTCATGGCAGCTGTTTTAGCCTTAGACTCGATGTATGAGCTAAAGTTGAGAGTAGGCGTGAGCGAAACCCCTAGGAGCTCGAGGTGACCTTTTACAGATACCGGTACATCTCGGAAAATGGGAACTTGGGAAAGTTGACACTTTTTCGCCGAGAAGAGACATGCTTGCGTTTTTAAAGCGTTGAATTTGACGAGATTGGCATCGCCCCAGTCAGAGACGGCCTTGAGTGTCAAATTCAAACGCTGCAGCGTCTCCCTGCTTCTGAATTTCAGCTCTGCTGGCTCGAGCATTAGAGGTATACCTCTTCACAACTGTACTGTCGTCTGCGTACCCAATGATACCGGGCATAAGCAGATCTTTGATATGCAGTAGAAACAGTGTGGCAGAGAGTACTGACCCCTGAGGTACCCCGGCGAATCATAAATGAGGATTAGCAAGCTGAGGTGGCAGCGGTCTGAACTCATAGCTCGAAGAACTGACGGCCGTTGGGGTAGAAAGGTTCTCGAGTGGAGACCACGCATTAAAAAGTGAAGGGTAGGATTGTCCCCCCACTGGATATTAAGATGATCTGATACTGGTGTTGCTGGGTGGCGTTGCGAGGCCGCACAAGATCGCTCGCCTGGAAATCTATGTTGGAAGGCCTATTAGCAGTGGACATCTTTGCTGATATGGTAATAATAATTTAAAAGCAGAAAGACTTGAAAAGTTAGAGTAAGTTAGACTCCTACAAACATTTTCTTTTAGCTATAGTTCTAGTAGCTAAGTTACCCTTCGAGCCCTATCTATACTTTCCACCCTCCACAGTTAGCACACACATGTACTGTACGTACTATTGTCATATACCTAGTGGTGAATGTGATGTATAACTCAAGTTCTAGGTCAAGTCAGTGCGTCAGCTAAATATAGATTTTATACCGATCGACACGAACGCTACAGAAATGTACCCATTAAAATGCAATTTAGAGCGATTGAACTGACAATCATTGTCGAAGAAGACATTTGATGAAGTGGTCCTTTCGTGACTTAAGAGTGGTAGACTTCCTTGTGAAAGGGCACGCCCGGGGAAGTTCTACCACCTATTTCTGACGCCAGGCGGCATAGCCTCAGTTTGAAAGGTATGGTTGCCGGTGAAATTACAGGCACATCGGCTTTACATATGTATGCCTCAAGTTGATTGACACAGGGCAGTGCATATGAGGGCACGTTCCTAAGGTGCGCGCCTTTTGTACAAATATAGTCAGGTACCTACAAAATAATATCATTTCTGTCACCTACAGCTAAGTAGGTAATCCTAATAAAATAATTAGTAATTTAATTTTTTGTGGATTAATAAACTAGTGATTCGCCTCGAACTGAGATCTCGCGAGTCTCCGAAAATAACAAAAAAATAGTGCCACGAAATGCATAACCAAATAACTTGACCTACAGTTTCATTCTCAGTACAGGTAATGGGAGCTCATGTTAATGGTTATTCTTTTTTGGGTTATTAATTGCAGTTATTCTGGATTTCAGACTTTTATTAATGATTATATATATTTCAGTGCATTCGCAGATATCACCGCTTCACGGTTCCAACTTTAAATTTACCCGAAAGAAGAATTAAATGTTACCCTATTCCCAATTTGATTTGTCCTCTGGCTCGTAGACAATATAAATATAACGCATCTCGATTATATACAAAGCTTGATTCTAAATTGAATATATCTAAGTATAGTAATCACCAATTAAAAGGCATATTAACGCAATGGTTAGACGCGTTTGATTATGCCGGTATAGAAGACTTACTTATATAAACTTGAACATACACACACTCATACACATACACACACACATACACAAACATATACACACACATACGCAAACAAACCCACCCACACGCAAACACACAAGACACCCACATACTCACACATGACCCACGCTTTCACTCACTTAAGGGGACACCGGAGGGACAATCGCGCATACAACACGTACTACCAAGATCATTTCTAATTGGAGCATATTTCTACCTTAATAAGGTATTATTTTAATTTGAATAGTATTTATCTAGGTTCCCAACCATATATTAGATCAAAATACTTACCTAAAATGAAATAGAAGCGTATCGCATTCTGCATGTTTTTACGTCATAAAAGACCTGTTCTCAACCTAATTGTTTCGTATTAAAAACAACAACATCTTACGTATCCTAGTCATGGGAACATAGATTATATCGTCTAGTTACAAAATAACAACACAATGAGTAAAATACAACAAGTTTTCAGTCATCATTTTTGGTATTACGGAACACGGTCAAAATCTAATCAAATTTAGAATCGTTCTATTGCTATCACTGTCGCTCTGCGTGGCTAAACTTCGTCACTAAACAGGGATAACGATATTCAGGCCGAAGTTTATGACGCGGCCGAATTGAAGTTGCGCTCAGGGTTCGCCGGCGCGTTAAACACTGATGCATTAGCATACATGCAAGCATGTGCGCTTTCCAACATCACATTTCTTTGTTTGTAATTGTGTTCATGTAGGTACTAGTAGACTGTAATATTTATATCATGTCATTAAGGAGATAACTGTTTCCTCGGCCACAGCTTACGCTTTTCTGGGAAACAGGGACACAACTCATCTATGTAACATTTATGGTCACAATTAATATACATATTTCTATTTTCTATTTCTATTTCAGACTTTTGCCTGTATTTGTGTCACTTAAGCTACACGCATACTAAATTACAGCACTGTGGGGTCACTGGTGTAATCTGTGAATTTTGTCAAAGTTCTGTTTTTAGTATGCCTAATAACTTAAAAACTACAAGGTTAAAATTAAAAATAAAAACGGGGACGAAATGTACTTACAAAGACCTTTTATAAGATGTGCCACTTGACCGGATAGTCCCACATAATTTTTTTTACCCCTCTTGATCCCCAATATACACCGCCAATTGTATCACATAGTTTTACGGTGTTCATTTTAGCTGTATTGTTTTAATGATGTGCAATAAAGAATTATCCAATCTATGACCGGGATTGGGACACATAGGCTTTGCACAGGCACGTCTTTATTGACAGCTAGTTTTCTATACATTCTGAAGCGAGGTTTCAACGTTATTGGAAATTCCTGAAATAGGAATGTCTAGAGTTATCCAGAGTATTACGAGGGGCAATGAGACGGACGTCAAATCTTTCTTTAGAGAGATTGTATAAAAATAACTCGTCCTTGGCAAACCAACTTTTTATTAGACTAAAGTCATAAAGTAAGTCTCAGAAAATGTTTTATTAAAAGTATTTATACCAAGTACGTTCCTAGTCTTTAAATTTTGTATTTTTAGGGTTCCGTACCTAAAAAAGGAAACGTAAAAAAGATAAAAAAGGATCCCTTATAAGATCACTCTCTTGTCCGTCTGTTTTGTTTGTCAACCTGCAGTGGGACAATATGTCCCACTGCTGGGCAAAGGTCTCCCCCAAGTCTCTCCATCTATCTCTGTCCTGTGCGACACTCCACCACTCCTGCTCGAAGGCAACAAAATCGTCTCGCCAACGCTTTCTTGGGCGACCCCGACCGCGTCTTCCATCAGGGCTCCAGGTTGCGGCTAGATTAGCCCACCTATCGGGGTGCATTCTGCTAATGTGTCCCGCCCAATCCCATTTTGACCCTAGCTGTATTTTCTCCAACATCGGCAATTGTGTATTATTTTCAGCAATTTTAATGATTTCGTGAGTTTCATGAATTTGGCAGATTCTTTGCAATACAGAGGAAATGACCTCTACTCTTAATTTGAAGTCTGACTCATACATACTTACCTCAATACCCAAATATGAGTTTCGTAGTACATGCAAAGTTGCATGTAATTACTTTAGTTGTTTTGAGGATGTTCAAACTGAATCTGCCATATCGGGACTCGTCGAAGATTCACGTTATTGATCGAGCGAAGCGAGATCTTCAAATCAACTTGGGCAAATTGGCGTTGTATGTTATGTATTTTTTTTTTTTTTATGTTATTTGTGGGGAAACAGGCTTACGGCCCACCTGATGGTAAGTGGTCACCGTCGCCTATTGACACCGGCAACACCCGGGGTATTGTCGATGCGTTCCCTACACTGAAGAAACCTCTTTACATTTCTCTTGAAGCGTGCCATGTCGTAGTCTAATGGGAAAACCTCAGATGGTAGCTCATTCCACATCTTGCAAGTATGGGGTAGAAAAGATCGCGTGAAGCGTGTGGTGCGCGATACCCAATTGTCGATTATATGTGGATGAGCTTTATTACGTTGTCGAGAAGTGCGGTGGTAAAATCTCGACGACGGGATGAGATCAAATAGCTCCTCAGAACATTCCCCATTATACAGGCGGGCGGTAGAATACACTGAGCGATCCGATGTCACGGCGTTGACTCAGCGGTTCCAGCCTGTCGGGGAGTTTGGGATCACCGATTATTCTAATGGCTCTTCTCTGAAGTGAGTCAAAACGAAGCAATTGGTACTTTGGAGCTCCGTGCCAAAGATGGGAACAGTATTCCACGTGCGGCCGAACTTGCGCTTTGTACAGCAATAGCCGTTGTTGTGCCGTAAAATACTGTTTGGCACGGTTAAGGACTCCCAAGTTTTTTGGAGGTGAGCACAGCTTTTGCTTCTAAGTGACTCCCATACTGGACCTCATTAGAAATTTCGACTTCCAGAATCCCTATACTCGCCGAGACGGGGAGAGGAATGCCCTGGAACCGTGGAGCTATTGTGAAAGGGGCCTTCTTTGTGGTGAACGCACAGACTTAGATGTATGTTTGTTTCCGAGGATAACTTTCGAAGCGTTTATCCGATCATCGTGAAATTTTGTATATAGGTAGGTAGTGATGGTATAATTTTGGTGTGACTAAATGAGCTAAAAATGTGGCGGGGGAGGGGGGGGGGGGGGGGAGGGGTTGAGATATTGGGGTTCAAGAGGGGTATAAAAAACGAAAGTGAGAGGCTAACTGGTCAAGTGGGACGTCAAATGAAAGGTCTCCATTAGTACATTTCAACCCTGTTTTTATTTTTAGTTTAATCGTTGTAGTTTTTGAGTTATTAGCCATAATATAAAAACAAAACTTTGACAAAATTCACAGGGTACACCAGTGACCCCACAATGCTGAAATTAGGTATTCGTGTAGCTTAGGTGACACAAATATAGGAAAAAGTTTGAAATCCAGAATAACGGCATTTTGTTCCCCAAAAAAACATTAACCAACTAACATGAACTTCCGTTTCCTGTAAGTTGCATGAAACTGTAGATCAAGTGAAGTGGTATTTATTTCGTGGCACTATTTTGATAGTCAAAGATTACGAATAATGTTATTTTTGTTTTTATCGGAGACTCGCGAGATCTCAGTTCGGGGCGAACCACTAGTTTATTTTTTCTTTTTCTTAGTGTGGTAACTTATATTTATCTACCTAGTCAGGTCAGTATTGTCACACAGTAAAAACTTTTCTTTTAGAATGCTGGCCACAAAAAAGTTTATTGAATTCGAATTTCGAATTGTTCATGAAAATAAAAATGTATACTTTTTAGAATTTTACTCATTTTTAAATATGGAGTGGACGCTTAAAGAAGACCGTGTTGCAGTGCAGTTATTGCGTTGCATCGTTGCGGTTACGCGCCAATTCAAATTATTGACATACTGAAAAATTTGAATATAACCAAAAGATTCGTTTATCGCAACATCAAACGATACAATGAAGACTCTAGTGTAGATGACAGGTCAAGAAGTGTTCGCCCTTGGTCTGTTAGGACTCCAGCAGTGATAAAAGCTGTGAAGGCGCGAATTCAAAGAAATCCCAAACGTAAGCAGAAACTGTTGGCCCTTCAGATGGGGTTAAGCAGAACCACGGTGAAAAGGGTGTTAAATGAAGACTTAGGGCTTCGGGCATATCGAAGAAAAACAGAACATCGTTTGAATGCTCGTCTAATGGACCTGAGACTGAAGAGATGCCGCGTTTTGTTGAAGCGGTGCGCGGGATAAAAATATCGGGAAATTCTTTTTTCGGATGAAAAAATTTTTACCGTAGAAGAGAGCTACAACAAACAAAATGATAAGGTGTACGCACATAGTAGTGAAGAAGCGAGCAACCGTATTCCGCGTGTCCAACGAGGTCATTTTCCATCCTCGCTCATGGTATGGTTGGGAGTTTCTTATTGGGGCTTAACAGAAGTACATTTTTGTGAGAAAGGTGTAAAAACGAATGCAGTTGTGTATCAAAATACAGTCCTGACGAACCTTGCGGAACCTGTTTCTCATACCATGTTCAATAACAGGCACTGGGTATTCCAACAAGATTTGGCGCCAGCTCATAGAGCGAAGAGCACACAAGACTGGCTGGCGGCGCGTGAAATCGACTTCATCCGGCACGAAGACTGGCCCTCCTCCAGTCCAGATTTGAATCCGTTAGATTACAAGATGTGGTAACACTTGGAGGAAAAGGCGTGCTCAAAGCCTCATCCCAATTTGGAGTCACTCAAGACATCCTTGATTAAGGCAGCCGCCGATATTGACATGGACCTCGTTCGTGCTGCGATAGACGACTGGCCGCGCAGATTGAACGCCTGTATTCAAAATCACGGAGGTCATTTTGAATAAACTTTAGTGTCATAAGAATCTATGTTTTGTTAAGTTCATTTTGGTATATAAATGGTTACATAATGAATAAACTTGTTTCAATTATTTTATATTAAACATGTGACAGAATTTATGACCTGACTAGGTATATATTAATATTTTATTGTAATTGTGGTACTGTGCGGGCAGTCATACGTGATATCTTCATTTTTAAATGGTTCCAACGGAAGAACAGCGTTGTGCCAAAAACACAACAAATGCTGAGTTGGACGCCTTTTTGTGACGTCGGTCGTTTATATTTAGGTAATTTTGAGACACACGTGTGTTAGGTATTGCTGTTTTTGTGTGTATGAATATGTTCTCTTATGTGCACCTTACTTGTGTGCTGTGTTTGTTTTGTACCGTCACAAATAAATGTTTTTTCTTTCTTTCTTTCAAAAATTTAACAGCCCGTTGTTGGGAAATGTGTGAATCCGCCACTGTGATAGAGAACCTCCAAGCGTAGCCCTCTCCACAACAGACTGAGCGACCTTGAGCGTTTGTAACCTAGAAACAACGGTAATCCACATCTACACACATATAGTTACATAGGTACTCGTAATAGATGTAGGTAGGCTAAGTGGCCCTAAGGTCATTTCAAACCCGGAACATGATAGTCATTTAACTGAGTGCGACTTCTCCGGAAGCATGTTGCATTATTTATAACATTTGCCGTTCAAATGTCGTGTTTTATTTAACTAGTGGTTCGCCCCAAGGATTGGGACATAGTCTACTATTTACCCAACTGCGCAGGAGGGGAATGTTTTTATTAGAGTTCCGTACCCGAAGAGTCAAACTGGTCCCTATTACTAAGACTCCGCTGTCAGTCTGTCGGTCTGTCTGTCACCAGGCTGTATCTCATGAACCGTGATAGTTAGACAGTTGAAATTTTCACAGATGATGTATTTCTGTTGCCGCTGTAACAGCAAATACTAAAAACAGAATAAAATAATTATTTTAGGGGGGCTCCCGTACAACAAACTTGATTATTTGCTCGGTTTTGCTCGATATTGATAACGGCAACAGGTAAACGCTTGAAATATTCACAGAATATTGAGTTATATTATTCACTTTAAAATAAATAATTAAATTAAAATAAAATTAATGTTTACGGGGGGGGGGGGGGGGCTCCCATACAACAAACGTGATTATTTTGTCGTTTTTATAGATAATGGTACGGAACGGAACCCTTCGTGCGCGAGTCGGACTCGCGCACGCCGGTTTATTGATAAACCACATGTGCGAAGAGTAGAATATAAAATAAACGGCCATCCCAAAGGCTGGAGATACCAAAAACGCAAAACCCAATACACAGTGTAAACTATTCTACAGATACATACAGCGAGTTTCTTTCTTAGACAGTACAATTTTCTGTATAACAACAAAGACAATTGGACGAATGCCAGAGCACCGATGCTTTGCATATGTTTGTAAACACCGATTTCTGAACGACGAAATACCTTGTTACTGATGACCTTGGATGAATGAGTAATTGCACTTACAGAAAAGAAAATAAATAAATAAATATTTCTGGACATTTCACACAGCGCTATCTAGCCCCAAACTAAGCAGAGCTTGTATTATGGGAACCAGATAACTGATAGAATACTTATATACTTTTTTTTGTAAATACATACTTATAATATATAGAGAAACAACCAGACCCGGAACAAATATCTGTAGATCATGCACACATTTGTTCCGCAGCGGGAATCGAACCCGCTACCTCCTGCGTCTCAGCCGGCTATTCGCCCTCTGCACCACGAAGGTCGTCAAATGAATGTCTGTTTCTTACTTCTTACCAAAAATTAAAGATTTAGGTAACGAATTAATTTTTTCAGGAGTGTGTCTCTCCCTCTATTGATTCAAAACATGGATATTTTACTGTAAGAAAGAAAGAAAGAAAATACATTTATTTGACACACACACAGGACAGACCATTCAGAACAGAACAAATACAAAAAACATACCTACTTACCTAAAGAATATAATAGTAAAAAGAAAAATTATTTAAGTACCAGAATTAAAGAAAAAACACAAGATAAAAATTTAGTTCTTAAGTATACATAGGTAGGTGGTAGGTACAGATAATATGGTCTTCCATGCCGTGTTGGCCAAACAGGTCCCATCTCAGCGTATTGCTGCCTACCTGCCTACCGGAAGATAAGCGGCGCTGGTTTTCAGATGGGACCCATGGGTAGCCTCACGAGCGCAGAAAAATAAATGATTAAACATATACATAGACGTACATGGATACACATACGTAAATAATAAAATAAACTTGAAAGAATAAAATAGTTATATATAGGCGAACAGGAGTGAACCTTCAAGAAAAATATACTGGAGGCAACAGCCAGGACCAGAAGACGAGTGAGCAGAGAGTTTGGAGTAGTGTTTGTGGGCAGTGCAACAAGAAGGAGAAAAATACTACCTACACAGTTTCCTGTGTGACTGAAAGGCCAGCGCTCTATGCCCACGTAAAGTAAGCTATGGGCGCTTTTGTAGCGTTAGAAGTTCTTTCTTCAGTGCAAATTTAAAAGAAGTAAGAGTTTGTAAGAGCTCTAGAACTACGGTAAATCCTAAGATTTTTCTAGTAACATCTAAGATTAACCAAGTACCTGATAGCGGTAAATGTCCGAACTGTTGTGTACACACGGCTACAAATCAATCTATAAGATTCCAGTATAAGCTGACCTCGCAATGTATAGGCATGTCGTTAAATGGGAGGTCAGCTTATACTGGATGTGTTTAGCTTGATGTGTAGCCGTGTGTACTAGTCGGACATTTCGGACTTTTACCAGCATTCACTCGGTAAATCTTAGGTTATATCTTAGAGCTTTCTGGATGGCAGTAGGTGGTTAGGTTTTTTTTAAGTGAACACTTCTTTAGGCGCGTTGGGCATTTTTTGAGATGGGAAAAGACCATTGAACTCGCGACACTGTTACCGTTACTGACACCTCTATATGAAGTTAAAACTTCTTTAGGCGCGTTGGGCTTTTTTTGATATGAGAAAAAACCATTGAACTCGCGACACTGTTACCGTTACCTCTGTATAAGAAGTGAAAACTTCTTAAGGCGCGTTGGGCATTTTTTGATATGAGAAAAAACCATTGTACTCGCGACACTGTTACCGTTACTGACACCTCTAAATGAAGTGAAAACTTCTTTAGGCGCGTTGGGCATTTTTGATATGAGAAAAAACCATTTAACTCGCCACACTGTTACCGTTACCTCTGTATAAGAAGTGAAAACTTCTTTAGGCGCGTTGGGCATTTTTTGATATGAAAAATAACTATTGAACTCGCGACACTGTTACCGCTACCTCTGTATATGAAGTGAAAACTTCTTTAGGCGCGTTGGGCATTTTTTGAGATGGGAAAAACCATTGAACTCGCGACACTTTTACCGCTACCTCTGTATATGAAGTGAAAACTTCTTTAGGCGCGTTGGGCATTTTTTGATATAGGAAAAAACCATTGAACTCGCGACACTGTTACCGTTCGTTACCTCAGTATATGAAGTGAAAACTTCTTTAGGCGCGTTGGGCATTTTTAGATATGGAAAAAAAAACATTGAACTCGCGACACTGTTACCGTCACCTCTGTATATGAAGTGAAAACTTCTTTAGGCACGTTGGGCATTTTTTGAAACCTCTGTATATAAGTATCTCGTAATTGTACAAGTTTTCACTTCTGTCGGTACTCCCGGAGTGCCACTTTTTTTACCTCCAGTCGAAACTGTTTTTGACTGTTTTTTTGCAGTTGAAAGTATTTTTTTTTTCAGTCTTAACCGATCAAAAACTCTTAAATTTCTTTTACATCAATCCTTATAGTTACCAGCTCATGTTGGTAAATCTCGAGATTTACTAGTAGGACCTAAAATTTACCACTATTCGGGGTTTTACAGTAAGTTATACTCGGTCTTTAGCACTATCGACTTTACTAGCAATAAACTCAAGTTGAAGTTGACGTTTTACGAAGCCCCCGTTGTGCTCCACATTTTACTAATAACGTTTGACCTTCGCCCGTGACCTTTTAAACATGGCGGCCGCCGTTCAGCTGTTTATGTGGGTAGGTTTTACGACTTTTTGCTCCTTGCTGAATTATCTTTGTTAATGGGTTTTTGTGGCTGATGCTTTGTATAGTTTTGATTAGAACGCGACTTCTATTAGTATTTTTATGTGACAAGTCTTTTGAAAATGATGTTATTATGAGAGTTTTTTGTAGTTTTCTCTGAAACTGTTCGACTCTTTTTGTCGAAAACTAACACTCACAGCAAGAAAATATAGTTTAAATCAACTACTTAGATGTTTTTGATTGATAGATAAATATACTTTTTACATTGATGAGACATGGTTCAGATACAAATCATACAATTTTAGGGTTCGTTACTTATTTCGGCTCTAATTGTTTATGTTGCCCAATAGGGCATTTATTACATTGCCCTGTCGTAAGGAGCAAGGCGGGCGGGACCGCCAAATCGCCCTAATTAAGGTCATAGCAGACATATCAACTCGTAAAGGGATACGGTTAAAGAAACTTTATTCTCAAAGAATTATGCATTCACTTAATATGAGAACTTAAAAAAACTAAATAGGTATTTAAAACTATGACAGTGTGCGAGCTCATGAGATGATCAGTACCAGATTCGAATACTAGAATAGTTATTTTTTATAGAAAACATATAAAACACACTATGCGTCCCTAAAAAATTTGAGAGTTGCCCCTGATTTTTTGGGATCCCACTTGTTCCTGACTTGGGTGCCAATGGGACCACCTGGGAAGTATACGCTTTTAAACAAAAATAGAATTTCTCCATTATGTAATGGGGGGAGTAGTTGCGAACCTCCTCCTTTTTTGAAGTCGGTTAATAAATGCGATAGGAATTCTGTTCGTTTGTTTGTTACCTTTTCACGACTAAACGGCTGAACAGATTGTAATGAAATTTGGCAAGGGGATAGGATATATCCAGGATAAGGACATAGGCTATCATTTGTCTCATAAACAGGGATCGGCGTAGGTAGTGCAATTTTGGTTCAATGAACCTGAATAATAAGTTAATATGGATATGCCCCAGGATTTATTCCCCGATTCCCGAGAATATTTTTATAAATATATTGTCACATACATAGCGCCGCGTATTGTGTATGTACTCGCAGCGAATGTGTGCGTATAGTGAAACCGAGTCCTCACCTCACCTGCGATAAGCTACAAAAGCGTGAGGGAAAGGGATGACTTTAGTGACCAATACAACATGTATTTGCATAAAGCTGAATAGTGACTATGTAAAATACGAATTCCTAAAAGAACCTGGTAAATAAAATAAAAATATATTTCCCGGGATTTAGAAGGCATATCCATGTTAAGTTAACGGTCACTAATTCCCGTGAATAGCTACCTACGCCGATCACTACTCTTAAATAATCTTGAAATAGGTGAAATGGGAGTTAAAAGTTTGTATGTGCAACCCATAATTCCTCAAGTTGGGGAGCTAAAAATCTATTAAATTTGTTATATCGATAGATTGTGACTGGGATTGGGACATAGGCTACTTTTTATCCGACTGCGCAGAAGGAGGGTTATCTTTTTATTGATAGACCACGCGTAGATGCCGCGGGCGGGGCAGCTAGTTTACATAATCGACTGCGCATGACCGAACTATACAATTAAGGAAATGATAATTTTTAGGATTCCGTACCCAAAGGGTAAAACGGAATCCTATTACTAAGACGCCGCTGTCTGTCTGTCCGTTTGTATCTCATGAACCGTGATAGTTAGACAATTTTAATTTTCACAGATGATGTATTTCTGTTGCTGCTATAACAACAAATACTAAAAACAGAATAAAATTAATATTTAAGGGGGGCTCCCATACAACAAACGTGATTTTTTTGCTCGTTTTTGCTCGATATTGATAACGGCAACAGGTTGACGCTTGAAATATTAACAGAATATTTAGTTGTATATTCACTTTAGAAATAAATAATTAAATTAAAATAAAACAAATATTTAAGGGGGGCTCCCATACAACAGACTTGATTTTTTTGCCTTTATAGATAATGGGTACGGAACCCTTACTGCGCGAGTCCGCACTTGGCCGGTTTTTTTAATGGAGGTCAAAACATAAACACAGGGTTACTACTGGCTACACTGTGGCTAGTCACATGACAATGCTTTTATGGGATCTATGTGTCATTCATTATGTCCAATTGAATTTAAAAAGTTATCAGAAGTTAATTGCTGATGAATGCAGCTGAACCGGTTCGGCACATTCAATGAGCTGGCTTCTAGGCTGTATTTGGTGTTCCGTACGAAAATGCTAAAGATGGAACCCTGGTGCGACGACCTCCGTGGTGCAGTGGGCGAATAGCCGGAGACGCAGGAGGTAGCGGGTTCGATTCCTACCGCGGAACAAAAGTTTGCATTATCTAGAGATATTTGTTACGGGTCTGTGTGTTTTTCTTTATATATTATAAGTACCTACTAGGGAATGCAATCCCGACTCGAGATTGCAAATTCGAGATCCCGCGGGATTAGAAATATCAATCCCGTGGGATCCCGGAATTTTCGAGATACCGACTAGTTTAAAAAAAATTTTAAATTCGGATGACTGAAAAAGCTAATAACTGCTTGTTTGTGATAGTGAGGTTAACTAAAATAACATATTACTCAAAAGAAATAAAAATCTTACCAACTAAATAATTATCGTCACCTGTCGCTAATATTCGGAAATAATCGGAATAGTTTTCTAACGCTGTTTGGCGTTCCTGCCGCTCGCGGCCGTCAGTCAGCCGCGCCGCTTGCGCCCCGAGCGGACGTGTGTAGCGTCGCTGACCACTGCCGCCCAATACCGTCAATCTCAAACGGGATCTCGTCATATGATGCGTCGGGATTGATCCCGAAAAATTACACGAGATCGGGATCCCGCGGGATCGGGATTCCGCGGGATCGGGATTGCATTCCCTAGTACCTACCTATGTATTTACAAAAAAATATAAGTAAGTATTCTATCAGTTATCTGTTTCCCATAGTACAAGCTCTGCTTAGTTTGGGGCTAGATAGCGCTGTGTGAAATGCCCAGCATAATTATTATTATAAAACGCGACTTCGTCCGTACGTAATTTTTTTTTATTTTTCTCGTAACCAGGCATTGTTCTAAAAAATCAGGCACGTTGAATAGTCTAGCTAGATATTATTGATCAAGCGAAGCGACATCTTTAAATCAACTTGGGGAAATCGGCGTTGTACCTATGTAAGTATGCAGGTATACATGTACCAACAAATATTACTTTCGAAGATTACTTTCGATCCGATCACTGTGAAATTTGACACCTAAGTAGGTAGTGATGGCATAATTTTGGTGTGACTAAATGAACTAAAAACACCCCCCCCCCCCCCCCCCCCCCCCCCCCCTCCCCCAAAGGGTTGTTGAGATATTAAGGTACGAGAGGGATAAAATAAAATTAAAATGAGACTAAAGGTACTTAAATTGAAATGGTCAATTGAGACGTCAAATGGAAGATCTTCATTAGTACATTTCAACCCCGTTTATATTTTTTGTAGTTTTTGAGTTATTATATTAGCCATAATAAAAACAAAACTTTGACAAAACTCACAGTGTACACCAGTGACCTCACAGTGCTGAAATTTAGTATGCGTGTAGCTTTAGTAACACAAATACAGGGAAAAGTCTGAAATCCAGAATAACTGCAATTTGTACCCTAAAAAAGAGTAACCAATATACATGAACCCCCGTTACCTCTAATTTGAATTTCATTCGAAGCATTTCGTGGCCGGCTTGCAAAAAGATCATTAAACGTTATAAACGATTTAGCTACTAAACATGTTTAAATTTGACGTAATTGTATGGTTTGACAACTCCTTAAATCATTTAGCCAAAATAGGTACGATAATCATCATTGCGCAAGTCGCCCTAAGAATAATATTTATTTTGTTGTTTGGGAGATTTGCGAGATCTCAATTCGGGGCGAACCACTAGTATTTAAACATATAAAACAAAGTCTGGTTAGTTACACCATTTATAACTCAACATTTCTATGTGGTACTCGTATATACAATAGATTATGATCGGGATTGAGACAGGCTTTTCACCCGGCTGCGCAGAAGGAAGGTAATGATTTTATTGACAAACCACGCGTGCGAAGCCGCGGCGGATCAGCTAGTATCAGTGTTGCCGTTTTAGCCACTCTGTGGCTAGATCTAGAGGATTTTCAATGGTTTTAACCAAAAATTAATCTATTTTAGCCACCAAAATAAATCTAGCAACTTCTGGTATTCTTTTAGATCATTACTATTTAAATAGTTTCTGATAAAAGTTTAACGAATAAGCCGTTTTTTAAAAACTTGCTACAACTATGTGTTGCCACCTGAGGTTTCAAAGTCACAAAAACAATCAAACAAATTAAAAATATGAAATCTCCTCCACATCATCATCCATTGACGAAGAGATTCCAGAATTACCAGATGGCATTGCAGAACCTCAAATTGTTGTTTAATTTTTGATAGTACATCGTTCTTAGGGCCATAAACCGAACTATAACACTAGTGCATAATAGAATTATCCCTACAAAGTTAAATTAGTACGTAACTGCAAATTATATGCGAGTAAACAGAGCATTTTCAATTTAACCGGGTAATACAGTTTTTGAAACAACAAAGAGGTTTTATGCCGCTGAGAATCCTATTACATTTTTGGAATAAATAAATGTATCCCTAATTAAGACGAACAAATATTTATTATTATCAAATCATTTATAATTCACAATAATTTGTTATAAAATATTTGCATTTTATCACTAAAATTTTAATTCTGAAGTAGGCTGTATGGACATATGCAATCAAATCAATCACCTTACATTTGGCGCGTGCAAAAGAAAAAACTTGCGCGCCATTTCCCATTTTTTTGTTTGTATCGCATTTGTTGCTGTGTAGTAAATAATTGTAAAAATTTCAAGCTTTAGTACAGAAGATTTGTTTTTTTCGGGAGCAACTAGCTCACTAGACACTCGGCTGATTTACGTAAACCACAGCCTCGTGTATAATGAGCAACTTAGCTCACTTGTATCATAATAAACTATAATTAAACCCACGTATCCTTGTCATGGTATAATAACAAAATTATATTATTAATAGTATGGGATATTATAGCAGGCCAAAACTGCTTAAATATTTGGCCACTTCTAGCAACAATTCGAAAGCTATTTTTTCCCCAAAACTGGCCACATTTATTTTTTAAGTAGCCACATAATAATTGTCCTAACGGCAACACTGGCTAGTATAGATTAGATAGATAGGCATTCAATCATTATTGTAAATACGGGATTTATCACGTACCGTCTTATCAGTCAGTCAGTGCGAGGCGGGACGTTATTCGGAGCGGATCGCACTCACCCTGATGAAGGTTCACGAGTTGAACCGAAACATTGTCGGTCGAAACACCGATAAGACGGTACGTGATAAATCCCGTATTTATAATAATGATTGAAATCTATCACGAAAGTTTTCTAAGTAAAATAGGCATTCATTTTGAATTTATACATCGCAATCAAGCTTAAAATGCAAAAATTGATAAATCTGAAACATCTTTGCACAATAGTAAGCAGAATGCTGTTATGCTAATTTTGACGCCGAAGTCGCGAATGTTTACAATATATAATTTCACGGCCGCCGAGACAGCTGCCAGTCTAAATAATTGGGGAATGTTTTAATTTGATTAAGGCTAAGTTCATATGACCGCGCGGTGCCGCGCGGAACTACTAACCGCGCGGTACAAGATCAAACTAAATAGTGTTTATCGTCTACATTACCGTGCGCTACCGTAGTGCGCGGTAATGTAGACGTGTAGCGCGCGGTAATGTAGACGATAAACATTATTTAGTTTGATCTTGTACCGCGCGGTTACTAGTTCCGCGCGGTCATATGAACTTAGCCTAAAACGCTTGCAGAAACTGGTTATGTAAGCAAAATTCGTGTCGTTAGCTAATACGGATTTTTGTATAGGATTGAAGTGTAAACAGAGAGCCTCTTGCGATTTTAGGATTTATTTGGCAAAAGATGTAGGAGTTCAAACAAAAGACTAAAGGGGCGTTCAATCATTACGTAACGCAATTTGGGGGGAGGGTGGGGGGTCTTGTAAAACATTACAGGGGCGGGAGGGGGGTTTAAACAACATGTTACGTAACATTGTTTTTTTTATTTAAGTAAAACTTCTTTACGCACGCTTGACTTGGGGAGTAAGCTGGTGAATGCGTGACGAGAGCGTTACGAAAAGTGTGATCGGACGAGGTGAACGGACGTTGAAAGGGAGATATAAGTTAGTGAAGATGGAAAAAGAGAGAGAGTTACGTTTCGTATATTACTGTAAGGGCAAGAGAGAGAGAGAGAGAGAGAGAGGTGCGATCACACATTTTCTTTCTCTCCTAGCCAGTTATAAATTAATCAGCAGTTATATATCTAAGACACAGTGCAGGCCTATTGTCTGTATCACACTGTAGGAGCAAGAGAGATCAGTGCGCGCGCACATTTTCTTTCTCTCTTCCTCTCATAGCCAGTGCATGAAATATCTATATATTTCAGTCAGTAGTTCGTTTGCGAGTTTGCTAGCGTTACGCGAACGGTTATTTCTTGATTATTTTTCGTAATTTCATGTCGGGGAGGAAAGGGTTTAGAAAAACGTTAATGCGCGTTACATTTCAACAATCTTCACGTAATACTTGAATGCGCCCTAACTAAAATAAACGATAACGCACTCTAACGTCTGTAACTAAACCTAGTCTTTTGATAGGTTGGATAAATTATAATGTTAGTGGTGTGTTCAGTGAGATTGTCTGTATATGGGATGTCGTAATGTAAAAATTTTGCTGAGACAACTTTCGTGATTTATCTCAATCATTGTTATAAAATATGGGATTTATCACGTTAAATTAGATAATACATTATTGCACACCATAAACAACACACCAATTAAAAGTAACAGTATTCAAATGAATGTATACAATTGGCGGTCTTATCGCTAAGTAGCGATCTCTACTAGACAACCGTTGGATGGAATGGATTATCATTATTATAAATACGGGATTTATCACGTACCGTCTTATCGGTGTTTCGACCGACAATGTTTCGGTTCAATTCGGGAACCTTCATCAGGGTGAGTGCGATCCGCTCCGTATAACGTCTTAGGCGAGACGTTATTCGGAGCGGAGCGGATAAGACGGTACGTGATAAATCCCGTATTTATAATAATGATTGAAATCAATCACGAAAGTTTTCTAAGGAATGGATTATGTGATTTTTACCTAGGGTAGCAATGGTGCACGACATACTCGTATATATGTATGTACATACATACTTTAAAATCACGTTTATGTTACACTAGCTGTTGCCCGCGACTTCGTACGCGTTGCACTACTAAATGTGAGGTAACCTAGAATTAAAGCTGAAAACGCTGTTGCAACTTGATTTGAAACCCCATTTTTATCCCATGGGAACTGATTTATGGGATATGAGGTAGACTATGTGGTAATCCAGGTTATAATCTACGTATATACCAAATTTTATCGAAATCGGTTCAGCTGTTACGACGTGATTGAGTAACAAACAAATAAATAAACAAACATCCAATCTTTCACATTTATAATATCAGTGTGATAATATCACGTTCTGTTTATTAAAAACATATATCAGTACAAGATGCAAAACGAAAATTAAAAAAAAATAGAGATGTAGTTACTTTATTAACTAGAGACGTAAATTATATTGTAGGTAAAGTGGTTGACCTAAAATACTAATGACTACTCAACATTCAAGTACCTACTTCACTTCAATATCGATTGTTCTGATTACGGCGCAACTTGCTATAAACAAGTTACAAATACTTATTATGGGCGCACTACACCTGGAGAGACGTTAAATCGCTTATTGAGAAACAATGTTTTGTTCAACAAATTGTGTGCTTTCAATCTGTAATTCATATATGTTATAGTTAAGGATACGTGCTAGGTCGTCTGTGTTGTCAAAATACGATTCCGTAAAATTTTCTCGCTGGAAAAAAAATCCAAAGATGACTCCAAATTTATCTTAAAACCGTTCTTATGCGATGAATACTACAATTTAGATCTTGAAACATTATACAGTAATTCTAAACAACATAAATAAGGGCATATGTGTTTTAAATTTTCAAAATACCTTTTGATTTTACCATAAAATGAAAATATCTAAGTTTTGCACTAATGAAACCATTCGCTCCGGACGCCCGTTTCGCGTCAGTCTGACCTCGGCTTTCAGACGGGGTACCCGTGACGCTTATTGCTCCAAACGAACACGTAATTCTTAGGTAGAATTTATATTTAGTTTGTTTTTGTAAAGACGCAGTAATGAGAAATAAAAACAACAAGATAATGAAGGGACTGAATGATAAAAAAACCGGCAAACATATGAACTACGGCGAGATAGGACGTGCAGCGGGGGTGAAATTCGACTTTGGGCTGACGTATAGTCAACTCTTAAGTAAAAAAGGTAAAGTGCGATTCAGACTCGCGCACGAAGAGTTCCGTAACATTATCTATAAAAAAGGCAATAAAAACCACGTTTGTTGTATGGGAGCCCCTCTTAAATATTTGTTTTATTTTCATCTAATTATTTATTTTTAAAGTGAATATATAACTGAATATTCTGTGAGTATTTCAAGCGTCTACCTGTTGCCGTTATCAATATTGAGCTTAAACGAGCAATAAAGTCACGTTTGTTGTATAGGAGCCCCCCTTAAATATTTGTTTTATTTTAATTTAATTATTTATTTTTAAAGTGAATATAATAACTAAATATTCTGTGAATATTTGATGTGACCTGTTGCCATATTATCTCTATGACTATGTATTTCTCTTCCACATCTCTCTATCAGCCGTCACCGCCATTGTCACTTCCTTCCTACGCATACTATTCTTCACACAGTCCATCGCATCTCTTCTTCGGCCTTCCTCTACTTCTATACCCATCCACACTCATATCTAACACTCTTTTAGTCACATAATTTTCTTCTCTCGCATGACATGCCCATACCACGCTAGCCTCTTACTCCTCAATTGTTTTATCACTGGCGGTACTTTTAAACTTCCTCAATTCCTTAACTTGTCCATTCTCGTTACCCCACACATCCATTACAACATTCGCATTTCCGCCGCGTGTTTCATCCGTCCCTTCCCTTGTAATTATTATACCTATATCATCATCATCTCAGCCCGTTTGCACCCACTGTTGGGTATAGAGGCCTCCTCTCTATTACGCCATTTTTTCCGATCCCTTGCGAGTCTCATCCATTGACACCCAGCTACGCTTTCAATATCATTCGGCGTAATACCATCGGGCGGGTGGTCTGCCTCTTGGTTTACGAGCATCCCTTGGCCACCATTTGTAATCGCCTTCGTCCAACGCCCGTCATCCCTCCTAGCCAAGTGTCCAGCCCATCTCCACTTCAGCCCTGCGATCCTCATACCCACGTCCACAACCTTTACGAGTATACCTATATATTGCAAATAAAAATCTTGATTTGATTTGATGTATTATCGTAATGCGGAAACAACTTTATCGTGGATATTATCAAGAAAACAGTTTTCTACGTAACCTTAGCTGAGTAAATCGAAAATAAGTAGTATCTACGTTTGTCAGTGATAACCCCAAGGTTGTAGTGCTCAGATAAAAGCATAATGCCATAATATAGTCAGATAACAAGTTCCTCTAAATATCTCACCATAACACAATATTAATTAAGGAAAGGTTAAGAAAATTCAACCATAAAAAATTACGAATCGCAGTGTTCATGAAGAAACAGTTTTTGAGGTGGTTCGATTCCTTTACAAACAATCAGTGCACATTCACCAGATAATTGAACAGTAGAAATTTCTAAACGTATCGAACTGCACTGCACTGCTAGCACAGCGATTTCATTGTCTACTCTTCGAAGAGACGACAAGGCTCTGACCGCAACTTGTATATCTGCGTGTATTGTTATTTGTTTTTTATATTGTTTTAAATTGAAGTGTGTTTAAAGCGTTATTCTATTCTATTCTATTCTCTGTCGATTCTTCTGAAATTGTCTTTGCCCCGTGCAGGCTCAATAAGGTTTTTTCCTACACAAAAGAAGGATACTCTGTCTGTAGCGTTGTATATTTAATTTAATAAATATCTAACCAAAAATTGTTGGCAAGCGCGCGTTGAGAAGAGTGCGAAAGAGACAACTTGAGAAGACAGCGTTGTCTAGGCATCGCAAGATTAGACAATTTCAGAAGAAAGTTCATTATCTGGGTATCGTGCTTGGCGTTGTAGACTACTGTCGAGGAAGTGTCGACGACGTTTCTTCCTGTTCACTCTCGCAATCGCCATGCTTGAGACGGTCGACAAGTGTCTTCTTTCTTCCGAAAAATGACTCAAGACAAAACCCTTCTCTACAGTTACTGTGCTAGGTCTACTGGTTACGGTTCTGGTACTGGTTCGAGTTATTATGTCATCTCTGAATCATTTGATGGTCAATGGTCGTGTGGTTGATGGTGGAGTACGCTTGCCTAGTTCCCTAACCTTAACCGGTTCACTCAGGACTGGACTAGAAGACTGCGAGGTTATAGTGGTCCGCAAAAATCGATTTGGTCTAGAAGTTTGATGCATGCATGGCTCGCTCACTCGCCTAGGAGACTAATTTCAAAATCTATTTATTCATTAAAATCACAAGGATCACTTTGAAATGTCAATTTTACTGCCTGTTCCTTCGCGACCAAGCCAGGAAAGAAAGGCAAGAAACAAGGCTGGTGGTTCTTTTTAATGATCCTTTTAGAATACATAACAATAAAGAAAATAAATTACGTTTAAATTGTAACATTTTTGAACGAGTTGGAGCAATTTCAATCCCAAGCTTCTCTATCATATAAATAATCCGATATGTTATAGTGGGCTTTTTTCGTGCTTTTTATAAAGATTTTGTTTAATTACTAAATTTGTTAATTGTCAATTTTTGTACATAACTTGGGAGTTTGTTAACAAAGCGTACCTACACCTTGCCCTTTAAACGATTTAATCGGAGCATAGTCTCCTTTATTAGCGTCAGTTAACTCAACATCATACACACCTGTGATTACCAAATTAGCTCACAGAAATCATTTCGTTCAGCTTTATCGCCTAAAATATTCAAATCATAAAATCTATACTTATCTTGTTGCCAAAAATAATTGTGTGGACTTCGCTTCCCGTACGTTCAGCAGAACAGATCAAAGTCCGCACTTTGTCTAGTACGAATCTGGTCAAGGACGAAGTTGTTTGTACGAGGAAACGTAATTGGGATGATTGAGACAATTGTTGCTAACGTCTTTTGAAGTCGAAGACATCTGGCACCGCGCGAGTGTTGAGACAAAGAGAGCACCATATCGTCGGCCTAATTATTAGAATTCGTAAATCATTATCTGCCAACGAGGAATGGAACGAAGTTATATCGGTTTAAAACGAGCAGACGTACCGAAAAGTACCATCCATACCTGGTCGGCATATCACCTTGCCGTACCAAACGATTTGCTTCAACTTTTCTTGTTAGCACAAGTAAAGAGTGGAACTCACTTCCGGCGTATGTTTTTCAAAACCAGTATAATTTCAGAGTCTTCGTGACCAGAGTGAATAGGTTCTTTCTAGGCAAGCGTGCTCCATCTTCGATCACACCATCACTTACCATCAGGTGAGGTAGTGGTCAAGCGCTTGTCTAAAATCAATAAAAAAATGTTTTCATTTAATTTCATTTGGAATAAAACTAGTATAAAATAGACTAACGAATTCTGATAATATTAGGCCGACGATATGTGTAAAAAAAATCGTACGCCTTAGTGCTCAATCAATCATTGTATTCAGTGTAATAGGTATTACATGATCATTATATACCTTGTTGGGCACAACAATTTTATGGAGATTTTCACTTGTCTCGCTCGCGAGTCATCATCATATCAGTTATTTAATTTATTTATTCAATAAGAACGGCCTTGGCCAAGTATACTAATACAAAAATTAATAATTTTTCTAAAATAATTTATATATATGTATGTCAATGTTATACAACAAAAATGTCAAAACAATAAGATTACAATAAATAATAATATTAAGCAATAACATTCACACACTCTTCTCACAAAACCTCAAACACTCCAACATTATTATCTTCCATCCGTCCGCTGCACACATCACATTCAGGGCGAGAAAGCATTGAGCGCCAAAAGGGTTCGCGGGATGGGCGACTGAGCGCGCGCGACTGTTCGCCCAAATGCCTCCGAGAACAATCTGTGTCTCCTGCCGCGGCGGTAATTGTTGGGAACATAGAACCGCAAGAAGTCTTTAGTTCTTCTTACCTCCAAATTATTAAACCCTAGGCAACCCAGGAGAGTCTCCAGAGCAACCGATGTGCCGGTCTGCACCCAATGGCACCCAGCAAACTTTACCTGTACCCCTAGCTTGCGAGTAGCGCGAATTCGTCAGCCAATGGAGTAGAAACGGCCGATCACGGTCGGCATCTACGCAAACATTTCGGCAAGCGACAGTTGACGAGCGCTAATTCTAGGAGCATTTCACGCGACACCGTGTCTTTGACTGATTTATGGCGGGCTCCTATCACCATCATCAGCCTACATTAGTCCACTGGACATAGGCCTCTCCCAATACGCGCCACTGAGCCCAGTCTTCGGCTCTTCTCCTCCAATTTCTGTCCGCCATCTTTCTTATGTCATCGCTCCACCTAGCCGGGGGACGTCCCACACTACGTTTTCCAAGACGCGGTCTCCACTCAAGAACTCGTTTAACCCAACGGTTGTCGGTTCTCCGGCATATATGGCCAGTCCATTGCCACTTCACTTTGCTAATCCGTTGAGTTATGTCGGTAACTTTGGTTCACTGTCGGATAACCTCGTTACGGATTTCATCCATCAGAGAAACTCCAAGCATAGCCCGTTCCATAGCTCGCTGCGCAACCTTAAATTGGTGGCCTAGTCCTACCGTGAGCGTCCACGTCTCAGCACCGTAGGTCATTACGGAATGGGTTCCTATATCAGTCAGTAACCAGCTGCGAATCGTTTCTCCTTGAAAACATGTCAAAAGTTTGACGCTTCTTCAAGGAAACACGAGTCGTAATCGGTTACCGACGGATATTGGAACCCGCCACGATATTGGACGCACGCGACATCGAAGTGACTACCTAGCAAAAAATATGTTTAAGAGAATGTTTTCAAAACATTATGTATTTGCGTTTTAACTTATTATTTTTTAATGTCGGCCCACCTGATATGGTAAGGGTAAAATAACTCTGCTAATGAACTCGACATAATCTGCGAAATTCTTAAACAATAATATATAATCAGTTTGTAAGCGTGCGTATTAATACTGGCTCACCTTGAAATACTTACTGGTCCAATCGTACAATAGTACCGAGCTGATATATTCATCAATATAACCTGTTTGTTTTGATAAGTAGCTGACCCGGTCGCGGCTTCGCACGCGTGGTTTGTCAATAAAAACATTACCCTTCTGCGCAGTCGGGTAAAAAGTAGCCTATATCCCAATCCCGGTCGTAATCTATACACTAATACCTCGACTTACGCTACCCCGTTTTACTCGAATTCGGAGATACGCGGTTTTTCTATTTGATGGGCGCGCGCATGAGCTCCTCCACCCCGCCCTGTTATGTTAGTGTTTTATTGATAACCTCGTAACTAGTGGTTCGCCCCGCACTAAGATCTCGCGAGTCTCCGATTAAAACAAAACAATAATATTTCTAATCTTTGACTATCAAAATAGTTCAAATTACAGGTAACGGGAGTTCATGTTAATTGGTTTCTTTGTTCTGGGGTACAAAATGCAGTTATTCTGAATTTCAGACTTTTGCCTATATTTGTGTCACTAAAGCTACATGCATACCAAATTACAGCACTGTGGGGTTACTGGTGTACCCTGTGGATTTTGTTAAAGTTTAGTTTTTAAAATGGCTAATAACTCAAAAACTATACAGAATTTACAAAAAGTAAAAATGAATACCTTTCATTTGACGTCCCACTTGACCCAATAGCCTCATTTTCATTTTTTTTACTCCTCTTGCACCCCAATATCTCAACAACCCCCCAACATTTTTAGCTCATTTAGTCACACCAAAATTGTGCCATCACTACCTATCTATGTATTAAACTTCACGATGATCAGATTAACGCTTCAAAAGTTATCCTCGCCTCGGAAAAACAAACATACATACATACAACGCCGATTTGTCCAAGTTGATTTAGAGATCTCGCTGCGCTCGATCAATTATGTCACCCAAAAGAACAAAAAATGCATATATTTATAATGCAAAATTGAATTCGCCCCCTTACTACCTAAGCCAAATTGGTGTCGTGTCGCTAACGCTAGTACCCTTTCACATTACTGTACGTGTGAAAGGGATGCGATAGCGTCACGACCGCTATTTGGCTTAGGTAATAAGGGGGCGGGACTTACGGAAACTTACCACTTACTTGATTTTCTAAAGTACTTATATAAAATAAATAAACAAGAATAAATCGTATTATATATAATCCTAATTTAAATTTGTAATTAATGATGAATAAATTATTGATTTATAAAGTAATAAACAAGAATATAGAAAGACAATAAGATAAGACAGAATATCGAAAAACAGGTGCACTCCGGGAGTGCTGACAGAAGTGCAAACTTGAATAAAAGCACACTACACTACAGATACTTATATACATACCCTCCGTCGTCCGAGACACGTTCTCGGAGACCCGGATGACGAAATCACTACCGCTAATGCGGAAGAGTCATCCTCATTAGACAGAGCAAACACTCCACAAATACACCGACCTCGCCGGCGAGGTCGACGAGTCCCTTCAGTCGCCGCCTATACGAGGTACAAGCACGTACCCGGGCGTTTCTCTCCTATCCCCGTCCCGGCAACAGCCCAAGCCGAGGTACCTAAGTGGTGCCCTTGCGCTAGTTGCCTCATCAAACAAATTACAGGGCTGAGCGCCTTCTGCGCTCGCCAAAAGCTCGGTTAAGCTGCAACGGCCTCAGAGGCCAACAGCGAAATTAGTCCATTAGAAAAAAAATACTTATATACAGAGGTGTCGGTAACAGTATCGCGAGTTCAATTGTTTTTTCTCCATCTCAAAAAATGCTCAACGCGCCTAAAGAAGGCCACTTCAAGAATGAGTAATAAATAAAATAAATAAATACATATTTCTGGACATTTCACACAGCGCTATCTAGCCCCAAACTAAGCAGAGCTTGTACTATGGGAACCAGATAACTGATAGAATACTTATATACATTTTTGTAAATACATACTTATAATATATAGAGAAACAACTAGACCCGGGACAAATATCTGTAGATCCTACTAATATTATAAACGCGAAAGTTTGGATGTATGGATGTTTGTTACTCTTTCACGCCGGAAAGGCTGAGCCGATTGCGATGAAATTTGGTATGTATGTAGATCATAACCTGGATTAACACATAGGCTACTTTTTATTGGCAAACCACGCGTGCGAAGCCGCTGGCAACAGCTAGTGATCAATAAGTCGTGTTCTAAACGCCAACAGTCAGCGACACTGTTATTTAAATTCTAACAGGTAGCGTTAGTAGACTTTAGTCATTAAAACCTGATAAAAAGATAGCACTGATGATAATGGAATAACGTTACATAAAGATAAACGTGACTATCTATGAAAGATAAAGTTTTAATTACTCAATCTATATCTACTCGTAAATGCAATTTAATTTCAATATCGTTACCAGTAATAAACTAAAATTCCATTAAGATTTTTTTATTACATAGTATTAATTAAGATTCTAATAAGATATTAATTCAAAATCATAAAAAAATGTGTTTGGTGATTTTCTTACTAGCCATTACTGTCCTTCTATACCAGCCTACTGTTCGTGCAATTTATAATATGGGCCCCAGAGAATCATTACGCAATAAGTTAAGAAATAAATACATATTATGACATTCCCTTGTCAATACATTTATGAAAAGCTGATGTATGTACACAAAAATATTAATTTGTTTCGGAAATATAGCGATAATCATAATTTTAATACTAGAAATAAAGATAAACTCGCTGTTGCCACTTGTAGACTCCATAAAGTTAGTAAATCGTTTAAAGGGCAAGGTGTTCGCTTTTATAACAAACTCCCAAGTGATGTAATAAAATTGACAATTACTTAACAAATTTAAAACACAATTAAATAAAATCTTTATAAAAAAGCCTACTATAAAATATCGGATTATTTAGTTAGATGATAGAGAAGCTTGGGATTGAAATTGCTCCAACTCGTTAAAAAAACAACCAGCCTTGTTTCTTGCCTTTCTTTCATGGCTTGGTCGCGAAGGAACTGGCATTTTTACTGCCAGTTCCTTCGCGACTAAGCGACGTTTCAAAGTGATCCTTATGATTTTAATGAATAGAAGATTTTGACTTTGACCTATTGCTGAGCAAAGCCTCCTCCCCTACGTATTCCTTCCACTCGTTTCGGTCCTGTGCTAAATCCTGTCAATCTCTTCGGAAGACGTCCAAATTTGTAAATTTGTGAATGGATCTTTTCAAGTTATCTTATGATAAGTATGTAAGTATATATTTTTTATTTGATCTGACGAATTTTTTTTTCAACCTATGTCATCCCACTGCTGGGCAAAGGTCTTCCCCACTGTCTTCCAGGATTTTCGCTCGCGTGCCAACTTTCACCAATCTGTCTCGAAGGCATCGAGATCGTCACGCCAGCGTCTACTAGGCCTTCCTCGGCGCCGTCGCCCGTCTTCAGGCACCCACTGCGTGACGATCGTTGCCCATCTGTCCGGGTGCATTCGTCTTACGTGGCCCACCAAATCCCATTTTAGCCTGAAAAGTTTAATTATTTTGTAAAGGAATTGAGCCTCTTTTGATATTTGTAGATCACTCACTTTTTATTTTATTTAAATAATGGTATACCTACCTCATCATCATCATCAGCCGGAAGACGTCCACTGCTGAACATAGGCCTCCCCCTTAGATCGCCACAACGAGCGGTTGGTAGCCGTTTGCGCCCAACGGCTCCCCGCGATTCTTACTAGATTGTCGGTCCACCTTTGGGGGGCCGGCCTACGCTGCGTCTTCCAGTCCGTGGTCTCCACTCGAGAACCTTTCTTCCCCAACGGTTATCGGTTCTACGAGCGATGTGGCCTGCCCATTGCCTCTTCAACTTGCTAGTTTTGAGAGCTATGTCGGTAACTTTAGTTCGTCTGCGGATTTCCTCATTGCGGATTTTGTCACGCAAAGAGACCCCGAGCATAGCCCTCTCCATAGCTCGTTGAGCGACCTTAAGCTTGGTCATGAGGCCATGAGCAAAGGACCACATTTCAGTGCCATAGGTCATCAATGGCAACACACACTGGTTGAAGACTTTAGTCTTCAGGCTCTGGGGAATTTTGGACGAGAAGATATCGCGAAGTTTCCCGAATGCTGCCCTGCCGAGTTGGATTCTTCGTGCGACCTCTTTGTCGAAGTTGGACTTACCTAATTGGACAGTTTGTCCTAGGTATACATATTAGTCGACAACTTCGAGAGTATTGCCCCCAACACTACCGGTACGGGTGCAACATGAATATTTGACATGATTTTTGTCTTATCCATGTTCATTTTAAGACCCACCTGTTGGGAGTATACCTACCTATTTAAACATAACTCCAAAACTATACACAACAAGTAATTTTTTAACAAAAATGTAACAGACTTAACCAAAATACTGAACTGATAAACGACGGAGATAAGCGTCCTTATAAAATTTGAGGGTTGCCCTCATTTTTTTCGGGATCCCATCATCAGATCCTGAGTTGGTGCCAGTGGGACCACCTGGGAATTGTATACCCATTTAAATAAAAAAATAATTTCTCAAATCGGTCCAGGCGGCTTCGAGTAATAAAAAAGAAAAGATTCCGACGGATTGAGAACCTTCTCCTTTTTTGAAATCGGTTAAAAATACAGTTTCTGTAGGTTAAGAAATTAATGTCTAATTTTGACTATGTTGACCCTTTTGGCACTCGTTTAAAATATTTATGTGTTATTAATTATTATTTACATTCTTTGCAACTAGCAGTAACATTTACAAAGATAATTAGCTGTCTGATAGACGGACAAAGTCCATTTGTAAAAAGAGGTTCCGGTAAAAAACAACGCCATCTGTCGGCAATAGAGAGCTTGATTCGAAACGAGCCTTGAAAACTAGGAATGGAACGTTTCGCAAGAAACATGTGAAAAAGCATATGATTTTTAAAATCATATGTCAAACCTGCTATTTTACTTCGCATAAACTGCTAAAAATCATTCAAATGAAATCACTTTCGGTTTTCATCGTATATAGGTCGCAGTCATTCGGGGCTGCTAAAAATCACAGTCGTTCGCATTTCTTCGGAATTAATCGGGCGTTTTCGTTACCCGTGATTTTTCACATTTGAAATATCAAATGTGACATTACGGCATCATAATGAAAAATCATTTCCTGTGATTTTTCACTGAAATCATAATCAACCTATAACAGTCCACTGCTGGACGTAGATCTCTCCCAGGGTGCGCCATTGAGCCCGATCCTCAGTTCCGCTCATCCAATTCTTGCCAGTCACAGCGCGCAAATTGTCAATCCATCTAGCCGGAGGGCGTCCTACACTTCGCTTGCCTAGACGTGGTCTCCATCCACTCCAGAACACGTTCACCCCGACGGTTATTGGTTCTGCGGCATATATGCCTCTGCCACTTCAGCTTACGGATCCTCTGAGCTATGTCGATCACCTTGGTTCTCTGACGGATAACCTCGTTTCGGATTCTATCATTCAAAGAAATGCCGAGCATAGCCCTTTTCATAGCTCGCTGAGCGACTTTCAATTTATGGACCAGTCCCACCGTAAATGTCCACGTTTCGGCTGCATTCACAAGTAAGACGCACTGGTTGTATACATATTACCCGTGCGCGATAAGTTGGGACCTGAGCGCGGTGACGTCATATTGGCGTGTTTGTACCGCCCGCAAAAAAGCGAACATAACAAGCAGCCGCCCGCGGCTTCGTCTTTGTTTTTTTTAACCTAATTTATTATGTTACTCAGGGAGGACGCTGCTTTTAATCTAATCTTTTTTACACTATTTGAATAAAATAAAAATACAATGTTTAAGTTTATACATTTATTTTATCTATTATTAACATTATGTCATCTTCGTCACTACTTAGTGGACAGGTAAACAAAACTGTTTGTTCCGTTTTTCGTTTTCAAAAATCTCTAACACTTTTAGCACGAGGTTTCTTTCTCCGCTATGCAAAGGTTTACCCTTCATAATGATAACAAAAACACTTAACAAGAACTATAACAACAACAAAACAATGACACAAACTATAAAAACAAAGCAATAACACAAACGAAAACTAAAAGAATTCCAGAGCGCGTCGTTACGTGACGTAGGCCAGTACGAGACTAAAAACCCTAGTAAAAAATAGTGATGCGAACGGTACAATACGGGCGCCATCGGGGAAGTGCAGGGGAAGCGGTCGGGGAGTAGCAGGTCCCAAGTTATCGCGCACGAGTAATACTTTCGTTTTTAAGTATTGCGAGATGAGTGACGAGAAGACCTGAGGAAGTTTCCCAAACGCTGCCTTGCCCACTGAAATAGCAGTGATAAAAAATAATCATATGAAAATTATTTCAAAATAGCAATCATTTCTATGCCCCTCATAAACCATTGTAGGTATAATCACTTTCAATAAAATGGCTCAGTGGTCTGCAAGCCAATATGAATTCTAAGTAAAGTGAATCTACGACCACTTTTCCGAACCAGCGAATCGAAAAATTATATTTCCGATCTTTTATACAAAATGACAGATGCGTCAAGTATATATATCTAAGTTATAGGATGTTTAGTACTTGTTTTTTACTACTTTTTAGGGTTCCGCACCAAAATTATAAAAACGGACCCTTACGGGGTGACTTTGTACGACTGTCTGTCCGTCTATCCGTCTGTCAAAGCTGATTATCTCAGATCAAGTGGGGTACTGTCAAGAGCTCTTTTCTCAAGAGCGCGTGGAGGTATATGGTCCCTTGAAGATTTCTATGAACGCAGTCAAAACAGACGGTTTATACCGTATATTTTGCTCGCAAATAAATCAAAATTTGCCAAGAAGCAAGGTCTTACAGCACAAGTAAAGGAAAAAATCCGAAGAAGGTTAATTTGGATAAAACCACATAAAAATACTATTTTTACGATGCGCCACTCAGACTCGTAATTGTCCGGTTTTTTAAGTAGTTTTGGAAGTTCAAAGAAATATATATATAATATTTATTGGTACATAAATAACAACCAAGGTCACCGACACAGCCCAGCGGATTAGCAAACTGAAGGGGCAGTGGGCTGGTCTTAATGCCGGAGAACCGACAACCGTTGGGGTAAACGAGTTCTTGAGTGGAGCTGGAGACCGCGTCTTGGCAAACGTAGTGTGGGGCGCCCTCCGGCTAGGTGTAGCGACGACATAAGAAAGGTGGTGGACAGTAATTGGATAAGAAGATCCGAAGACCGGGCTTAGTCGCACTTATTGGCAGAGGCCTATGTCCAGCAGTGGACTAATGTGGGCTGATGATGAAACAACTTATGAAAGATAGTTAGGTAAGGTACTTAAACGGGTTTAAACAGAGATGATTCAGATTGATCTAACTAGTGGTTTGCCCCGATAAAAACAGATATATAGTATTCGTAGGGTAGACTGGGTACGGTAGAAACAAAGGACGGTTGAAACAAAAGAAATATCTCGCGAACGGTTACTCGGAGAGTGAGGGATGCAAGGGGAGAACGAAGCAGACGCCAGGTCCAAACACGAATCTTAGTGTTGCGCACCTCCCCGCGCGGTGTAGTTGTTTACAAGAGACTATTGTATTTTAGTACCCAAAAATAAGTATCATCTTCTGAGTTTTTGTGCTAATATCTTAAGTTCTATTTATGTCAAAGTATTGAGTGTGTATTTGTGATTTGTATGAAGCTTGTAGAATACAGAATAATAACTAGTTTTAATGAGTTATTATTAGTATCATTGGTAGAAACTATTTTTTACCAAAGGTAGGGTTGGAAACAGTCGAAACAATTATTGTGGGGACGATTGAAACAGTAAATAAAATTATTTTTTCTTATAAAAAATTAACAGCATTAGTAACAGATAGACCCAATCCCGAAGATACAACTGAAGTAACGAATAGACTTAATCCCGAAAATACAACTGAGCCTGCAGTTTTTTCTACATTGAATGGTAATCCATCTGAAGACGAAACACTGCCATTATCACCTTCTCTTTTAACTGAGGAACTACAAACAGACACAACTGTTCAACAACAGGCTATCAATAACTCATCAATTCCAACTATTGAGCATGAAAACGTTGATGTACGTCAAGAAACTTTGAGTACACCACCTAGACGTTGCAGCAGCTTTATAAATCAGGAAACTTCACCGAGACCGTCTACAAGTGTACAAACAATTTCTGATGATCCTATTGCATTTACACCGGAAGCAGTACGACCATTGCCGAAAGCTCCCCCGAGGAAATCTAATAAAGGGCGAAAAACTAGAAAATCTGCAATTTACACAGATACGCCAGAGAAAGAAGAAATAAGAAAGGAACATGAAACAAATTAAACCGGACGAAAGCTAAGCAAGTTAAGAAAAGTTTGTATGGAAGAAAAGTTTCAAAACTTCAAAGGGGAAAAAAAGTAAAATACAGCAGGAAATGTCATCAGAAGAAGAAGAATGCTACTGTATTGTTTGTATGTCACCATATTCAGAGAGCAGATTTGGAGAAAAGTGGATACAATGTACCACTTGTAAACAATGGGCTTACGAGGAGTGCACAGAAGGTGGGCTTAGCTATGTTTGCCATAAGTGCCGCTCAGATTGATCCCTAAGCAAATTTTTATTGGATTTAAGAAATATTTGCTTTTAGTTTATATCTGAATTAGTTTATTTAGTTTGTTTTGTTTTAAAGAATATTGCTGATTTTTATTATTTTTGTTAATTTCGTCAATTGTTTATTACTCATGAAAGGCTGATTAGAAATATCTTTATGCGTATTAAAACCTTGAAGACTGATAATGTTGTCATACGATACCATAATTATGCTTTTAACTAGAATTAATAGTAAATAAAACATGTTTCTATATTATATTTTGTATTATTTGCATGTGTTACAATTGACCCTAAACACTGTATCAACCGCCCCTGGCATGGGGACGATTGAAACAAATTGGATATTTTTTAAAATTTTGTGTATTTCCAAAAATTGCACTCTAAGAACTAAAATGGTATAGCCCTTTCTCAGATAAAAGTGCGCTCTTCAATTTGACATATCATCATCGTCGCTCAGTTCATAAACAACAACACTATGAACAATAAAAGCCAAATTGTTTCTACCTTACCCAGTCTACCCTAATCTTTGACTATCAAAATAGTACCACGTAATTAATAACCATTAATAACAAATATCAAATATTCATGTTGCGCCCGTACCGGTAGTTGTTGTGGGCGATACTCTCGAAGTTGTCGACGAATACCTAGGACAAACTGTCCAATTAGGTAAGTCCAACTTCGACAAAGAGGTCGCACGAAGAATCCAACTCGGCTGGGCAGCATTCGGGAAACTTCGCGATATCTTCTCGTTCAAAATTCCCCAGAGCCTGAAGACTAAAGTCTTCAACCAGTGTGTGTTGCCAGTGATGACCTATGGCACTGAAACGTGGTCCTTTACTCATGGCCTCATGACCAAGCTCAAGGTCGCTCAACGAGCTATGGAGAGGGCTATGCTCGGGGTTTCTTTGCGTGACAAAATCCGCAATGAGGAAATCCGCAGAAGAACTAAAGTTGCCGACATAGCTCTCAAAATTAGCAAGTTGAAGTGGCAATGGGCCGGCCACATCGCTCGTAGAACCGATAACCGTTGGGGAAGAAAGGTTCTCGAGTGGAGACCACGGACTGGAAGACGCAGCGTAGGCCGGCCCCCCACAAGGTGGACCGACGATCTAGTAAGAATCGCGGGGAGCCGTTGGGCGCAAACGGCTACCAACCGCTCGTTGTGGCGATCTAAGGGGGAAGCCTATGTTCAGCAGTGGACGTCTTCCGGCTGATGATGATGATGAATTAATAACCAATTTGACCTATAGTTTCATTCAAATTACAGGTATCGGGAGTTCATGTTAAATGGTTATTTTTGGGGTACAAATTACAGTTATTCTAGATTGCAGACTTTTGCCTATAGGTATTTGTGTCACCTAAGCTACACGCACACCAAACTACAGTACTGTGCGGTCACTGGTGTACCCTGTGAATTTCGTCTATGTTCAGTTTTTATTATGGCTAATAACACAAAATTACAAGAACTTTAGAAAAAATAAAAACTGGATTGAAATGTACTAAAAAAGACCTTTCATTTGACGTCCCCTTTGACCTAATAGTCTCATTTTCAGATTTTTTTACCTCTCTTGAACCCCATTATCTCAACAACCCCCCAACATTTTTAGCTCATTTAGTCACACCAAAATTGTGCCATAACTACCTATGTATCAAATTTCACGATGGTCCGTAGCCTTATTACCTAAGCCAAATTGCGGTCGCGTCGCTATCGCTAGTCAGGCCATCCCTTTCAGACATACAGTACGTACCTCACGTGTTAAAGGGATGGCCTGACTAGCGATAGCGACACGACAGCAATTTGGCTTAGGTAATAAGGGGGCGGATCTACGCTTTGAAAGTTACCTATCCGCAAGGCCGCCTCTATGGGAATCTTCAAATCCAAACTCTTTAAATACTTCATCTCTCTTCAAGATACCCAACAAAATTGAGCACTTTATGTAGATATATTTGTGTATTTCGTTTATGTATGTGTATTATTATTATTATTAATTTTTGTAAGTTTATTTCTAAGCTAAAGCTTGATTAAATTTCCTTTTTCTGGCACTACCACTTTCTCCACACTACACAAAGGTTAGCTGGAAGAAAATGCTAATTAGCATTAAGTTCGCCTATGCATCTTTTTATTAGTGCAATAAAGAATTTTCTAATCTAATCTAATCTATTCTCGGGCAAACAAACAAACACTAAAGTTATCCTCGGACAAATATACATACATACTCGTACAACGCCGATTTGCCCAAGTTGATTTGGAAATATCGCTTCGCTTGATCCACTAGATAACAGAAGTAGTGTACTTATTTAGATATCGTTTGGCATTGAAAACATTGTGAAAATCACTTGACACCAAATTGACTCTTGCATTGTTAGCTTTTGTGTTTGAGAGTTTCTAGACGATAATTTATCTTCAGCAAATTGCTGAATTGAAAAAATTTAGCGCGTCTGTTATATATTATTTTTTTTTTCTTGATTTGCAATGTGAGAGCGATGCGACCTCTTGAATGAATGTATTTATTTGCTAGTTGACCCGACAGACGTTGTCCTGTCTTAGATATGAATATGTAATTCATAAAAAATAACCGGCCAAGTGTGAGTCGTACTCGTGCACGAAGGGTTCCGTACCATTATCTATAAAAAACGGCAAAAAAAGCACGTTTGGTGTATTGGAGCCCCCTGTAAATCATCATCATATCAGCCGTAGAACGTCCACTGCTGGACAAAGGCCTCCCTCATTGATCTCCAGGAACTGCGGTTGGAACTGCGGCCTGCATCCAACGCCGACCTGCGGTTCTTACCAAGTCGTCTGCCCATCTTGTAGGTGGACGTCCTACGCTGCGCTTGCCGGTCCGTGGCCTCCATTCGAGAACTTTCCGGCCCCATTGGCCATCTGTTCTGCGCGCTATATGGCCTGCCCATTGCCACTTCAACGTGCTAATCCGTCGGGCTATGTCGGTGACTTGAGTTCTCCTACGTATCTCTTCATTTCTGATTCGATCCCGTAGAGAAACCCCGAACATAGCCTTCTCCATAGCTCGTTGAGCGACTCTGAGCTTATTCATAAGGCCAATAGTGAAGGACCACGTCTCGGTTCCATATGTCATCACTGGTAACACACACTGATTGTAGACTTTCGTCTTAAGGCACAGGTATGTTGGACGAAAAGACGTTGCGCAGTTTCCCAAACGCTGCCCATCCGAGTTGGATTCGACGATTGACCTCTTTGGACTCTACCTAATTGGACTGTAAATAAATATATATTTTATTTTAGTTTAATTGTTTATTTTTAAAGTGAATAATATAACTTAATATTCTGTGAATATTTCAAGCGTTTACCTGTTGCCGTTATATATTTATTTTATTCTGTTTTTAGTATTTGTTGTTATAGCAGCAATAGAAATACATTATCTGTGAAAATTTTGACTGTCTTACGATCATCGGTTCATGAGATACAGCCTGGTGAGAGACGGACAGATAGACAGCGGAGTCTTAGTAATATATTAAAAATATTATAATAATACAAAATAACATGAAAAGTGGTATGCAAGTTAATTGTAAATGATATAAAGATTTAATTTCGGATTTCACATAAACAACTTTTTTTTTGTCACTTAGGATACTTATAAGTTTTTAAGACCCTACATGGTGTCCCTAAGTACACCGCATTTAACTACTGGCATATTTTTGGTGATTTTCGTGTAATTTTTAGATATATCTATACTAATATTATAAAGAGGAAAGATTTGTTTTTTTTTTTGTTTGTTTGTATTGAATAGACTCCGAAACTACTGGACCGATTTAAAAAAATATTTTACTGTTGGGAAGCTACACTATCCCCGGGTGACATAGGCTACTTTTTACCCAACTGCGCAGAAGGAGGGTATTGTTTTTATTGAAAAACTACGCGTGCGAAGCTGCGGATTGGTCAGCTAGTAATAGTATAAAGAGGAAAGGTTTGTTTGTTTGTATTGAATAGACTCCGAAACTACTGGACCGATTTAAAAAAATATTTTACTGTTGGGAAGCTACACTATCCCCGGGTGACATAGGCTACTTTTTACCCAACTGCGCAGAAGGAGGGTATTGTTTTTATTGAAAAACTACGCGTGCGAAGCTGCGGATTGGTCAGCTAGTAATAGTATAAAGAGGAAAGGTTTGTTTGTTTGTATTGAATAGACTCCGAAACTACTGGACCGATTTAAAAAAATATTTTACTGTTGGGAAGCTACACTATCCCCGGGTGACATAGGCTACTTTTTACCCAACTGCGCAGAAGGAGAGTATTGTTTTTATTGAAAAACTACGCGTGCGAAGCTGCGGATTGGTCAGCTAGTAATATTATAAAGAGGAAAGGTTTGTTTGTTTGTATTGAATAGACTCCGAAACTACTGGACCGATTTAAAAAAATATTTTACTGTTGGGAAGCTACACTATCCCCGGGGGACATAGGCTACTTTTTACCCAACTGCGCAGAAGGAGGGTAATGTTTTTATTGAAAAACTACGCGTGCGAAGCTGCGGATTGGTCAGCTAGTAATATTATAAAGAGGAAAGGTTTGTTTGTTTGTATTGAATAGACTCCGAAACTACTGGACCGATTTAAAAAAATATTTTACTGTTGGGAAGCTACACTATCCCCGGGTGACATAGGCTACTTTTTACCCAACTGCGCAGAAGGAGGGTATTGTTTTTATTGAAAAACTACGCGTGCGAAGCTGCGGATTGGTCAGCTAGTAATAGTATAAAGAGGAAAGGTTTGTTTGTTTGTATTGAATAGACTCCGAAACTACTGGACCGATTTAAAAAAATATTTTACTGTTGGGAAGCTACACTATCCCCGGGTGACACAGGCTTTTTTTTACCCAACTGCGCAGAAGGAGGGTATTGTTTTTATTGAAAAACTACGCGTGCGAAGCTGCGGCTTGGTCACCTAGTAAATGATAATTGAAAATCCGTTTTTGGCTGTAGGATAGACACATAAGCATTTTAAACTTTTATATTTAAGGGGAGACCGGAGGGACAATCGCCCATACAACACGTACTACCAAGATCATTTCTAATTGGAGCATATTTCTACCTTAATAAGGTATTATTTTAATTTGAATAGTATTTATCTAGGTTCCCAACCGTATATTAGATCAAAATACTTACCTAAAATGAAATAGAAGCGTATCGCATTCTGCATGTTTTTATGTCATAAAAGACCTGTTTTCAACCTAATTGTTTCGTATTAAAAACAACAACATCTTACGTATCCTAGTCATGGGAACATAGATTATATCGTCTAGTTACAGAATAACAACACAATGAGAAAAATACAACAAGTTTTCTGTCATCATTTTTGGTATTACGGAACACGGTCAAAATCTAATCAAATTTAGAATCGTTCTATTGCTACCACTGTCGCTCTGCGTGGCTAAACTTCGTCACTAAACAGGGATAGCGATATTCAGGCCAAAGTTTTTGACGCGGCCGAATTGAAGTTGTGTTAGGGTTCGCCGGCGCGTTAAGAGTTATGGATTTTGTTGATCAATAAATAAAATAAAATAAACAAAATAATAATTGTATTGACAACAAATTTTTATTTAATACTTATGAATTTAATTGTGTTTGTTTAATATGGCTTGTTTATAGGTTGTGGCTCGAAATGGGTGTCTTGCGCGACGATGCCTAAACGTATTTGAATTGCCAAATCATACAAATACGTCAAATTTAAACACGTTTAATCGCTAAATACTTTTAGGCGTCGTGCTTTAATTTGAAAAGTCTATTTTGTACTCTAGATAATACATTTTATAGTATTATTTCCATTGTTTCAGGATTAAATGCGTGCGAAAGAAAATCATTCCTTTTCCTGAGAAAGGAATTGCCAGTAAGGTTAGTATTTACCAACCTAAGTTTTTTACCTGTCACGGTTTATTGTTACAAAATGATTTTAGCATTTAGTCCTCCATTTGTACATTTTTCTGTTTGTGCAATAAAAAATTAAAGAAATGTATAGCAGTACATAACTCGCTTCTGAACGTCATGAATGGCCATGATGGAACAGGCAGTAAAATTGACGTTTCAAAGTGATCTTTGTGATTTTAATGAATAAAAGATTTAGACTTTGACTTTGACATGAACCTTTGGAACCTTCGAACCATGGCTCTCTGTGCAACTCGTAACCTGTACACAGCCATGCGTCCAGCCAGCGTGAGTCCATGTCGCGGCGCCGTAAGTCATAGTGGGCAGAACACATAGGCGGCCATGGCAGCACATGGGCGGCCCATAGAAATACCTACTTTTTATAAGGGATACATTATCAGACTATTTTTGAAGTGAAAACTTCTTTAGGCGCGTAAGGCATTTTTTGAGTTGGGAAGAAACCGTTGAATTCGCAAAACTGTTACCGTTACCGACACCTCTGTATATAATTATCTCGTAATTGTTTTAGTTTTTAATGATGATTAATGATTTTATGTCAAGATTTTTCCGAAAAACGACAGTACTTAGTAATCTTTTTGGTAAATGCAATTAACTTTTTCCACGATTTTAAGTCACTCTACGTCATCTGTCACGCGGTGACAGCGGTAAACTTGAAACGTCATTTTGTACAAATATTGACATTTGATTGACACAATCAATTGATTGTGTCAATCAAATGTCAATATTTGTATATACTCGTATATCGAGTTCTCAGTTCTTTAAATTACTGTCTAAAGATCGTGTTGACTGGTCAACATCGTCATCATATCAGAAATAGGACGTCCAATGCTGAACATATCTATGTTCAGCATTGGACGTCCTAATTCTGATCTATCTATTCTTATTTCTATCTAGATAGAAGATAGAAAACGCGTCTGTCAGCTTTAGTACCTACAAACTCGTATTCTGAAGTTCTTCGGCCACGTCTCGAGGACGGACGTGGCCGAAGACGGACTCTATTGAGCGTCTTGTCGTACAAGGACGAGTGGAGGGCATCAGAACGCGCGGAAGGTCGCCCATGCGGTGGTGGACCGATCAAATAAAAGATGCAGTGGGCGGCCAACTGCATGAATGCACGAGAATGTATGTCAACAGAGTGGCGATTTTCCTGCGCGTGGTCGGACGCACTTGATCAATTATTTAAATGTATGCGAGCGGTAATTTACTTTCAAGTTTTCTATACAATAGCAGGTAGTTCTTATGAAACAATTACTTTTAGCTAAATATCTAAATACTATTATCATAGAATTGTAACGCGCGATTGTTTGTACTTATTAGCTAAGCGATTATGCATGCATAAACAGGTACACACGGCTACACATCAAGCTATACATTTCCAGTATAAGCTGACCTCTCATTCTACGAAAAGTCACAACGCGTTCTACACAACGCGAGGTCAGCTTATACTGGAAAAATATAGCTTGATGTGTAGCCGTGCGTACAATACGGTCTTTCAACTATTGTGCCACTGTCTATTTACTGTACAGTCAGCAACATAAACTTAGGCATATTATATTTTTGATGTGAAACATATTTTTTGTTTCTTTAGGCGCGTTGGGCATTTTTTGAGATGGGGAAAAAACATTGAACTCGCGACACTGTTACCGTTACCGTCATCGACACCTCTGTATACACGGTGTCCTTTTAATCACTGTTTTCCCAGAACAAAGTTTGCTTAGACCATGGTATATTAACTGTTTATAGCATCAAATAAGAGAATAATATTAAAAATCTAAACCTTCTCAATTAAGTATAACATTGTTTCAAAAACTAACCGTGACGTAAAGTTCATGAGTACGCTAGCCGTAGCGTATTACCTACTCCTTAGGTACCTAGAAGCTACCGGTCAGCGCGCTGACTGTGTTGTAGGTAGGGAATGCAATCCCGACTCGAGATTGCAAATTCGAGATCCCGCGGGATTAGAAATATCAATCCCGCGGGATCTCGGAATTTTCGGGATCCCGTCTAGTTTAAAAAAAATGTTAAATTCGGATGACTGAAAAAGCTAATAACTGCCTGTTTGTGATAGTGAGGTTAACTAAAATAACATATTACTCGAAAGAAAATAAGAATCTTTATTCTTTAATCTTACCAACTAAATAATTATCGTCACCTGTCGCTAATATTCGGAAATAGTCGGAATAGTTTTCTAACGCTGTTTGGCGTTCCTGCCGCTCGCGGCCGTCAGTCAGCGCGCCGCTTGCGCCCCGAGTGGACGTGTGTAGCGTCGCTGACACTGCCGCCCAATCCCGTTAATCTCGAACGGGATCTCGTCATATGATGCGTCGGGATTGATCCCGAAAAATTACACGAGATCTCGCGAGATCGGGATTGCATTCCCTAGTTGTAGGGCGTAACGTTAAATAGACGTTTTTAGTTCGCAACTTTTTATATTTTTCAAAGCCAGATTTTGTTTTGTTTTTTAATTTGATGTTATAAACTGTTAGTAGACCATGGTCTGAACAACGTTTGTTCTGGAAAAACAGTGATGTAAACGTCACCGTGTATAAGTATATCGTAATTGTTCAAGTTTTCACTTCTGTTGGCACTCCCGGAGTGCCATTTTTTTTAAATATAAATTATAGGCTAGCTTTTAACCACGATCTCGCCTGATGGTAAGCAATAAATATAGCGATCTATTGGCGCGTTGGGGGTGAGACCGACTGACAATAAGATAAGAGGTAAGATGTCGTTTATAATTGGCAAAAGTACGGATAAAGAATTTGCCGTCACGCGTACTTATATTGCGTATGATAAGAATTGTTACGCCGAGGCTGTTACAGAATAAGTAATAGTAAAAGTGGTTTCTCGGAGTTATACCTACTGTGACACAGAATAGGTAATACTTGGTGTAGACTATACCTACTTGCTACGTTTTTACCGACAGTGGCACAGAATAAGAAATAGTCGTCGGTCGAAATACCTACACTTTTCTAGTAACTAGTAGAAATATCGAGAAGGTTCTGGAAATAATGCGCGGTATAAATAGTGCGTAGAGACGCTCGGGCAGGCAGTCTTGATTTGGCGATACGTGCGAGCAATTCGGTGACTTTTAGTGGTTTATTGTGTATCTTTTAGTGGTTTATTGTGTATCTAACAGTGGTGTGAATTAGTGTGTTGTGAATCCTTGTGATTAAGATCGTATATTTATAATTTCAGTGTTGAATAAAAGTGTTATTGTGGTTAGATTCATTTTAATTATTTTATCCCGAACCCTCAGCTCGTAACAATATACTTAACGGTTTTCTTTAATTATAAATTATTTATTGTGCATGCGCACATACGACGACAATCGCGCGACAGCGCAGCGACAGTCTCGCTGTGAGCGCTGAGGAAGGTGTTTATTTTATTGAGAATCTCACTCAACATGGATACGTTCGATGTCGATGTGTTCATTTCGGACGTCGAATCGAAGCGCGTTCTGCTGTTTGGGAAAAAAATTCGTGATGCATTTTAGGCTCATCATAAAGCAGAGAAAACTGCCCACGTTCTTGGCGAGAGGTTAGTATTGGATGGAGCCAATAACGGCGATGGATTCGTTGTACTCTGCGCCTTCGCATTCGCAAGATACCAAGGCAAGCGCAACTAGAGGCTCCATATTAACTTACAAGATGAACAACACGGCCGTCTCTCTTGAATACTCTAGTACTAATGATCGCTTTCTGCACGACGTCTGTCGTAACGACTGGTCGCCGACGCAAGCGACACCTCCGCGACTAGACGCGGCGACAAGTCGCCTAGTTTGCAATGGCCCTTATACCTCCTATTTCCATTGACTAATACTCCTGTCTATCCAACGGTTGTTTGGATGAGCTCGCTTTCCTTAGCGATATGACCGCCCTTTACTACTTTCACTTGTTTCTCATTCTGGTTGTACGAGTATCTAGAGTTAGTATTTGCCTGTCTCGCTTGTTATTGTATATGTCGTAGGATTATTGCAAAAAACGAATCTTTGCGAAAATCCTAGGACGATTGCGAAACACCGGATAATTGGAATCTAGGAATGAATTTCTTAATCATCCGTGCCGTGTTCAGGATCTTTTCAAAAATCCGGCTCATTTTAGGATAATCGCAAATAACGACTCACGTATCGTAAGTCATGAACGCTGATTGGCTGATATGAACATTGTCCACTGACAGATGCGCTGATTGGCTTACGTCTACACAACTTCTGCATTTGTTGTTGTTGGATATTGTTTCGTTGTTTTGTGAGTGTTATGCGTTATTTAATTAGAAAAGTGAACCGCGGAGTGTGTACATTGATTTAACAGACTTTAAATTATACTAGTGCAATGAATGAAGTGACTGAAGTTTCTGTAAAACAAGTGCCGGAGTCGCTTAGTGCAGCTAATTTAAGAGGTTATGACGGAAAAAGAACTTTTTTACATAGTTACGAAAGTCATACAGTGTTCACCAAAATAAATGCACAAAGCCAGAATGGACATTGGAACGAATTAATCATGTTAAAACTTCAATTGAGGAATTCAATTCGGCAAAGTTACGTAATCAACCAAAAACTCAACAGCAATATCGTAATTAAAAAAAATATGATGTGATGAGTGTGGGGGATGAAAAAGTGCTTATTTTGAAAAGGCACAATCATCTATCACCTGTGATTCAAATAGTTCCTAGCGAAGATTATTATGAGCGCCTTTTGCAAACGCACATATCTACAGGACATGGAGGCCAGGATAAAATGATTTACGCATTAAAAGATAAATATTACATACTAGTACCTGCATTAAAAATTTTCATAAACTTATGTAAGACTTGTCTAAGTAATAAGAGTTGTCCTAAAACTGGAATCGTAGTGAGGCCAATAATATCCAAGGACTTTAATAGACGTGGTCAAGTGGACTTGATTGACCTCCAGTCAAACTATCAGGACCATTTAACAAAATTTTGTTTTCTACGGCCACTAACTTCAAAACGGGCCGCAGAAGTAGCTGTTACGCTCTAAAAAATTTTTTAGAGGTTGGCGCCCCGATGATTTTACAAAGTGACAACGGTAAGGAATTTACAGCATCAATCATAAAAGAACTAGTCACATTATGGCCGACTTGTAAGATAATAAACGGACGCCCAAGACATCCACAAAGTCAAGGTTCAATCGAACGGTGCAACCAAGACGTAGAGAATATGTTACGCGCTTGGATGTCTGACAGTAACTCTACTGATTGGTCCATAGGGTTTTATTTTGAACAATTCCAAAAAAAATCATCTTACCATCACACAATAGGGCGCTCACCTTACAAGGCCCTGTTTGGACATGATCCTGCCACAGGGCTTTCCTCTACTCATTTACCTGCAGGTATATTATCTATTGTAGAAGACGAAGAAGAACTAGAACATATTTTAAAACAGCAAGAAGAGGTCGATGGTGAAAAGACAGAAAAAAGAATTCATGAACAAGCTTCCGAAAATTTTACAGACGATAAGGAACACAATCTAAATAATCGTATTGAAACGCAGCCGCAATTGACGAATGAATGCTTGATTTTAGCTCAATCGAATAATCAAGAAGAAACAGTTTTAAATGAAAATTGTATTGTTCCTAGTAATAAAATAATAATTCTAGAAGATATTACGTTATCTGGTGCTGGTGATTATATTTTAGAAACGGATAACAAATGTCATATTTGTCAAGAGGTCACTACAAGTACGATTACGTGTTCAAAGTGTAAGCAGCTAATTCACGGAACCTGCGGAGTGTCCACATCTCAAGAAGCATGTGGTAGCTCGAACTTGACTTGCAATTTATGTTGGCGTGAGATGTCTATTGAACAAGAACGAGCCCAATCACATATAAATTTAAAGAGCTGCTGAAGACATGTTAAAGGCTTCCTCAAAAAAATACAAATAAATAGATGTAGGGGCTACTGTTTTGGTGGATATTCCTAAGTTTGATCGAGCACCTTTGGATAGCAAAAACATCACTGGGAGAGTCATAGATAAAAGAAATGACTTGTATCGCGTCGGAACTGCTGTTAGAATTATAAAAGACTGGTTACCAAGAAACGCAGTTCAGCCCTCTCCTGGAGTCAAATTCGATGAAAAAGTACCCTGAAGTAATATTACCAATAAGAGGAATAGCATCAAAAATATCGCCATTTGGTGGTCAGGGCCTTAAACAATGTAACTGCTAGAACTCAAATGTACAATGTACAACAAAGAAATGTGCTTGCAAAAAGCAAGGGGTTCTATGCAATTCCAGATGCAATCATCGAATTGCAATAATAAATAACTTAATATGATTCTAAGCTTAATAAGTAAAATAGATAACTATTATATTATATCCAGTTTTTAAAGTTACGCACCAAAATAGTAATTCTAAAATTTGGTATTGTGCTCAACTTGTTACTTGTATTGTTATTTTATTGAAATTTTTATGTCTTTACTTATATATTGTTTTTTTTACCCTTCTTGTTTTTTTTTTTTAGCTAAAGAAACAAGCTCAATTAGATATTTTATGCGAAAACATGCAAATGGTAATAAGTGTTTAAAGTTGTTTCTTATTAGATATAAGTACTGTTCGTTTTCCGAATAAAATAAAATAAAATAAAATTTCTATTAATATTATGGTATGAAAGGAGGGGCTAAAATTTTAAAGCGGGATGGTCTCCTTATTTTTTTTTTAAAAGGGTAATCTATCAATTGCTTGCTGCTCTCAAAGTTCATTAATTACTCTGTTTATTTTGTACTTTTGACCAAAAGCAACCTTAAAAATATTATACCATAACATCACCTTATTTTGATTTTTATATTTTATTGTGTTTGTGTGTTTGTCATGAAGATGTTGAATGTTGTTTCAAAATGGCTTATATTAATATCTACAGGTTTAAATGTGTTAAAGCGCACACAGTAAGCAACTTTAAAGTTATAAGGGTACTAATGTAACGAAAATAATTGTATATTTTTTGCCTAAGTGTGTAATCAAGTTATTTAAGTAGTTACTTTCTACTAATACTGTTAAAAAATCAGAGATATTTTTTTTGTAGTCAAGCTAAACCTATTTAAAACCGTGTTACCTATTTAGTATAAGAAGAAAAATACCTCATAAGCAATTTATAATATGATAATACAAATAAGACTGAAATTGTGCCATGACTGAGTAATAGTACTCGTATTTTAACATTAAAATCCTTTACCCAAAGAAATATTGCTTTATCACTTCTTCGCTTTCCTATCTCTATAGTCCTCTGTGAAGAGCCATGTTCTGCCCAACCAGAATAAAGATATTATAAGTCGACTCATAGAAAAGCCAATCAGCGTTCAAATTTCTGATCGTCCGAAACAAACTCGGATTTTTGCAATGATCCTGAAAATAGCTCGGATGATTACGAAATTTATTCCTAGATTCCAATTATCCGGTGTTTCGCAATCGTCCTAGGATTTTCGCAACGATTCGTTTTTTTCCAATAATCCTACGACATATACACGTTTTGTTTGTGCACGGGTGTGAAAATGTTTTAAATTCGCATCGGTATGCTAATAGTAAACAATTTGAACTTATCGCTTTGTTTAGAAAATGTTGGTGGAGTTGTTGTAATCAGTTTCAGTGAGAATATAAATTCGAAAGTTACTCTGTCTATCTGTCTGTTTGCTACGTTTTCACGGCTAAACGGCCGGACCGATTTCGATGAAATTTGGTAAACAAATAGATTAAATTAAATAAATAAATAAATACTTCTTTATTGCAGACACAATGATCCATATTTTAAAGTCTACACTAAACTAAAATTGAAAAAAAATTAAACAATCACTTACACAGTAATTAAAATACAATAAAAAATATATAAAAATTATAAATAAAAAAATATAAATTAAAATTTTTATTTTATTTTAATTATTATAGTACTGAACTTAAACCAAATTGAATCTACATTATTGTGTCTTTTAGAAATTTGACGCGGCAAAGTAGCCCGCCAGTTCACTTAGACATACCTATTATAACTAAATTTTTACAAAAAATAAAAAAAAAATTACAAGACATAGTTTACAACAAAAAAAAAGTGAGTAAGTATTATAAATTTTTAGAATATTTAAATTAATGAAGAAGTGCCCCTTGAGCTGCAATGTTTGCTTGATCGCATTTGGAGTGTGTCTGTGTGTTTATGTGTGTACCTAGTGTGTGTGTGGTAAATTACATTAAATACAAAATTTCCACCCAACGTCGATACGCTGCCGACAGCGTCAGTCTGTCCGCCAGACTCTTGATGATTGTGTTTCTACACATGTCGACTCTGGACATGAAGGAGGCGATCCTCTTTCTTTGGATCGCATTGAAAGAGTCAACCCCAGCCTCTGCGTACATTTCCGAAGCGCTACAATAGCGCCTCAGACCCATCATGTGTCTGAAGACGTTACTGTAAGATTAGTGTGTATAGCGTACCTACTTGCGTAAAAATTCATAAATTACAAGATTTGTACAACACAAGATATACCTATATCCCTTCTTTTAAGTCGTGATTATTAGGCCGGTTCCACCACCTACGCAAAGTTTGATCAAACATTAGCACATTGCCATCCACTGTCGCTTTTTAAAGGGAATTTGAACTTTGTTTATTTTGAAAAACTACTTTTTTTCTCTAACCTGTCTAACTCACCGCTGGGCAAAGGTCTCCCCCCAAGAATCCCTATCTGTCGATATCTCCCACCATTCTCTTTGGAAGGTGTCGAAATCGTCTCGCCAACGCTTTCTCGGCCGACCCGACGTCGCCTTCCGTCTTCAGGTGTCCATGGTATTGCAATATGGGCCAATTTCTCGCGAGTGCATTCGGGCAACGTGGCCCGCCCAGTCCCACTTAAGTACAGCCGATCTCTTCCCTACGTGTGCAATGCCGGTAAGTGAGCGCGGCATGATATTACACACTCGGTCGACACCCTGCTGCGCTCCATTACCCTTTGACAAATCTTGAGCTTTAGCGTAGCACCGTGGCGAATACCGTAAGTCTGCGCACCAACTCATCGACATGTGTATACACATTTGGTGATATACACATCGTGTGGTACGCAGTTGGCGCTTAAGTGTCACAGGAAGGTCACCCTTCATGTGCTCCTTCATGGACCAGCACCTCTTCCAGGCATTCTCGATACGATCGATCTTGCCTGATTCCAAAGCTAGCTAACTGGCTCAAGTAAATATACTAATCGACATAGGTACTTCTTCTTTTTTCGTGTCGATATCTCGAGACTATAGCCATTTTGACCAGTACGTCGCCACGTCCATGGCAGCGTCGGAGCAGGTCAGGTGGTAGGGCAGGATGGGCATGCAAGGACGTGTGCCATTGTTTGGAGCTGAGCGCCACATTGGCATTGCGTCGCCGATTAGTCTATACCCCATTTACTAAGATTACACCTGCAGCGGCCGACTTGGGTACGCAGTCTGATGAGGGTCCTCCATACTGGCTAAGGTAGGTGTTGACCAGGGGGTAGTTCCTCTGCAGGTGTAACATAGCCAGGCTTTATTTATTTTCCTCAGGGTAACACGGACATCACTTGCATTATTTCTGGTGGCTTCTGTGGATCGCATAAAGCCCCTGCGACATACTGAAAAACGACTAAGGTTTTAATATTTTTTTAACTTTGCGCACATTTGTTGCAGCCTCTCTTTTTATCCAACTTCAAAAAAGGAGGAGGTTAGCAATTCGACTGTATGTTTTTTTTTGTAAATATCTTACGCGATTACTTGAAGACGGCGGGACCGATTCGTGCAATTCTTTTGTTGTTTAAAAGGGTATACTTCCCAGGTGGTCCCGTTGGCACCAAGTCAGGAACTGATGATGGTATCCAAAACAAATCGAGGGCAACCCTCAAACTTTATAGGGACGCAACGGTTTTGTTTGTTATTACTTCAGAACTCCGTCATTTATCAACCGATTTTGAAAATTCTTTTTTTATTTGTAAGGATATACTTTTATATTGGTCTTATAGAAATTTCATCAAAATCAGTTAGTAGTTAGGTTATATTTTTGTTAAAAAGTTACTTGTCTGTGGTTCAAGTATGTTAGATCCGTTAGTGGTATTTCACTGAGCGCTTCCGTACAAGAGAGGAACTAGGAAAAGGTAGATATACCTTTATGCGAATAATCTCGAAGTATGTCTAATAATGTGGAGGTAGCTATGACGCTTTGTTTATCTTCCTATCAAGGTCGCGATCCGCGGTTATAGTGTTGTAGCGAATGTGATTAAAATATAAATGTTTGTTTTGCACTCAGCCCCGAATCTAGAAAGGGGGAGGGGGGGGGGGGGCAAACCAGGGCACATGCCCCGGGCGGCAATTTCAGGGGGCGTCAAATTTATGTTTGAAAAACCTTGCTTCACAAAGCGCTTAGCAAGAAACCAGCGCATGTCTAATAAAAAATAAAAATGACATACAATCTATCCTGTTAAGTACGTTTCTCATATTAATATACTTCCCCCCCCCCCGGTCTGAAACGTCGTAGATCCGGGGCAGTTTGCACTAGAGGCGGTGAATGACTCTTAGTTGAGATTGGCTCATCTGGATCCGGTCTAACATCTGAATCACTGAAACGTAATTCTATCATGAGCATGGAATTCCTAAACTTCTTAATCGCTACACTATTAATACTTCTTTAATGTGCAATTAGAATCATAAAAATGTTTGTATAATTATTCCTACATACATAGTTGACACCAATAAAGATAGTCTTCTGAGTTGTATGGGCGCTCATACAATTTAGAGGACTAGCTTAATCGGCACCAACCTCGAATAAGGTAAATAAATAAAATTGTGCTATTGAATGAAATACATATTTAAATGCGGCTCCCATACAACAGACATTATTTTGCCGTTTTTATAAATAAGTAGATAAATAGTACGGAACCATTCGTGCGCGAGTACGACTCGCACTTGCCGGTTTTTTATACATTATAATTTTTATTATGCTATGTAGGTTACCAGTTTAATTTATAGTATGAGTCATGTCAAAACAGGGCCATCTGTGGCCTGGTTATTGCAAGAGTTCATTCATACTGTGCTGAACAGATGTGTTATAAATGTCAATGTTTAACTATACTAACGCTAGTGGTTCGCCCCGAACTGAGATCTTCATCATCATCATCATCAGCCGGAAGACGTCCACTGCTGAACATAGGTCTCCCCCTTAGATCGCCACAACGAGCGGTTGATAGCCGTTTGCGCCCAACGGCTCCCCGCGATTCTTACTAGATCGTCAGTCCATCTTGTGGGGGGCCGGCATACGCTGCGTCTTCCAGTCCGTGGTCACCACTCGAGAACGTTTCTTCCCCAACGGTTATCGGTTGTACGAGCGATGTGGCCCGCCCATTGCCACTTCAACTTGCTAATTTTGAGAGGTATGTCGGCAACTTTAGTTCTTCTGCGGATTTCCTCTCGCGAGTCTCATATAAAAAAAAATTATTATTCGTAATCTTTGACTATCAAAATAGTCCCACGAAATAAATAACCAACCTACTTGATCTACTAGCTTCATTCAAATTACAGGTAACGGGAGTTCATGTCCTTAGGTTACCGTTTTTGGGGGTAGAAATGGCAGTCATTCTGGATTTCAGACTTTTCCCTATATTTGTGTCACGAAAACTACACGCATACCAAATTTTATTACTGATGGGTGACTGGTGTAACCTGTGAATTTCGTCAAAGTTCAGTTTTTATTATGGCTAATAACTCAAAAACTAAAAATACTAAACCAAAAATAAAAACGGGGTCGAAATGTACCAATGAAGACCTTTCATTTGACGTCCCATTTACCTAATAGTCTCATTTTCATTTTTTTACCCCTCTTGAACCCCAATATCTCAACAACCCCACAATTTTTTTTATATACAACATATTTTATTTACAAATGAAAGTATATACGTATTCTATCAGTTATCTGGTTCTCATAATACAAGCTCTGCTTAGTTTCGGACTAGATAGCGCTGTGTTAAATGTCCACTAATATTTATTTATTTATTTTTAGCTCATTTAGTCACACCATAATTGTGTCATCACTACCTACCTATGTATCAAATTTCACAATGATCGGATCAACGCTTTGAAAGTTATCCTCGGACAAACAAACAAACATACATACATACATACAACGCCGATTTGCCCAAGTTGATTCCAAATCAACTTGGGCAAATCATGCAAACACTTGTTCCGCGGCGGGAATCGTACCCGCTACCTCCTGCGTCTGAGCCGGCTATTCGCCCACTGCGCCACGGAGGTCGTCAGGTCGTCGTATATTCCAAACAGTTTCATTTCACGCGTCAATTAATTTGCAACATTTGTATACATAATTATAAACATCCTGTGTTTTGATAAGGATGTTATGTACGCTATGTAAATACATGGCTGTGTTACGCAATAGCTCTACTAACAATCTGCCTTTCCGCTATTTGGTATTACCGAGAATCGAGTCATCGAGAGCTTATATCTTCTTTTTATGAGTTGCGCCTTTTTATTAAGATATTTGCCTCATTGAAATTACACTTCAAAATATGGCGGCATCTCAAGAAAAAGTAACATTAGCTCGTAATCAACCTAATAAGTTTTACTTAGAAAACTTTCGTGATTGATTTCAATCATTATTATAAATACGGGATTTATCACGTACCGTCTTATCGGTGTTTCGACCGACAATGTTTCGGTTCAATTCGGGAACCTTGATCAGGGATGAGTGCGATCCGCTCCGAATAACGTCTCGCCTCGCACTGCGCGCCGCTTCCCCCATGCCCTCTGCGCGCGAGTGGACGGGCGGGGTGGTGGGGATTGGGTCAACGAAGGCCCAGCGTCTACAATTGCTAGGTTCTTCAACCTAATAAGTATTAACTACAAGGACTTTTAACTCTTTGATTTATCGCGAACTTATATCACTTTCTCACGAGTAGCGCATTGTAAGTTTACGTTGAAATCACACTAATATTATAAATGCGAAAGTTTGGATGTTTGTTTGTTACTCGATCACGTTGTAACGGCTGAACTAATTTGGATGAAATTTGCTTTACCTAAGAATGTACTTTTTATTGACAAACCACGCGTGTGAAGCCGTTGATTGAAGTTAGTACATGACATGATATTTATAGAACATTTTAAATTTTCGCGAACTATACTCATGTTTTTAAGTCAAAACGGGTCTTTTCGCGCACAGATTTATACCAAAATTATAATTTTGACTAACCTCGATGTTTCGGCCAAGTTACATCGGCCGTGGTCACGAGAGACTGAAGCGGGCGGGTGTCATTGCCGGGCAGCGCGAATGTTGTCACCAACTACCCGCACTTGGTTTTCTGAATCGCACGTATCACTGTTTCGACACACAATACTAACAGTATCTGAAGTTACGCGTGGATCTAAAAAAAAAAGAAAAGCGAAAAGACCCGTTTTGTCTTAAAAACATGATATTTATATTTCTTATTTCTTTCACAGACTGGCCAACATAATGAAGGAAATCGCTCTTCTACCAGAAAACCTCCTTCGAATGCCGTCAGTTGGTCTCGTCAACCAGTGGTACGAGCGGTCATTTGAAGAGATAATACAGTTTGAGCAAATGGAGCCCGAGCCGCCTGTACTGAGCCAGTAAGTATTTCCTGAGGAGCGAATCAAGCTATTATTTTCTTATATACCTGAACACTCAGTTCGAACCAAGTTGCACAAGTTGGAAAGTTGAGATTTCTAGGTATTTATGTCCCACTGCTGGGCAAAAACCTGCCCGCATTCCAGGCATACATATCTATACTAATATTATAAAGAGGAAAGATTTGTATTTTTGTGTGTATGTTTGTAATGAATAAACTCAAAAACTACTGTGCCGATTTCAAAAATTCTTTCGCCATTGGAAAGCTACATTCACCATGAGTGACATAGGCTATATCTATTGCTAGAAAAGATTAGGGATCCTTACTAAAACTTAAGTAACGTAACCCAAGGTGTAAAAAAGTGCCCTAAAACGTCTTTCGTCGCATGCGCTGCGGAAACTATTAATGATAGATCAAAAGTATGTTCTACAATATTAAAGAACATATCAATATCTACAAAAATAATATTATATAGAGGAAATATTTGTTTGTTTGTATTGAATAGGCTCCGAAACTACTAGACCGATTTAAAAAATTCTTTCACCGTTGGGAAGCTACACTATCCCCGGGTGACATAGGCTACTTTTTACCCAACTGCGCAGAAGGAGGGTAATATTTTTATTGAAAAACTACGCGTGCGAAGCTGCGGATTGGTCAGCTAGTTTTTTATAAATATAGGATAACGTTTGCAAACGGAAGCGATGATGCAGTCTATGATGGTACACGCTTGCCTAGAAGAAACCTATTCACTCGCGAGTTGAAGACCTCTAGGTTGTAGTTACCAGGAAACATAGACTCAGGCAAGGCGCTCCACTCCTTGGCGGTGCCCATCTCGATGATGTTACCAGCTTTGTCCACTAACTCATACAACCTGACTTATCTTCCAGGTTCTGTGCGCGGCTGGTTCACATCCGGAACCGACACGCTGACGTGGTGCAGACCATGGCGCAAGGAGTTCTGGAACTCAAGGAGTCACACGAGGTATGTTAATTTATACTTGTTTATATATCTATCATCATCATTATATCAGGCCTAGGACGTTCAATGCTGAGCGAAGGCCTCCCCCCACCCCCAATAGATTTCCTGAGCGACCGATCTTGTGCGGCCTGCACCCAACGGCTCCCAGTAACCTTTATCAGGTCGTCTTTCTATCTATTGGGGGACCCTCCAACGCTTCCCTTTCCAGTGCGTGGTCTGCACTAAAGAACCTTTCAGCCCCAACGGCCGTCTGTTCTTCCAGCCTCGCTAACTGCCGTTTCAGCTTGCTAATCCTCTTGGCTATGTTAGTGACCTTGGTTTATCACGTTGATAAGACTGTGCCTAATACTATGGGAGATAATAAATAATAAAAAAAAAATGCTGGACAATTCACACAGCGCTATCCGCGGCGGGAATCGAACTCGCTACCTCCTGCGTCTCAGCCGGCTATCCGCCCACTGCACCAAGGAGGTCGTCAAATAAAATATACATAATGTATTCAATATATTATTTGTTTCTCCAGGTTGACGCTGGTATCGAAAACTCAATACAATACTTCTTAGACAGATTCTACATGAGCCGTATATCAATTAGGATGCTTATCAACCAGCACAGTAAGTAAACTCATAATATTACAAAAATGACTCGTTTCATTTGTTAAAAATTTTATTTCAATTTAGCTGCTTTTTGCGTAGTACATATCTGCGATGCTTGGAGCGTACTATCAGGTGGTATGGTGTTTGTTATGCGATCTGTGAGCGAGACTAGCTGGTTGTAACTTGGCTTTTCAGTTTAGAGCAGAGGTTCCCAAACTTTTTTCTCATAGACCACTTTCAAAATTTTGCTGGTTCCGGTGGACACCCTGCAGCTACATTTCTACCATATTCACAGTCGACAAAAAATGTGAAGATTAGATCTAACTATGGAAATTTGCGTTGCGGCTGAGTTCCAACCACGAATTAACAGTTTTCGATAAATAATAAAAAAGTGAGAATTGATTGGCTAATTAATTAATTGATTGTGCTGTGAGTAGGGATGTCAAAAAAGTAAAGTTGTCCAATCAAAAAAGTGTTTCCATCTAACTTTACTTTTTTGACATCTACTGTGAGTAGATGTGAACAAGCACAAGAAACCAGTCAATTCTCACTTATTTTATTTTAGTTTTAGTCCTTCACTATCGAAACCAGATACATTTTCGTGGACCCCCGCTTGCGAATTGTGAACGCCCATTTTTTATGTCAAGCCAGCGTAGACTCTTGTCGAGTCTCCCGTGGACCCCTGGGGGTCCACCTGGACCACTTTGGGAATGAATGGTTTAGAGTTTCGTTTCTGAAATTTATCGATTTTCTGTGTTTTGAAGCCCTTTATATTCATGGCCGTAGCTAGGGAGCAGCATTGTGGGGCAATGCCCTTAAAATACCTATGACTACCTATACCTAAAATACCTATACCTATGCCCTACCTTAAAAAATACCATCAATGCTAAGTAAACTGTTTGTTTGTTCATTGATCGAGCGAAGCGGGATCTCCAAATCAACTTGGGCAAATCGGCGTTGTATGTATGTATGTATGTATGTTAGTTTGTCCGAGTATAACTTTCAAAGCGTTTATCCGATCATCGTGAAATGTATATAGGTACCTAGTTAGTGATTGCACAATTTTGGTGTGACTAAATGATCTAAAAATGCGGGGTGGTTGTTGAAATATTAGGGTTCAAGAGGGGTAAAAAAAAACAAAATGGGACTAACCGGTCAAGTGGCACGTTTAATAAAAGGTATTTGCAAGTACATTCGGACATCGTCTTTATTTTTAGTTTAAACCTTGTAGTTTTTAAGTTGTTAGCCACAATAAAAACTGAACTTTGACAAAATTCACAGGGTACAGCAGTGACCCTACAGTGCTGAAATTTGGTATGCGTGTAGCTTTAGTGATACAAATATGGGGAAAAGTCTGAAATCTAGAATAACTGCAATTTCTACCCCAAAAAAGTTTAATCAATAATGAATAAATGTTTTTATGGGAGACTCGCGAGATCTCAGTTCGGGTGAACAACTAGTAGTATGATATGATGAAAAAAGAATTACTACTAGCAGCGTAGCGACATCTAAAACAATGTCGCAATCATATACTAATTCTATATTCTACCCATAGATGGCATTTGAAGTATTTGTGGGATCTGTGCCCGTGTTGCAATGGCATAGGGAGGGAATCCCGCTCGGATTGCCTGTTGGTAGGATAGAAACTCACTCACAAGTCAAGTATGACGAAAATCCAAATGAATTTTTACTTCCGCCAAGCTTTTCTTACCTTGGGGCTAGATATCGCTGGTTGAAATGCAATATTTATTTATTATTTGTGGTATCCCGACACATCAAGACGTCGCGGCAGACCATAGAAAAGATGGAGCGAAGAGCTCACTAATTTCCGAGCAGATTGGACCATCTTAGCTCCTAAAAAAGTGTCTGGAAAGAATAGGGGGAGGCCTTTGCCCTGCAGTGGGACACGGAGGAGTGATAATAATAATAATTTTTTTTTTGGATCAAGGGTCAGTACGGTCAGGCGGTACTCCTGGACTCGGCATGCATAGTCAGGAGGTTCCTCTCTCTGCAGCACTAGCCACCGATCGGCGGTTTACCGTTATTAAAATATATTTTATACTATAACCTTTTTTTTAAGGTTCTTTATAGAGAAAAATGTATTTTTAATTAACTAGTTTTAAATTAAATATATCCATCGTCCAACATACCTCAGTGCCTTAAGACGAAAGTCTACAATCAGTGTGTGTTACCAGTGATGACATATGGAACCGAGACGTGGTCCTTCACTATTGGCCTTATGAATAAGCTCAGAGTCGCTCAACGAGCTATGGAGAGGGCTATGCTTGGGGTTTCTCTACGGGATCGAATCAGAAATGAGGAGATACGTAGGAGTACTCAAGTCACCGACATAGCCCGACGGATTAGCACGTTGAAGTCGCAATGGGAAGGCCATATAGCGCGCAGAACAGATGGCCGATGGGGCCGAAAGGTTCTCGAGTGGAGGCCACGGACTGGCAAGCGCAGCGTAGGATGTCCACCCACAAGATGGGCAGACGACTTGGTAAGAACCGCAGGTCGGCGTTGGATGCAGGCCGCTTCCAACCGCAGTTCCTGGAGATCAATGAGGGAGGCCTTTGTCCAGCAGTGGACGTCCTACGGCTGATATGATGATGATGAAAATAAATATGTGTGAATAATAATAATATCCTATTCCAGCCCTTCTATTCGGCGAGCAAGCGCTCGGCAGCCGGCAAGCATCCGTCAACGGGATGGGCAGCGGCGGGCGTCACATCGGCTCCATCGACCCGGCGTGCGACGTCGCCGCCGTGGTCAGAGACGCGTACGAGAACGCAAGGTTTCTATGCGATAGATACTACCTGGCCGCGCCTGAGTTGGAGCTACTGCAAAATGGAGGTTAGTAAATATCTCCTTGTGCCCCTAAAAGGGGTGATAAAGGCACATAGACTAACTTCATATTTAGTGAAAACTAGCGAAAACGCAACGTTTCTATGCGATAGATACTACCTGGCCGCGCCTGAGTTGGAGCTACTGCAAAATGGAGGTTAGTAAATATCTCCTTGTGCCCCTAAAAGGGGTGATAAAGGCACATAGACTAACTTCATATTTAGTGAAAACTAGCGAAAACGCAACGTTTCTATGCGATAGATACTACTTGGCCGCGCCTGAGTTGGAGCTACTGCAAAATGGAGGTTAGTAAATATCTCCTTGTGCCCCTAAAAGGGGTGATAAAGGCACATAGACTAACTTCATATTTAGTGAAAACTAGCGAAAACGCAACGTTTCTATGCGATAGATTCTACCTGGTCGCGCCTGAGTTGGAGCTACTGCAAAATGGATGTTAGTAAAGATCTCGTTTTGCCTCTAAAAGGGGTGATAAAGGCACTATAGACTAACTTCATATTTAGAGGAAACTAGCGAAAACCACAAGGTTCCTATGCGATAGATTCTACCTGGCCGCACCTGAGTTGGAGCTACTGCAAAATGGAGGTTAGTAAAGATCTCGTTATGCCTCTAAAAGGGGGGATAAAGGCACATAGACTAACTTCATATTTAGAGAAAGCTAGCGAAAACGCAACGTTTCTATGCGATAGATTCTACCTGGTCGCGCCTGAGTTGGAGCTACTGCAAAATGGAGGTTAGTAAAGATCTCATTTTGCCCCTTAAAGGGGTGATAAACGTACTATCGACAAACTCCATATTTAGAAGAAACTAGCGAAAACGAAAGGTTCCTATGCGATAGATACTAGCTGGCCGCGCCTGAGTTGGAGCTACTGCAAAATGGAGGTTAGTAAAGACCTCATTGTGCCCCTAAAAAGGGTGAGTCGATAGTGCCTTCAGCGCTATCCTGCACTAGCAGACCCGCCCGCAGCTTTGTACGCTCTGTTTTTCAATAAAAACGTTACCCTCCTTCTGCGCAGTCGGGCAAAAAGTAGCCTATGTCCTTCCCCAGGATATAATCTTCTTATCAAATTTCATTACAGAAAAGGTAACAAACACAACCAGTGTTACTTTCGCATTTATAATATTAATATGGATGTTTGTTTCTGTTTTTGTATGTACTGTTTTAATTTTTATCTTAAGTTCAATCTTTCTTATGTCTCATCTGTAGTTAATGTATGTCCTATGTAGCAATTGTCTAAGTTCTTTTGTTTTTGCAGTGGCAAGCGAGCGTCCAATGCCAGTTGTATACGTGCCGTCCCACCTCTACCACATGCTGTTCGAGCTGTTCAAGAACGCGATGAGGGCCGTCATGGAGACCCACGAGAGCTCGCCGCCGCCTATCACTGTCAACTTGGTGCACGGCAGAGAAGATGTCTCGGTTAAGGTAACAAGAGAAGGTGTTGGAATATAAACTACAAATAATGACGGAGCATAATTTTTGAGAGTCCGAATAACGTCTCGCCTCGCACTGCGCGCGCGCGAGGCGAGACGTTATTCGGAGCGGATCGCACTCACCCTGATGAAGGTTCACGAATTGAACCGAAACATTGTCTGTCGAAACACCGATAAGACGGTACGTGATAAATCCCGTATTTATAATAATGATTGAAATCAATCACGAAAGTTTTCTAAGTAAAAACGCTTTGGTTAGTTTGAAGCTAGATAGCGCCGTGTGAAATGTCCAGCAGTATTATTATTTATTTATTTCTCTAGATGTCAGACCAGGGCGGCGGCATACCGCGCAGTGTGTCGGACCTGCTCTTCAAGTACATGTACAGTACGGCGCCGCAGCCTTCCAAGTCGGACTCACACACAGTGCCCTTAGCCGGTAAGTTATACAATCTGTTTTATTATGTACGACATTAATTTAAAACACACATCCGGAATCGTGTTTACTGATTTTAGAGGTGGAATAAATACCGGTAGCTTGAATATTTATACAGTAATCGACATCACACTAATATTATCATCCAACATTATGCTGAGCTGAACGCCATTTTGTTACGCAGACACATGAGTCGAACTTGTTTTATTGGATTCAATTGTATCTACTGTTCCTTTAAATTATTTCATGTGTCATTTTGTGTGTGCCAAATAAATGCTTATTCCATTCTATTCTATTATAAATGCGAAAGTTTGGATGATTGTTTGTTACTCAATGACGGCGTAAAGGCTGAACCGATTTCGAAGAAATTTAGTATATACCTAGATTATAACCTGGATCACCACATAGGCTACCATTTATCCCATAAATCAGTTCCCATGGGATAAAAATGGGGTGTTAAGTCAAGTTGAAACAACGAGTTTAGCTTTATTTCTAGGCTACCTACACATTTAGTAGTGTAACGCTTTTGAAGTCGCGGGCAACAGTTAGTTTCCTATAAACAATTTTTAACGTAAATCGGCGGCGCCTTTGCGCCGATGCCGCTTAGTCAGTATAGTACCTACTTACGTAATAAATGAATTAATCATTATCTATTTTATACAGGTAGGTTTCATTGATATATTAGGACTTTATTGAATTTTTTCTATTTGAATTAATTTGAAAAAAAAACAATTTTACAACAATATTACAATAACAATTGACGTTTCAAAGTGATCCTTGTGATTTTAATGAATAAAAGATTTTGACTTTGATTAGCGATTAGCCCTACCCGTGTTTTCATTTATTGTCATACATACCAAAACACGTAGTATAAATAAATTGCATGCTATATTATATTGTATTTAAAATAACTTAAAATATCAATAAAACAGCCTGTATAAAATAGATAAACAAATAATATTCATTCATCATGTAAGTAGGTACCTGTTGAACTGACTAAGCGGCATCGTCGCAAAGGCGCCGCCGAATTACGTTAAACACTGTTTATTGGAAATGTATCGATTACTGGATAAATGTTCAAGCTACCGGTATTAAACCAATCTCTAAAATAAGTTAATACGATTCTGCATATGTGTTTTAAAAAAATGTAGTGAATGCGGTGACAGACTGTATATACCTCTGTGGCGCAGTGGGCGAATAGCCGGCTGAGACGCAGGAGGTAGCGGGTTCGATTCCCGCCGGGGAACAAATGTTTGCATGATCTACATATATTTGTTCCGGGTCTGGATGCTTTCATATATATGATAAGTAACTATTTACTACCGCTCGTTTCTTCCACGCACCTGCAAGATGTGGAATGACCTTCCTCCAGAGGTTTTTCCGGTGGGCTTCAGAATGAACGCCTTCGAGAGAGATGTAAATAGGGTATCAAGTGGTAGGCAACGCGACTGCGGTACCTCGAGTGCTGCAAGAGTTTATAGGCGGCGGTGACCACTTAACATCAGGAGGCCCATCAGCTTGTGTGGTCTACAAGTGTAATATAAAAAAAATTACAAAAAAAGTACTTAAGTATTCTATCAGTTATCCGATTCCCATAGTACTAACTCTGCTTAGTTTAGTCCTAGATAGCGCCGAATGACAATAGCGCCCAGCAATATTTATTTAAACCATATTTCATAGAAATCGGTTCAGCCATTCTTGAGTTATAAATGGTGTAACAAACCCCACTTGGTTTTATATGTTTAGATTGATTGTTTGTGTGCAGGTTACGGGTATGGGCTGCCTATCTCACGTCTGTACGCGCGCTACTTCCACGGCGATCTCAGCTTACTGTCGTGCGAGGGACACGGCACTGACGCCGTCATATACCTCAAGGTACACACGGCTACACCTCCTGTAGGACATCATTCACGTTTCATATAATATCTTTGTTGTTACTAGCGCTAGCCTAACAAAATACACAAAACGCATCGATAGCGCGTTCTAGGATCGGAACGTTTGTACTAGCGCCATCTAGTTCTGTTTTCAGTAAACAAATGAGATTATTACTTAGAACAATCTTGGTTCAAAAATTACTACATACCCACATTGTACCGCACCGCCTTAGCGATGCCGAAGCGCTCCGGGGGTACGTTGTTCAGGGGGCGCTGATGGAAGGCAGCCAATTCAATGCCCCGGCATCTTCCTGAGGTTTGAAGCTCCTAAGGTGTTCTTCGGGCTTTAAAGTAAAACTGGCAGGCTTGTGATTTGGAAAGTACTTTATTTTCGTGTTCTTGAGGTCTTGCGTTCAAATTTCTCTTTTTTTTTAAGTAAAACTTCTTTACGCATGCTTGACTTAGGGAGTAATGCGTTACGAAAAGTGCGAACAGAAGTTGAGATATAAGTTGGTGAAGAGAGAGAGTTAAGTTTCGTATATTTTTAAACGTACGCAGCTCGCACTCGCACATTAACATGTGCGAGTGCGAGTTGCGTCTGTCCAGAATGAACATAGACTGATCGACCTACAGACGTGTGGACAATTTTGTAATTGAACAATTTTATAAATTACTATTTTGAAAAAGATGGTTCACTTCAGTCGTATGGTCTAAAGCACACTCGGTTTTTTTTAAAGAGACAATTTACTTTTCTTGCCTAGGAGAGAGGACAACCGTCCTAGGGTGAAATTAGCTTGGTTGCACCTTTTGGTGATGTTACAAATTTCTCTTACAATTCCTGTTGGATTTATATAAAATCGTCCGAAAGGGAGAGCTATCCCAAACGGTCCCGGGCCAATCTGTTAGCTGGGTTTATCTTTGTTGTCTCGCTTGCCGGTGCCAGGTGTGCGCCCGGACGAGTTCCGAGAAGTCGGTCTCATTTTGTGTTTCGCTCGCCGGCGCCCACTGTGCGCTTCGGAGAAGTTCTATTAATCTGTTCATTCAGTACTAACAACCTACGCTTTGTCTACAATGTCTGCATACAATTCCTAGCTAAAAATACCATTCTCATTTATTACTCAAAACTCAATCTTAACTATTCCATGCCTATTTGTACTTTAATATACTTACTTACTCCATTGGCGCAGGGACTCAAAGTGAGTCTTGGCCTCCGATATGAGAACTCTCCACTTTCCTCTGTCCATTGGCATTTCTTGCCAGTTGTCGGCTCCCAGGTCGCGCAGGTCAGCCTCCATCCTGTCGTTCCAGCGATACTTGGGTCGGCGGCCAGTCGGTCGGCCCAAGTATGCTCTCTTTACGCTTCGATCTTCACCCATTTGTAGTAGACGGCCGAGTTAGCGGAGTCGTTGTGACTTGTATTCTCCTATGATGTCAGGCTCTGCCACAAGATCTTCTATTTCGGCGTTTTTACGGACCCTCAGGCTTGAAAATCTTCTCTTCTTACTGGAACCAAGATTTTACGGAGAACTTTTCTTTCTGCTACTAAAAGCTGATTCTCCTCCTTCAGGGTTAGCGTCCAGGCTTCAGAACTATACATAGGGATGGGCCCGTATTACGGTTTTATAAATTCGGATCTTTGTACTTAAATATTCTATATTATACCTAATATCTCGTTAAAAACTTAATACTTTAAGGCTTTGGGTCGACGTTGCTAACACACATCAATCACAGAAATCGCTTCCAAGCGATAAGACCGCCCATTGCATAAATGAATGAATTAAAATTCTTTATTATACCTTACAAGCTGTACAACAGATACAAAAATAACAAGAAAACAAATAAATGTGAGCATAATGGGCGGTCTTATCGCTTAACAAAGCTATCCCTTCCAGACAACCTTTGGATATAGAGGATTGTACATGTTGCTCTGTGAATTCTTATTTTTGTTTCTTTTGTGGTGTACAATAAAGTGTTTTCATTCATTCACTCATTCATTACAATTTTATTTCGACAGGCGCTCACGAACGAAGCCAACGAACTGCTCCCAATCTTCAACCGGACCTCAACGAAGTTCTACCGGCCGGTATCTCAGCTCGGCGATTGGTCCGGCTCTTTAAATACCGGTAGCAACGCCAGCCAATGCAAAAACCGGGAGAAAGTCTCCCCCCTTTCAACGCCCCTTGAACGGAGCCAGTAGAATGGAAGGACCATTCGTTGCCTTTAAAAATATATCTTCGAAATGTCAAAGTCACATGTAGTACGATGGTAGAATGAAAAAAAACATTCGTTGCCCTCGAAACATAGGGGCATTAAATAATTTAGTTGTAGTCGCTAGCGAGACGATGGTAAAATTTTAACGTTCATGTCACAAACGCTATAAATGGCTTATATTTTACAAACGTCTCGCTCTAGCGTTTAGCGTAAATTATGCAGACCCTCTTTCAAAGCTCTATCAAATGGTAGACTAAATATATAATTTCGTTGTGATAATAAAATTTTATTTTTGTTCATTCTGCCAAAGTCTAAAGCGCATCACACTATGAAGTAATTATAATATGTCATGGTAAGATATAATATCGCTCGCCATACAATCCAATGGACCATTACCGCGATGATAATACAGTGTAAACTCTATATAACGACACTCAAGGGACTGAGCATATTTTGACTTTATAGAGAGTTGTCGTTAAACGGAGAGAAGTAAAATCGTCAATACACAGTGATTTTCTCTTAATAGCCATGTTTACAATTTAAAAGTTTGTGAGCTACTAAGAATATGACAACGTATATATAAAATCCATCACTTCTACTAACAACAGTCTGCAGCTACACGTGCAAGAAATCCCATTTTGTAAACAAAAGAACGGATTTCTTAGAAAGTTTGGTGTGTATGATGCGGACAGTCGGAGTTTATTATGGTCTAGGATAATAAAACGACAAAAGGATATACACAGCTGCGCAGTTTTTACTAATTTGGCAACTTAAAAAGAGCTTTTTATTACAAATTGTTGTCGTTATTGAGAGTCGGTGTAATGCTATACAGAGTGTACCATTGTATGCAAGACAAGCTAAACCAACCAAAGCCGAGTGATTTCGACGCTTTAGAGAGTTTGTCGTTAAAACGAGTGACGTTACATGGAGTTTACACTGTATATATTTTCATCTTACAAATCGAGTCTGGAAGATTTCAATTGTCTGGAAGACATCGCTTTTAGTGTTAAGACCGCTTATTGCACCGTTATTTATTGTATATTTCCTTTGTCACTGGTTTTTTTGTTTGGTGTGCAATAAAGAGTATTTCATTCATTCATTCATTCAAATCAAATTGTATTTATTGTGTAATATGGGTAATAATAATAACAAGGTATAAGGTACATTATCGTAATATACTGAGCGATATGGATATTTTATTATAAGATACTTAATATATATATGAAAGAATACAATTTTGACAGGCTCGTGGAAATAAAAAGATTTCCTATATAATAATATCCTATATTAAATTCCTATATTCAATATAAAGTATACAGTTTCACAGACTTTCATGGAAATAAAAAGATTTCTTATATTATAATATATTAACCTTAAGATACTATAATTTAATTACTTATGATATTATTACATAAAATATTATAGCAACTTTATCGTGTGTGATGAGCATGTGGTAGAATGAAAACGCTTCCGTAAGCTTTGACGTAAAATAAACTGCCAATGTCAAGTAGGGTTATTGACGAAATGGTAGAATGAAAGCATCACTCATTGTCTAGAAAAGATTCATTCTTTTTTAAAGACGGAATTTCAGCTTCCGCAAAAATAATCGTGAAACTTAAACTTAAGTAATTTAATTGTTGTTTATCTTAATAATTAAGTTAGTTATAAGAAGACAGTCTAGCAAACGCTTAAATATAGAAAAAGGGTAAACGTTTTTCCATCTACTAAATGCGATCTCGATGTTTTAGTAAGTTATTGAGAAAATCATCGCTTTTATGTTAGTTGTAAAAAAATGTAGTTACACATTTTTTGTTTATATTATAAGTATATATATCCTAAGTGTGTGTGTATATATATTAAGTTAAAATATACGTGTATATACTTAAAATGTGTCACTACACATATGTATATGTAGTGACACATTATTATACACGGTGTCCTTAAAATCACTGTTTTTCCAGAACAAACGTTGCTCAGACCATGCTCTAATAACTGTTTATGGCATTAAATAAGAGAATAAAAAATTAAAATTAGACTTTCTCAAATAAGTTTAACTTTGTTCAAAAACTAACCGTGACATAAAGATCCCATGAACTTACGCTAGCCGTAGCGTATTACCTACTCCTTAGTACCTAGTAGCTACCGGTCAGCGCGCTGACTGTGTTGTAGGGCGTAACGTTTATTTTAACGTTACGCCCTACAACACAGTCAGTTGACGTTTTTAGTTCGCAACTTTTTATATTTTTCAAAGGCCAATTTCGTTTTGTTTTTTCATTTGATGTTATAAATTGTTAGTAGACAATGGTCTGAACAACGTTTGTTCTGGGAAAACAGTGATTTTTAGGACACCGTGTATATATATTATTATAGTATTTTAATCGGTCAGGCACTTCAACCATACATGACTGATAAAATCTGAAAAAGGTTTAATAGACTGTCCTCTTAAAATAAATAATTGAATGCATCAAAAGATCAATTTTATAGTACAAGTATAAAAACTATATTAATCTTGTAATTTAAGTTATCATATTTGTTTATTTAATAGTCCTTAATGCCTGCAGAAATATTTATATAAGGTCTTGCAATTCAAACTACAAATAATGAGTTTATTTTTGAGACCAATAATAAATAATTAATGTTATTTGTTAATCTAAAAACTTTCTTTTTGAGTTTTTATGCCTGACATGTAACAGGTTGGGTCATCGACCGGGCCGGGTATTGAACGGCTCGTAGTAAGTTTTTAGTAATCTGTGGCATCGTACAATAAGCTAGTTCTGTAACATTTCGTCGAGCAGCAGATAATAAAAGAAGTAAATTTTGTACAGACATTTATTTTTTGTGTTGACGTGAATACGTTTTTAAAATTGCTTCCGTAGTGGGAGGCAATTCAAAAAACGAATGATAACAAAATTGGGGGATACAGTTTGGTGTTGCAGCTGCATATCTATCTATCATCTCCATCCAAAATGTAACTACAACACTGGATAGCTAAAGGATCAAAGAATTCGTTACTCTAAGTGAGGACTGTGATGCATCGCGCGCGGTGGAGGGGAAGCGCCGCCATTTTGAGGTAATTTTGCTGCGTTTCGAAATTTCCATTTAGTATGACCCGAAGGACTTCTTAGTGCTTAAACATGATTATAACATACATAAAATGGCGTATTTTATATTTTGTATAGAAAATATTACGTATTCACGTTAGGTTAGGTTATTAATGTAGAAAGGTATCGACAGTACTACGGTTTAAGATGCCTCGGCAAATTTCGTATATCGTCGGAAATATGGAATATATCGGAATCTATACAGGGTGTTTGGTAATATACTGACGATACTCAAGTGACGGTTTCTCAAAACATAAAAAAAGATTTCTCGAAAAATAAAATTCTAGTTATATTATCAAATTTTAAAGAAAATCGTCTAAATTTAGGTGATTAAATCGATATAAAACTTAATGCCTACTCTTGCAATCGACATCCAAAAATAAAGGCTGATTTGATATCTCTTTCGGAAATGGCTGCGGGTTTTGGGTTATCTCAAGAGATATCTCGAGACGTCACCAATACAGTATACACGGTGTCCTTTAAATCACTGTTTTCCCAGAACAAACGTTGTTCGGACCATGGGTCTACTAACAGTTTATAGCATCAAAGAAGAGAATTAAAAAAAATCTAGACCTGAAATAAGTCTAACTTTGTTTAACAACTAGCCGTGAATAAAAGTTCATTGGCACGCTAGCCGTAGCGTACCTACTATACTTATTTATGTGGCGCTACGGCGGCATGTTGTAGGGCGTAACGTCAAAATAGACGTTTTAAGTTCACAACTTTTTATGTTTTTCAAAGACCGATTTCATTTTTTTTTAATTTGAGGTTATAAACCCTTTGTAGACCATGGTCTGAACAACGTTTGCTCTGGGAAAACAGTGATTTAAAGGACACCGTGTATGTGGTTAGATGGCAAGCGTTATGCAATAGGACAACATAAGTTTAATAAAGTGTTTGTTTTTACATGCCAAAATAAATTTCACATTTTTATGGTAAACATTTCACAAATTTATTTATTATACTCATCTAAATAACCCCTTTCATTTTTTGTGCGTATATTATCAAACACCCTGTATACTTCCAAATACTAAAACCGCTCGTGTATAATAATATTTAAAAATTATTTTGATGTGATACTTGGTTAAGAATTTTGAAAAATAGGCTCAACTGGACTGTTAGGAGCTTGCAAACAATATCATGAGTTTATAAAACAACCAGCGGCTGCGGCTTCGCACGCGTGGTTTTTCAATAAAAACATTACCCTCCTTTTGCGCAGTCGGGTAGAATGTATGTCTCAATACATGTCATTGGTGGCGATTCAGTTGTTTACACTGACTAACTAAAATTGTATAAAATACGAACGGACTTATTTGGTTTGCGCTAAAGAAGAAAATTAGAATGACATTTAACGTGACATTTCTGTGACATTTAGTGTTTGCGGGCTAGTTTTAATCAACACCAATTTGACTGCTGACCAAAACTAGCCAACAAACACCGCCATCTTAGTAAAATTACTTAATTTTAGAAATGTCATTCTAATGTTATCTTTAGGGTTAACAAAATAAGAATGTTCGTATTTTACACAATTTTAGTTAGTCACTGTAAACAACAGAATCGCCATCACTGACCAACTAAAATTGTATAAAATACGAACGGACTTATTTTGTTTACCCTAAAGATAAAATTAGAATTACATTTCTAAAATTATGTAATTTTTGCTAAGATGGCGTGTTTTTGGATTAGTTTTAGTCAGCAGTCAAATTGGTGCTGATTAAAAATAAAGCCCGCAAATTTATTTATAAATTCATGATTAGGAAGGAGATATTAAAATTGATCTAAATCCTTTTAGATATTACAAAAATATCAATATTTATAGAAATAGTTTTAAGCGTGACTGTTTGTTTGTTTTCTGTTCTGGCAAATATTAAAATCTAATATGTCCAATCCTACGTTTGTCTGAAAGAGATCGCTTCTAGCGATAAAACCGCCCGTTGTACTAAATCAATTAATTAACTAATTACGTTCTGTTATTTATTTTGGTGTTATTTTATTTCATCACACTTATATTATAAATGCGATAGTTTGGTTTGTTACTCGATCACGTCATAACGGCTGAACCGATTTTGAGGAAATTCGGTAAACTTGAATTGATAGGAATCTTGAGAGGCATCATCTCTATACAGCGCTATCTAGCTACTACAGCGGAACTAGTTTTTTTTATCCAAAATGAAAAGCCCTCATTATTCATGGCATTTGACGTTAGTGGATATTTTCAAGTTAAAGAATAGGCCTCCCTACAGAATATGCATTTCTGTATTTGGATATAATTAAGTTTTATTCCAAAAATATGTAGTCTAGTTAATGTTAATAGCGACTAACTAGATTGGACTCAAAACATTTATTTTTTACAATAAACTTTTTAGAAATCATTTTACTGTTGTTTTCTTTTTTAAAGCCATGATTATCTTTGAGTACCAACCTAATGCTTTTATAGGGTTCGGGATTAAATAATAAAATCGGCCAAGTGCGAGTCGGACTCGCGCACGAAGGGTTCCGTACCATTATCTATAAAAACGGCAAAAAAAACACGTTTGTTGTATGGGAATATTAGTTTAAATATAATAATAAATATTTATCCCTTAAATATTTGTTTTATTTTAATTTATTTATGTATTTTTAAAGTGAATATATAATTAAATATTCTGTGTATATTTCAAGCGTCTACCTGTTGCCGTTATCAATATCGAGCTAAAACGTGCAAAAAAAACACGTTTGTTGTATGGGGCCGCCCTTAAATATTCGTTATTTTAATAAGCGAATATATACATAATCAAATATTCTGTAAATATTTCTAGCGTCTACCTGTTGCCGTTAGCAATAAATAAATAAATATTTCTGGACATTTCACACAGCGCTATCTAACTAAGCAGAGCTTGTACTATGGGAACCAGATAACTGATAGAATACTTATATACGTTTTTTTTGTAAATACATACTTATAATATATAGAGAAACAAACAGACCCGGTACAAATATCTGTAGATCATGCTAACATTTGCTCCGCGGCAGGAATCGAACCCGCTACCTCCTGCGTCTCAGCCGGCTATTCGCCCACTGCACCACGGAGGTCGTCAATATTGAGCTAAAACGAGTAAAAAAATCTCGTTTGTTGTATGGGAGCCCCCCTTAAATATTTAATATATTTTGTTTTTAGTATTTGTTGTTATAGCGGCAACAGAAATACCTACATTATCTGTAAAAATAAATTTTAACTGTAACTATCACGGTTCATGAGATACAATCTGGTGACAGACGGATAGACAGACAACGGAGTGTTAGTAATAGGGTCCCGTTTGACCCTTTAGGTACGGAACCCTAAAAACGGTTAGTACTTTTTCGTCGCTTTTGTTTTCGAAACTGGGCTGGAGTAGGACGAGATAGGCAGTAAAAAAATATTGACATCGGGCCGTTGAGACCCGCTCGCTAGGGATCTGGTTTCCATGTCAACTTATAGCTAAGATTTTGTCATCATCAGCCCACATTACATTACAGCTGCTGGACATGGGCCTCTCCCAATACGGGCCACTTAGCCCGGTCTTCGGCTTTTCTCATCCAATTTCTGTCCGCCACCTTTCTTATGTCGTCGCTCCACCTAGCCGGAGGGCACTACGTTTGCCAAGACGCGGTCTCCACTCAAGAACTAGTTTATCCCAACGGTTGTCGGCATATATGGCCAGTCCACTGCCACTTCAGTTTGCTAATCCGCTGGGCTATGCCGGTGACCTTGGTTCTCTGTCGGATAATCTCGTTATGGAATTTATCCAGTCCTGGATTAGTCTATAAGCTATTTAAACAATTGCTTAGGGCATCCCGTCTAGGGGGTTACCAGAGACGACCGAGACAAAAAAACAAGCACACGAAAGTTAAAGCAATTTCAAACTGGGGAGCCCGTTGGCGTTGTTGGTAGTGACCCTGCCTTTGACGCCGGGGGTAGTCTGTTCGATACCCAGCCACGGTCAAATGTGACGAACACATTATGTTCCAGAGGTGAGTTGACGTCAGGTAGGCGGCCGGTCGTACAAATATATATAATCTGGCCCTGTCCAGAGCCCTCGCCATCATCAGCACTGCTAGCATGGTTTACAGGAAGGATGTCAGATAGCGGAAAAAAAATCTATATAAGTATTCACTAATCAAATCAACTCTTCAATGTCATCTGGCAAAACATAAGTCTCACCTGCAGAAAAAGTTTTCGTATCTTCTAAATGCTGCAAGTTATCATCTTCTCCTTACCTATCTTGGCGTGATCGCCAAACTTCAGCATCTTGCAGTGATTTATCCAATATTAGTTCAAAAAATTATTTCTACCCACAGATAACGCATTTTTTATAATTTTTACCTCCTACGTCCATGACATACGAGTGGGTCACTGAATTGTTAGCTTGTACGTTCGTGACATATGTGGGTTACAGGGTGCCCTCCCCCTTTTTATGGCCTTTATGGATCTGATCTGGCATTAAGGCAAGTACCTCAGTACATAGGAATGAAAAAGTAAATTGGAGTTAAAGCTAATTTCGGAAATTTAGCTGAACAGATAACGTGTTATGAAGATAGGAGCCATGTATGTGGCCGTCAATTTTGGCACCGTTGATATTTTGCATTGTTATTTTCATAAAAATCTACTGTAGCATTATTATGTTATTTGTGGGGAAACAGGCTTACGGCCCACCCTGATGGTAAGCGATCACCGTCGCCTATTGACACCGGCAACACCCGGGGTATTGTCGATGCGTTCCCTACACTGTAGAAACCTCTTTACATTTCTCTTGAAGCGTGCCATGTCGTAGCCTAATGGGAAAACCTCAGATGGTAGCTCATTCCACATCTTGCAAGTATGGGGTAGAAAAGATCGCGTGAAGCGTGTGGTGCGTGATACCCAATTGTCGATGATATGTGGATGAGCTTTATTACGTTGTCGAGAAGTGCGGTGGTAAAATCTCGATGTCGGGATGAGATCAAATAGCTCCTCAGAACATTCCCCATTATACAGGCGGTAGAATAAACTGAGCGATCCGATGTCACGGCGTTGACTCAGCGGTTCCAGCCTGTCGGCGAGTTTGGGATCACCGATGATTCTAATGGCTGTTCTCTGAAGGGAGTCAAAACGAAGCAATTGGTACTTTGGAGCTCCGTGCCAAAGATGGGAACAGTATTCTACGTGCGGCCGAACTTCGCTCTTTGTACAATAATAGCCGTTGTTGTTCCTTAAAATACTGTTTGGCACGTTTTTTGGAGGTTAGCACAGCTTTATTAATTCTGTATGGTTCAGACTAAGGTTCAAATTCGTTTATTACTCCAGAAATAACATAATAGTTTACAAAAACCAAAGCGTTATTACTAGTACATAAAACAATAAAAACAAAATTACAAAATATAAAAATTAAAGTTATAAGGACACAACAGATATAAAAAGTAAGTTTTATATAAAATTAATTAGATCGAGGATCAATTATAGGATTAGCCCTAATCTAATCTCTCGCAGTATTCTAGACATACTTGCGCCAACTTCGGTATAAGATCCGCAAATACATCGGCTTCAGGGTACAACGGCAGTGCGTTAAGTTGGCGCTGCGCACGGCAGATAGGCGAGTTTTGGCGTGCCACAGTGTGCGCAGGGCTCGGCTCAAACAGCAGGACTCTCCCAAGACGAAATCTAGAGCGTTGCTCAGGAACGCACATCCGACTTGCCTCGCTAACCAAATCAGGGCAGTCAACCACACCACGCAATAGATGACACACAGTCATAATTTGGTCATTTATTGTACGCGTTTCAAGAGAGTTGAAACCTAGTGTACCCTGTAGATATTTCGTGGGGTACATGAACGGATAATAATTATAACTCTTCTTATACATAAAGCGAAGGAACCGCTTTTGAACCTTCTCAAGCATAAGAGAATATGTAGATTCGTGTGGGTTCCAAATGCACGAACCGTATTTAATCTTTGTTCTCACTAAGGAAATATATAACAGTTTTATTGTACCCAAATTATTAAACTCCCGACAATTACGAGTAACGAACCCCAACCGTTAAAAACAATCAGCCGTAAGCTTTCGCATATGCGCATGGAACTCAAGCTTAGGGTCAAATAGAACTCCAAGGTCCGTTACCGCCAGGCTTCTAGCCAGTAGCTGACCATTCAGTGTGTACTGTGCGGTAATACCTAGTGTTGATCGAGTGAAGCCCATAACCTGACATTTATTAATGTTTAGGTAAAGCTGATTCTTTTCGCTCCAGTGAAGTATATCATTAAGGTCTTCTTGGATTTTAGTACACTCCTCAAGTGACTGCACACCTCTAAATATTTTTAGGTCATCGGCATAGAACAAAAAATTACTGTAATGAAGACATTCCGGTAGATCATTGACCATAATGGTAAATAACAGTGGTCCTAGCGACGATTCCTGGCTGACCCCTGAGCGTGTGTGATATGGTGCAGAATCGTAGCAACCAAGTCTGACAAACTGACTACGGTCTCGCATATAGTCAGAGAACAATTTAGTCAGTTTAGGTGCTAGCCCTATCGCCTTAAGTTTCTCAAGAAGCACATCATAGTTAACTTAGTCAAAAGCTTTCCTGAAGTCGAGATATATAACGTCTACTTGGGTGTTTTCTTCAAGTTTTTGGGAGATATTGTCGACCAGGGAAAGTAGCTTTGTGTTAGTAGAACGCTTCCGTCTGTATGCATGTTGATTATTACTAAGGTATGGTTCCACCTGTGTATATATTTTTGAATGGATAATGCTTTCAAATAACTTTCCGAAACAACATAATACAGCTATTGGTCTATAGTTTTCAACCTTAGCTTTATCTCCAGATTTAAAAACAGGTACAACTCTGGACTTTTTCCATACTGCTGGATATATACTACTACTAAGTGAGAGATTAAATATGTAGGCAAGTGGGTATATGAAATGGATTCGGAAGGCTTTAACTACCTAGTCAGGTCATAAGTATTGTCACACAGTAAAAACTTTTCTTTTAGAATGCTGGCCACAAAAAAGTTTATTGAATTTGAATTTCGAATTGTTCATGAAAACAAATATGTGTACTTTTTAGAATTTTACTCATTTTTAAATATGGAGTGGACACTTAAAGAAGACCGTGTTGCAGTTATTGCGTTGCATCATTGCGGTTACGCGCCAATTCAAATTTTTGACATACTGAAAAATTTGAATATAACCAAAAGATTCGTTTATCGCATCATCAAACGATACAATGAAGACTCTAGTGTAGATGACAGGTCAAGAAGTGGTCGCCCTCGGTCTGTTAGGACTCCAGCAGTGATAAAAGCTGTGAAGGCGCGAATTCAAAGAAATCCCAAACGTAAGCAGAAACTGTTGGCCCTTCAGATGGGGTTAAGCAGAACCACGGTGAAAAGGGTGTTAAATGAAGACTTAGGGCTTCGGGCATATCGAAGAAAAACAGGACATCGTTTGAATGCTCGTCTAATGGACCTGAGACTGAAGAGATGCCGCGCTTTGTTGAAGCGGTACGCGGGAAAAAAATATCGGGAAATTCTTTTTTCGGATGAAAAAGTTTTTATCATAGAAGAGAGCTACAACAAACAAAATGATAAGGTGTACGCACACAGTAGTGAAGAAGCGAGCAACCGTATTCCACGTGTCCAACGAGGTCATTTTCCATCCTCGCTCATGGTATGGTTGGGAGTTTCTTATTGGGGCTTAACAGAGGTACATTTTTGTGAGAAAAGTGTAAAAACGAATGCAGTTGTGTATTAAAATACAGTCCTGACGAACCTTGTGGAACCTGTTTCTCATACCATGTTCAATAACAGGCACTGGGTATTCCAACAAGATTCGGCGCCAGCTCGTAGAGCGAAGAGCACACAAGACTGGCTGGCGGCGCGTGAAATCGACTTCATCCGGCACGTAGACTGGCCCTCCTCCAGTCCAGATTTGAATCCGTTAGATTACAAGATATGGCAACACTTGGAGGAAAAGGCGTGCTCAAAGCCTCACCCCAATTTGGAGTCACTCAAGACATCCTTGATTAAAGCCGCCGATATTGAAATGGACCTCGTTCGTGCTGCGATAGACGACTGGCCGCGCAGATTGTGCTTTTTTAAAACGCATTTACCTAAGAAAACAATTTTTGAAAAATCTCACGTGAGATAAGGGTAGGGATGGAGGGGGTAAAACCAAATACCCCTTAGGTATAGTTGCATTTTTTTGTAGTGGAAACAAATCTATTAAACACAATACAATCACTATAATGATGTTTGTATGTAACTGATTTCGTGTCGCAAATAAAGAATATAAATGAATGAATGAATGTTTAAAAATGTCTAGACGCCTGACAGTGACTCCATTATTTTCTATATTTTTTTTGTCAATGATAATACATAGGTTAATAGGATATACCGTAACTAATATTTTTTTAATCCAGAATAGGCAGGGTATAAAGAATCCTTAGCTCCAATATAAACATTTGGATATATTGAAGATCCTATTTAATATAACGAATATTTAATGTAAATCTTTATATTTATCCTGAAATATGTGACTGTATATCGGTTTCAACATCCCTTTCACAGCCTCGTAAGCACACTTGTGTTGTATAGAGTTTATTGGAAAAAGATCTAGCGCAGAGCAAATGCTGTCAAAACGTTGATACTCCATAGTATTTTGTTGGTTTAATTTCTTATACAATGCATCTTGTTTTTGTGACATTAGTACATTGAAGGCACTGTTTGCATCCCAGTTATTCTCGCAAGCCCTGCAGTTACACGTCTGTCGTGTACATATGAAGACATGAACCGCTCTTTTAAATTTATCCTCCACTTTGTAACTGGGTATTGGATGGTCATAGAAATGTCCCCTGAAATAAAACAATTAGGTATTGTTATTATATGTAGTGTTGCCAGGTCCAGTGAGGTAAATTTCGGAACGGAAGGTTAAAATTATCGGGATTTAGGTTTTCAATTTGGGATAGCAGCTGACCCGATTGTCACAAAACCATCTTGCCAAAGGAGATTTCCCCTGAAAAGCTGTATTTGTAAAGGGAAGAGGTACTAGAGAGCAAATCCTAACAGTTCGCCAAATAGCCGAGTAAGCTCGAGAATTTAACAAGCCAACCTACATCTGCTTCGTGGACTTCTCGAAGGCGTTTGACTCAGTCAAGTGGCCGAAACTTATGAAGACTCTTTTGGAAATGGGCACGCCAAAACACCTTGTTCACCTTCTCAGGTCATCTATGAAAGCGGAACAGTTACTGTCAAGGCCGATGATGAATTTTCGAGTAACTTTCAGCCCACTTCCGGAGTTCGTCAAGGATGTATTATTTCTCCATTTTTGTTTAATATCTACACAGAGCTTATAATTAGAATTGCTCTCGAAAACTGGACCGACGGTATTGCGATTGGAGGGTGAAAATCTCAAACCTACATTATGCGGACGATACCACACTGATCGCCATTTAGAAGAGCTACTTTGCAAGATGGAAACCATCAGCCTGGAATTTGGACTTAAAATCAACAGGATCAAAACCAAAGTTATGTTTGTTGATCGTACCAATAAGAACTCGCCAGAGGTCACACGAATTGCGAACTGCAAAGTGGTTCAATCATACGTACATGTACCTTGAAGCGTTGATCATAAACAACGGGGAGTGCGTTAATGAAATCAAGCATTATGTGGCAATCTCAAGGTCAGCTATGGACAAGCTGAAAATGATATGGGGGAATAGCAATATCACGAAAGCTACCAAAACCCGGCTCGTTAGAGCGTAGGTATTTCCTACCTTTCTCTACGCAGCGGAGACGTGGACCCTTCAAAAAAGCGAGAAGTGAATAGATACTCTCGAGTTGTGGTACTGGAGAAGAATGCTTGGGGTATCATGGACAGAATTAGGTACCAACCAGTCCATACTCCCAAGAACTCGGCATCAAGCAGCGTCTTCCTTCTACTGTGCAATCTCGCATCCTCACGTTCTTAGGGCACGTGTCGCGACGTGGAGAGGTGTCCATTGAACACCTTGTGGTGCAGGGGAAGGTTTAGGGTACACTACCACGTGGTAGATCACCAATGAGATGACCGGACCAAATCAAAGCAACACTTGGCGGTCCACTACACGAGTGCAACAGAAAAGCGGCATTACTAGAGGAGTGGCAAAGGATCTTCAAGCTCGCCACTGCCCCGAAGTGTCGACCACGACCACTCTACCAAGAGTGTAACGACTGAGATGAAGAATGAAGCAATCCGTTCTGGACGCCAGCGGGCTGCGCTCTCGCCTTGCCAGCTTGTGATCTGCCTGTGCCACTTCATTATAGTTCCGAAGTACGATTCTTAGTATCTTTGTTCTACTTTGGAAATTGATCCGATCACGGTCCATTAGTTTGATGTCGAATATATCACTAAATACCATTAGTACCTACCTACCTACGATGTTCTTTGTGAGTGTTCATATTATTTATGTATTTTTACGATTATCCTTACATGTACGAGATGGTAAGCTCCTCTCCTTTTGCTATCGTCCTCAACGCTACTAGTCCAACGGAGTCATTCAATCCCAGAACCATGAGATTCGGTTCGCAGGAATGCTTCAGCTTACTGCTCATTGAAAACCACCCGTAGTTCGTCTGAACGTCGCTTTCAAAGCACGGTCTGAAACAGGTACATGTAACTTTTTAACAAAAAAATAACCGACTTAACCAAACTACTGAATTGATTTTAATGAGATTTCTATGGGACCAACCTGAAAGTATATCCTTTCAATTAAAAAAAAATAATCTTAATCGGATGATAGATGACGGAGTTCTGAGCTAATAAACATAAAACCGAATTGCGTCCCTATAAAATTTGAGGGTTGCCCTCGATTTTTTTGGGATCCCAACATCAGATCCTGACATGGTGCCAATGGTACCACCTAGCACCTGGTAAGTAGGTATACCCTTTTAAACAAAAAAGAATTTCTTAAATCTGTCCAGGCGTCTTCGAATAATCATAAAAAAAGATACAGAGAAAAAAAAGGAAAAGAAGAGAGAAGAAATAGACGAATTGAGAACCTTCTCCTTTTTTTGAAGTCGTTTATAAAGTGGTAAGTTAAGAGCACGTAGTACAGTAGTGCTGGTGCGAGCATAAGTACTTGGCAAAAAACCTTTTAAAAGAATTCGTCACAAAATAACACAATAATGTAAACAGACTATAAATTATGAAAAATATGGTGTTATAAACTTTAACAAACAGAAAAAGAAAAAAGAAAGCAAAAAAAATATGTTTTCTTAGTCGTAGTAGTAAAAAACGTCGTAAAATCGGATTCCCGTGAGGTCGAATTGCCTATTTTGAGACATACCTCATCTTAAAATCGTAGGCAGAACCAGTTATAGGTATTGTGTTGGTGAAGGTCACATAAAGGTGAAGCATAATTCTTGCCATTGCATCCCTGGCTGCATTCCGTTCCTTTGCCTCTAAAAATATCAAAATATTATGGTAATAAATAAGATAAAATTAATCAGTGAAGTGCGTCAAAGTGAAGAAACTGGCATTGAAAACAATAATGTACCTGATTACAGATTTAAACGGGTATATATAAAGACTTACAAGTCACAAACTTGACTTAGTCAAGAGAAGCATTGTTATAAAACGCTGATTAAAGAAGCTGACGTACAAGACTACACATTACCTTTTGGAAAATAGTCGGGCACCTTATCGAGACAGTGCAAAATAGCCGCGCAAATAAGACTGCCGTTAAACATTCTACCTCCCATCAGATATGTTCTATCATCATAACTCAGAATCGAGAGTGGTTCATCAGGATTGTACATCTGTTTTACGGTAGCCTTTTTCATTCTTGACGCACCTATATCCTTAGACGCTTCTATCAAAGCGTCCCAGCCCAATTTCAAAGACAGTTTTATTGCCGACCTCGTGATCAGTATATTTCTAGGAAACTCGTATGTAGAGCCTAGATAATCTAATACTTGGCACTCTATTCTGTGGTACTCCTTCCAGCAAAGTTCTTGACATCGAACGCTGCAGAATAAAGCCTGGGAACAGCGTTCGCAAGGGAACAGACTTAAATCAATTCTATGGCAGAAATAACAGCATATGTATCTGTGCTCATCTGTGCAGGTGGAGAATGCTCGCTCAACCGCCACTAGAGTTCCAGGGTTGATTTTATTACCCGCTGTGACTAACTTAGCACCGTTTCGGTTTACAAATGCTATGTTATTCGATGCGCAAGGTACTTCGGCATTTTTCTTGCAATTAAATGACAGGAATTTAGAAACAAAACCTCTTTTATTGCTTAAATGTATTGCATTTTCCTTGAAAATTCTAACTAAAGCTTCTAAGCCTCTTTCCCTTAATTTATTTTTTGTATCTGCCGGGCATTCTATTTTTAGGCAGGTCATAGTATCTGCAAGGCAAGCCGAGAAATATCTGATGCTGAAAAAAACTGCGGATCTTTTAGCGTAGGCGAGTATCAACTCTTTAGACTTCAACGGAGCGAATGCAATTGCCTTGTTGTAGAGCTGAATCGCTTCTCTGTGTCTGCCTGCTTTGTTATATTCATTTCCTGCCTTTCGGGCAGCTGAGGAGATTGACTTGGCATTTTGAAAGCTATTGTAAATAGGTAAGAGATCGTTTTTTCTTAGCACTTTTGTGGCCGCTCGCACCACTACGGCCATGTCATATGTGTCGATAGCCGCGTATATTTCGTCCAAGTCGCTAACGTCATCACGTTTTATAAGTAGCGCTTCCATAGTCAGGCATACTGAAAATAAAGCACAAAATATACGTTCAATATTTTAACTACGCAAGGAAATACGGGAATGTAATAGGAATACTAGTTAAACTTTCTAGATATTTATATAATAGAAACAAACGTGTGATTGTAGTTATGTACGCACGTAAAAAGTTATACTTCTTCTTATTTATGAATATTTGAGAAACTACTTTGAACATAGTTATGAGTTTTTACGGAAACTTGAGACAGTTATCAGCTTCATCATGTCGGTTTTTCGCTGTCTGTGTGCGTATCGTAAAAATTTTACTATCGTAATTTTATCCAAACGCGCCAAAAGAAGTATAACTTCAAAAATCGTATACACAGTCTACCTACAGTCAAAGAAAATTATGAGTCTAAGATGCCATTACCTAGCCTAAAGACTTAACTGTACTTAAGTAAACAAGTAGGTTAATGTCTTGTATCCGATTCTAGATAGGTAGTAGGTAACTGTGTTATGGTAAAGGCAAGCTACGTATCTCTTTCTACCAATATTGTCTGAAATAAATTCTGAAATAATTTTGGCATAGTTTTGGTCAAACGTGAGTTTTCCATAAAAGTAAATTTAAAAGTTTAAATTTTTTTTTATAATATACCACGACTCAATCCATGTTAGTATTATTTCATTGTATGGTAACAAAAAAAAACAGTGTCACTCCGGGCGTGCCGACAGAAGTGAAAACTTGAATAAAAGCAGACTGCACTACTTACAGATACGTATATACAGAGGTGTCAGTAACAGTCACTGTCAGTAGTCAGTGACAGGTGTCGGTAACAGTGACGCGAGTTCAATGGTTTTTTCCAATCTCAAAAAATGCTCAACGCGCCTAAAGAAGTTTATACTTCAAAACAAAGTGACAGAAGTGAAAACTTTAATAAAAGCAGACTGCACTACTTACAGATACTTAACTACAGAGGTGTCAGTAACAGTCAGTAGTCAGTGACAGGTGTTGGTAACAGTGACGCGAGTTCAATGGTTTTTTCCCATCTCAAAAAATGCTCAACGCGCCTAAAGAAGTTTTTACTTCAAAACAAAGTGACAGAAGTGAAAACTTAAATAAAAGCAGACTACACTACTTACAGATACTTAACTACAGAGGTGTCAGTAACAGTCAGTAGTCAGTGACAGGTGTCGGTAACAGTGACGCGAGTTCAATGGTTTATTTCCATCTCAAAAAATGCTCAACGCGCCTAAAGAAGTTTTTACTTCAATACAAAGTGACAGAAGTCAAAACTTAAATAAAAGCAGACTACACTACTTACAGATACTTAACTACAGAGGTGTCAGTAACAGTCAGTAGTCAGTGACAGGTGTCGGTAACAGTGACGCGAGTTCAATGGTTTTTTCCCATCTCATAAAATGCTCAACGCGCCTAAAGAAGTTTTTACTTCAAAACAAAGTGACAGAAGTGAAAACTTTAATAAAAGCAGACTACACTACTTACAGATACTTAACTACAGAGGTGTCAGTAACAGTCAGTAGTCAGTGACAGGTGTCGGTAACAGTGACGCGAGTTCAATGGTTTATTTCCATCTCAAAAAATGCTCAACGCGCCTAAAGAAGTTTTTACTTCAATACAAAGTGACAGAAGTCAAAACTTAAATAAAAGCAGACTACACTACTTACAGATACTTAATTACAGAGGTGTCAGTAACAGTCAGTAGTCAGTGACAGGTGTCGGTAACAGTGACGCGAGTTCAATGGTTTATTTCCATCTCAAAAAATGCTCAACGCGCCTAAAGAAGTTTTTACTTCAATACAAAGTGACAGAAGTCACAACTTAAATAAAAGCAGACTACACTACTTACAGATACTTAACTACAGAGGTGTCAGTAACAGTCAGTAGTCAGTGACAGGTGTCGGTAACAGTGACGCGAGTTCAATGGTTTATTTCCATCTCAAAAAATGCTCAACGCGCCTAAAGAAGTTTTTACTTCAATACAAAGTGACAGAAGTCAAAACTTAAATAAAAGCAGACTACACTACTTACAGATACTTAACTACAGAGGTGTCAGTAACAGTCAGTAGTCAGTGACAGGTGTCGGTAACAGTGACGCGAGTTCAATGGTTTTTTCCCATCTCATAAAATGCTCAACGCGCCTAAAGAAGTTTTTACTTCAAAACAAAGTGACAGAAGTGAAAACTTTAATAAAAGCAGACTACACTACTTACAGATACTTAACTACAGAGGTGTCAGTAACAGTCAGTAGTCAGTGACAGGTGTCGGTAACAGTGACGCGAGTTCAATGGTTTATTTCCATCTCAAAAAATGCTCAACGCGCCTAAAGAAGTTTTTACTTTAATACAAAGTGACAGAAGTCAAAACTTAAATAAAAGCAGACTACACTACTTACAGATACTTAACTACAGAGGTGTCAGTAACAGTCAGTAGTCAGTGACAGGTGTCGGTAACAGTGACGCGAGTTCAATGGTTTTTTCCCATCTCATAAAATGCTCAACGCGCCTAAAGAAGTTTTTACTTCAATACAAAGTGACAGAAGTGAAAACTTTAATAAAAGCAGACTACACTACTTACAGATACTTAACTACAGAGGTGTCAGTAACAGTCAGTAGTCAGTGACAGGTGTCGGTAACAGTGACGCGAGTTTAATGGTTTTTTCCCATCTCATAAAATGCTCAACGCGCCTAAAGAAGTTTTTACTTCAAAACAAAGTGACAGAAGTGAAAACTTTAATAAAAGCAGACTACACTACTTACAGATACTTAACTACAGAGGTGTCAGTAACAGTCAGTAGTCAGTGACAGGTGTCGGTAACAGTGACGCGAGTTCAATGGTTTATTTCCATCTCAAAAAATGCTCAACGCGCCTAAAGAAGTTTTTACTTCAATACAAAGTGACAGAAGTCAAAACTTAAATAAAAGCAGACTACACTACTTACAGATACTTAACTACAGAGTTGTCAGTAACAGTCAGTAGTCAGTGACAGGTGTCGGTAACAGTGACGCGAGTTCAATGGTTTATTTCCATCTCAAAAAATGCTCAACGCGCCTAAAGAAGTTTTTACTTCAATACAAAGTGACAGAAGTCAAAACTTAAATAAAAGCAGACTACACTACTTACAGATACTTAACTACAGAGGTGTCAGTAACAGTCAGTAGTCAGTGACAGGTGTCGGTAACAGTGACGCGAGTTCAATGGTTTTTTCCCATCTCATAAAATGCTCAACGCGCCTAAAGAAGTTTTTACTTCAAAACAAAGTGACAGAAGTGAAAACTTTAATAAAAGCAGACTACACTACTTACAGATACTTAACTACAGAGGTGTCAGTAACAGTCAGTAGTCAGTAACAGGTGTCGGTAACAGTGACGCGAGTATAATGGTTTATTTCCATCTCAAAAAATGCTCAACGCGCCTAAAGAAGTTTTTACTTCAAAACAAAATGACAGAAGTGAAAACTTTAATAAAAGCAGACTACACTACTTACAGATACGTATATACAGAGGTGTCAGTAACAGTCACTGTCAGTAGTCAGTGACAGGTGTCGGTAACAGTGACGCAAGTTCAATGGTTTTTTCCCATCTCAAAAAATGCTCAACACGCCTAAAGAAGTTTTTACTTCAAAACAAAGTGACAGAAGTGAAAACTTTAATAAAAGCAGACTACACTACTAACTATTTGAGATTGCTACAGCTACCTTTTTACTGATAAAGATATTGTCATCAGACCATTGGAACCCACTTGCTAGGGTTCTGGTTTCCATGTTAAGAATCCGTTCCCAAATCTGCCGCTGTCAAGTTTAGGTATTTACGAAGTCCGGCAGGCACGCGACTCGTAAATGCGCGGCTCCCGGAAACTATACACCTCATTATAGGACAAATAATTTTGATCCTTTGTCATGTCGCTCGAATGAAAATGTTTATTTATAGTATATTGTGTATCTTCGTATCTTCATTTGTATTATACAGTTTTTTTATTTTTTTTTGTTAAGCGCCTGACCATTTAGGTACTCATCTGATGGTAAGGTCGAAGAAGGAGTGAGCTTGCCTAGATAGAACCTGTTCACTCTGAACTTGAAGACTCCGAGATTATAATGGTCTGACAAGATTTCTAGAAGTAAAATAACTAGTGGTTCGCCCAGAACTGAGATTTCACGAGTCGCGAGTACAAAACAAAAAAATAATAATACTCACAATCTTTGACTAATTGATCGAGCGAAGCGAGATTTCCAAATCAACTTGAGCAAATTGGCCGTATGTACGTATGTTTGTTTGTTCGAGGATAAGTTTCGAAGCATTGATCCGATCATCGTGAAATTTGATATATAGTTAGGTAGTGTTGGCACAATCCTGGTGTGACTAATTGAGCTAAAAATGTTTGGGGGTTGTTGAGATATTGGAGTTCAATAAGGGCAAAACAACAAAAATAAGATTAGTAATTAAAAATGAAAATGAATTAATTAAAGATTAGTAATTAGTAATGGGCCGTGAAAGCCAAAGAAAGATACATTAGTATATTAGACCCCGTTTTTATTATTGCATCCTTGTAGTATTCTAGTGATTAGGCGGCATAAAAACTAAACTTAAACGAAATTCATAGGGTAAGTACACCAATGACCCCACAATGCTGAAATTTGGTATTTGTATAGCTTTAGTAACACAAATATAAAGAAAATTCTGAAATCCAAAATAACTGCAATTTCTGTCCCTAAAAAAATTAACCAATTAATATGGACTCCCGTTACTTGTTATTTGTATAATACTGTAGTTCAAGTAGTTGGTTGTGTATTTCGTGACACTATTTTATTAGTCAAAGGTTATCAATAATATTTTTTTTCTATTTTTGTTGAGACTCGCGAGATCTTAGTTCTGGGCGAACCACTAGTGCAATAGTGCCACGAAATTCACAACCAACTAATTTGACCTACAGTTGCATTCACGTTTACTAATAATGGGAGTTAATTAGTACTCTTTTTAGATTAGAATTTGCAGTTATTCTAGATTTCAGACTTTTCTCTATATTTGTGTCACTAAAGCTACACAAATCATGGCTAATAACTCAAGAACTATAAAGAAATTACGAAAAATAAAATAATAAATAAACGGAGTCTAAAAGTACTAATAAATACCTTTAATTTGACGTCACACTTGACCTGATAGCCTCATTTTAATTTCTTTTACCCCACTTGAACCCCAATATCTCAACAAGCCCCCAACATTTTTAGCTCATTAGTCACACCAAAATTGTGCCATCACTACCTACCTATGTATTAAATTTCACGATGATCGGATAAACGTTACGAAAGCTACCCTCGGACAAACATACATACAGCGCCGATTTGCCTAAGTTGATTTAGAGATCTCACTTTTCTCGATCAATTAAAGTAATGTCATTCGAATTTTACTGGTGTGCAAAGTTTCAGCTCAATCAGACAATTTTCTGCGGAGTTCCAAAGAACAGCTCCTGGCTCCATCATTAGATCAGAACGTTTTTAGTGTAGTCTGGAATTTTTATTTTATTTCTACCGGTTCGCAAAGTTTTACATCAATTGGATAATTTGCTGAGGAAAAAAGTGTTTCAAAGTGATTATTATAGATTATTATAGACGCCCCTCCAAAAACTAAAAAAAAAAATATTGGACGTTTCAAAGTGATCCTTGTAGATGTCGCATATACTTGAAAATTTACTAAGTAAGTTGCCTTACGCCCCGCTAAAAACTAAAAAAAAAATATTGGCCGTTTAAAGTGATCCTTGTAGATGTCGCATATACTTGAAAATTTACTAAGAAAGTTGCCTTATGCCCCTCCAAAATCTAAAAAAAACATGGGACGTCTCTAAATGATGATGATGGATGTCGCATAAACATGAAAATTTACTAAGAAAGTTGCCTTATGCCCCTCCAAAAACTAAAAAAAGGGACGTCTCAAAATGATGATTCAAATTCAAATTTTTTTATTACTCCAGAAATAACATAACAGTTTACAAAAACCAAAGCGTTATTACTAGTAAGTACATAAAACAATAAAAACAAAATTACAAAATATTAAAACTAAAGTTATAAGGACACAACAGAAATAAAATGTAAGTTTTATATAAAATTAATTGGATCGAAGATCAATTATAGGATTAGCTCTAATCTAATCTCTGGCAGTATTCTAGACATACTTGCGCCAACTTCGGTATAAGATCCGCAAATACATCGGCTTCAGGGTACAACTTGAGCAGTGCGTTAAGTTGGCGCTGCGCACGACAGATAGGCGAGTTTTGACGTGCCATAGTGTGCGCAGGGCTCGGCTCGAACAGCAGGACTCTCCCAGGACGAAATCTAGAGCATTGCTCAGGCACGCACATCCGACTTGCCTCGCTAACCAAATCAGGGCAGTCAACCACACCACGCAATAGATGACACACAGTCATAATTTGGTCATTTATTCTACGCGTTTCAAGAGAGTTGAAACCTAGTGTACCCTGTAGATATTTCGTGGGGTACATGAACGGATAATAATTATAACTCTTCTTATACATAAAGCGAAGGAACCGCTTTTGAACCTTCTCAAGCATAAGAGAATATGTAGATTCGTGTGGGTTCCAAATGCACGAACCGTATTTAATCTTTGTTCTCACTAAGGAAATATATAACAGTTTTATTGCACCCAAATTATTAAACTCCCGACAATTACGAGTAATGAACCCCAACCGTTTAAAACAATCAGCCGTAAGCTTTCGCATATGCTCATGGAACTCAAGCTTAGGGGTCAAATAGAACTCCAAGGTCCGTTACCGCCAGGCTTCTAGCCAGTAGCTGGCCATTCAGTGTGTACTGCGCGGTAATTCCTCGTGTTGATCGAGTGAAGCTCATAACCTGACATTTATTAATGTTTAGGTAAAGCTGATTCTTTTCGCTCCAGTGAAGTATATCATTATGGTCTTCTTGGATTTTAGTGCACTCCTCAAGTGACTGCACACCTCTAAATATTTTTAGGTCATCGGCATAGAACAAAAAATTACTGTAATGAAGACATTCCGGTAGATCATTGACCATAATGGTAAATAACAGTGGTCCTAGCGACGATCCCTGGCTGACCCCTGAGCGTGTGTGATATGGTGCAGAATCGTAGCAACCAAGTCTGACAAACTGAATACGGCCTCGCATATAGTCAGAGAACAATTTAGTCAGTTTAGGTGCTAGCCCTATCGCCTTAAGTTTCTCAAGAAGCACATCATTGTTAACTTGGTCAAAAGCTTTCCTGAAGTCAAGATACTTGGGTGTTTTCTTCAAGTTTTTGGGAGATATTGTCGACCAGGGAAAGTAGGTTTGTGTTAGTAGAACGCTTCCGTCTGTATGCATGTTGATTATTACTAAGGTATGCTTCCACCTGTGTATATATTTTTGAATGGATAATGCTTTCAAATAACTTTCCGAAACAACATAATACAGCTATTGGTCTATAGTTTTCAACCTTAGCTTTATCTTCAGATTTAAAAAAGGGTACAACTCTGGACTTTTTCCATACTGCTGGATATATACTACTACTAAGTGAGAGATTGAATATGTAGGCAAGTGGGTATATGAAATGGGTTCGGAAGGCTTTAACTATATACGAAGGTACACTATCAGGACCAATAGAACTTTTTGATTTTAGCCTGCGTATATGGAAGTCAATGTCATCATGGGAGATTTCACGGATGTTAACAAGGTTATTTTTACCAACACCTTCTTCAGCTTTTTCTGCATTTAGAATTGGTGTTTGGGATATAAATACATTACTAAAATAATCGGCAAATGCCCCAGCAGCTGCTTGACCACTAAGCTTGCGCTCCTCATGGATGATACAAGGATCAAAACCACCTTTCGTTCGTAAGTTTGAAATGTGATTCCAAAAAACTTTTGGATTTGTACAAACAAACAAAAATGAGTTGTGCGATAAAAGCAATGCTAAATAATGTTTGCAAATCAACATGCAACATCATGATAATTTGTGTTTAGAATTATAGACTTTTAGGTACAGCTTTTTAAGCAGATTTTAAATGAATCTCGTATTTTTTTTATCTAGCCTATGCTGTCCCACTGCTAGGTAAAGGCCTCCCCTCATCCCTCCACTTTTCTCGATCTTGTACCAAACCCCGCCCAGTCCCTATAAAAAGCTCCAAATCATCGCGCCACCGCTTCTTACGCCTTCCACGGTGTCGCTTTCCATCAACAGGGATCCATCCAGTTACGACCTTAGCCCACCTATTTGGTTGCATGCGTTTGAGATTTCGTCATTTTGTATTTTAATTAATTACAAAATAAACTTGTTGATCGAGCGAAACGAGATCTCTAAATCAACTTGGGCAAATCGGCGTTGTATGTATTTAAGTATGTTTGTTTGTCCGAGGATAACTTACGAAGCGTTGATCCGATCATCGTAAAATTTGATACATAGGTAGGTAGTGATGGCACAATTTTGGTGTGACTAAATTAGCTAAAAATATTGGGGGGTTGTTGAGATATTGGGGTTCAAGAGGGGTAAAAAAATGAGACTATTAGGTCAAGTAGGACGTCAAATGAAAGGTCTCAATTAGTACATTTCAACTCCGTTTTTATTTTTAGTTTGATCCTTGTATTGTTGATTAAAGCAACATTACCTAAATGCTTAGCTTTCTTGACATTTAAGTTACCTATTTATTTATTTATTAATTGATTGATTGATTGAAAATTCTTTATTGCACAAAATACATAAAGCTGTACACAGGCGAACTTAATGCTAGCAAGCATTCTCTTCCAGTTAACCTTTGCGTAGTGTTGAAAAAATACTTTTGTAGGTAGTGCATGACATAATGTAGCAGGAAAAAATTATAATAACAAATAAGACTAAGATATATTGAGAATACGAACGAAACATCAAATATATATAGAGTATTTTCAATAAACGTACTTTCAAATATTACATCTCAATAAAAACTAGTTGAAAAATAATAGATTAACTAATAAATATGTAGTTACAATAAACCTAAATAAACTCATATGATATAAAGATAACAGAGTGGATAAATGACAGAGCATCTACAGGACACCACCCATTTTGTAAGCTTCATTTATGAGAGTGAGGTAGTGCTTGCACACTTTGGATCTGAAAACCTCAATAGATGAAACATGCCGAATCTCGTGCGGAATATGCTATTCCATAGTCGGATAGCAGTAATGGTGAAAGAGTTAGAATAGCAGGTTGTGTTGTGTTGAGGAGTTATTAACTGGAGAAGTTGTGTGGAACGTACAAGACGGTCTGCAGCATACAGGGTAGAAAACCGCTCTTTGAGGTAGTTAGGTGATTTGGGGTCATGTAGGATGTTATAAAGTAGACATACTTAGTATATGTACACCCCGACGCTCTCTGACCTCGAGCCACTGTAATTGAGCGCGGAAAGCAGACACGTGATCATATTTCCTCAAACCATGGATGAAACGATTTACTTACTACGTATTTATTTTAATCTTATTGCCTTCGTTTTATTAGATTTGCAAGAATATTGATTTAGTTAGATTATTAGTATAATCTTTAGGTATTAATTTATGTATTAGGATTATAAGTATTTCTTTCATTTGTAAATATACTTTGTGCACCGCTGCCCATTACTGCTTCGCTCTTTACTTTCCATCCAAAGGTTGCCTGGAAGAAATCGCTTTCAGCGATAAGGCCGCCCATTGTACTATATTTAACATAAATTCGTTTTTTAAGTATTCCTGGTGTATAATAAAGAATTATTCTATTCTTGTATTTTTTGAGTTAATCGCCACAGTAAAAACAAAACTTTGACAAAATTCACAGGGTAGGTACACCAGTGACCCCGCAATGCTGAAATTTGGTATTCGTATAGCTTTAGTGACACAAATACAGGCATAAGTCTGAAATCCAGAATAACTGCATTTATACCCCAAAAAAACAATATACATGAACTTCCGTTACCTGTAATTTGAATGAAACTGTAGGTCAAGTATTATAATACCTATTTGTTAATTTCGTGGCACTATTTTGATAGTCAAAGATTACGAATAATATTTATTTTTGTTTTAATCGGAGACTCGCGAGATCTCAGTTCGGGGCGAACCACTAGTGTAATTAAATTAATAGATAACCTTATTTATGTAGGTGCAGTGCTATTTAATGTATGTATCTTTAATATAATACATAAGGTAATTTATTTATTTGTATCCAAGGTCGAGGAATGTCGATAATAAAATTATGAAAATGCTTATGTATTTTTAGACTTAATTGTATCAAGAGAAATTTCGGCACGTCTCAAAAAAATGTACTTATGTACTTAAAGTACCTATTTTAAAATAAGGTTCTTATTAAGCATCTATAGGTACCTACACGTAAAATATAGGAACGACGCCCGGGGTTCCCAAAAAAAACCGATTCTGGAATACTAATTTATTCAGGATTTTACAATATAGATTTTACGAACTAAGTTATAACTACTTGACGGGTTCGATGTGTGAACCGAAGTGAAGGCCGGCGGCGACGCGGTGCGCGGGGCTCGGCTCCGATGACGTGCGGCGGTGTCCGGCGTGTTGCAATGGTGCAGCGTCGGCTGATTCCGTCGATGCACTTTGACTCTATTTTATGTCGTAAATAATAGAATCGTGCAGGTCGGCAAATATGTAGGATTATTCTCCTGAACCTGATTTATATATCTTTTGTATGCGAGTGACACCCTATGTTTAACATTAGCTCTGATGACTGAGAAGAAACTGTATATATATATTTGTCTTTGCCTTCTTCTTCGTCTTTAAACATAAAGTTTGTAGGGCGTTCCTTTTAGTTTTATATCAATAATTATATCTTGTGTATATCATGTAGGATATCGTCTAGTGGGCCGGACTCGCCGAACCTTTTTTGGCACACATTTATCAAAGCATTCGTATAAAATGTCATAAAAGTTTCTACAGCTCTATTGACGCTAGTCTCATTCACTGCTTCTTCCCAACTCACATCATCTATGAGTTCATATAGTAGTTCAAAATTAGCCTTACCGAAGTTGTAATCTCTCTTACTATCAATGTTACTTGCCTCCAGCATTGTTTCTCTGCCAGCTCCATTCACACTGAACACAACATCTAGCGGTGGATGGTATATGTCAGCGCGTTTCACTAAACCTTCATCTGCCGTGCTAACGTTTACATTTTGAACCTTTTCACTTATAAGTACTACGTCAAGTTTACTCTTTCGCTCATTTACAATAGCATTATTTTCAAGAAGATTAGAATAGTCCAAGAAAAATTCCATATAATTATTGACATTTGCATTTGTACTATTTAAATTAAGATCACCTAGAATTATCACATTAGCTTTGTAGCTGTTTTTATTTTTTTTTCACTATCGAAACTGTTCTCAACTTTGGTAAACCACGTCATATAGTCAGTTCAGACAGAGTATCTACCAATTTGAGAAGTTAAAATGCAGACATTTTATGAAATACCAGGAACTTATTACTATTCGTCCATACTATGCGTTATTTAAAAATTAAAAACAAATGTACGTTGTTACATTAATTTATTAGGTTATATAAAAGTTGTCTGGGTAAATCTTACACATGGCAACGATTTCTCTGCGTACGTTTTTGGGGGACAATATGTTTAAATAAGGCTTGTGCAATGCAAGGCTCGTGCAAAAAGAAATGACCTTTGTTGGCCCATAAAGTTTATATTTTAGCAAATTAGGGGGCGTCCATTACGTGAGGTGCTCAGGGGGGAGGAGGTCGAACCGAATCTCACGTTGGGGAGAGGGGGGGGGGGGGGTCTCGGCATAAGTATATCATGTATTTTTTTTTATTCTAGATTACGAGGGAAGCAATCTTGAATACTAAATAGTAATAAATAAAAATAATGAAGCCTATTGTGCTATTTTAAAACGCATTTACCTAAGAAAACAATTTTTGAAAAATCTCACGTGAGATAAGGGTAGGGATGGAGGGGGTAAAACCAAATACCCCTTAGGTATAGTTGCATTTTTTTGTAGTGGAAACAAATCTATTAAACACAATACAATCACTATAATGATGTTTGTATGTAACTGATTTCGTGTCGCAAATAAAGAATATAAATGAATGAATGAATGTTTAAAAATGTCTAGACGCCTGACAGTGACTCCATTATTTTCTATATTTTTTTTGTCAATGATAATACATAGGTTAATAGGATATACCGTAACTAATATTTTTTTAATCCAGAATAGGCAGGGTATAATGAATCCTTAGCTCCAATATAAACATTTGGATATATTGAAGATCCTATTTAATATAACGAATATTTAATGTAAATCTTTATATTTATCCTGAAATATGTGACTGTATATCGGTTTCAACATCCCTTTCACAGCCTCGTAAGCACACTTGTGTTGTATAGAGTTTATTGGAAAAAGATCAAGCGCAGAGCAAATGCTGTCAAAACGTTGATACTCCATAGTATTTTGTTGGTTTATTTTCTTATACAATGCATCTTGTTTTTGTGACATTAGTACATTGAAGGCACTGTTTGCATCCCAGTTATTCTTGCAAGCCCTGCAGTCACACGTCTGTCGTGTACATATGAAGACATGAACCGCTCTTTTAAATTTATCCTCCACTTTGTAACTGGGTATTGGATGGTCATAGAAATGTCCCCTGAAATAAAACAATTAGGTATTGTTATTATATGTAGTGTTGCCAGGTCCAGTGAGGTAAATTTCGGAACGGAAGGTTAAAATTATCGGGATTTAGGTTTTCAATTTGGGATAGCAGCTGACCCGATTGTCACAAAACCATCTTGCCAAAGGAGATTTCCCCTGAAAAGCTGTATTTGTAAAGGGAAGAGGTACTAGAGAGCAAATCCTAACAGTTCGCCAAATAGCCGAGTAAGCTCGAGAATTTAACAAGCCAACCTACATCTGCTTCGTGGACTTCTCGAAGGCGTTTGACTCAGTCAAGTGGCCGAAACTTATGAAGACTCTTTTGGAAATGGGCACTCCAAAACACCTTGTTCACCTTCTCAGGTCATCTATGAAAGCGGAACAGTTACTGTCAAGGCCGATGATGAATTTTCGAGTAACTTTCAGCCCACTTCCGGAGTTCGTCAAGGATGTATTATTTCTCCATTTTTGTTTAATATCTACACAGAGCTTATAATTAGAATTGCTCTCGAAAACTGGACCGACGGTATTGCGATTGGAGGGTGAAAATCTCAAACCTACATTATGCGGACGATACCACACTGATCGCCATTTAGAAGAGCTACTTTGCAAGATGGAAACCATCAGCCTGGAATTTGGACTTAAAATCAACAGGATCAAAACCAAAGTTATGTTTGTTGATGGTACCAATAAGAACTCGCCAGAGGTCACACGAATTGCGAACTGCAAAGTGGTTCAATCATACGTACATGTACCTTGAAGCGTTGATCATAAACAACGGGGAGTGCGTTAATGAAATCAAGCATTATGTGGCAATCTCAAGGTCAGCTATGGACAAGCTGAAAATGATATGGGGGAATAGCAATATCACGAAAGCTACCAAAACCCGGCTCGTTAGAGCGTAGGTATTTCCTACCTTTCTCTACGCAGCGGAGACGTGGACCCTTCAAAAAAGCGAGAAGTGAATAGATACTCTCGAGTTGTGGTACTGGAGAAGAATGCTTGGGGTATCATGGACAGAATTAGGTACCAACCAGTCCATACTCCCAAGAACTCGGCATCAAGCAGCGTCTTCCTTCTACTGTGCAATCTCGCATCCTCACGTTCTTAGGGCACGTGTCGCGACGTGGAGAGGTGTCCATTGAACACCTTGTGGTGCAGGGGAAGGTTTAGGGTACACTACCACGTGGTAGATCACCAATGAGATGACCGGACCAAATCAAAGCAACACTTGGCGGTCCACTACACGAGTGCAACAGAAAAGCGGCATTACTAGAGGAGTGGCAAAGGATCTTCAAGCTCGCCACTGCCCCGAAGTGTCGACCACGACCACTCTACCAAGAGTGTAACGACTGAGATGAAGAATGAAGCAATCCGTTCTGGACGCCAGCGGGCTGCGCTCTCGCCTTGCCAGCTTGTGATCTGCCTGTGCCACTTCATTATAGTTCCGAAGTACGATTCTTAGTATCTTTGTTCTACTTTGGAAATTGATCCGATCACGGTCCATTAGTTTGATGTCGAATATAGCACTAAATACCATTAGTACCTACCTACCTACGATGTTCTTTGTGAGTGTTCATATTATTTATGTATTTTTACGATTATCCTTACATGTACGAGATGGTAAGCTCCTCTCCTTTTGCTATCGTCCTCAACGCTACTAGTCCAACGGAGTCATTCAATCCCAGAACCATGAGATTCGGTTCGCAGGAATGCTTCAGCTTACTGCTCATTGAAAACCACCCGTAGTTCGTCTGAACGTCGCTTTCAAAGCACGGTCTGAAACAGGTACATGTAACTTTTTAACAAAAAAATAACCGACTTAACCAAACTACTGAATTGATTTTAATGAGATTTCTATGGGACCAACCTGAAAGTATATCCTTTCAATTAAAAAAAAATAATCTTAATCGGATGATAGATGACGGAGTTCTGAGCTAATAAACATAAAACCGAATTGCGTCCCTATAAAATTTGAGGGTTGCCCTCGATTTTTTTGGGATCCCAACATCAGATCCTGACATGGTGCCAATGGTACCACCTAGCACCTGGTAAGTAGGTATACCCTTTTAAACAAAAAAGAATTTCTTAAATCTGTCCAGGCGTCTTCGAATAATCATAAAAAAAGATACAGAGAAAAAAAAGGAAAAGAAGAGAGAAGAAATAGACGAATTGAGAACCTTCTCCTTTTTTTGAAGTCGTTTATAAAGTGGTAAGTTAAGAGCACGTAGTACAGTAGTGCTGGTGCGAGCATAAGTACTTGGCAAAAAACCTTTTAAAAGAATTCGTCACAAAATAACACAATAATGTAAACAGACTATAAATTATGAAAAATATGGTGTTATAAACTTTAACAAACAGAAAAAGAAAAAAGAAAGCAAAAAAAATATGTTTTCTTAGTCGTAGTAGTAAAAAACGTCGTAAAATCGGATTCCCGTGAGGTCGAATTGCCTATTTTGAGACATACCTCATCTTAAAATCGTAGGCAGAACCAGTTATAGGTATTGTGTTGGTGAAGGTCACATAAAGGTGAAGCATAATTCTTGCCATTGCATCCCTGGCTGCATTCCGTTCCTTTGCCTCTAAAAATATCAAAATATTATGGTAATAAATATGATAAAATTAATCAGTGAAGTGCGTCAAAGTGAAGAAACTGGCATTGAAAACAATAATGTACCTGATTACAGATTTAAACGGGTATATATAAAGACTTACAAGTCACAAACTTGACTTAGTCAAGAGAAGCATTGTTATAAAACGCTGATTAAAGAAGCTGACGTACAAGACTACACATTACCTTTTGGAAAATAGTCGGGCACCTTATCGAGACAGTGCAAAATAGCCGCGCAAATAAGACTGCCGTTAAACATTCTACCTCCCATCAGATATGTTCTATCATCATAACTCAGAATCGAGAGTGGTTCATCAGGATTGTACATCTGTTTTACGGTAGCCTTTTTCATTCTTGACGCACCTATATCCTTAGACGCTTCTATCAAAGCGTCCCAGCCCAATTTCAAAGACAGTTTTATTGCCGACCTCGTGATCAGTATATTTCTAGGAAACTCGTATGTAGAGCCTAGATAATCTAATACTTGGCACTCTATTCTGTGGTACTCCTTCCAGCAAAGTTCTTGACATCGAACGCTGCAGAATAAAGCCTGGGAACAGCGTTCGCAAGGGAACAGACTTAAATCAATTCTATGGCAGAAATAACAGCATATGTATCTGTGCTCATCTGTGCAGGTGGAGAATGCTCGCTCAACCGCCACTAGAGTTCCAGGGTTGATTTTATTACCCGCTGTGACTAACTTAGCACCGTTTCGGTTTACAAATGCTATGTCATTCGATGCGCAAGGTACTTCGGCATTTTTCTTGCAATTCAATGACAGGAATTTAGAAACAAAACCTCTTTTATTGCTTAAATGTATTGCATTTTCCTCGGAAATTCTAACTAAAGCTTCTAAGCCTCTTTCCCTTAATTTATTTTTTGTATCTGCCGGGCATTCTATTTTTAGGCAGGTCATAGTATCTGCAAGGCAAGCCGAGAAATATCTGATGCTGAAAAAAACTGCGGATCTTTTAGCGTAGGCGAGTATCAACTCTTTAGACTTCAACGGAGCGAATGCAATTGCCTTGTTGTAGAGCTGAATCGCTTCTCTGTGTCTGCCTGCTTTGTTATATTCATTTCCTGCCTTTCGGGCAGCTGAGGAGATTGACTTGGCATTTTGAAAGCTATTGTAAATAGGTAAGAGATCGTTTTTTCTTAGCACTTTTGTGGCCGCTCGCACCACTACGGCCATGTCATATGTGTCGATAGCCGCGTATATTTCGTCCAAGTCGCTAACGTCATCACGTTTTATAAGTAGCGCTTCCATAGTCAGGCATACTGAAAATAAAGCACAAAATATACGTTCAATATTTTAACTACGCAAGGAAATACGGGAATGTAATAGGAATACTAGTTAAACTTTCTAGATATTTATATAATAGAAACAAACGTGTGATTGTAGTTATGTACGCACGTAAAAAGTTATACTTCTTCTTATTTATGAATATTTGAGAAACTACTTTGAACATAGTTATGAGTTTTTACGGAAACTTGAGACAGTTATCAGCTTCATCATGTCGGTTTTTCGCTGTCTGTGTGCGTATCGTAAAAATTTTACTATCGTAATTTTATCCAAACGCGCCAAAAGAAGTATAACTTCAAAAATCGTATACACAGTCTACCTACAGTCAAAGAAAATTATGAGTCTAAGATGCCATTACCTAGCCTAAAGACTTAACTGTACTTAAGTAAACAAGTAGGTTAATGTCTTGTATCCGATTCTAGATAGGTAGTAGGTAACTGTGTTATGGTAAAGGCAAGCTACGTATCTCTTTCTACCAATATTGTCTGAAATAAATTCTGAAATAATTTTGGCATAGTTTTGGTCAAACGTGAGTTTTCCATAAAAGTAAATTTAAAAGTTTAAATTTTTTTTTATAATATACCACGACTCAATCCATGTTAGTATTATTTCATTGTATGGTAACAAAAAAAAACAGTGTCACTCCGGGCGTGCCGACAGAAGTGAAAACTTGAATAAAAGCAGACTGCACTACTTACAGATACGTATATACAGAGGTGTCAGTAACAGTCACTGTCAGTAGTCAGTGACAGGTGTCGGTAACAGTGACGCGAGTTCAATGGTTTTTTCCAATCTCAAAAAATGCTCAACGCGCCTAAAGAAGTTTTTACTTCAAAACAAAGTGACAGAAGTGAAAACTTTAATAAAAGCAGACTGCACTACTTACAGATACTTAACTACAGAGGTGTCAGTAACAGTCAGTAGTCAGTGACAGGTGTTGGTAACAGTGACGCGAGTTCAATGGTTTTTTCCCATCTCAAAAAATGCTCAACGCGCCTAAAGAAGTTTTTACTTCAAAACAAAGTGACAGAAGTGAAAACTTAAATAAAAGCAGACTACACTACTTACAGATACTTAACTACAGAGGTGTCAGTAACAGTCAGTAGTCAGTGACAGGTGTCGGTAACAGTGACGCGAGTTCAATGGTTTATTTCCATCTCAAAAAATGCTCAACGCGCCTAAAGAAGTTTTTACTTCAATACAAAGTGACAGAAGTCAAAACTTAAATAAAAGCAGACTACACTACTTACAGATACTTAACTACAGAGGTGTCAGTAACAGTCAGTAGTCAGTGACAGGTGTCGGTAACAGTGACGCGAGTTCAATGGTTTTTTCCCATCTCATAAAATGCTCAACGCGCCTAAAGAAGTTTTTACTTCAAAACAAAGTGACAGAAGTGAAAACTTTAATAAAAGCAGACTACACTACTTACAGATACTTAACTACAGAGGTGTCAGTAACAGTCAGTAGTCAGTGACAGGTGTCGGTAACAGTGACGCGAGTTCAATGGTTTATTTCCATCTCAAAAAATGCTCAACCCGCCTAAAGAAGTTTTTACTTCAAAACAAAGTGACAGAAGTGAAAACTTTAATAAAAGCAGACTACACTACTTACAGATACTTAACTACAGAGGTGTCAGTAACAGTCAGTAGTCAGTGACAGGTGTCGGTAACAGTGACGCGAGTTCAATGGTTTATTTCCATCTCAAAAAATGCTCAACGCGCCTAAAGAAGTTTTTACTTCAAAACAAAATGACAGAAGTGAAAACTTTAATAAAAGCAGACTACACTACTTACAGATACGTATATACAGAGGTGTCAGTAACAGTCACTGTCAGTAGTCAGTGACAGGTGTCGGTAACAGTGACGCGAGTTCAATGGTTTTTTCCCATCTCAAAAAATGCTCAACACGCCTAAAGAAGTTTTTACTTCAAAACAAAGTGACAGAAGTGAAAACTTTAATAAAAGCAGACTACACTACTAACTATTTGAGATTGCTACAGCTACCTTTTTACTGATAAAGATATTGTCATCAGACCATTGGAACCCACTTGCTAGGGTTCTGGTTTCCATGTTAAGAATCCGTTCCCAAATCTGCCGCTGTCAAGTTTAGGTATTTACGAAGTCCGGCAGGCACGCGACTCGTAAATGCGCGGCTCCCGGAAACTATACACCTCACTATAGGACAAATAATTTTGATCCTTTGTCATGTCGCTCGAATGAAAATGTTTATTTATAGTATATTGTGTATCTTCGTATCTTCATTTGTATTATACAGTTTTTTTATTTTTTTTTGTTAAGCGCCTGACCATTTAGGTACTCATCTGATGGTAAGGTCGAAGAAGGAGTGAGCTTGCCTAGATAGAACCTGTTCACTCTGAACTTGAAGACTCCGAGATTATAATGGTCTGACAAGATTTCTAGAAGTAAAATAACTAGTGGTTCGCCCAGAACTGAGATTTCACGAGTCGCGAGTACAAAACAAAAAAATAATAATACTCACAATCTTTGACTAATTGATCGAGCGAAGCGAGATTTCCAAATCAACTTGAGCAAATTGGCCGTATGTACGTATGTTTGTTTGTTCGAGGATAAGTTTCGAAGCATTGATCCGATCATCGTGAAATTTGATATATAGTTAGGTAGTGTTGGCACAATCCTGGTGTGACTAATTGAGCTAAAAATGTTTGGGGGTTGTTGAGATATTGGAGTTCAATAAGGGCAAAACAACAAAAATAAGATTAGTAGGTCGAATGGGCCGTGAAAGCCAAAGAATATAGATACATTAGTATATTAGACCCCGTTTTTATTATTGCATCCTTGTAGTATTCGAGTGATTAGGCGGCATAAAAACTAAACTTAAACGAAATTCATAGGGTAAGTACACCAATGACCCCACAATGCTGAAATTTGGTATTTGTATAGCTTTAGTAACACAAATATAAAGAAAATTCTGAAATCCAAAATAACTGCAATTTCTGTCCCTAAAAAAATTAACCAATTAATATGGACTCCCGTTACTTGTTATTTGTATAATACTGTAGTTCAAGTAGTTGGTTGTGTATTTCGTGACACTATTTTATTAGTCAAAGGTTATCAATAATATTTTTTTTCTATTTTTGTTGAGACTCGCGAGATCTTAGTTCTGGGCGAACCACTAGTACAATAGTGCCAAGAAATTCACAACCAACTAATTTGACCTACAGTTGCATTCACGTTTACTAATAATGGGAGTTAATTAGTACTCTTTTTAGATTAGAATTTACAGTTATTCTAGATTTCAGACTTTTCTCTATATTTGTGTCACTAAAGCTACACAAATCATGGCTAATAACTCAAGAACTATAAAGAAATTACGAAAAATAAAATAATAAATAAACGGAGTCTAAAAGTACTAATAAATACCTTTAATTTGACGTCACACTTGACCTGATAGCCTCATTTTAATTTCTTTTACCCCACTTGAACCCCAATATCTCAACAAGCCCCCAACATTTTTAGCTCATTAGTCACACCAAAATTGTGCCATCACTACCTACCTATGAATTAAATTTCACGATGATCGGATAAACGTTACGAAAGCTACCCTCGGACAAACATACAAACATACATACAGCGCCGATTTGCCTAAGTTGATTTAGAGATCTCGCTTTTCTCGATCAATTAAAGTAATGTCATTCGAATTTTACTGGTGTGCAAAGTTTCAGCTCAATCAGACAATTTTCTGCGGAGTTCCAAAGAACAGCTCCTGGCTCCATCATTAGATCAGAACGTTTTTAGTGTAGTCTGGAATTTTTATTTTATTTCTACCGGTTCGCAAAGTTTTACATCAATTGGATAATTTGCTGAGGAAAAAAGTGTTTCAAAGTGATTATTATAGATTATTATAGACGCCCCTCCAAAAACTAAAAAAAAAATATTGGACGTTTCAAAGTGATCCTTGTAGATGTCGCATATACTTGAAAATTTACTAAGAAAGTTGCCATACGCCCCGCTACAAACTAAAAAAAAAATATTGGACGTTTAAAGTGATACTTGTAGATGTCTCATATACTTGAAAATTTACTAAGAAAGTTGCCTTATGCCCCTCCAAAATCTAAAAAAAACATGGGACGTCTCAAAATGATGATGATGGATGTCGCATAAACATGAAAATTTAAATCAAATCAAATCAAATCAAATATTTTATTTTGCAACACACATTATACAAAAATAACAACAAGAATAAAACAGTATATTAATAAAAACAACATAAAAACTTAAAACTAGGTACACAAATTGGTTGCAAAAAAAGGTCTCAACTCAGCGTGTGCAGGACGTTAGAACCTGCGCTGGTCTTCCGTTGAGACCTTTAGGACCAAGAGAGACAAATAATTAAAAATAAATACATAGCGGACGCGATTTTAAAGTACTTAAAAAAAAAAAATAACACTCAAAAACAAAAAGAAGTTTCAAACAGAAAAAGTTTTACAATAACAAGAAAAATAAACAAAGTCATATTAAATATATAAACTAGTTAAATATTTAAAAGTAAGAAATTAAACGTATTAAATATGATCAAAACAATTCATAAAATCATATATGTAAATGTTAAAGGTAGAAAGGGTATATAGAGTTATATTGCACTTGTATCAAATCTGTTAAGTTCCTGCTCCTTTTGCCAGTGTAATAAATATTTTTACTAAGAAATTTACTAAGAAAGTTGCCTTATGCCCCTCCAAAAACTAAAAAAAAGGACGTCTCAAAATGATGATTCAAATTCAAATTCGTTTATTACTCCAGAAATAACATAACAGTTTACAAAAACCAAAGCGTTATTACTAGTACATAAAACAATAAAAACAAAATTACAAAATATTAAAATTACAGTTATAAGTACACAACAGAAATAAAAAGTAAGTTTTATATAAAATTAATTGGATCGAAGATCAATTATAGGATTAGCTCTAATCTAATCTCTGGCAGTATTCTAGACATACTTGCGCCAACTTCGGTATAAGATCCGCAAATACATCGGCTTCAGGGTACAACTTGAGCAGTGCGTTAAGTTGGCGCTGCGCACGACAGATAGGCGAGTTTTGACGTGCCACAGTGTGCGCAGGGCTCGGCTCGAACAGCAGGACTCTCCCAGGACGAAATCTAGAGCATTGCTCAGGCACGCACATCCGACTTGCCTCGCTAACCAAATCAGGGCAGTCAACCACACCACGCAATAGATGACACACAGTCATAATTTGGTCATTTATTCTACGCGTTTCAAGAGAGTTGAAACCTAGTGTACCCTGTAGATATTTCGTGGGGTACATGAACGGATAATAATTATAACTCTTCTTATACATAAAGCGAAGGAACCGCTTTTGAACCTTCTCAAGCATAAGAGAATATGTAGATTCGTGTGGGTTCCAAATGCACGAACCGTATTTAAGCTTTGTTCTCACTAAGGAAATATATAACAGTTTTATTGCACCCAAATTATTAAACTTCCGACAAATACGAGTAATGAACCCCAACCGTTTAAAACAATCAGCCGTAAGCTTTCGCATATGCTCATGGAACTCAAGCTTAGGGGTCAAATAGAACTTCAAGGAACGTTACCGCCAGGCTTCTAGCCAGTAGCTGGCCATTCAGTGTGTACTGCGCGGTAATTCCTCGTGTTGATCGAGTGAAGCTCATAACCTGACATTTATTAATGTTTAGATAAAGCTGATTCTTTTCGCTCCAGTGAAGTATATCATTAAGGTCTTCTTGGATTTTAGTGCACTCCTCAAGTGACTGCACACCTCTAAATATTTTTAGGTCATCGGCATAGAACAAACAATTACTGTAATGAAGACATTCCGGTAGATCATTGACCATAATGGTAAATAACAGTGGTCCTAGCGACGATCCCTGGCTGACCCCTGAGCGTGTGTGATATGGTGCAGAATCGTAGCAACCGTAACGTAGAACAATTTAGTCAGTTTAGGTGCTAGCCCTATCGCCTTAAGTTTCTCAAGAAGCACATCATTGTTAACTTGGTCAAAAGCTTTCCTGAAGTCAAGATACTTGGGTGTTTTCTTCAAGTTTTTGGGAGATATTGTCGACCAGGGAAAGTAGCTTTGTGTTAGTAGAACGCTTCCGTCTGTATGCATGTTGATTATTACTAAGGTATGGTTCCACCTGTGTATATATTTTTGAATGGATAATGCTTTCAAATAACTTTCCGAAACAACATAATACAGCTATTGGTCTATAGTTTTCAACCTTAGCTTTATCTTCAGATTTAAAAAAGGGTACAACTCTGGACTTTTTCCATACTGGTGGATATATACTACTACTAAGTGAGAGATTGAATATGTAGGCAAGTGGGTATATGAAATGGGTTCGGAAGGCTTTAACTATATACGAAGGTACACTATCAGGACCAATAGAACTTTTTGATTTTAGCCTGCGTATATGGAAGTCAATGTCATCATGGGAGATTTCACGGATGTTAACAAGGTTATTTTTACCAACACCTTCTTCAGCTTTTTCTGCATTTAGAATTGGTGTTTGGGATATAAATACACTACTAAAATAATCGGCAAATGCCCCAGCAGCTGCTTGACCACTAAGCTTGCGCTCCTCATGGATGATACAAGGATCAAAACCACCTTTCGTTCGTAAGTTTGAAATGTGATTCCAAAAAACTTTTGGATTTGTATAAATATTCTCCTGAACCTGATTTATATATCTTTTGTATGCCAGTGACACCCTATGTTTAACATTAGCTCTGATGACTGAGAAGAAACTGTATATATATTTGTCTTTGCCTGTCTTCCAGAGTTTGTAGGGCGTTCCTTTTAGTTTTATATCAATAATTATATCTTGTGTATATCATGTAGGATATCGTCTAGTGGGCCGGACTCGCCGAACCTTTTTTGGCACACATTTATCAAAGCATTCGTATAAAATGTCATAAAAGTTTCTACAGCTCTATTGACGCTAGTCTCATTCACTACTTCTTCCCAACTCACATCATCTATGAGTTCATATAGTAGTTCAAAATTAGCCTTACCGAAGTTGTAATCTCTCTTACTATCAATGTTACTTGCCTCCAGCATTGTTTCTCTGCCAGCTCCATTCACACTGAACACAACATCTAGCGGTGCATGGTAAATGTCAGCGCGTTTCACTAAACCTTCATCTGCCGTGCTAACGCTGCCATTTTGCACCTTTTCACTTATAAGTACTACGTCAAGTTTACTCTTTCGCTCATTTACAATTGCATTGTTTTCAACAAGATTAGAATAGTCCAAGAAAAATTCCATATAATTATTGACATTTGCATTTGTACTATTTAAATTAAGATCACCTAGAATTATCACATTAGCTTTGTTAAGCATACTATCGAATCTGTTCTCAACTTTGGTAAACCACGTCATATAGTCTTCTTCCCTGGCACTAGGTCTTATGTATACGACGCATACGTAGATCACTCGGTCGCGATATGTAAGAGAAACCCAGAGATCTTCTCTATGGTCAGCCTCAAGTTCCAGATGCCGTCGAATATCAAGTCCAGGCCTTACAGCAATGAGCACTCCACCACCCAAAGTTGGTCTATCACGTCTCAGCACCTTCCATCCATCTGGAAACAGCTCAGCATCGTATATCGAGGGATCAAGTTTAGTTTCAGCGACAGCTACTATGTCCATTTCTACTGATGATATAATATTTTGCTTAAAATAACTGAGCTTAGTTTTCAATCCGCTAACATTCTGGTAGACTGCGTAAAGACTGAACTTATTCTTGATTTTTTGATGATCACTATTGATCGCCCTTTCTTGGGTTTTGGCTGGGAGCGCGGGGTAAACAGTGACGTGGCACGCGCCCAGCTTCCCTTCGAAACCACTCACGAAGCGCAGTTCCCACCGGCCACAATTCAGGTGCCATCAGGAGTTCAAAGGCACTGTTTGGAACAGTCAGCACGAATGAAGCATAGTGTGTGTGTTTTAATTTTAACTTCTTGACCTCTAATCTCGTTACACTTCCAGTGCCATCTAGGTGTTTCTTGATGCTATCCTCTGAGGTGTCTGGTGCAAAGAAGCACGCATGTATCTTTCTGACTCTTTCTACAGCCTGCAACTGGTTTTGTTGTCCGTTACCTATTATTATAGCTTCTTTGTGATATTGATGTGGCTTGGAGCCACAATATGTTCTGGAAGTATTGAACCGAGGGTGTTCAATGTTAGATTTCCTATAGTCATTAGGAGAGAGCATGCTTCGCTGGATAGTTTTTAATGTACTTGTACCTATATGGGTGTTGTTACGTTGACAACTGAGACCAGGGGTGTCATCAGCATCCTTGAAATTAATTTTATCCTGGTGAGTTTCCCTGGCATGATTTGGTTTAGCCGTGACAACGTCAGAAATTTCTCGAGAATTGGTTCCAAATGTTTCATAACTTTTTTCATAGCAATTTTTCCTCTATCTTAGCTAGTCTGCAGTTTGTTGTAATTAGTTCTTGTTTCAGGGAAAACTCATTCGTCTCAAGTTCAGCGATACGGGTACAGTTATGGTCGACACTATCTTTCAATAGACTATTATCATCTACCATGCTTTCAACTGATGTCATGAGGCAGTCCACATCAGATCTCAATGCGCCATACTTGTTACTTATCCACCACACTGTTCTGTAGTTCCTTAAAAACTACACTTAAATCATCCAGTCTCGCATTTTGGTTGTTAAGTTGCATGCTGCCGGAAATGTATAATTTCTGTTAGAATTCTAGAATTAGTGATATTTTCATTTTCTTCCGTGAAAGAATCTAGTAATGCCTGAGACTGTACTGCAGCCGTTGGTACTTTTTGCTGTGCAATCGTATACGCAGGAGATGTACGCGTTAATAGTAGCCTTTGCAGTGGCCGGGTCTCTTCTGGTGATGCCCCAGCCGCAGTTACTTTTTTCTGTGACATTGTCGGCGTTTGTGCCAATTTTACTTTAAGATGCGACTGAGATATTATCAGTGGTGCACGAGCCGACGTTAAATGTAAGCCGTGACTGGTTCGATGTGGGTGGTGAACGAGCCGATGGTACACTTTGCTGTGACTGTCTATGAGCTCCTCCTCTCGCCACTGTCGTCGTCGCAGTCGCCTCCACTGTTACCGGTGAAGTATTAGTACTGGATGTTGAAGCATCAGCTTGTTTTAGTAAGGTACTGCTTTTAATACATGGCGCACATTCCCACTTTGCTCTACTCCCGTATGACAAAGAGTTAAAGTGCTTCACAGTCACATTCGCACAATTTAAATCAAGGTTTATTTTGTAAAGCATGCAGGTTAAATGCTTTCTAGTAATGACTGTATGCAAGCATTTATCACAAGTGAAGGTCATATCGACGAATTACCACAAGCACATAGATACAATAAATTTTATATGTTTTGTTCAAAACAAAACAAACGCCCCGAAAGGTTAGCACAAGCACAGGTACATCTACCCTAAGTTGGCAAGCACATTAATAATTCCAGGAACTATTACTGATTGCTTGATTCTCTATCGTCGAGTAGCTGAACGACGGATATAGGAACCCGCCATTAGTCTGAAACACTTGTTGAAATGAAATCATAGATGGCGCTGGAATTATTTTGCTGGTTTGGTAGCCACAAAATTATAAATAGTCAATAACACAACTAAATCCAAACCAAATAAAAAATGTTCTCAAGAAACTGCACTTAGGTTAGTTAAAGAGTTCAGTTTATAATAAAATAATTTGAATTTGGAACTACACTTTATCGAAAATGACTACGTTTCTACCATCAGTTTTATTTTGCACTATTTGTTTACATTTGCGCCAAAAGTTCAAAAGTTACTGGTTTTCACATAAAATAATAGATTTTACCTTTTTATATTCAATTTGAAAGGCAAATAACGTATGTATTTAAATAAGTAGTTCCACTTAGTTCATTCCGATCTGTTAGGAAACAGAATTAACCAGACACATATTTTTAAAATTGTTTGGCACAAAATTTTAAATGTTCTACCGGTCTTTTTGAAAAAGTTCTATATGTTTATGAATATTCCTCAATTGTCAGAGATTTCACTAGGATACACTGATTGTCACTAGTTCACTATAATTCATAACACTTTTCGATAAAATAACCACTTACTATTTTTAAAAACTTTTTTTATCAAATTACCACATTTTCAGGTGACCTATCCACGCAGCGCCACCTTGTTGTCGATGATGATGATGATGGATGTCGCATAAACTTGAAAATTTAGTTATCTCATGCCTCTTCACCAATAGATAATATAAATATATAAATACAGTAATATAAATTTCACAGTACCCACAAGCCGTTTGGCTCCCTACAAAAACAGTATGAAAGTTACGGCAAACGAAATATACGGTGTATGGTATTTGCACAAAAATATTTTGTATGGGACAATTTTTTTTTGTATGACAGATTAATTTTTTTTTTGATTCGTATATAAAAAAATGTCCTGAGCAACATTAGTTTTGGCGCTAATGCTCTAAGTCTTATACTTTCCGAGATACGAGGTGGATGGGAGCGAATGGGGGACAAAAGGGGGACTTTAGGATTTATTCCCAACTCACCGAAACTCCTTATATACGATCATACGAAACATTTCTACCCTACAAGGGGGCATCTGGGAGAACAATGATGTCAATGATTTTTATAGATCTGTAAGTATCCATACAGATCAAATCACTCGGTCGCGCTATAATTGTATGCTGTTGCCTATAGTATTATATATACGTAACTATGTATAGTGCTTGTGATAAAGAGCGACACGTCCTCCCTCCAAAAGCGCTCGGCGCAGACTGCCAGTGGCCGCGTTGCGTTTCATCATTTTATGTGATTTAAAAAAAGTCATATTATAATTAATGGATAGTACACTTCTAGTTTTTTTTATATGTAAATAAAAGGTTGAACTTTGTTATAGTATGTGAATTTTAACTTATAAACTTTCTACTTTCGAATAAACGACATCTTTTGAAGCGTAAAATTGGGCAGTTTTTATTCGTTATTTTTTTTTTTAAATATTGTATTATGATACTAAAATTTTTTAAACTCATTTCAAAGAAGACAATATTTTTATTGTAATGTTATTTTTGTTAAAAACTTTACGACTCGTTTTTTGGGTGAAAACAGGGTTAGATAGTTCACTCAATTGCTCATTTTACGAGAACGCGAGTTACACATGAATTTATTTGACGAATGTGATATGTTTAAATTTTTTTTTCGATCTCTTAAGTTTTGATGAACCAAACTTTGCGTGTATTTATTTTTGTTTATCTCTCTTTATCAACCGAGCCACAGACTTGTTCGAAATATTCGCATAAAACGGGTAACAGAAGATAGGGCCCTTAACTTATAGTTAAGATTTTGTAGTTCCCAAAATCATATTCCCTGAATTTGTAGTTCAACACCAGCGTTGAATTTCGGGAATACTAGTTTTGAACTACAAATTCAGGGAATAAGATTTTCGGGAACTCCAAAATGTTACCTATAAGTTGACATGGAAACCAGATCATTAGAGAGCGGATCCCATTGGTCTGATGTCAATATTAAAATTATATCCTTAATAACCGGCTAACTGACGGCCTCGGGCACGAAGGGATCCGTACCATTATCTATAAAAAAAGAGGAAAAACATCACGTTTGGTGTATGAGAGCCCCCCTTAAATATTTGTTTTAATTTAATTATTTATTTTTTAAGTGAATATATAACTAAATGTTCTGTGAATATTTCAAGCGTCTACCTATTGCTGTCCAATGTCGAGCAAAAACGAGCAAAACAATAACTTTTGTTGTATGGAAGCCTCCCTTATATATACATTTTATTCTGTTTTTAGTATTTGTTGTTAAGCCGCAACAGATAAACATGACTGTGAAACTTTCAACTGTCTGTCTATCACAGCCTGGTGACAGACGGACAGACAGACAGGCATACAGACAGACAGATGGACAGGCAGACAGCGAGTCTTACTAATAGGGTCCCGTTTTACCCTTTGGGTACGGAACCCTAAAAAAGACCTAAAGGTACCCAAGTCAGTTCTTCTGTATCCATAGTCTGTATCTGCTACAGTTTCGAGTTTCACCTATAGTCCCAGTTTAAATACAACACACTGTTGTATAGATTATGACTAGGTATTGCTGCACAAATGCTAGTTGTATTGATTTTTACAATAGCTCAAAACGTACCACACCGAAGAAAATTGCTCTGTACTGATGTTAGTGCAAGTATGCCTAGAATACTGCGAGGGATTAGATTAGAACAAATCATAATCTAATATTTTAGAAACCTATATCTAATATCCTGTTACCTATACATACTATAATAATAATATTAAATCTCTATTTCAGGCAACAATAGAAACGTCAAGATGTTAAAACTTAATTCTACAGCCCAAATAAGTATATAAATTACTCATTTATGTATCATTTATGTATTCATATATATCTAGTATGTAAGTACTTAGTTAATAACTATATAAAACTCACTTTTTAACTCTGTTGTGGTTATTTTTTATATTATTTTCTATACTAGGTGTAAGTAACATGTAGCTCAGTAAAACGCATTCTTTGTTACCAGCACCTATTAATATGTATGTAGGTACCATAAAAATTCTTAGATTTTACTTAGGTATTATAAAACTAGTCTTATAAATATGTGAACTGTATATAATAGAATAACTTGAGAAAAATCTATAAACCGATAAACTGTTGCGTTCTTTCTAGAGTATGAATTTTGAAAGATCTGTTAGATCCCTTTTTCTCACTCACAAGTTCTTCAAAAGTTGGTACTTACAGCAACATGGGTGGTTCCAGTGTACACTGTGTACAGTAGGTCTTTGGATGAACTGCCCCGTGGCGGGTAACCGACCACCTTCCGATGGTAGATAATAGATTGGTGGCCCCTGGGTTGGGGTTTTTATATAGGGAAGGAAGGAAGATTCCTGAAGATTATTCTACCCCTAGGACCGATTTACAAATCACAAGTTTACAACAACGGTCACTGTTTCCAACTGTATCGTAGTCACAGACCACTTAGATGTACTACGTAATCGTAGTCTTCGATCAACAGGTGTATTGTTGATACACATACATCTAATCGTAGTAGGTACATCTAAGTGGTCTGTGAACTGTATGTAATGTAAGTACCATAGGTCAAACGGTCAAACCGTGTGGTGCGAAGCCAAAAAAAAACGAAAAACTGTACCTTAAATATCTGTGATAATGATAATTAACGTAAACTTTGTATAGCTATCACTCAGTTAGGATACTTACAAAATGTTCTGTTCTGACAGTGTTACCAAACGCAAAATTTAAAATACGGTAGAAATATGCTTCGAAAATCGGGAGAATAAGGGAGATAAAATAACACAACAAAGACATGTTAGAATATTAAATTTATATTTTTTTCATAGTTAGGTAGTTTACAGAAAGTTTACATAATTTTATTCGTACCAACGTTCTTTCGACATAGTAATCAACATTTTTTTTTACTAAGTATATTAAAATCATAACAACTGGCTTTATCAAGGTATTGTTTTGTATGGAGCAAACTTTCGATTGAAGAAATAGATAGTCTTTGCTTTGTTTTAATCAAATTGACCGCTGAAAATATCCGTTCTACATTGGCAGATGAATGAGGCAAAGCTAAAATATTGAAAACAAAGTTACATAAATGTGGGAATTTTGCAGTACCGTCTCCCAATTTAATTTTGTTGATGGTGTTCCAAAATTCTTCGGAATCTTCATCTTCAAATGAAAATGAATTAAAATTACGAAGTTTATAAATCCAGTTTATAAATCTATTGAATGGGAAACGTATGCCAAACTAAAACTTACCTCATCACAACATATTAAAGGTGATAAATAACATATTTTGTTAGACAGAGACATGGTTAGTTTCACATTCTTACTGCTTGTTTCCCGTCATAGTCGGGAAATCCCCGACCAAAGATTTCTCAATAAGACGATTAGGGTGCGTTCATATATCGGGAGAAAATCATTACATATCGGGAGATCGGGAAATGAAGTACAAAATCAGTAGATCTCACGTAAAATCGGGAGGTTCGGGAACGCTGTGTTCTGATCACTTACAAAAAGTTGCCAAAATAACAAATATTATACCCTAAAAAATTGCGAGAAGTAGCTGAAGTCTAAAGGAAACATAAAATAATTTGTTTGCACTAACACTACATTATATGCAAATCAAAACGGTTTTAATCAAAAATATTACTAATAATTCCATTCAATCCAATATTTTAAAATCTCGTTGTAAAGTTGCCTAAAAATGCAGTTACAAAATCTTCGAAGTTGTACTTAGCTGATGGGCGTGCAATAATAGCTAGATAGCGAATAGCAAAGTAGCTAATTACAATTTCAAATTATATATTAAATTAGAAATAACCAGTTTACAAAATCAATAAGTTTATAAGAATTTTAGCTAAGTTGGCAACAGTGGCCCCGTTCCAATCTACTAAGTAGAAAATTTATTATTTTAATATATTAGGATCGGGAAGAGTGGCATAAACAATGAGGGACAGGGGGGTCGACACGGGCTGAAAATGATGATGATCTATAAATTCCTAAAGTTACCTACATACGTTTTTGGTATCTTTAGAGTGCATGTTGTGTTCATAAAATGTAAACATATTATGCCTAAATAATGTGCATTGTACGACAATGCGGGACGTCAGTGCAGATCTTATTCCCCCACCCTAGCATTAGAGATAGAATTAATAAAGTCTCAATTGAACGAAAGCGTTCAGATTGCAATTTAACTTACAAAATTATCGGCTCCCATTATAAAACTACTAAAACCTGCGGAGATTGTATGAGGCCTATAACACTAGGGATAGCCATTTACTGACATTGTCAATATTGCTAAAAATAGCACCAATATTATTTACTAGTAAACGAAAAAGATCTCTATTCGATCAGGGCACCACAAGCATACAAGTATGTATTAGCGTGGTGATTGACGAGTTAAATTGGCAACCCTGTTTTGCCAACAGAATGTTTATCAGGGAATCCCCCTCACCAGTCTAACAAACACTATGCCACAGATAACGGAGCACAGGCAACCTCATAGCAAGTTTATAGAGCAACATATAATATACTCTATGGCAGCGAACTTGAAAAGTAATACTTGACACAAATCGCCACTAGATGGCGTTGCACCATAATAAAACAAAAAAAACTTGAATAACAGCAGGATGGTGTTAGGATATGAATTAATTTTAGTGTGTATTGTATTCCACAATGTATTATGATTATTTATGATAGATGTCGCAGGTGGGCACATTATTATAGATAAAAGTTAATAGGTAATAAGACAAACAAAGATTAAAAACTTAGACATTTACAGCCAAAGATTATGTATTAACTGAGTAAGCAGTTTTTGCGTTTTAGTGTGTTTGTCTGTCTGTTTTTACAGTGACTAACTGAGCTGTTGGTTTTCCAACTTTCCAGCGACAACCTCGAAGGTAATCTTGTCACTCACCTAAGCTTCTGGCAAAGGTTGTGGCCAGCATTCAGTAAATCCTCATAGGTGAATGCATCACTCACATATTCATTAATATAGATGGTCCGAGGTATTGAGGGTAAAATAATTCTTACAGAGCGCTGCCGTCTCTTCTCCGAGCGGATCGGCCCTCTCCCGATCTCACTCAGCGGCGTCTTTTCGAACCAATACCTAACCTTTTTCTTTTGTCATCGGGGAGAAAATCTCCAAGCCGATATCATGCATGATGCTCGCCGACTTCTCCGATGGTCAACGGCAGTGGCTGGGAACTCGCAAAGAAAAGCTAAAATGTATGAAGCCAGCTCCAAACCGAGTACCAACATAAAAATTGAATTATTTTTTTATTTTTAGAGTGGCAGCACCATAAATGCCACATCTGTGATGATCTGTGACATCTGTTTGTTTATCCTCTTTGTTTGTTACATACAAAATGTCTGCTCTTGTATTGCGATAATTTGCATTTAAATTGTTCAATTTGTGTCTTTTATCTAATATTTACATTGAGTTGAGCTGATTGTTACTTCGTACTAACGCTGAAGAAAAAGTGTGTGTTTGTGTTAACATTAATAAGACTAAAAACAATTTGTGTTCTATGACTTTCGTTTTAGTGGTTACGTGTTATTATTAAGCTTAAATTATGTCTGGGACTCACCGTACGTGCGAAATTTGCGGTATCAAGGAAAGACATTGTGATGAAAAAAGGTTTTTTGCAAGATTTCCACTAGATAAACACCGGTAAGTTTTTATAACCTCAATATTTTCTGTTGATTTCTTACAATCCAAAGCTATGAACAGCCCTAGTTTAAATACTTGTCCTAACTTACTAGTTTGTAAGGATGACCTTTTGTAAGGTAATTGACGACATATTTTAACATCTAATGGATGCTGTACAAATGCGATTCCTATTATTATCTACTCTAATAGCTGTCGCCCGCCCTCTCTGAATAACTACTCAAGAAATCATTAAAGAATGCATCCAATGTGTCAACCCAGGCCATAACCTACAGGTACCTATGTCAAGTTTCATCTAAATCCATTCAGCCGTTTCTCCATGATTGAGTAACAAAGCAAAACATCCAACCATTTAAAAATATAAACATGAAATTAAATTTGTAAATTTAAGTATTAAATTTAAGTAAGAAAGTAAATTTGTTTTTAATTTATATAAAATGTTGATGATTGAATAGTTGCGATACCAAAGAGTGTGGGACGGCGTGTAGAGACGGAGTATGAATACAATGACCCCCTACTTCTATTCTTCCCAAGGATGTCGTAAGAGGCGACTAAAGAAGTGAAGCACAATTCACCCGTGCAAGAGATGGAAAAATCGAAACGAAACCTTATGCCAAGCCGCCTGGTCAGCGTGGTATAGAAGGCTAACTTCTTCTTTTTATGGGGAGAGACCCGTGCCCAACAGTGGGACATTAATCGGTTGTAATTAATACCAAAATGACTTAATAAATGTTATATTTTTTCAGCTGCTACACCGACTAAAAGGAAGCTGGTAATGCAACTAAGGAAGACAAAATGTACTCTGGCATCTTTAAAAAAGAGTGCTAAAGTTATTGACAATTTGACATCACCATTTTTAAAAGAAATTGTCTTATCATCTTTAAAAAACCTAAACAGGAAACCGCAGGGAAAACGATGGACTATGAAGAACAAAATATCTGCTTTAGCAATATTTAAGCGGTCACCTAAAGCATATAGATATATGCAACACATAATGCCTCTGCCAAGTGTAAAAACGTTGCGTAACATTTTGAAGAAGATTCCGATAAATCCAGGGATCAATTTAGCGGCACTAAATCACCTTAAAAAAAATCGAAATCATTTAAGACAAAAGATAAGATTTGCACTATTACATTTGACGAAATTGCTCTAAAAGAGCGGCTCACATACAATGTGGCAAGAGACCAGGTCGAAGGATTTATTGATCTCGGAAATGAAAGGAAAAGCAAACAAGCTAATCATGCACTGGTCATAATGTTGCAGGGAGTAGGAAAAAAAATTAAGCAGCCTCTGGCCAATTACTTTGTACGAGGGACAATTCCATCAGAATCATTAGCTGTTATCATCAAAGATGTCATTACAAAAGTGAACTCAACGGGTTTCCGTGTATTATCGACAATCTGTGACCAAGGCCCAACCAACCTAGGGGCGTTGCGATTGTTAAAGGAGTGGTCTAATGGTGGAAAGAACTATTTCAAAATAGACAACATGAAAGTGTATTGCATTTTTGATGTGCCCCATTTATTTAAGTCCATAAGGAACAATTTTTTAAATCAGGGATTTATTAAACTTGAAGGAAAAACGGGAAAATGGAGCCACATTCTAGAAGTAGAGGAGCAAAATAGAAATTTCCTCTATTTAAGCAAAATTACGGCCACCCACACACAGCCAAAGTATAGAGCACAAATGAAAGTAAAATATGCTGCACAAATTTTGAGCCAGACCGTGGCTGTGGTATTAAAACTGTTGGCCAACAGTGTCCAAAACATAGACCGGTCAGCAGAAATTCTGGAAACTGCTTTGGTAGTAGAAAATTTAAATAAATTGTTTGATTTCACCAATGGGCCTTCATCTCCAGATGATGTTAAAAAAGGAATCCGCGAGAATGTGTCGGCAAGAACCAAACATGTAGAGGTATGGACGGAGTTAAAAAAAACTGTCATCATTAAAACTTGTTAATAGAAATGGTCTGGAGGCAAAAAATGTCAAATGCATTGAAGGGTACTTGACAACATTAGATTCATTTCTGGATATTTGGAGTATTTTGAAAGACACAGGATATAAGTTTTTAAATTTGCAGCAGCTAAATCAAGATGCCCTAGAAAACTTGTTCGGGATGATAAGGCAACATAGCCCTACTACACCCAACTTGCTCCACATTTACTGCTGCATTAAAAACCAGCATCATATCAGGCATGACAGCACCACACAGCTCTAATTGTGAGAAGGATAGTAAAGTCCTACTTACCGACTTTAATGAAATCGTTTTTGGTGGTGAGAGTGAAAAAGAAAATGAAGATGAAAATGTAATAATAGATGTGGAAAATGAACCCCCAGTTCTTCACATACCAGACGATGTCGACAATATAGAGTTAGAATCTGATTTAACCAATATAACCGAGCAGCCTCTAGTCTATGTAAGTGGATATATTGCCTCTAGGGTAATGAAAAATAATAATTGCATAAATTGCAAGGAAGCTTTAACGATTGATGACCCTGCTGCCAATCACGTGTATGAGCTGATAAAGTTAAAAGAATGGTGGGAGGGTAAACAAAATTTAACATATCCATCTATAAATTTATGCAGAATGGTGGAAAAAGCAATCCAAATATTTGAAATAGAAGGCATCCCGAATTTGCACGTAACGAATTTATGCCAATGGGTAATCACTCTTTTTCATGCTAACTGCTACACAGCATGGTTGCAATGTAATGAACACGCACAGACCATGATCCAAACAATATTTCTCAAAATGGCTATTTTACTTATACGACGACAATGCCAAAGAGTCAATATTAAAAATTCAATTAAAGAAGATAATTTAGCTGATGCATATAAAAAAGGCCAACAGTATGGTACTGCCAAGTAGATCGAAATATTCCTACTAATATAAACTTGAAAGTTTGTCGTTTGTGTGTTTGTCTCTCAATGACGCTAAAACGGCAGACCCGATTTAGATGAAATAATTTTGTACATAGGTAGATCACATGTCAGAATAGCACATAAGCTATTTTTTATCAACATCATCATCAGGTGGGTGAAACCACCGGGCGCAAGCTAGTTAAATTATAAATTAAAGGTTTAATTGAAATAATCCAAACAATGATTATGTGCATTATAATTTTAATCAATAACGATAGCAATCAAATGACAGCCTAAATATTTTCAATTTACTCAAATTGAGGCTATGTATTCACTATGTTAAACAGAGAGGATGCTTTGTAAAAACTATGTAACTGGTGGTGGATTAACAGGTGAACTATGCAAATAAGGTTACTGTTAAAATTTTATTAGTAACCTTACCTGTGTAATCACATAAAATATGATTGTTGGCCTATCTTTCAATGATTTAATGGCATAAAGTTGTATTTTAAGTAGAGTTTGGAGATTTGCTGCTTTTCCACTTAAATGTTAACTAGTAGGTATTTATCTGATCTTGTTATAATCATCTGGTGTCCAGAACTTCATTTAAGTCATGTAGGTAATTGAAAGACTGTGGTCGGAGATAAATTTTATGAACTTGCTGAGGAATGACTGAGCTGGATTTAGTAAACATGATTCATTATCAAAAATACACAATAGTTTTAATTAAATATTATAACCATTCATCATAGAAAATTTCTATGGACACGTTTTCCTTTTTAAATCATTTAAATAATTAATAAGAAAGGAGAACGGACTATGGCGAAAGAGTTTTAAAGTCGATACAAGAGTACCTTTTAGTTGTACTTTAGGCTGTGATACTTACTTAGTACTAAAATATATCTTTATTTGTTTCAAATAATTATATTAATTAAGTAATTTAACTAGTATCCCTAAGAATATTATTGTACGCCCGAAATGGGCAGACTGCTGGAACTAAACTTTAAACATACCACCTATGTAAACAATAAAGAAAATTCTGATTACCTATATGTGAAGGAATTGTTACACGATAAATAATATAATTATGTTGAATAATATATATTTCTGTGAACATAATTTCATAGCCATTTGCATAGTAACATAATAGGTACCTGTATTATGTCCATATTACAATTGGTATTAAATATTTTGTACATCTACGCGTTTTGTATCATTTGCCTAAAATTATATTTTATAATTCCAAGTAACAGAGGAGTAGAGGACATCCCTATCCCTATCAGAATAACATTATCGATATCGATAAAACCCAAACACAAGTCGATAAAAAGCCATCTCTACTTTGGACAGATCATTTTTATGTTGGACAAACTGTGGAGCTAGCTTCATACAATTTAATTATTTTTTTTCTACTGAGTTCCCACTCTTACTATTATATCCTCTTTGGTCAACGGGACAGACAGCCTGAAAGCGGTACTGTGCCTCCCAAAGCGGGACGAATGATCAAGATACATCAATTTAGAATATAATGTTACCTTTCAAGTTGACAAAATGTTGTTCCTGTCACAAGAGAACTGTCTTCTCTCGACATAAACCTTTTAGTCCAGGAATAATAAGGGTTTCACCTCGGAATGAGAGACAGTCAGCTATAAACTTGTTTAAACCTTTAATTTGACACCCTAAAACTTGTGTCAAAACCTACTTATCGTAGGGAATCCGCGACTACAGATATACCAAGGTCAAAAAATCGATTCCTTTACACATTTATTACAAATATCTCGTTTCCTATGGGTTTTATGATATTTGTAATTATTATAAATATTGTAGAGGATTAAATTCTCTACAACTTTTGTTTAAACATTTTTTTTTATATCTGCAATAAATGTGTATAAAATCGATTTTTTGACCATTGAATATCTGTAATCGCGGACACCCTACGATAAGTAGGTTTTGAGACATGTTTTAGGGTGCCAAAATAGAGGTCTATACAAGTTTATAGCTGACTATCTCTCATTCCGAGACTCTTGTCCTCGTTTGACTAATTTTCTTGGACTATTTATGTTTACGAGTAAACCCAAGCGTAGGGTAGTGGTCAAGCGAAATATCATCTACATAAAATAAAACGAAAGGATGGGTTAAATAGCGTTTATTAAAGGAAGGTTTACATACATAGCTACATCCACCCATAACTACCTACCATACAAAGGCAGCTGAACATATCACTTCAACACAAGTTATATTTAGGAGACGTACATCGCCTCAATCTGCGTAACATTACGCCAAATGCATTTCTATCACGGTGCCGCATGTCGCGGTGACAATATTATATATTTATTTGAACATATTATTTAGTCTTCAATTGAACTGAATTTAGCCCCTAGCGAACATTTGACGATCTCCGTGGCGCAGTGGCTGAGACGCAGGAGGTAGCGGGTTCGAACAAATGTTTGCATGAAGTACAGTAATTTACAAAAAAAAAATTCTATCAGTAAATAGTTCCCATAGTACGCTCTGCTTAGTTTGGGGCTAAATAGCGCTGCGTGAAATGTTCAGCAATTAGCTTATATTTATTTAATTTTATTTACAGTGTAAGTATTGTTTGGGCTGATAGCACACATTTTAAATTACTCGCCTACTACTATTTTGGTTAATTATCTGGTTATGTGGGAATGGTCGAAGCGTAGGATGGTCCGTACGTTATTTTAAACAATTAACTAGCTACAGAAAAGTTCATAAACAAATTACATCAGTATTTCGATCAAAATCAGCTTTATCATTTCATAAACATGGCCGTGAAAAACGCCTGATTGAATTGTCAAATGCCACTTCGTTACAAATTACGATTCTCGCGGTAAAAGTTTGTTCTGACATCTCCGCCGTTCGTCCATTGAAAAGATCCACGCCATTATCCCCAGTGTTGCTTTGACAATTTTCGGGCTAGAAATAGCTCTTTTTACAACGGGAAACCAATTTTTCAGAAAGGGGAAATCTAGCCTTTTTTGATTTTGACACATCACTAAGATTAAATAAATGTGCCTATTTTTACACTCGGTAACTAGCAACACTTGTTACTAGATGTATTGTAGGTCTATTAATTAAGGTAAAAATGGGAGGATTGACTTTTTAATGCATGTTATTTGAACCATTTTACAACGAAACCTCCACAAATTTTTGAATAAATATTTTATTGCTTGTTTTAGCCCTTTTTTAAAACCTGAGGCAACCTTTAGGCAAATCTAGCCCTTTTTAGCTTCATAGTAGCCCCCTTTTCTAACAGTAAGGCAACGCTGATTATCCGTAGCTGCTTAAATCCTTGTAACAAGCAAGCACTAGAGATGGGACCATCAATCGAAAATTTCGCTATCAGGGGGCCAATAACATAACATAGTTAAATTCGAGTATCGATCTAGTTTCGTTATGTTAAATGTCCTAAACGGTATTCACGTAACTGACATTTCAATGGTATGAGTTCACTGACATGCGATTGTATACTTAACCCAAATGAGATTGGAGTATGAATTGAATAGATTTTGGCATTCTGCTTCACTAATACTACAATATTATTTTCAACACACTTGCTCGTAAAGTGAGCCTTATTACATCGTTCTTAGGGCCATAAACTGAACTGTGACATACGCGTGCGTAATAGTATTACACACTAGTACATAATAGAATTATCCCTACAAAGTTAAGTTAGTACCTAACTGCAAATTATATGCGAGTAAACAGAGCATTTTCAATTTAACCGGGTAATACAGTTTTTTTGTAACAACAAAGAGGTTTTATGCCGCTGAAAATCCTATTACATTTTTGGAATAAATAAATGTATCCCTAATTAAGACGAAAAAACATTTATTATTATCTAATTATTTATAATTCACAATAACTTGTTGTAAAATATTTGCATTTTATCACTAAAATTATAATTCTGAAGTAGGCTGCATGGCTATATGTAATCACCTCACAATTGGCGCGCCCAAAAAAAAAACTTGCACGCCATTTCCCATTTTTTTGTTTGTATCGCATTTGTTGCTGTGTGGTTAATAATTGAAACAATGTCAAGCTTTAGTACAGAAGATTTGTTTTTTCCTCGCAAGCGTGTTGAAAAAGTGCGTATGAAACTCGTGAACAACTTGCTCACTAGACACTCGGCTGATTTACGCCCTCGCGTACGGCTCGGGCTGCAACCCACAGACTCGTGTATAATGAGCAACTTAGCTCACTTGTATCATAATATACTATTATATCATAGCTTGATTATTTATATCAAGCTTATATTGTAATATTAGTGATGCAGAATGCCAAAATATATTCTATTCATAATGCAGTCTCATTTTGGTTAACAGTCTTGTTTTTAAAATTGTTTAATGTGAATTGGGCACCCAGTTCGTAAATATAAGCCTGGCTTTTACTATGGGATAATGTTACATCTTGAGATATAATTTTTTATCGCTCACCGTACTTTTATATGAAACTATTATACTAAGTTGTATGTAATACATCTACTTAGAGATGTCGCGAATATTCGCTATTACCTATTCGTTATTCGGCATTACTCGCCTTTTCTTTTCGTTATTCGTCGAATACCGAATATTAGTATAATAATATTATTCGGCGAATAGTTAGACTATAGACTTAAAAACAAAAAGGGAAGATTACGGCACAAGCGTCTCACAAGTGGGCAGCTCAAATTAGGTTCACGCACACAATTTCGTTTCAGTCACCGTCGTGTGCTCGTACTACGGCGACTCGGCGCCGCAACTGACACTTGGCTCTCTCTCGCTTGCACTAAACATAGGCCTCTTCGCCCCGTCTCGCTCACCGGATTCACACTCCGCGTAATAACGTGATGTAACTTACTTTATAAACATGTGCGTGAGATTATCTATGTAGTGCAGCAGGGCCTAGTTTAACTATTAGCAATGTAAGCGCGTACCGTATCTTCCCTTTTTGTTTTTATCTAAGCTTAAAAACTACTATTCGCTATAGGGAATGGCGGTTAATCGGTATTCGGCTATAACAACTATTCGGGGTATTTCTAATCTACTTCTAATAATCTCGGGATATAATGTATATATATATATATATATATATCCCGAGGTGAAAAGCATAAAGGATCATTCTACCCAATATGTTTTATTTTGAAAATATTTACTTTGTATCGGTTTCAACATACCCTTCACAGCCTCGTACGCACACTTGTGTTGTATCGAGTTTATTGGGAAAATATCAAGCGCAGAGCACATGCTGTAAAAACATTTATAGTCCATAGATTTTTGTTGGTTGACTTTCTTAAACAATGCATCTTGTTTTTGTGACATTTGTACATTGATAACACTGTTTGCATCCCAGTTATTCTCGCAAGCCCTGCAGTTACACATCTGTCGTGTACATATGAAGACATGAACCGCTCTTTTAAATTTATCCTCGACTTCGTAACCGGGTATTGGATGGTCATAGAAATGTCCCCTGAAACATAAAAAAAAAGAGATATATATATATATATATATATATATATATATATATATCCCTTATGTCTAGGAATTTAAATTAAATCTATTCCTCTACTAAATATGCAATACCTACAATAACTTTTGTGTACACAAAGGTTAGCTGGAAGAGAATGCTATCTAGCATTCGCCTATGCACAGATTATTTTTATTTCGTGCAATAAAATAATTTTTCATTTATTCTTTATAATATCATCAAATCATAACATAAAAACGAGAAGGTTAATAAAAGCTAACTTAGAGGAAATAGCTTTTATTGTTGCAAAATAAGTTTTATCAAATACATTAATATAAAATAATAGAAAATTTAAAATATTCATACAACCTTACTATCTAGTCCTAAAATATCAATGAGCCTGTAGAAAATAACAAATCATATTCATTTATCATGTAAGTAGGTAACTATTTAGTCAGTTTAACAGGTATCTATTTAGTCAGTTTAACAGGTACCTATTTAGTCAGTTTAACAGGTACCTATTTAGTTAGTTTAACAGGTACCTATTTAGTCAGTTTAACAGGTACATATTTAGTCAGTTTAACAGGTACCTATTTAGTCAGTTTAACAGGTATCTATTTAGTCAGTTTAACAGGTACCTATTTAGTCAGTTTAACAGGTACCTATTTAGTCTAATACTGACGGAATAGCTACGAAGAAAGCGGCATCGTCGCAAAGGCGCCGCCGATTTACGTTCAACATTGTATAATGGGAATTTATCAATTACTGGATAAATATTCAAGCGACCGGTATTAAACCCACCATTCAAATCAGTTCATACGATTCCGGATGTGTGTATTAAATTATTGTTGTACTTATCAAAACAGGTTGTATGTCATAAAGTCAATCTAGTTATGGTTGCCCCTCATCCCTCAGCTCTAGATTAATATACCAGTATAATTTTGCTGCATTTGTAAATGCACTTCTTAGAAGTTAAGCTTTAAGCTTTGTCATTTTAGTGTTGGCTAAAATGACAAAGCTTAAAGCTTAACTTCCAAGAAGTGCATTTACAAATGCAGTAAAAAATTTAAATATATAATATATATACATATAAAAATAAATAAAAAAAATTTTAAAAACTCTTTCACGCGTTCCCAAACCAAGAGTATCTCGACATGCATTATGTAAATATTGAGTTAAAAACACTTTGTAAATAATGGTTAAATAAGAAGCAATGAGTGGTTTTTATTATTGCATCCTAATAATGAGGTCATCAGTTCCGAACGCCAGCGGGCTATGCTCTCGCCTTGCCACCTCGTGCCGTGTGCAACTTCAGTTGACCGTGGCGCAGTGGGTGAATACCCGGCTGAGACGCAGGAGGCAGCGGGTTCGATTCCCACCGCGGAACAAATGTTTGCATAATCTACAGACATTCGTTCCGGTTCTGGTGTTATTCTATATATTATAAAGTATGTATTAACAAAAAAAAAGTATATAAGTCTTTATCAGTTATCTGGTTCCCATGTGCTAGTTCTGCTAAGTTGGGGGCTAGATAGCGCTGTGTGAAATGTCCAGCAATTTTTATTCATTTTAGTTTCGATGTACGATTCGCAGTATCTTTGCTCTACTTCGGAAATTGATCTGAACACGGTCTATCAGTTTAATTATTATTTATGTACTTTTACGATGATCCTTACATGTACGAGATGGTAAGCTCCTCTCCTTTTGCTATCGTCCTCAACGCCACTAGTCCCACAGAGTCATTTAATCCCAGAACCATGAGATTCGGTTCGCAGGAATGCTTCAGCTTACTGCTCATTGAAAACCACCCGTGGTTAGTTTGAACGTTGCTTCTAAAGCCCGGACTGTAACAAGGAAAAGAGCACGTATAGGCACCTAACCACCTACCGCAAAATATTAATGAATTTATAACAACACCAACTGACCAATCTGTAGCTTCGCACGCGTAGTTTTACAATAAAAACATTACGCTCCTTCTGCGCAGTTGGGTAATGTAGCCTATGTTACTCAGGGATAATGTAGCATTCTAATGTTGAAAGAATTTTTGAAATCGTACCACTAGTTTTTGAGTTTATTCGTTACAAACATACACAATTACAAATTTTTCCTGTTTATAATATCACTAGCTGACCAATCCGCAGCTTCGCACGCGTAGTTTTTCAATAAAAACATTACCCTCCTTCTGCGCAGTTGGGTAAAAAGTAGCCTATGTCACCCGGGAATAGTGTAGCTTCCCAACAGTGAAAGAGTAGTTTTCGAGTTTATTCATTACAAACATACACACACACAAAAATACACATCTTTCCTCTTTATTATTAGTATAGATTTAAGCAAGCTAAGCTAGCTATACAAATGGAGGACTTAATGCTAAAAGCATTTTCTACCAGTCAACCGTGACAGGTAAAAACTTAGGTTGACGTGCTTAACTAGGTACTAATAAAAAATACAAATAGAAATAAAAAACTACTAACTACCTAATTGCCTACATAAATATAATAATAATAACAAATACAATATATGTATATAATTATAAAAATTATAATATACAGAAATATAACACATAACTGAGACTGACACTCGCACAGACCTGGTGCGAGAAGTGTTGTGGCGCGTGCTAAGCGCGCGCGAGGCGGGCCAGCACGTCGCTTTACTGTGCTGTGATCTCTCGCGCGCGTTCGACACTGCTGACCACTACCTGATCGCCAACAAACTCCATTTCTATGGCATACGCGGCCCGGCGCTGTCCTTGCTGACTTCTTTTATGTCGCACCGTACTCAAACAGTGGTTGGCGATCAAGGGCGTTTACGGTCAGTGGAGCTGGAGAACACTATGGGGGTACCGCAGGGTTCCTGCCTCTCGAACACATTGTTCAGCCTACTGCTCAACGACCTACCCGAGTACGTGAGCGACGCGCAAGTGTACATGTACGCAGACGACGTGGCGGCCATTGTGACTGCGCCGTCAACACTCGAACTAGAGCTCAGGTTGAACAATGTAGTTCGAAGGCTCGAACATTGGTTTAAATCAAACGGTTTAGCCCTCAATAGTGAAAAGACCTGCTTCATGACCTTTCGCTTCAATGGCACAACATCGCCACTTTGTACCGTGATTGCCGGGAACACCACACTACGGATGGTCGAAAATACAAAACTTTTAGGGTTCTTCATTGACAGCGGACTCACTTGGGAGGCACATATAGAGGAGCTCTGCTCCAAGTTAGGTCGTACCTGTTTTGCACTGCGACGGCTCGCTAACACCGCGTCTCGTAGCGTAGTACTGGCGTGTTACTTTGCGACCGTCCATAGCTTTCTCACCTACGGTGTGGAGCTGTGGGTGCGAGCCGCGGATGTCCGGCGAGTTTTCGTCATGCAAAAGCGGGCCGTGCGCGCGATCGTCGGCGTGGATGACGATGTGTCGTGTAGAGACTTGTTTAAAGAGCTGAATATCATGCCTCTCCCCTGTGAACTTATATACCAAGTAGCCCTCTTCACTCATATCAACATCGATGAGTTCCAGAGGCGAGGTGTGAACACCGGCCGCGCTCTGCGCAGTGACAAGCTCGCTCACGTCCTCGTCACGCCCGCGCACAAGCTGTGCAAGTCGGAGAGGTCCGTATATATAATGGGTCCCTCGGTCTACAACAGGCTGCCGGACAAAAAAGGGATACAACTTCCACCATAATGTTTAAAAATAGATTGAAAAAATGGCTCTTAGAGAGTTCTTTTTACTCTGTAGATGAGTTCTACACATTGCCTATTATATAATTTTTGATAAAATGAATTTATTATACAATTAATACACTATATTTATATTAGATATTTTAATAATTCTAAATATTCAATTTATTCCTGACCTATATAACTTTTTTGTTTATTTGTGTTTTTGACTTGTAACTTGGCGTTATAAATAAAGAATTGTATTGTATTGTATTGTATTGTAACTGAATAAAGTCAAGAAGTCAAGGAAGTCTCACACGGTGCGTTTTACCCGGTCGTTTCTTCCACGCACCTGCAACATGTGAAATGTACCTTCCTCCGGAGGTTTTTCCGGTGGGCTTCAAAATGAGCGCCTTCAAGAGAGGTGTTAATAGGGTACTAAGTGCTAGGCTACACGGCTGCAGTACCACGAGTGCTGCAGGAGTTTATAGGGGGCGGTGACCACTTAACATCAGGAGGCCCGTCAGCTTGTGTGTCTACAAGTATAATATTAAAAAAAAGAAAAATACATATATAAATAAATCTAATAATAAATAAAGTTATACGGAAAGCTCAAGTGGAATAAGAATTTAAATAGTGACTATGGACAGAACGTTTGAAAGCTGGTTTCGATGACATTCCTAATTTTGTGGATTATTTGGTGAACGGCCGGGTTTTATCTACCTACCTGTTAAAATCGTAGGCAGAACATGTTATAGGTATTGTGTTGGTGAAGGTCACATAAAGGTGAAGCATAATTCTTGCCATCGCATCCCTGGCTGCATCCCGTTCCTTTGCCTCTAAAAATATCAAAATATTAAGCTATTATTATAAGTTAATATAAAAAATCTAACAAGCTCTATTAAGCTATTAATTTTTGAATAAAATAAAATAAAATAAGTGAAGAGTACCAAATCAAAATGGTTTTATTCATTAAAATCACAAGAATCACTTTGAAACGTCAATTTTACTGCCTGTTCCTCCGCAACTAAGCCAGAAAAAAAAAGGCAAGGAACAAGGTTGGTTTTCTTTTTAATGGTCCGTTTAGAATACATAACAATAAAGAAAATAAACATAGTCTAAAATTATAAATTGTAACATTTTTGACCGAGTTGGGATTGAATATGCTATTCAATCCCAAGTTTCTCTATCATCTAACTAAATAATCCGATAATTGTTTGTAATGGGCTTTTTTATATAGATTTTATTTAATTCAAGATTTATTTTAAGATTTAATATTACCTTTTGGAAAATAGTCGGGCACCTTATCGAGACAGTGCAAAATGGTCGCGCAAATAAGACTGCCGTTAAACATTCTACCTCCCATCAGATATGTTCTATCATCATAACTCAGAATCGAGAGTGGTTCATCAGGATTGTACATCTGTTTTACGGTAGCCTTTTTCATTCTTGACGCACCTATATCCTTAGACGCTTCTATCAAAGCGTCCCAGCCCAATTTCAAAGACAGTTTTATGGCCGACCTCGTGATCAGTATATTTTTAGGCTCCTCGTATATAGAGCCTAGATAATCTAATACTTGGCACTCTATTCTGTGGTACTCATTCCAGCAAAGCTCTCGGCATCTACCGTTGCAGAATAAAGCTTGGGTACAGCAAACGCACGGGTTCAGTCTTAGCTGAATTTTATGGCAGAAATAACAGCTTAAGTATCTGTTCTGAACGGTGCAGGAGGAGAATGCGCGCTCGACCGCCACTAGACTCCCTGGTTTGATCTTATTACGCGCCGTGACGACCTTAGTACCGTTTCGGTTTACAAATGCTATGTCATTCGATGCGCAAGGTACTTCGGCATTTTTCTTGCAATTAAATGACATAAAATTACAAACAAAATCTGTGTTAGTGATTAAATCAATTGTATGCTCCTGGGGGTATTTAAATGCAGCTAGTTCGCGTCTCATATCTAATTTATTGCGTATACCAGCTGGGCATTCTATTGCATAGCAGGCGACATTAGCATCTTCAATACAAGCCGAGAAATAATTGATGCTGAAAAAAACTGCGGATCTATTTCCTATGGCCAGTATCAACTCTTCAGACTGGAACGGAGCTAATGCAATTGCCTGATTGTAGAATTGAATCGCTGCTCTGTGTGCTCCTGCTTTGTAATATTGGTTGCCAGCCTTTCGGGCAGCTAAGGAGTCTGCTCTGGATTTTTTTTTAAAGTTAATGTGAATAGGTAAGAGATCGTTATTTGTCAGCACGTTCGTGGCCGCTCGCACCGCTGCGGCAATGTCATATGTGTCGATAGCCGCGTATATTTCGTCCAAAACAACATGCCGGTTTCTAAGCAATTCCATAATCAGGCCAACTGAAAATAATGCATAATTTATTAAATTTTATTATTTAACTTGTCTATTAAGGGGGACTATTAAGAGGTAATGAAAGGTATTTATTTATTAGTACATTTTGACCCCGTTTTTATTTTAAGTTTCATCCTTGAAGTTTTTGAGTTATTAGCCATAATAAAAACTAAACTTTGACGAAATTCACAGGGTACACCAGAGACCCCACAGTGCTGAAATTTTGTATTAGTGTAGCACAAATGTAGAAAAAAGTCAGAAATCCAGAAAAGCTGCAATTTCTAGTCCTAAAAAGAGTAACAACCATTTAACATGAACATTACTTGTAATTTGAATGAAACTGTTGGTCAAGTTAGTTATTTGTGTGGCACTATGTTATTACTTATTAGTCAAAGATAATAAATTATTGTTTTATTGTTTTTGACAGACTCGCGAGATCTCAGTTCGGGGCGAACCACTAGTTTATTACCTATATTATTTTTATTTAATTTAACTGATTTATCTTATCTTATCGTTTCATTTCATTTTATCCTATCCAATCTAATTTAATTGATTTATCTTATCATATTATATCATAGAGACCTTTGCCCAGCGGTGGGAAGAGATAGGTTAGGAAAAAAAAATTATATCATATATAGCATAGCATAGGGATAGGGCTGAAATTTCCTTAAAGAAACTTGTGCTAGGACTTTCATTTTTTTTTTCATGTGCAGATATACATAAAAAAGCCTACATGTGAAGTGGCAACTTGCGCAACCTTATAGTTTTTGAGATATTAATTTATAAAACCCGTGATCGATTGCGAAATTCGCTCGGAAATCAGTGTCCGACCTTATAGTTTGCGTTCTATCGATTATTGCGTCACTAAATTGACATGAAAGTGACAGATAATACGGCTTTTTTCATTTTTATTGGCGGAAATTTCGAATTTGGCAATGACAGTGACACAAGTTTTACATTTTTATTGGCGGGAAATTCGACATTCTTTTACAAAGTTTACATTAGATTCGTTCACTGTTGCATGGATATTTATAATAATGGTATTATTAATATTTTTTTTATTAATAAGTTATATTTTGAACTATGAGAAATGGTAAGTACACTGAATTGAGACGGGGCACCCCAACTTGAGTAGGTTAGGTTCAAAATGAGTGACAGAATCGACACGGAGCACCCCGACCTCACGTGGTCTTGTGCATGACACCCCTAGAGTGTATATAAAGAGCGCGGAAGCCAGAAGCTCACGGGAGGTCCTGAGTGAAGCAACTCATTCAGGGGCGACCTCCATTGGCGGGAGCCCACCCAGAGTCCGGGGGGTTGGAAGAAAAAGTGGTCTATGAAAACGTGGGGAGCAACCTCTGGACTCTGCCTTTTTTCAATATAAAAAAATTGTTTTTTTCATACTTAACCTCAAAATATTATTTTTAATTTTCTCAAAATGTTATAGGTTTTCGCAAGTCCTCACACTTTTCCAAGTCCCCCCCCCCTCCTCTCCCCATCCCTCTATCAAACCGTTCCTAAAGGAAAGCCATTCCTAGGATAGTATAGCACAGGATAGCATAGCATAGCATACCTTATCATATCATATTTATTACATTATATTGCTCCCTACCCTACCCGCATTCTAATGTACAAACATAAATTCTTGCACACGGATAAACAAAGACTTTATACTCATAACACCTTCTTTTTGTAGCAGGGTATTATTAAAATTATTAAAAAAAAACGCGGGGATTAAAAATTTGTGGAGGATTTGTGGTGGAAAAAAAATTGCGGAAGATTAAAAAAACGTAGGCAAATAAAATTATTATTGTGATCACAACATTTTACAGAACTATGAAATATGAATAATAGGTACTTCAGTGTAACTTTGTACACTCTATAGCAGGGATTCCCAAAGTTTCCTAGGGGTCGACATAAACGAAAACTGATTTTGGGGGTCGACGAGGTCTAAAAATCGACCCCTATTTAATTCACACAAGTTCTTATTTAAATCTTTCAAGATAGGTAGGTAGGTACTGTATTGTTTATGTTGTGTTACGTGTACTAAGAATAATTAATATTTTTGTAGGAAATAGCATTGTTGTAGTAATGTAAAGTCTCAAGTTCGTACAAGTTGAAAAACTCGGCAAGTCAGTGTGGACAAGTTTGTACAAGATAATGAGTTCGAGCGTACGTCTTTCAGGCGCGTTTTGACTTGCTCTCTATTTGACGCTTACGCGATTAAATACGAACGAATTCATGATCAAGTTGCAAGTCCAAACATGTTCCCGATATTTTACTATTTAACGAGCTTGCACTTAGGTTGAAAGTTCATTTGCGTTTTGAAATTCTTTGGAGCTTGAACGATAATAAATAACTCATATAAGTACTCATTTATTTCAAGAGATTACAAAGTTATAACATAGCTAAATTAAGTGAAGTAAAATGATTGAAAAAGAATTTACAAAATGCTGAGCTCCCTACGCGAGTTAATAGCGTAACCATACAATATCTACAGTTTATGAAAAATTAACAGGGTAAGTACCAAACAGTTTTTATCCGGCACAGCGCATCAGCATTGCCATACAAATTGCCCCACTGTGTGATAGTGATCAGTTGAGCTATGTGTAGATTGTTTGCAACAGTTTGCAGTTGCCTCAGTTGTTTCAATTGTAAAAAATTACCAGTAAATTTAACAGTTTATTATTGTTTTTTATTTACGTAGTTTCTTATTTTTTTATTTGCAGGATTACTGAGAGTTTTATGATGGCGGACACGAAAAAAAAAATGCAGACAATACAGTTTGGACTACTTGAAGTTCGGATTTATTGCATCTCCATCAAATCAACACTTGCCGATGTGTCTCTCATATGTGAAAAAGTATTCAGTAACGATGCCATGAAGCCTTCAAAAGTGGATGACCACTTATCAAGAGTACATGCTGACAAAAAAAGTAAGCCCTTGTCATTTTTTCAAGCACTTAAAGAAAAACTAGACAAAAGACCATCCATAAGATCGATGTTTGCGTCATCATCTATTAAAGACGATGATGGTTTACGAGCGTCCTATAATATATCTTTACTAATAGCGAAGTCGGGGAAACCCCACACAATTGGAGAGCAGCTTATCATACCAGTCATTGCGGAGGTCCTTAACAATGTATTGCACAAACCCGCACATGATATTTTAAAGAGCAATAACACCGTTCAGAGACGCATAGACGAGATGGGACGCGATGTGGAAAATATTTTATGCAAGTTCTTACAGACCAACAGATTCTCTCTCCAGTTGGACGAGTCTACATTACCCGGCAATGAAGCTCTGTTGTTAGGATATGTTCGATATATCAAAGATGAAAATATGTGCCAAGAACTGCTTTTTGCTACATATTTAGAGACTGATACCAGAAGAGAATCGATTTTTCAGGCCGTGGAACATTTTTTTTCTGACAAAGCTATTCCATGGAAAACCATTGTTTCTGTTGCGACTGATGGTGCACCGTGTATGGTTGGTCGTCATCGTGGTTTTATAGCTCACTTAAAGCGACAACTGCCTGATGTACTGGTCATTCACTGCGTGATTCACAGGCAGCATTTAGTAGCAAAAAAGCTGAGTCCTAGATTGCATAAGTCTTTACAATATGTAATAAATGCTATCAACAAGATTCGAAGCAATTCTTTGAACTCTCGGTTATTTGCTCAGCTATGTGAGGAAAACGACGAAGTCTTTACTCGATTACTTCTGCACACTGAAGTTCGCTGGCTATCAACAGGCTCTTGCTTAGAAAGATTTTCAGGCATTTTTGAATCTTGGTTGGAGTTTTTACTCTTGAACTTTGAAAGAAAATCTGAACAATTGTAAAACAGATATTTATTACTTGACTGATATCTTTGGAATATTCAACAAAGTTAATTTGCAGCTGCAGGGTGACGATCTTAACTTGATTAAAACAAAATCAATAATATCGGCCTTCGTGGGTAAACTAATCCTTTATAAACAAAATTTAGGCAGAAAAGAATATTCGCAGTTTCCGCATTTGTCAAAATTACCAGAAATGCTTCAAGATGATGACATTTTATTATATGTCACTCAATTGGACGCATTACACAAGGATTTTACGGAGAGGTTTGAGGATCTTTTAAATTTACAAATTTCTGTATGGATAATAAATTCGAACAATACCACAGCCATAGAAGAAGCCAATGTGATAATGCAAGAAGAGTTGATTACCATCAGCACAGACGAAGAGCTTAAGCACAAGTTCAACCAAGGCTATCAGAAGTTCTGGTTGCAACGCAACATTGAAACACAGTATCCTACATTGTGGAACATTGCTGAAAAATACCTGGTCGCTTTTCCATCATCATACCTAGTTGAAAAAAGCTTCAGTGTGGTAACAAACATTTTGACGAAACAAAGAAACCGTTTGAATCAACGAACGTGGAGATTTAAGGCTACAACTCACCAATATTGAACCGGATGTAGCTAGATTGGTAGATAGTCACCTGGTTCATCCATCACACTGAATGTTTTATTTTCTCTTTGCGAATTAATACTTTTTTAAATTTAATTTCCTACCTACTTAAGATTCTTTAAGTACTTAATTTGTAATAATCATTATAAATTAAACTATATATTTACTGAATTTTATGTCTTTTTATTTTGTTAAATTTTGATGAAGTCAACTTTACTCACTTAACCAAGTGCAAAGTTTTCCAGTTGGTACCTTAGTACCTAGGTATTTTGTATCAATAGGAAAAAACTAAAGATTCCTTATTCATAATAGTCTGCTAACTAATTTAAAGCATTGCTAATTCTCACTCTGTCTTCTTCTATTGACCTAAGTCAGAATGAAAAATAGCAGTCTGTATCAGCTGTTTTAAGTTAGCGGACCATTATGAATAAGGGGGTTGATCTTAAATGTAGGTAATTTGGCCATGGGGGTCTGAGGTAACAGTTCATTTTGGAAAAGGAGTCACTTGTCCAAAATAGTTTGGGGATCCCTGCTCTATAGCGAGCATAAAGTCTTAGGAAGCTGTTCATTATGAGCTAGCCGAAACCTCTATTTTCACATTCGCACGCTGATATATGTTTTATACAATAGTCTTAGAGCGGATTATTCATTGCCAATCATAAATACAAAATTTTCGAATCCTGTTCCTCGAGAATATGTATTTTAATTTTTTTGGTTCTATTCATTCATTATTTTAGGTACTTAAGAATATCTTCTAATTTTTATTTTATGTTTGCGTACGCGTAGTTCGCCGGCTGGCGCGAAATAGATCTGCTCTCGACGAGGCCCTCAGGCCGACTGACGGGAGCACAACAAAACACAGTGAGATCACAGGCTCGAGCGCATCCTTTGATTAAACTTAATTCATTTAAAATTAAATATGCCCTTCTACAGAAAGTTTTATCCATATATCTACGACGTATTTATTAAGGATCATGGGACAAAAAACAATTGAAATATTTTTCAAAACAAACTAATTAAAAGGATATTTTCCCAGACAGACGTACTAAATTATGATGATTTTGAGGAAACTGCGAATTTTTTTATCGAGCCAAGTTTAGTCAATCGTGTTTCGGTTTCCATATTTCTATAATCGGTAATTCAATAATCATTATCAATTTAAAAAAATTGGGATTGCAGATGTAGGGAAGAGATCGGCTGGGCTTAAGTGGGAATGGGCGGGCCACGTTGCTATAATGCACTCCGAAAAATGGGCCCATATTGCAACACCATTGACGCCTGAAGACGGAAGGCGACGTCGGGGTCGGTCGAGAAAGCGTTGGCGGGACGATTTCGACACCTTCCAAAGAGGATGGTGTGAAATAGCGACAGATAGGGATGCTTGGAGGGACTTGGGGGAGACCTTTGCCCAGCAGTGGGACAAGATAGGTTAGAAAAAAAATATGTTTTCTTAGTTTAAAACGTCGTAATAACGGATTTCCGTCAGGTCGAATTGCCTATTTTGTCTACCTAAGCCTTAACGCTACGTGCTGTGTGCTTTGGGTAATTGTCATGCTGAAATATCCAAGTTACTGGTAAATTTTCCTCGGAATATGGAATCATTGTCTCCTCTTAAAAATAAAAGTGTACACTGTAAACAAGATTCAAGTGACACAGACATGCGCAACTGGAAGCGGCATGGACATCATTGTGATTTTATACATGGCAAAAGGTATAAGAGGTAAGTATATCTTTATTTACTTAATTTTGTATTTATAAAAGATTTTTTGCCGTTATGAAATTTGTGTTATTAATATTACTAGGTAGGTATATATGTTTGTTATTATTTAATATATATATATATATATATAATTATTAATATTTTTTAGTGTTTAGGTTCTTTCTATTGTCTTATATATTTAGGACTAAATTTTATATACATATATTATTATTATTTTTTTGTTTTTAGATAAGTATAGCATGTAAGTTTTATGTTTGTTGCGTAATATTTAAGTAATCTTTTAAATGTGGTCATAGTTTTAACGTAGATACGTAGGAGAACTCAAGTCACCGACATAGCCCGACGGATTAGCACGTTGAAGTGGCAATGGGCAGGCCATATAGCGCGCAGAACAGATGGCCGATGGGGCCGAAAGGTTCTCGAGTGGAGGCCACGGACCGGCAAGCGCAGCGTAGGACGTCCACCCACAAGATGGGCAGACGACTTGGTAAGAACCGCAGGTCGGCGTTGGATGCAGGCCGCTTCCAACCGCAGTTCCTGGAGATCAATGAGGGAGGCCTTTGTCCAGCAGTGGACGTCCTACGGCTGATATGATGATGATGATAGTTTTAACTTTTTTATTATCTGTAGGTAATTTGTTTTATTTTTGAGCACCTATATATAAGAGCAAATATATATATTATGTATATATGTTCTTGCCATAATTTGTTCTAGGTGTATGCCGTTTCAATTCATTTGCATTTCTCAATTTAATTTGTTGCTTTTTATGTTATTTCATTGTGTTTATCTTTAGTTAAAATTTTACGTATTAAGAGACATGTATTAAATAAATATATTTGAGAGTTAATATTTTGTTGTACCTATCCACCACTTGATAAGACATATTTTCAGTTACCTTTAAATTACGGTCGTCTGAGACTTCTGTTACGTATAAAAAAATATTATACCTTGTTGGATGATGTGTCGATCAAGCGAAAAAATAACAGCTTGCCCTTTTTCCATGGAAGGAGCTGAGGAGCTGTTACCTCGTCACTTGCTTGAGATGAACGAAAAAACGTCACAACGACCACGTAGAAGTAAGCAATTTTTACATTTGGCTCGAGCGTTATGTTAGTTACTTCATAAAAATATCAAGTGACTAGGTGTTTCAACTTAGAGATGACCACCTCTCTAGGTATATCTAACAAGGAACAACTTTTAAACACTTTCCTATTACCATTTACATGTTTTTGCATATAATATTTAAATGGAGCTTGTTTGTTTAGTTAGCTAAGTATTTTCAAAATAAAAGAAAGGTTGTACAAAAATATGAAAGTGAAAACAAACAAAAAAAAATTAACCAATTCAAGCCATTGTTCTTTAGGAAGGCGCTTAAATTTGGAGAGTTTTAAGTTAAATAAATCTAACTCGGGAAAGTAAACCAGTTTATCGTAATAATTAGCAAATCTGATGGGAGTGTTGCAGATAGTTTGTCTTACAATGAGGAACTTCTAAGAAAAGTATCTTTACGGTTCTTGTTGAGGCTCATAGCCAACCAACGAACCAAATCACTAGTTATATTATGTTTTTAACTTACCACGGAAGAAAATTGCACTGTTGAATCCCTTTATCTTTTGTGACTAGAACTCACGACAATACCTACTTGACAATTGAGTCAATAGTCGCAGACGCACAGCAAAAAATATAAAATACCACGACCAAGTGACTGGACTGACCCAACCAATTTTATGAAAAAACGATTATGGATCAGTGTTGCTAACTCCTATAAATATGAGTCCCTAAGTCACTAGATTCAATTTAAAAAGTAGCTAAAGCTACCGGAAGAGCGGACTCAGGATTTTGTTCTGGTTCTCTCAAAAGGTTTATTAATAACCTAGAGCTAGAGTTAAAAAAAAAAATAACCTTTTAAACATACTTGGATGTTTTGATTTGAATATTATTTGAAATAGCTAAAGCTAAAGCATATACGAATGCAACTTTAATAAAATAAAGTTTGAATTTGGTGCGCAAGCACGATTGCGGTTTCCTTAATTTTAAGTTTAATGAAATTACAATTTCAGTATGCTAACTAATCATATTATTATGATTTGGCCCTAGAAAACGAGCAAAATATTTAAATTGGCAACCCTGTCTGGATAATTCTTGTCTATCAGGGACTTCCACATTCACCAGTTTATTTATTGTCTATGCGCGCTTCGCAACAGACTCACTATGCCACAGGTTATTAACGCATGCTACATGAAAAGGTGATATTTAACAGATAAAAATACTTTTCGTATAAAATGAATCGCCACTACCAGCCGCTACATGGCGTTGCAATAGTTACTATATTAAAAACTACAAAATTATTAGGTACTTTTAGTCACCTGTTTCTATGGAGAAGAATACTAAGGTAGTTCGATTCCAATACAATCTTCAGTGGTGACGGGTGACTGTCGATCCAGCAAAAGTGTCTAAACATTCAGCTTCGCCAAAAACGAGTGTCATTTAGACCACACGACTGAAGTAAAACTTCTTTTTCAAAATAATAATTTAAAAAATTGTTGAATAACGAAATGATATTACGAAAAATAATCAAGATATCACCGTTCGTATAACGCTAGCAAACTCGCAAACGTACTACTGACTGATATATATTTTATTTTATGCACTGGTTATGAGAGGAAGAGAAAAAGAAAATCACGCGCACTGCTCTCTTGCTCCTACAGTGTGATACAGACAATATGCCTGCACTGTGTCATAAATATACGAAACGTAACTGGCTATGAAAATGTGTGCTGAGTGCTCGCACCTCTCTTGCCCCTACAGTAATATGCGAAACGTAACTCTCTCTCTTTCTATCTTCACTGACTTATATCTCCCTCTCATCTTCCGTTTGCCTCGCCCGATCACACTTTTCATAACGCTCTCGTCACGCATTCACCCTAGTCAAGCTTGCGTAAAGAAGTTTTACTTCAAAAACGTTTAGAAACTGTACTAAAATTCTAAAACTCAGACGATCCATAAAAAAGTGTCAAGTCATAATATTATAAATAAAAGAAAGTCGTGTTAGTTACACTATTTATAACTCAAGAACGGATGAACCGATTTGGCTGAAAATTGGTGGAGCTTATAAGCAGTAAGCTTATATAAGATAATATAACCAGGAGATGGACATAGGATACTTCTTATCCCGTTCTTAGAACCAGGAGACGGACATAGGATACTTTTAATCCCGTTCGACCGCGTTCCCGTGTGACGTGACATAAAACGTCAAAGAGAATACAAGTCACTATAAAACGTGGTATAACAAAAACGCATCTGACATGGAATAACAAAACGCAAATGACAGATAAACGTAATGTTGTCTATGGTTAAGTATGGTTGTAAATATGTAAAAAAAATCGGGATAGTTACACCATTTATAACTCAAGAAAGGCTGGACCGATTTTGATGATCTTTGATTTCTTGGATTTGTTTCCGCCCCAAATAGCAGAATAACTATTAAAATATCGGAAAAATTGACGCAAAAAGAAATTACGAAGAAAATTCATGAAGGCCGGGGACAACACTTGACAATTCTACCAGGGGGACTTATATTGACAGGCCGCGTTATATGCATGTCAAGGCGGTACGAAGTTCGGCGGGACCACTATACTAGAAAAAACATAGCTTGATCTCTGGGACAGCTGTCAGTAAAATCGCGCCTATGAAGTTCTGAATTTAACAGTACGGACAAACGTACCAGCCAATGTCATACTTTATGGGCATGCTGAGCTAATTATAGTGATGAGCGATGAATCATCTTGACCACAGACTATAAACTATCGATATATTGTACAAAACTTAATTCAAAATTAATTTATCATTTAATTTAAAAAAATAACATTATTGAATATTTAAAATAATAACATTATTTGCAATAGTGAGTAAATAAAATTCTAACCTACTCGTAACATTCCTTCCGACAATTTTGGGGTTCGAGACAAGTTTGGCCGCGGCGTGTCTCCTTCCGCAAGATGGCGCCAACGCGCCACCATCTTGTTTGACATGACCCATTCTCCTCAGTACGAGTGCTAAAGCCTTGTATACGCCACGTGTTTTCCGTTCTCATCACTTTGTTTTTGTTACTATTGCTGTTAATTTGTTTAATAATTATGGCAGACAGCCTTCGTGGCGAAGCGGTAGTGAACACGACTGCTGCGCAGGAGGTCGCGGGTTCGATCCTCGCTCAGTGCAAATATTTGTATGCATGAATATGGGTTTTTGCACTGGTCTGGTCGTGCCTCGGAAAGCACGTTCAGCCGTCGGTCCCGGCTGCCATACGAGTATCTAATGACAGTCGTTACGGGTTGTTGGAGCCCTCAAAAGTCCAACAATTGGTCTTACTGCAAAGCTTCTATCGATAATTACTATCGATATTTTTTTCTGTATCAGAACAACCCTAGGAATGTCAGTTTAACAAATGTCGCAGAGATCAAGGTATGTTTTTTCAAGTATAGTAATAATGGGAAAGTAACTCTGTTTGTTAGTTTTTTTGTTACCTTGACACGACTAAACGGCTGAACGGATCGGAATGAAATTTAGCAAGGATATAGATTATATCCTGGGGAAGGATATTTGTCTCAAAAATAATCTTGAAGGGGGTGAAATATATCGATAAAAGTCCACGCGAACGAAGTCACGGGTAACAGCTAGTCCCACTAATAATATAAATGTGAAAGTTTGGATGTTTGTTTATTTGTTACTCAATAACGTCGTAACGGCTTAACCGATTTTGATGAAATTTGGTATATACGTAGATTATAACCATTACCACTTAAGTTACGTTTTATCCCATAAATCAAATCCCGTGGGATAAAAATGGGGTGTAAAGTTGCAACATCGAGACTAGCTTTATTTCTAGGTTATCTACACATTTAGTAGTGTAACGCGTACGAAGTTGCGGGCAACAGCTAGTAGCCTATAATCCATTCAGCAGGCCCCTTGTCCAGCATCCGTCTCCATCATGAGACCATCTCCATGGTACCATATTATTGCATTGACATTGAAGTTACATATGTATTCCAAAGAGCTCAATTGGTTGGGAGGAACCCGGGTAAATTATTTCCAAATTGTTGAAAGATTTGACAAACTAACAAAATTGCATTGCTTTTAGCGATAAGACCGACACATGTATTTCTGCGTGTATTGTTATTAGTTTTTTATATTGTTTTATAATTTAAGTGTGATTTACAATACAGCGTTTTCTATCTATCTATCTTAAATAAAAGCTTCTAAAAAGAATCATCAAAATACATTCGACAAGTAAAAAGTTAAGAATTAATATTTTATTTCTAATTAAATTATTTCTATTTAAATACACAAATGAAATAAAACCATATAATTTAAATAAATAGGTTTTATTCAACCAATGATGTATTCATTTAAACATAAACTAGTTCCAGTTAGCGTAATAGATGGCGTTGTGATGCGATGAGATGCGCCGCCAAAAACATATGGTTTTTACGCCAAAATCTCAGACACAATATCAACATTTGTCTAAAACAATCTCACTTCGTCAGATAAACGAACACAAATGTTTGTTTTTTTTATTTACAAAAATAATGTTGACACGGCAATTGACATTGACAATTCACTTTACTTTGTTAATCAGAGCATGAGAGAGCAACGCCATCTGTTAGCAGTTATATAACATGGCCGCGAAAACCCCTCATTGACGTTGACAACTTTTTTTTAACATAATATAATATGTAATAAAAAAAGTTGTCAACTCAAAAAGGCTCTGCCATAAGTTGTATAGGTGTTCTGTGGTCATATCGTCGCTGTTCTAACTAGTGACGTAACCGACATTTTGGCGTTACTGACATTTGTAACGTTACCTTTATCTACATTTGAAGACAAACCGTTCTGTCTAATCGGCGTATCTGTATCTTCTACTTAGGTCTAGATGTATGTTTGACTTATCTATATATTTTAATATTATAAAACATTCGAAGTGTCCTAAGCACACTTACGACTTATAGTAATATTTTCTAAAATGTCGGTTACGTCACTCAGTTAGAACAGCGACGATATTATGACCACTTATAGAGCTTATGTCAGAGCGGCGCCATCTGTTAGCAGTTATAGAAACATGACCGCGAAAACCCCTCTGCGATTAAACGTGCAGCGAGGCAAGTTGTTTTTTCAGATCGAGTAGAATGTTGAGTTCTTGTTGCCACACAGCTTTGTCCTTGGTGCTTGCCTTCAGTTGCCGAACCTTTTCACCCTTGAAATAAAAAGAAAAATTAAATAAAATTTGTGAATTTTTAATGAATTATTAATTATATTACATATATAGCGCGCAGAACATATGGCCGATGGGGCCGGAAAGTACTCGAATGGAGGCCACGGACCGGCAAGCGCAGCGTAGGACGTCCACCTACAAGATGGGCAGACGACTTGGTAAGAACCGCAGGTCGGCGTTGGATGCAGGCCGCTTCCAACCGCAGTTCCTGGAGATCAAGGAGGGAGGCCTTTGTCCAGCAGTGGACGTCCTACGGCTGATATGATGATGATGATTACATTCTAGTTGACCAATCCGCAGCTTCGTACGCGTAGTTTTTCAATAAAAACATTACCCTCCTTTGCGCAGTTGGGTAAAAAGTAGCCTATGTTACTACTCAGGGTGAATGTAGCTTTCCAATGAAAGAATTTTCCAAATCGGCACAGTAGTTTTTGAGTTTATTCATTACAAACATACACACAAAAATACAAATCTTTCCTCTTTATAATATTAGTATAGATTATTAAATTTTGTTAATAATATATTTTTTCATTAATCGTGGTTAAACGTTAGCCTAGAATTTATAATGATAATAGTTGATGCTGGACATTTCACACAGCGCTATCTATCCCCAAACTAAGCAGAGCTTGTACTATGGGAACCAGATACAGATAAAAACTATAAATACTTTTTTTAAATGTATTATCTATATGATATTTATCCATAATCAATACTAACCTATACAACCTGTTTTGTTATGTACGACCGACATTAATTTTATACACACATCTGGAATTGTATTAACTGATTTTAGAGGTGGGTTTAATTCCAGTAGCATAAATATTTATCCAGTAATAGATACATTTCCAAATAAACAATTTTTAATGTAAATCGGCGGCCTCTTAGTCAGCCTTGACAATACCGCTTAGTCGGTTTTTTTATACTACTTATATGGCAAACGAGCATGCAGTCCACCAGATGTTAAGTGGCTACTGCAGCCCATGGATATCCACATAGAATTAAAAACAAGCTATTATGTTGTCTTGATTTCTATGTGGATGCGTTGCCATACTATAGGACTTAGCTGTTATGCCTATGTGCCAGTAATTACAGGAACATACCATTACCATCTAACTGGAACACAGCAGCACAAGTACTGCTATTTGGCGGCAGATAAAGGTAAGGCGGCGGTGCCCACTTCCTCGAGCCCGTTCACAAAAGCTCTACCACCGGTTTAACAGGTATTACCTGTGCGCGATAAATTGGGACCTGAGCGCGGTGACGTCATATTGGCGTGTTTGTACCGCCCGCAAAAAAGCGAACATAACAAGCAGCCGCCCGCGGCTTCGTCTTTGTTTTTTTTAACCTAATTTATTATGTTACTCAGGGAGGACGCTGCTTTTTATCTAATCTTTTTTACACTATTTGAATAAAATAAAAATACAATGTTTAAGTTTATACATTTATTTTATCTATTATTTACATTATCTCATCTTCGTCACTACTTAGTGGATTTATGCCTTCTAGGGGTTGTTCTTCGTCCTCAGTATCACTATAATCAGTATCACTATCACTATAATCACTTGACTATAATCACTATAATCACAGGTATCCGATAAATTTACAATTAATTGCGATTCATTCGCCTCTTGTCATCGTCAATTTGTCAAGAGGTCATCGTCCCAATACTTTTGTCGACAAACTTTTTACAAACTATAACAACAAAACAATAAAACAAACGAAAACTAAAAGAATTCCAGAGCGCGTCGTTACGTGACGTAGGCCAGTACGAGACTAAAAACCCTAGTAAAAAATAGTGATGCGAACGGTACAATACGGGCGCCATCGGGGAAGTGCAGGGGAAGCGGTCGGGGAGTCGCATTCCTAGCAGGTCCCAAGTTATCGCGCACGAGTAATACCTACTTACATGATGAATGAATATGATTTGTTTACCTATTTTTATACAGGCTGCTAAATATATATTTTAAGAATTGATATTAAAGTGTTTGAAAATATTAAATTATCCCTACCCGTGTTTTCATATAATGTCGTACACAGCAAATTTATTATAACTATTATAGCTGACTCTCCACCCGGCTTCGCATGCGTGGTTTGTCAATAATAACATAATACTTCTTATGCGCTGTCGGGTAAACAGTAGCCTATGTCATAAAAACCGGCCAAGTGCGAGTCGGACTCGCGCATTAAGGGTATCTATAAAAACGGCAAAAAAATTGTTGTATGGGAGCCCCCCTTAAATATTTGTTTTATTTTAATTTAATTATTTATTTTTAAAAGGCAATATATAACTAAATATTTCAAGCGTCTACCTGTTGCCGTTATCAATATCGAGCAAAAAAATCACGTTTGTTGCCGCCCTTAAATATTTATTTTATTCTGTTTTTAATATTTGTTTCTTGCCTTTCTTTCCGTGATTGGTCGCGAAGGAATAGCCAGTAAAATTGACGAGTCAATGTGATCCTTGTGATTTTAATAAATAAAATTTTTAAAATTTTTTATTTTGGTAATTTGTTTAGTTATTTAATCACGTCGTAACGGCTGAACCGATTTCGATGAAATTTAATGTGTTGGTAGATTAGGAACTCGATTCAAATATAGGCTACCTTTTGTAGACTGGCGGAAGCTAGTAACTGAATAAACCTAATTGTTTGGTTTGTCCCAAACATTTTTTTTTTCATTCTTTCATCTAAATACCAAATAATCTACATAAATATTAAAATATATCAAAATTCGTATCACGCTCTATGTATCATAATGTCAACAATTTTGAGCGAAGTCTTTAAAGTAGATCTGGCCCAACGGTTATACCAACCGCTTTGCGTTCAGAAGGTCGCGGTTTCGAATCCTAGCGCCGGCAACTTTGTGCACCCCCGTTTCCCGTTGGAGACTTTTCAATAGGTTTCGCAACTGCGTACTACCGGGGGAAGAATAAATTAGCATTGGAAGCGCCATGTTCATCTATGAGCAATGGCGTGCCGAAAATGCCAATACATTTTTGCTTTTTGTACACATGTTTAAATGTTTGTGTATGAACTATAGATACTTGTTCCGAGTCTGGTTGTTTCTTTAGATAAATAAAAAATGCTGGACATTTTACACAGCGCTATCTAGCCCCAAAATAAATAAATAAAATTCGTTTATTGCAGCCACAAAAAATACGACCCATAATACATATATAAATACACTACATACAACACAATTGAGAACCTCCTCCTTTTTTGAAGTTGGTTAAAATTGCTGAATATGCCACGGAGCAGATGCTCCAGTGTAGTCATTTTTTATTTCCGTCCAAGTGGACGGAAATCCAATACTTATAAATTCCATTTTTATAAATCTGGTCAGAGACAGCCCTCAGTACGCTATTGTTGGAGCGACTCAGCCTACTCCAAAACGACGGTACGCGAGTTCGGATGATAGCGAAAAAGTCGGGAACACCCGCCTCGGAGAACATTCTCTTTCTCATTTCACTAAGCAAAGCTTGTACTATGGGAAACAGATAACTGTACAGTTTTGCATTTTGTATGGTCTATAGATATTTGTTCCGGGTCTGGTTGTTTCTCTACAATATAAATAATGCTGGACATTTCACACAGCGCCATCTTGCCCCAAACTAAGCAGAGCTTGTACTATGGGAACCAGATAACTGATAGAATACTTATATACTGTTTTATGTAAATACTTAAAATATATAGCAAAACATCCAGACCCGGAAAAAATAACCTGTTAGAGTATGCAAACATTTGTTCCGCGACGGGAATCGAACCCGCTACCTAATGCGTCTCAGCCGGCTATTCGCTCAGTGAATATTTATTGTAATTACATAATCTATACTAATATTATAAAAAGGAAAGATTTGTATTTTTGTGTGTGTGTATGTTTGTATAAACTCAAAAACTACTTTGCCGATTTCAAACATTCTTTCCTATTGGAAAGCTACATTCACCCTGAGTAACATAGGCTATATTTATTGCTAGAAAAAATTAGAGATCATTACTAAAACTTAAGTACTGTAAGCCAAGGTTCAAAAAGTGCCCTAAAACGTATTTAGTCGCATGCGCTGCGGAAACTATTGATGATAGAACAAAAGTATGTTCTACAATATTAAAGAACATATCAATATTTACAAAAAACTTCGTAATATTATTAAGAGGAAAGATTTGTTTGTTTGTATTGAATAGGCTCCGAAACTACAGGACCGATTTAAAAAAATATTTCACTGTTGGGAAGCTGCACTATCTCCGGGTGACACAGGCTACTTTTTACCCAACTGCGGAGAAGGAGGGTAATGTTTTTATCAAAAAATTACGCGTGCGAAGCTGCGGTGCGGTCAGCTAGTTATATTATAAGTATGTATTTAAAAAAAACGTAGGTATATGTGTATTCCATCAGTTATCTGGTTCCATAGTACAAGCTTTGATTAGTTTGGGACTAGATAACGCCGAGTGAAATGTCCAGCATTATTTTTTATCACACTTATGTTAAAAATGCTAAAGTTTGTATGTTTGTTTGTTACTCAATCATATGTAACGATTGAACCGATTTTTATTGACGCAATATAACAGATTTGTCACAAGAAATATTATAAATTCTAAATTAACTCTCTTTGTTAACTTTCACGACTAACTGGCTGGATCAATTTCTATGAAATTTAGTATATAGATATAATCAAACATAGGCTACTATTTACCTGACTGCGCATAAGGAGGGTAATGTTTTTAACCACGCATTAAGTTTGAAATTTTATGTTATTTTTCCCACTTTTTTATAATCACCGAATTGAACGGGTATTTATCGCGTATGTACCTTTTTATGTTCCGTACACAAAGGGTATTACTAAGACTCCGCTGTCTGTCTGTCACCAGGCTGCATCGCATGAACCGTGATAGTTAGACAGTTGAAATTTTCACAGATGATGTATTTCTGTTGCCGCTATAACAACAAATACTAAAAACAGAATAAAATAAATATTAAGGGGCGGCTCCCATACAACAAACGTGTTTTTTGTTGCTCGTTTTAGCTCGATATTGATAACGGCAATAGGTAGGTACACGCTTGAAATATTCACAGAATATTTGGTTATATATTCACTTTCGAAATAAAATAATTAAAATAAAACAAATATTTAAGGGGGGGGGGGGGCTCCCATACAACAGACATGATTTTTTTGCCGTTTTTATTGATAATGGTACGGAACCCTTCGTGCGCAAGCCGATTCGCACTTGGCCGGTTTTTATTGACAAACCACGCGTGCGAAGCCGCTGGCAGAAGCTAATATTCTGAATTTTTTTTTGTTTTTCTTACTTGATTAGCTATAGCCTTCTCCAAACTCTCTCTACTATCGGCACCTGGTTTAGCCTGCGTCGCCGTCTGGGCGGATGTCAGTTGTTTTTTTAATGCCAACAGTTTCTCCACTTCCGGTTGCCACACGGCCTTGTCCTTAGTAGAGGACTTCAGTTGTCTTACTTTGTCACCCTGAAAGAAAAATAAGTTTGGCATTAATAAATGTGTGTGAGCATGCTCAGACGCATATAGACGACCTGCGTGGCGCAGTGGCGTAGCCGGGTTCGATACCCGCCGCGGAACAAATGTTTGCATAATCTACATATATTTGTTCCGGGTCTGGTTTTTTTTAATCTATTATAAGTATGTATTTACAAAAAAAAAGTATATGAGTATTCTATCAATTATCTGGTTTACATAGTATAAGTTCTGCTTAGTTTGGGGCTAGATAGCGCTGTGTGAAATGTCCAGCCACATTTATTTAATTATTTATTTATGTTTCTGGCAAAGAAATTAATTAATTTTATGATTTTAATTTTATTTTTGCCTGTTACGCAGTTGGTTAGTGCGTCCTCGTATCAAGAGCACTGTTGCGGGTTACACTTCTTTTTAGGAAATGCTTTCTATACTTAAATAAATTTATGAACATAAATAAATAAATATTGCTGGACATTTCACACAGCGCTATCTAGCCCCAAACTAAGCAGAGCTTGTGTTACGGGAACCAGATAACTGATAGAATACTTATATACATTATTTTTTTGTAAATACATACTTATAATATATGGTGAAACAACCAGACCCGGAACAAATATCTGTAGATCATGCAAACATTTGTTCCGCGGCGGGAATCGAACCCGCTACCTCCTGCGTCTCAGCCGGGTATTCGCCCACTGCGCCACGGAGGTCGTCAACATCAAAAACTAGAATGCTCTTCATTTCTCAATAAAATACATTATAATTAATATGATATTTTGTACAACAATTTTTCGTTTAGATTTTAATAAATTTTATTAACATTTTTGTCTTATCTTTTAGCTCTGACATTTTTCTATATTGTATTGACTTGCCTTGCCTAGTATTTACTGTTATATGGTTAATTGATCGAGCGAAGCGTGATCTCTAAATCAACTTTGGCACATCGGCGTTGTATGTATGTATGTTTGTTTGCCGGATAATAACTTTCGAAGCGTTTATCCGATCATCGTGAAATTTGGTATATGTATAGGTAGGTAGTGAGGGCACAATTTTTGTGTGACTAAATAATCTAAAAATGTGTGTGTGTTGATGAGATATTGGGGGTTTAAGAGGGGAAAAACCAAAATTGGACCAGACGATCAAGTGGCATGTCTAATAAAAGGTCTTTGTGAGTACATTTCGACCCCATTTTTATTTTTAATATTAGCCTTGATGAAAACTGAACTTTGACAAATTTCACAAGGTGCACCAGTGACCCCACAGTGCTGTTGGTATTCGTGTAGCTTTAGTAACATAAAGGGAAAAGTCTGAAATTTAGAATAGCCGCAATTTCTATCCCAAAAAAGAGTAACCAATTACATGAACTTCAACGTCACCTGCAATTTGAATGAAACTGTAGGTCAAGTTAATTGGTTATTTATTTCGTGTCACTATTTTGATTAGTCAAAGATTAGGTACAAATGATATATTTTTGTTTTTACTATTTCCATATCCTTATTTTCTCGATGCCAGTTCTAATTTGATAGGTTGTAGTGTTGTGACCAAATAAGTAGGTAATGATATCGATCGCGATAATGACGATTCATCAGATTTTAGATTAAAATAAATAAATAAAGATTACCTGTCGTTATAATTATTCCGTTTCATTGTCGAGTATCTACCTATACCTAATTATTTTACAACAGCTTCAGAAAATTTTAAAGAAGTTGGTATTATCAATCAAGAATTAATACGTATAACTACTTGTAATGAAATATAATATTAGTTAATAAATTCGTACAAAAGTATCCGGCAGTAGTTTAGTTTCTTGCATTTCGTAAAATAATATCGGTTCTGTTATCGTGTTACGTGTATCGATAGCTCTATCCCTATCAGTTTCTCCGACTCTGGTATAACCTTGTACGTGCGTAAGCGTCATATTTTTATAAAATAATGCACACATAATGTAAACAGACGCTCGTTCAAGTTTTCACAGGAGCTGTCATCGAGAAAACTAAAGATTTGGAAATAGTATAGTTAATAAATAATTTTAAATTGAATTACAATCCGGATTAAAAAAATTGAGTTTTAAAGAAGAGTCGGGATAAAATTTTGAAATTAAAATACGTTTATTTCATTTTGTTCCTCATTCAATTGTTATTATTTACCTGAGCGGCAATAGCTTTTTCCAATGCATCTACAGAGTCGCCATTATCCGTGGGCTTGGCTTGCGCGCTCGCCTGCGTCTGCGCAACTGACAATGCCTTCTTTAGCGCGAGCAGTTTGTCCACTTCCGGTTGCCAGACGGATTTGTCCTTAGTCGTCGATTTGATTTGACGGACTTTTTCACCCTGAAATATTAAAAATAATACATTTATTATTCACTAGCTTGACCCGTCCGCGGCTTCGCATGCGTGGTATATCAATAAAAACATTACCCTCCGTTTGCGTACTCGGGTAAAAAGTAGCCTATGTCCTGCCCCAGGATATCTATCTCCTTGCCAAATTTCATTACGATCTGTTCAACCGTTTAATTATGAAAACGTAACAAACAAACAGTTACTTTCACAGTTACTATGTATGTACATATATACATGTATACCTTCCTCTTGAATGTAGATATTATTATTATATTATATTGATATAGATATTCTATCTATTGATGAAAACTGTATTCAAATCGGTTGAGTAGTTTAAAAGATCTAAGCGAACAGACAGCAGAAGCGACTTCATTTTATACTATGTAAAGATAAAGATTTGACAACATCCGTAGCGCGCCGCAAAACAAATGTTTGCAGAAATTTGTTCCAGGTCTGGTTGTTTCTCTATATATAATATAAAAATGAATCGCAAAATGTGTTGGTAAGCGCATAACTCAACAACGCCTGGACCAATTTGGCCAATTCTTTTTTTGTTGTATTTCTTATTGTCAGGAGAAGGTTCTTATGAAAGACAAACATAAGAAAATGCGCGCAAAATTAGAAAATTTAAGAATAGTTAACCATCATATAAAATTATTTATAATCTAACCTTAGCGCTTTTATAATGTAACCTTATGACGTTTGACATAGAATTGACAGAATGCGTGCTGCAAATATCGTCAGAGAGGATGTAAAAAAATGAATATCGTTTGAAACAGATGCTTCGGTAGGAGTTATCCCGAGATATAATTGTCTATATATATAAAAATTAATTGCTGTTCGTTAGTCTCGCTAAAACTCGAGAACGAGTGGAGCGATTTGGCTAATTTTGGTATTGAATTATTTGTGGAAGTCATTCATTTTCTCATACATAATGATGGCCGGGGACAACAATTGACAATTCTACCAGGGTGACTTATATTGACAGCCCGCGTTATACCTACGCATGTCAAGCCGATACGAAGTTCGGCGGGACCACTAGTATATTATAAGTATATCTTTACAAAACAAAGGGTATATACCTAGTCAGGTCATAAATTCTGTCACATGTTTAATATAAAATAATTGAAACAAGTTTATTCATTATGTAACCCTTTATATACCAAAATGAACTTAACAAAACATAGATTCTTATGACACTAAAGTTTATTCAAAATGACCTCCGTGATTTTGAATACGGGCCTTCAATCTGCGCGGCCAGTCGTCTATCGCAGCACGAACGAGGTCCATGTCAATATCGGCGGCTGCCTTAATCAAGGATGTCTTGAGTGACTCCAAATTGGGATGAGGCTTTGAGCACGCCTTTTCCTCCAAGTGTTGCCATATCTTGTAATCTAACGGATTCAAATCTGGACTGGAGGAGGGCCAGTCTTCGTGCCGGATGCAGTCGATTTCACGCGCCGCCAGCCAGTCTTGTGTGCTCTTCGCTCTATGAGCTGGCGCCGAATCTTGTTGGAATACCCAGTGCCTGTTATTGAACATGGTATGAGAAACAGGTTCCACAAGGTTCGTCAGGACTGTATTTTGATACACAACTGCATTCGTTTTTACACCTTTCTCACAAAAATGTACCTCTGTTAAGCCCCAAAAAGAAACTCCCAACCATACCATGAGCAAGGATGGAAAATGATCTCGTTGGACACGCGGAATACGGTTGCTCGCTTCTTCACTACTATGTACGTACATCTTATCATCTTGTTTATTGTAGCTCTCTTCTACGGTAAAAAATTTTTCATCCGAAAAAAGAATTTCCCGATATTTTTTTCCCGCGTACCGCTTCAACAAAGCGCGGCATCTCTTCAGTCTCAGGTCCATTAGACGAGCATACAAACGATGTCCTGTTTTTCTTCGATATGCCCGAAGCCCTAAGTCTTCATTTAACACCCTTTTCACCGTGGTTCTGCTTAAACCCATCTGAAGGGCCAACAGTTCCTTCACAGCTTTTATCACTGCTGGAGTCCTAACAGACCTAGGGCGACCACTTCTTGACCTGTCATCTACACTAGAGTCTTCATTGTATCGTTTGATGGTGCGATAAACGAATCTTTTGGTTATATTAAAATTTTTCAGTATGTCAAAAACTTTAATTGGCGCGTAACCGCAACGATGCAACGCAATAACTGCAACACGGTCTTCTTTAAGCGTCCACTCCATATTAAAAAATAAGTAAAATTCTAAAAAGTATACATTTTTATTTTCAATGAACAATTCGAAATTCGAATTCTATAAACTTTTTTGTGGCCAGCATTCTAAAAGAAAAGTTTTTACTGTGTGACAATACTTATGACCTGACTAGGTAAGTATTTTATCAGTTATCTGGTTCCCATAGCTTTGCTTAGTTTAGGGCTAGATGGCGCTGTGTGAAATGTTCAGCATTATTTATTAAAAGTTTCACAAAAGGTATAAGACTTACGTAAATAAATTTAAACACGTATTTACATTTCGCATTATAAAATTAAAAAAAAAACTGAGCCATCTGAAGATCGTCGATCTTCAGATAGATCAACTGCTCCAGGTGTTATTATTATTTTTCAAGGAATTAATACAGAAAAAAAACATTTACTCTAACAACCACAGAAAATATAATATCATATACTGAACCCTAAGTAAACAAGTTTTTTTTATTTTTTATTAGAAAATCTTACTAGACGTCATTAAAATTGTCACCTCTGCAACACTAACATTGTAACCACAAAAGAATTAAACACTCATTAACGTGTATTTTTGTATAAGCTTTGTTTTAAACAATGTTTAGTGGGTGTTTAACTTTTATGTGGTAAGACCCTAATAGTCTGCGAATAAAACGGCTAAAACTGAACGGACCGACAGACAGGCCGAAAGACTATATGACGAAAAGTTAGTTACTAACCTGTTCCGCCACAGCTTTCTCTAATTCACCAACACTGGCTCCCGCCGTCGGCTTGGCTTGCGCGCTCGCCTGCGTCTGCGCAACTGACAATTCCTTCTTTAGCGCGAGCAGTTTGTCCACTTCCGGTTGCCAGACAGATTTGTCCTTAGTCGTCGATTTGATTTGACGGACTTTTTCACCCTGAAGTTGAGATTTTTAGTTATAAGTTATGATTTATTTACCAATATGATTACTGATTAAAACGGGTATTTATCGCGTAGTACCTTTCCTATTAGTTATCCCGACTTTGCGACTGTGTTGCAACAGCCGTGGACACGGGCGGACTCAATTAGTGGGTGTTGCAACACAGTCGAAACGTCGGGATAACAAATAAAAACCGGCCAATTGCGAGTCGGACTCGCTCGCGAAGCGTTCCGTACCATTATCTATAAAAACGGCAAAAAAACACGTTTGTTGTATAGGAGCCCCCCTTAAATATTTGTTTTATTTTAATTTAATTATTTCTTTTTAAAGTGAATATATAACTAACTATTCTGTAAATCTTTCAAGCGTCTACCTGTTGTCGTTATCAATATCGATCAAAAACGAGCAAAAAACCACGTTTGTTATATGGGAGCCCCCCTTAAATATTTATTTTATTCTGTTTTTATTATCTGCTGTTATAGCGGCAAGAGAAATTCATCATCAGTGTAAATTTCATCTGTCTAACAATCACGGTTCATGAGATACAGCCTGGTGACAGACGGACAGACAGACAGCGGAGTCTTAGTAATAGGGTACCGTTTACCCTTTGGGTAGGGAACCCTAATAAAAAAGGTACATACGCGATAAAAACCCGTTTTAATCAGTAATTATGTACAGTGATCGCGAAAGTTTGAAAAATACAATTTGCTGATATTACTTACTTCTTTGACAATTCCAAGATTTTTAAAACCATGTTTATATATGTATGAATTTATGAAATAACTACTTATATACAGTGTAAACTCCATATAACGTCACTCGTTTTAACGACAAACTCTCTAAAGCGTCGAAATCACTCGGCTTTGGTTGGTTTAGCTTGTCTTGCATACAATGGTACACTCTGTATAGCATTACACCCACTCTCAATAACGACAACAATTTGTAATAAAAATTTCTTTTTAAGTTGCCAAATTAGTAAAAACTGCGCAGCTGTGTATATCCTTTTGTCGTTTTATTATCCTAGACCATAATAAACTCGACTGTCGGCATCATACACACCAAACTTTCTAAGAAATCCGTTCTTTTGTTTACAAAATGGGATTGCTTGCACGTGTAGCTGCAGACTGTTGTTAGTAGAAGTGATGGATTTTATCTATACGTGGTCATATTCTTAGTAGCTCACAAACTTTCAAATTGTAAACATGGCTAGTAAGAGAAAATCACTGTGACACACACAGATTTTACTTCTCTCCCTTTAACGACAGCTCTCTATAACGTCAAAATATGCTCAGTCCCTTGAGTGTCGTTATATAGAGTTTACACTGTATATGTATTTTATCAACCTTTATGTGTTCTTACACGTGATTTCTTTTGTTCGTATTTTTAGTTTAATTCTAAATTAAACTAAAAATACGAACAAAAGAAATCACGTCTATTAACTGTCTATTTATAAATTCTTTTTTATGTAAAGTAAATCCGTTTTTGGCCGTATGCTACGCTTATTAGAAGTTTGTATCTTACATAATAAGAGCTGTGAATTTTGTTAAATAAATAAAATAAAATGCCTTAAATATATTTTTTTTTCTGAAGCCTAGACGGGACTTGAACCCGCAGCCTTCCTGCCAACTGCCAATTGTGCTACCGGTGTTGTCGCGTCAGGGTCGAAATGAGTGAGATAATTCAGATTACGAGTAAAGCGCCGTTAGCTCCATTAACAGAAATACTTGTACAGTTTTGAGCTGCTCAATGCCAAACGTTGCAGTTCAGTACATTGACAAGAGATGTCGCGTTGCTTATTTCAAATTGTATTATTATTTTTAGTGTTATCCGAACACATACGGAAAATACCAAAAATTTTTGACGACCTCCGTGGCACAGAGGGACAAATGTTTGCATGATCTACAGATATTTGTTCCGGGTCTGGTTGCTTCTCTATATATTATAAGTATGTATTTACAAAAAAAAGTATGTATAAGTATTATATCAGTTATCTAGTTCCCATGGTACAAGCTCTGCTTAGTTTGGGGCTAGATAGCGCTGTGTGAAATGTCCAGCAATTATTTATTATGATTATTTATTATTTTAAACCATTGAAATAAAATTTTAGATCTAGACGGGACCGTCCCCTTGATACGATGCTCAACAGATGCAACATACAAAGGCAAATGGCGACAGCGAAGAGAGGCCTATGCCCAGCAGTGGGATGAGAAGGGCTGACGATAATGATGATTACTAACCTGTTGGACTACTGCTCTTTCTAATTCCGCTACCGAGCCAGCCCCTTGTTCCTGTAAATAATTATAAATGAACTACAGTTTCATTCAAATTACAGGCAACGGGAGTTCAAGTTAATTGGTTATACTTTTTTGGGGTAGAAATTACAGTTAAATCTTCTAGATTTTAGACTTTTCTCTATATTTGTGTCACTAAAGCTCTACGAATACCAGCAGCACTGTGGCGTCACTGGTGTACCCTGTCAATTTCGAAAAAATTCAGTTTTAATTATAGCTAATAACTTTAAAACTACAAGGCTTAAGCTAAAAATAAAAACGGGGTCGAAATGTACTCATGAAGATCTTTTATTAAACGTGCCATTTGACCGGATAGTCTCATTTTTTTTACCTCTCTTGAATCCCAATATCTCAACATCCCTCCCACATTTTTAGCTCATTCAGTCACACCAAAATTGTGCTATGACTCCCTTACCCATATACCAAATTTCACGATGTTTTTAAGACAAAACGGGTCTTTTCGCGCACAGATTCATATCAAAATTATAATTTTGAAAAATTATACTAATTATCGATGTAACTTGGCCGAAACGTCGAGGTTAGTCAAAATTATAATTTTGATATAAATCTGTGCGCGAAAAGACCCGTTTTGTCTTAAAAACATGAGTATAGTTCGCGGAAATATAAAAAGTTCAAATTACAAGATGATCGGATATACGCTTCCAAAGTTATCCTCGGACAAACAAACATACATACATATATATATACATACAACGCCGATTTGCCAAACTTGATTTGGATTTGAACAATTAAATCATTCTTTTTTAAAAACTACCCTTGTTTACGTATTTTGGTTCAAAAACGCAGAAATCAAAAACATTGACCATCGACTCACTTTGCTAGCCCTTTCGCTCTGTGTGCCAGCGTACTTAGCGCGCAGCTGGTCGAGGGTAGATTGCTCTATCTTCGTGAAGAGAGGCGCGGGCGAGCCGATCACGTGCCCTGATGGCAGGTATTGGAAGAATGATGGCTTCCTGAAATAAAAAAATAAAAAAACGAGTGTGGTTTAGGCCACACGCCTGAAGTAAAACTTCTTTTTCAATATATTAATTTATAAACTTGTTCCAAGAACGAAATGAATATACGAAAACGAACCACTGACTGAGATATATATACTAAACTAGTGGACCCGCCGAACTTCGTACCGCCTTGACATGCATATAACGCGGGCTGGCAATATACGTCACCCTGGTAGAATTGTCAATTGTAGTTCCCGGCTATAATTATGTATGAGAAAATGAATGACTTCCACAAATAATTCAATAACAAAATTAGCCAAATCGCTTCACCCGTTCTCGAGTTTTAGCGAGACTAACGAACAGCAATTAATTTTTATATATATATAGACAATATATCTCGGGATAACTCCTACCGAAGCATCTGTTTCAAACGATATTCATTTTTTTACATCCTCTTTGACGATATTTGCAGCACGCATTCTGTCAATTCTATGTCAAACGTCATAAGGTTACATTATAAAAGCGCTAAGGTTAGATTATAAATAATTTTATATGGTGGTTAAGTGTTCCTAAATATTCTAATTTTGCGCGCAATTTTCTTATTTTTTTCTTTCATAAGAACCTTCTCCTGACAATAAGAAATACAACAAAAAAAGAATTAGCGAAATCGGTCCCGCCGTTCACGCGTGATGGCGTGACCAAGGGAAATATGGATACATTTTTATACATAGAGATTTCATGCACTGGCTATGAGCACCTCTCTCTCTCTCTTGCTCCTAAAGTAATATACGAAACGTAACTCTCTCTCTTTCTATCTTCACTAACTTATCTCTCTCTCAACATCCGTTCGCACTTTTCATAACGCATTCACCAGCTTACTCCCCAAGTCAAGCGTGCGTAAAGAAGTTTTACTTCAAAAATATATACTCTTATAGTACTCACTTTGGGTTGAGTCTGAGCGCTTCGCTGCGTACGTTGAGTTGTTCCTGCAGTTTCCTTACGGTGTCCGGCATGTACGGCGCTAGCAGCGCGCACAATAACGCTACCAGCTGACAGCACACGCCAATAGCCGTCGCACCACGGACCCTGTAAGAACCACAAGTTTTTTATGCTATTAGTGGGAAAACAGGCTTACGGCTAGGGTTACCAACTTTTTCTGTCCTCCTTATTGCAGACGCAGTACTTGCAAAATGGCAGTTTGGAGATGAACGCGGAAAACATATTTTTTGTGTAAGCAAAAGCATTATTTTTGTACAAGTCCTGCGTTTATCGTTAAATAAAAACATGTTTATAGTAACAAAAACAATGGATTTATGTATAGAGATTAGCCTCTTGAGATGTCATTTTTGCAAAAAAGTGAAAATCCTTAAAATGACGATTACTGCAAGTACAATTAGCAAGGCAGTTTTTTCTATCAAATATAATGTTTTCAAAGCTTTTAATTCTAAAAATATGGTAGACGGCAAAAAAAAATATAGAAAAGAAATGAGTCGTAATGGAAAACCAGCGACATCCATTTTTTTATTATAGCAACTTTGAATGTAGGTATTCTGAAAGCTTTTTTTTTTAATTTATGCGTTTTTACGTTCAATCTTGAGGTTAGTAGCAAACACAGCAATATCCTAACTGACAGGCACAAAAACAGCTTTCGACCAATCAGAGCACAGTATTTCGACGCCATTAAAATGGCGACTTTGTTGTTTTTGTGTTAGTATGTTCGTGATTACAGACCGTTCACCGTAAGATGTCCCCTGCCGTGGCTGCCGTGATGTTGGCACTATTGCTGGTCAATCTGTTGTTGTCAGATTGTCATAGAGATAGATAAGTGTTCCGCTCGTTTTTGTGTAAATATCTAATATTTTACGAATTAATCATGCCAAAGCCATTTAAAAGCAGTGCAAGAGAGATTGCGTTGAAGGTGCGTGCCTTTTGTGAAAGAGAAAAGGCAAACCAAGCCCCGTTAATTCCACTCAATCAAGTGCGATCTCGCGTTGCCACCATGACAGGTTAGTAAAGTAAGGGATACCAGCTTCAGACACAATGTCTCTAGTATGGGAATAAAAAATTACTGACAAAGTATTAAAATAAAAAAATTACACATCTTAGTGAATTTAATTTATTTCGTTATCATATTGTCCTTATATGTGTATAAATAAATATTTAATATGATAAAAGGTTACAAATTTTATGTGTCTATTTCAGGCATGTCGGAGAAAACCGTGAGTAGAATATCTAAAAATGGTGAAGTTGCTGCCTCTACGTCTCAAAAACTGAAAAATGTGGAGTCTTTTAAAGAGACGAGTAGCTAGCAATAATGTCGACCAAGAAGCTGCGAATATCGTAAAGTTAACTGAAGAAGCTTTTTCATCTATAACCTCTCAGGATTGGCAAAAACAGTGTGAACACGTAAAAAATTTAGAAGACAAATTTTATGAATGTGATTGCTGCATAGATAATATTATTACTCAAGCTCAAGTGGCTCCCCATCCGTCTTTGCCGGAATGCACACATACTGTCCCTTTTGTATAACATCCTTTTTAACCCTTCGTCTCCCTTCTATCTTAAGGAGCGTTTTGAGTTTCTCCATCAGGCTAATGATCGCAATTTGCATTCTTCAGATTCCTTCCAACTTAAAACTTCTGTTCAATCGACAGAGTTTTATGGTCGATCCTTCACTGTAACAGCCGTACGATTGTGGAACGCTTTGCCCTTCTCTATAAGAACATCCAAGTCCATTAGTAATTTTAAAACAAAAGTGCACACCCATTATCTGTCCCTGTGTTGACGCTGTAACTGCTTGTTAATTCATCATAACCCTTTTTATAGTTGCTTATTTTAAATTAAATTTGTGTTATTACTAGTATTTTAGGTTTATAGTATGTAGATATGTTTTTAATTTTATATAGATGCACCGTCATCTTTTGATACATTTTAATCCTGAGATCGCTTTTAGCGATAAGACCGCCCATTGTACTAAATCTGTTTGTAAGAATTATGTTCTGTATTTTACTTTGGTGTAGAATAAAGAGTTATCTTATCTTATCTTATTACTGATAAATTCATAATTGAACTAGGAAATGACAGCAGCACAGATTCGGATACGATAGATGATGACGTTTATGCAAGTGACAGTGATATGTCTGGAATCGTTCCTTTCGACCATAATTACTGTCAGAAAAAATGATTTCAATAAATAATTAAAAATTAGATTGTGTTATAATTTAACCACCTTCCTAGTCTTATAACTGTATATGATTTAATAATATGCAAGTAAAGGATTATTAATCTGCGGTGGGTACATACAAGTTTAGATAATGAGGGGTAAAAAGTACATATATTGTTGGCAACACCGTAGGCAGTGCTGCCAATTTCCAAGGCAGGGGACATCTTACGGTGAACGGTCTGTAGTTAGCGATTTAAACAGGATCCATGTTTAAAATGCAAAAACAGCAATATGGTAATATAATTATTATCTATTTTGCAGATTATTAAATAAATTTTTCAATTTATGGTGCAATTATTATTGATTAGAGACATTGTACGTGTTGTATCAGATAATAATGAAAAAAAATCTACTGCACTCTTTTCCGTTAAAGTGGATGTTGCTGGTTTTGCATCTATAACACTCAAATATAGTATGTGGTTAAAATATTCTTTATTCTTTATTTTTTATTGTACACAAATAGATTTACAGATAAAAATAGCTTACAAAATGGACATGTACAAAGGCGAGCTTAACCCTAATAAGAGTTTTCTTCCAGCAAACCTTTGAAGATAGAGATATTTGATTATAGTGGTGGGTACGTGCACAGAGAATGACATTGGAGTAGAATACTAATATATAGTATATACTATAATATATATATTTGTTAGATAAATATTTTTTTGCTGTTCTGCACATTATTAATTAAATTTTTATTTAAAAGAAAGCATTCACATGCTTGATGGCCGCGAACGCCTAGTGCGAATCGGCTTCACAGCTAGCATTCTCGCCCCTTCGCGGTTTTCTCGCGCGATCCGCGGATTGTGTGGAGCGGCTGCGTTCCGCTTTACGCAAAATATAAGTAGTAGTCAGCTACTATAGTTTTTTTAGAAATGTAGTATTTGATCCCCTAGTACGATACTATATTATATAGTAGGGTTGGCAACCCTACTTACGGCCCACCTGATGGTATTGACACCGGCAACACCCGGGGTACTAACGATGCGTTCCCTACCCTGAACAAACCTCTTTACATTTTAAGTTATGTTTTTTTTTAAACTGTATAGATCTTCGTTTGACCACGATCTCACCTGATGGTAAGCGATGATGTGGTCTAAGATGTAGCACGAAGATCTAGAAGAAACCTATTCACTCTTACCTTAAAGAGGCCCGGATTGTATTCTTTAGGTAAAACAGACGACGGCAAAGTGTTCCATAATAAGTGTAATAAATAAAATCACACTAATATTATATATGCAAAAGTATGGATGTTTGTTTGTTTGTTACTCAATCACGCCGTAACGGCTGAACCGATTTCGATGAAATTTGGTATATACGTAGATTATAACCGGGATCACCACATAGGCTACCATTTATACCATAAATCAGTTCCCATGGTATAAAAATGGGGTGTCAAGTCAAGTTGCAACAGCGAGTTTAGCTTTATTTTTAGTTTACCGACACATCTAGTAGTGTAACGCGTACGATGTCGCGGGCAACAGCTAGTAAATAAATAAAGTATTATAATAAACGTCGCAGAAGCCGAGGCAGGCCGAGGAGGCTTTGGCGTGACAACCCTGATGCCTTTCAAGATGGTGGGACGTGGCGAGCGACCGCGAGATGTGGGGGAGACCTTTGCCCAGCAGTGGGAAAGTATAGGTTGAAGATTGATTGATTTGAACAATAAACCAAAAATGTTTTTTTTTCTTGAAGCGTTACATGTCGTAGTCCAACTGGAAAACTTCAGATTTCATTTCATTCCACAACTAAGAATACTGTTCCAAGAAAGAAGAGGGTATATTTTGTTTGCACCTTTGATTTAATTAATTGTACATACGATAGGACCGACATGTATTTTTATAAAGGACCTTAAAAAAAATTGGAATAAAGAAAAAATGAGTTTTTTTATTATTCCTATTGTATAATACTATTAATTTTTCACTATTTAATAATAACATTCATTTACACTATACTGTAAAAGTAGAGATATTTTTTAAATCATGGCCCATGTAAAATTTAAAATATTAGCTAAAAAAATGAAACCAGACTACATCATCATCATCCACAGCCCATAAGTGCCCACTGCTGGGTGTAGGCCTCCCTTTGTAAACGCCACCCTTCCCGGTCCTGCGCTGCGCGCATCCAGGAGTTGCCCGCGACTTTCCTTATGTAGTCGACCCACCGCGCCGACGGACGTCCTGACCTATAAATTAAAATTGTGTATCGATTGTCAATGACTTTTAAATTACGAGGCCCTTTCAAAAAAGTGGGACATCGCTTCCGGTTTAACCCTATGATCATTGTACGTCCTATATTAATCTTACTTGTCATCGTCCGACCCCTTGAGCAGTACCCACGGCTGTTCGCTCTGCATGTGTTGGTTCCCGCGCTTGGAGATGGACAGGACTTGCCTCAGCGCCTCGCGCAGGCGACCCTTCTCCATATGTTGCACATACGCTGAAACAACACCAAACTAATATTATAAATGTGTAAGTTTTGATGTTTCTTTATTTATTTGAATGAATGAATGAACGAAATACTCTTTATTGCACACCAAACAAAAATACAGTAATAATGGAAATAAACAAGAAATAAAGGTACAATGGGCGGTCTTATCGTTAAAAGCGATCGCTTCCAGACAACCTTTGGATGATTTTTTAAAATCATCTCAAAAATTTCAAGCCTAGACGAGCCTTGATACGAGGATGCACTACCATCTGTGCTGCAAGGCAATTCACGTCTAGGTCGAAATTAGTGAGATCATTCAGAATTACGACTAAAGCGCCGTTAGCTCCATCTACAGGAAAACTTATATAGTTCTTTGTACCTGCTCATTGACAAGAGATGTCACGTTGCTTATTTCAAATAGTATTTTTATTTATAGTGTTATCCGAACACATGCGGAAAATTCCAAGATTTTTTTTTTTAAATCATCTCAAAAATTTCAAGCCTAGACGGGACTTGAACCCGCGACCTTCCTCTTGATACGAGGATGCACTACCATCTGTGCTACAAGGCAATTCACGTCTAGGTCGAAATTTGTGAGATCATTCAGAATTACGACCGAAAAATTACCTTTGGATGGATAGGATAAAGGAAATCTAAAGACGGCGGTGTAAGAGTATATAAGATAAAGATATATAAATACATACAAATAATATATAAATAAACTACACTACATAAAGAGGATAAATAACATAAACACTAACTAGCAGTTACGAGACAACGAAAGGAAATGGTTGTATACCTTGACTTTGCAAATAGGACGAGATTGGGACGACCTTATTGACAAAGGTAAGGCGTTCCACAGTAGCACAGCTTGTACTGTGAAGGAGTCACCATAAAATTGTGAACTATGGACGGGAGTTCGAAGCTGCAGAGCTTCGGAGAAACGAAGGCTTCGAGAGTGTGCCTGATACAGAAACTCGAAACGCTCCTTTAGATAGGAAGGTGAAGTGGGATTAAAGAGAATGTTAAAGAGTTTTGCGAGTTTATTTCTTTGTTAATCACGTCGTAACGGCTGCACCAATTTCGATGAAATTTGGTATACACGTAGATTATAACCTGGATTACCACATAGGCTACCTTTTATCCCATAAATCAATTCCCATGGGATAAAAATGGGGTGTCAAGTCAAGTTGTAACACTGAGTTTAGCTTTATTTCTAGGTTACCTACACATTTAGTAGTCTAGCGCGTACGAAGTCGCGGGCAACAGCTAGTTAATGAATAAATATTCTTTATTATTCTACTAGAACGACAAGCTGCGGCCCGCGACTTCGCACACGTGGTTTGTCAATAAAAAACATTACCCTCTAGGTTCCAGGTGATCCAGGTTATAATTTACGTTCATACCAAATTTCATCGAAATTGGTTCAGCCGTTTTGACTTGATTGAGTAACAAACAAACAACGTCCAAACTTTTTATATAATATTTTATTTATGATATAAGTGTGATGTCGTACACACGGCTACACATCAAGCTATACATTTCCAGTATAAGCTGACCTCTCATTCTACGAAAAGCCAACACAATGCGAGGGCAGCTTATACTGGAAATTTATAGCTTGATGTGTAGCCGTGTGTTCATAACAAAACAGGTTGTACGAGTATACCAAATTTCATCACAATCGGTTCAGCCGTCTACTCGTGAAAATATAACAGACAGACAGACGCAGTTACCTTCGAGTTTATAATTGAACGGACGAAGCGAGATCTCCTAATCAACTTGGACAAATCGGCGTTGTATTTTAATTTTTAGTAAAGATTTTGTAATTTTTGAGTTATTAGCCATAATAAAAACTGAACTTTGACGAAATTCACAGGGTACATCAGTGACCCCACAGTGCTGTAATTTGGTATGCGTGTAGTTTTAGTGTCACAAATATGGGCAAGTCTGAAATCTAGAATAACTGCGGTTTGTGTCCCAACAAAAACCAATTGACATGAACTCCCGTTACCTGTAATTTGAATGAAACTGACGATCAAGTAGTTGGTTATGCATTTCGTGGCACTATTTTGATAGTCAAAGATTAATTAATTAAAAATAATATTTTTTTTTGTTTTTATGGGAGACTCGCGAGATCTCAGTTCGGGGCGAACCACTATATATATTGTTTGTATAGACATTGAGGCTAAGTCTAAAGGCTTACCTGTAATATCTCTATTGACAAGTGCGAGCAGGGCGTAGTCGTTAGCTGTCAATGTGACGTCCGGCACGCGCCCTTTGAATGCGCTCGCGCAGAAACTCAGCGAGCGGTGGCAGAAGTTACCCAGGTTATTCAGGAGTTCAGAGTTATTTCTGTAAAAAAAAATCCAAACTGAAATAAAATCAAGATTTAAATAAAACAAAAGTTTTTAAAAGTTCAATGGGGGAGGCCATATTTTTTATTGATGATAGCCAAGCGCTTGATCAGTACCTCACCTGATGGTAAGTGATGGTGTGATCGAAGATGGAGCACCCTTGCCTAGAAAGAAGAACCTATTCACTCTGGACTTGAAGACTCCGAGATTATACTGGTTTGGAAAAACCAACGCCGGAAGTGAGTTCCACCCCTTACTTGTGATAATGAGTTGATGCAAATCGTTTGGTACGGCAAGGTTGTATGCCGAACAGGTATGGGTGATACTTCTCAGTACGTCTGCTTGTCCGGTGGTGGAAGGGGGAAGGAGGGATAAGGTCATGAAGATCTTGCGCACATTCACCAAAATGCATCTTGTAAAAGCCGAAAGTCTGGCCACTCTAACGCCTGTGCTCTAGACTTTGTAAATTGGCTTCCACTAGTGAGTCATCAGCATCACCAATGAGTCTAGCAGCACGTCGATCTAGCACCTATGATCAGCAGTTGAGGTGCTGTAGCGAATATGATGATCGTGATGCCAGAAACTGATATAGGCGTCAAATACACTCCTCTTTTTGTGTCGGAGGTTAAGCATTCAAGTGTTAACCTGACACGTGAATGAAAAATGAACACGTGAAAGAATTAAATCATGAAAATGGCGAAAAAATACGTTCTCTCCCCCCCAACACCGAAGTTCGCGAAATTATAAATCTAAAAATAAAATGATTGATAGATACATATGTTGGTAACGCCATCTTTCGACTATATAAAGTAACTCTTTCCTGGTACCCATATTCTACCCGCAAAACAATTCATTTTACTGTGCGCCCGTAACTCGCTGATGGCGCTACTGAGAAGACAATAGCAGATGCAATTGCACCGCTACGCGACAAGGTTAAAATATTGTCTTAAGTACGCGACCCGCTCAAAAATACCGCAAAATTCTGCCGCAAAAATACAATTAAATTCTGCTTTATAAAAGGCATTGTCTATAGCCTCGAACTTCATGTGGTGTTGCTAATTACCGCGACTCCTGGTGAATTAGTGAAGTGTGCTAAAAGGAACGTCCTAGGCTGCTTCAAAGGATCTCGTAGGTTAGTGGGCGCATCCTTAATCCCTATCTTGTTATCCCGATTTTCCAGGAGTTATCTTATGGCATGTAAAAAGCCAATTCAAATGCGTAAGATCAGCAAACGGCTACACCAATATGCAAAGATTACAGGAAAATTATAACGAAGTCTTTTTCTAGAACAGTTTTTTTTAGATATCTGTCTTAAAAGTTTTCATGGTTTACCGGTCACGTAACTAGATGGCGCTGCTTAATTAACATAAATAAACCTATCTAGGTTCACCATAATATACCATTGATATACGTGTGTACGACATTAAATGAAAACACGGGTAGGGCTAATGGCTAGTATTGTTGTAAAATAGGTTTTTTTTCAAATTTAATAGTAATTTTGATATTTTCAAACAACATTAACATCAAGTCCTAAAGTATCAATGAAACAGTCTGTATAAAATAGGTAAACAAATCATATTCATTCATCATGTAAGTAGGTACCTGTTAAACTGACTAAGCGGCATCGTCGCAAAAGCGCTGGTGATTTACGTTAAAAATTGTTTATTGGAAATGTATCGATTACTGGATAAATATTCAAGCTAATTTTAAACCCACCTCTAAAATCAGTTGATACGATTCCGGATGTGTGTTTTAAATTTTTGTCGTACATAACAAAACAGGTTGTTTTATTACCTGGTGCCTAGTTCAGTCCAGCTGAAGCTCGAATCAGAAGACTCAGGTCGTATACTCGCCAAGTAGAATCGCCACACGTCTGAAGGTATACCGGTGTCCTACAAAAAAAAAATTTCGTTGTAGTACATTTCACAATATCAATACACAATACAATATCTAGTCCCATATTATTATTATTTTGATTTTGCGGCTTAATGGACGTCAATGGGACCAAATGGGAAGTTGGGACCACCTGCGGACCACCATTTTACGCAAAAAAAAAAAAAAACTCTAATCGGTCCAGGCGTCTTCGAGTAAGCGGGGAACATACATAAAAAAAAATATTACGACGAATTGAAAACCTCCTCATTTTTTTGAAGTCGCTTACAAAATCATTGTACAAAATTTTATCGACACAAGTCCAACCGTTCATTGAAAACTTAAAAACAGACAGAAATATCAATATTTTCTTTTAATCATTATAGGCTTTAGGAATTTATAATGACACATGTTTTTTTTTATATGATAGAAATTATTTGTACCTGAGCATCAGTCCCGAAAACGCCTACGCCTCTTGACTTTGAGAACTTTCCTTCCTCATAGTTTAAATATTCTGAAAAAAACAACAAAAAATCGGACAAAATATTCAACTGAATTTTCAATAATTATATACTATGTTCAAACAAATAAATTATATCAATGCTTTTTTCGTTTATATTTTTCTTATATTGAAATAAATATATCACTGTCAGTCAGAACTAGGGAATGCAATCCCGATCTCGTGTAATTTTTCGGGATCAATCCCGATGCATCATATGACGAGATCCCGTTCGAGATTGATGGGATTGGGCGGCAGTGGTCAGCGACGCTACACACGTCCACTCGGGGCGCAAGCGGCGCGTTGACTGACGGCCGCGAGCGGCAGGAACGCCAAACAGCGTTAGAAAACTATTCCGACACTTTCCGAATATTAGCGACAGGTGACGATAATTATTTAGTTGGTAAGATTAAAGAATAAAAATTTTTATTTTCTTTCGAGTAATATGTTATTTTAGTTAACCTCACTATCACAAACAAGCAGTTATTAGCTTTTTCAGTCATCCGAATTTAACATTTTTTTTTAAACTAGACGCGATCCCGAAAATTCCGGGATCCCGCGGGATTGATATTTCTAATCCCGCGGGATCTCGAATTTGCAATCTCGAGTCGGGATTGCATTCCCTAGTCAGAACTAAGTAGAAATTATTTTGTAATTTTAGTTATCATTAAAAGCTATAAGATGAAATTAATCAGACATAAAGTTAAAACTAATGAGGGGTTTTCACGGCCGTATCGAATCAACCCCTCTGTGTTTACAATACATGACGTAGTATTGTGACGGTCAGAAGACCAGTGGGTAACTTACCAGTTGGCAACTTACCAGTGGGCAAATTACCAGTAGACAACCTACTAGTGGACAACTTACGAGTTAGGCAAGTTACTATTTGGCAACTTTCCATAACTTATCAGTTGGAAACTTACCAGTGGACAACCTACCAGTGGACAACATACTATTTAACAACTTTCCATAACTTAACAGTTGGCAACTTACCAATGAGGGCTATCCTACTAATATTATAAACGCGAAAGTTTGTATGTATGGATGTTTGTTACTCTTTCACGCCGGAACGGCTGAACCGATTGCGGTGAAATTTGGTATGTACGTAGATTATAACCTGGATTAACACATAGGCTACTTTTTATTGGTAAACCACGCGTGCGAAGCCGCTGGCAACAGCTAGTTTATATGTATATATAACCATGATATTAACCATGATTAGTGCAAACGTTTTTAGTGAAAATAGTCTTCTTACTTCTGATAGTTTCAAAAGTTTTACCAGTGGGCAACTTACCAGTAGCAAACAAGTGTTTGACCAGTACGTGTCCTTCGTTGACGCCGAGTAGTGTTGCTGGGAACATTACCACGTGGAATGGAACGTTATCTTTCGCCATAAATTGGTATAATTGCACCTGTCAAATATATTACGACGATTTTAATTTTAGGTAGATAGATAGATAATTTGTTTATTGCCCACCAGTTCACACCACACATTATTGAATGTTTAAAATGGTATTTTTGTCGGCCTTTTTTATATCGACACAAATATACGATATAAATAATCTGTTTTGGATTGTAAAAATAAGCACTTAAAAGAAATTTAGTTACAAGTTAGTAGTTTGTTTGTTATCTAAGAAACGAATGAACCGATTTTGAAAATACTCTCACTTCTGCTTCTTAGCGTGTCAACAGTTTTTTTTTTCTTTAAATGACAGCGTACCATGCTTGGCATCGGACTGTTAGATCGAGTTCCAAACGTCGAGATCCGTACACGAACGAAGGTTCATGACGTTGGGACTCGAGTTATGGAGCTCAAATGGTCTTGGGCGGGACACTTGGCTAGACGTGGTGATGGCAGATGGAGCAGGATAGTGACTGAATGGTGACCCAGGAGCGGGTATAGAAGGGTAGGACGACCAGCAGCGAGATGGGTGGACGACATCGTAAAGGTCGTGGGCCGTCAGTGGGTGAGACTAGCGCAGGATCGTGGCGGATGGCACAAACTTGGGGAGGCCTATACCCAACAATGGGTGAAGTCAGGCTGTGGATGATGATGATGATGACGACCTCCGTGGTACAGTGGGCGAATAGCCGGCTGAAACGCAGGAGGTAGCGGGTTCGATTCCCGCTGCGGAACAAATGTTTGCATGATCTACAGATATTTGTTCCGGGTCTGGTTGTTTCTCTATATATTATAAGTATGTATTTACAAAAAAAAGTATATAGGTATTCTATCAGTTATCTGGTTCCCATATTAGAAGCTCTGCTTAGTTTGGGGCTAGATAGCGCTGTGTGAAATGTCCAGAAATATTTATTTATTGTCCCCGCACTAGGTCTAGCTTATATCGCAGGAAACCGGATTACAATGAAAACGCTTACCGTCTAAAATCTAATATATGACTTTAAGACGATATACAAAATTAATTTTGGTGACGATTGGGCGGAGCATATAAAAATGCAAAAAAGTGACAGTGCTATTTACTTGCATAGGTGAAGAACAATACAAACATGTCTCATAGCCGCGCCGCATTGTCGCAGGAGTAAATGACGTAAGCGACAAAAGATAAAATCCCGAATTGCATGAGAACCAACAAATGAAAAAAAAATACTTATCCATTCATTTAGGTACCATAATTACCTACATATCTATGCAAAAAAAATATTTTAAATCTTTTCTAGAGTCGGATAATGAACGATATTAGTGATTTAGAAGAGCCGATCATTTCAGCCGTAAAACGTCCACTACTGAACACATGCCTCCATGGATCTCCATGATGGGTAGTTGCCATCCTCACCACGCTTGGCAGTCGGGTTGGCGAGCGCAGTACGGGATGTTGATACACGGAAAGACGCTGCTGCCCATCTTCCGGAGGTATCCCTTAGTAGGCTCTTACTGCATCCACGGGCATGAGAGGAGGGGTAACATTTTACTACCGGCACCCCACGGCAAGCCGATATTGACAAATAATTGTATCGAGAAAAGTTTCACCAATTGCGTTTCCGACTTTTCATTTATGTAGTTTAAATGCTCAAGTAAATATTGTTTAAATATCAAATCAGTACCATTTATCGTTATTGGATACGACAGTTACTTAGCGGCTCAATTATTTTAACATATCGTCTTAACAAATAACAAAACAAGAATCTAAACTACTACCAGAAAATAATAATAAAATCTAAAATTTAACACACAAACAGAAAAACTAAAATACTAAATACAGTTGATTTCAGCTCAGCTGGTATGATTCATCATCATCATATCACCCGTAGGACGTCCACTGCTGGACAAAGACCTCCCTCATTAATCTCCAGGAACTGCGGTTGGAAGCGGTCTGCATCCAACGCCGACCTGCGGTTCTTACCAAGTCGTCTGCCCATCTTGTAGGTGGACGTCCTACGCTGCGCTTGCCGGTCCGTGGCCTCCACTCGAGAACCTTCCGGCCCCATCGGCCATCTGTTCTGCGCGCTATATGGCCTGCCTTTTGCCACATCAACGTGCTAATCCGTCGGGCTATGTCGGTGACTTGAGTTCTCCTACGTATCTCCTCATTTCTGATTCGATCATGTAGAGAAACCCCTAGCATAGACCTCTCCATAGCTCGTTGAGCGACTCTGAGCTTATTCATAAGGCCAATAGTGAAGGACCACGTCTCGGTTCCATATGTCATCACTGGTAACACACACTGATTGAATTGGTATGATTAGATGGGCGCTAATACTGGAGCGTGTGTGGGTAAGTTGTACGATTTGTTTTATATTATGTTGGAGAGGTGTTTGGCCACAACAATAGCATCAGGTGAGGCTTTTATTAGCTCCTCCATCTTGCAGGTAGACAGGGCACAGTAGCAATTGCTGCATTGACTGCGCACGATCATCTTGTATCAAGTTAGGGTCTCAAACTAATACCCTACATACACTTTCACTAATAGGAATTTATACAACTTATATGGCAAACGAGCATGCAGTCCACAAGATGTCAAGTGGCTACTGCAGCCCATGGATATCCACATAGAATTCAAAACAAGCTATTATATTGTCTTGATCTCTATGTGGATACGTTGCCATACTATAGGACTTAGCTGGTATGCCTATGTGCCAGTAATAACAGGAACATACCATTACCATCTAACCGGAACACAGCAGCACAAGTACTGCTATTTGGCGGCAGATAAAGGTAAGTCGGTGGTGACCACTTCCTCGAGCCCGTTCACAAAAGCTCTACCACCAGTAAAAGGGGTACACCAATAAAAGGTCAGCTAGCCTTTAATAAATAAAGTTTCTTACATCATGTTCTTTATCTGGTTTCCACCACTGCTCGTAATCTTTGGTAGCGTTCTGTGTTATACTGAGGTAGCCGATCGGAGCGTCAAACCACACGTAGAACACCTGCAAAATGTAACACAATATCGTTATAAAGTATATACTCCCCCACTTCTGGTCCCGTGTGACGGGGCTACGTAGGGGACCAATGGTACTCTTTACCCTTTACTCTAATGTATTTATTACCTTGTTCTGGTAGCCTTCTACTGGCACGGGGACCCCCCACTTAAGGTCCCGCGTGACGGCGCGCGCGCGCAGCGGTTCCTTCAGCCACGCGCGAGCCACGGCGCGAGCGGAGGGGGACCAGTGCTGTTCGGTGGACGCTATCCATGTCCGGATAGAAGGTTCCAACTGGGAACAAAAATATGTAATGGTTTTTTTTATAATAAATAAATATAAATATTGCTGGACATTTCACACAGCGCTATCTAGCCCCAAACTAAGCAGAGCTTGTACTATGGGAACATTTATTTTTGTAAATACATACTTATGGTATGTAATAGTATGTATGTATGTATGTAGTAGTACTTATAGTATATAGAGGAACACCCAGACCCGGAACAAATATCTGTAGATCATGCAAACATTTGTTCCCCGCTATCTCTTGCGGCTCAGCGGGCTATTCGCCCACTGCACCACCGAGGTCGTCAGAGGTTATTACTATAACAATTTCACAGTCTTTGAGTTCAGCCTTTAGCTACACGACTTGCACTGAGCATATCACCGCACTAGTACTGAAAATAACGAAAACAGCCTAAAATCAGTTGATATGATTCCGGATGTGTGTTTTAAATTAATGTGAAATGTAAGAGCAGCAACGTTCCTTGTGAAAGGGTTCGCCCGGGAAAGTACCTATTTCTGCCGTCAAGCAGCAGTGTTTCGGTTAAAAGGGTATGGTTGCTGGTGAAATTACAGGCACACGAGGCTTTACACTTGTATGCATCAAGTTGATGGACGCAGCAGTGCAACGTAGGGCACATTTCTAAGGCGCGTAACTTGTGCGTTCTAACCTACGAGGCAGTTCTCTGTTATAGGCGATGGTTACCACATAACATCAGGTAGGCCATAAGCGTGTTCCTTCAAAAATCACAAAAAAATATAAAAAAAAAGTGGCCAAGTGCGAGTCGGACTCGCCCATAAAGGGTTCCGTTCTTGTTGTTCGTTGTAACTTTTTAATATTTGAGTTGATTGAATGAAAAGTAAATTGCGGTTTACGATTTATGACGTATTAAAAAAAACTACTTACTAGATCTCGTTCAAACCAATTCGGTGGAAGTTTGTATGGTAATGTACATCATATATTTTATTTAGTTTTATCATACTCTTATTTTAGAAGTTACAAGTCGGGGGACACATTTAATCACTTAGGTAGTGTCTCACGCGCAAACTATTCGGTTTAGAAAAACAATGATATTAGAAACCTCAATATCATTTTTGAAGACCAATCCATAGATACCCCACACGTATGGGTTAGATAAATAAAAAATGTAGAGTTTCATTTCTAAATATGGGGAACGCCCAAAATTTATTGTTTTTTTTTCTATTTTTGTGTGAAAATCTTAATGCGGTTCACAGAATACATCTACTTACCAAGTTTCAACAGTATAGTTCTTATAGTTTCGGAAAAAAGTGTCTGTGTTATACGGACGGACAGATAGACAGACATGACGAATCCATAAGGGTTCCGTTTTTTGCCATTTGGCTACGGAACCCTAAAAATTGGCCACTTCTACTGCGTTGTCAGTGGCTAGGTTTAAGTCGTTTGTGCAAATGGTATGACACAGAGGACAGATAAGCATGTGGGCCATGCTTTGAATGGGCTCCCCGCAGCCGCAGCCTGTCAATGTAGGGTCCCGCATTCCCCATCTACAAAGATTCCTCCTGCACCGACCGACCAGAGTTCGAAGTCGGTTCATGGACTTCCAAACTGGCCATGGAAGGTCGTGTTCTTAGGCCTAGCACAGTAATTGTAGAGAAGGGTTATGACTTGAGTCATTTTTCTGAAAAAAGAAGACACTTGTCGACCGTCGATTGCGAGAATGAACGGGAAGAAACGTCATCGACACTTCCTCGACAGTAGTCTACAACGCCGAGCACGATAGCCATCGTTTTCTCTATCTTTGACATTTAAGGATAGACAACTTTCTTCTGAAATTGTCTAGGTCTTGCGACGCCTAGACAGCGCTGTCTACTCAATTTGTCCCTTTCGCACTCTTCTCAATCGCGCGCTTGCCAACAATTTTTGATTAGATATTTAATTATACAGGGCGTCCCACGGCTATGCCACATGGAGGGAAAGTACCTTTAATATTGTTGATGGAACATTTTACTGAAAGAAGACATTATTTTAATTTTAAAAACAATTTAAACTGCATTCATAGATTTTTAAATAATTACATGGTTGAACCTGGAATTGAACCCGCTACACGAGAAAAAAAATTACCCTGTAGTTTTATCATACCAATCGAAAGGCTTCATCATAAGGATTATTTTTTGCTAAATAACATAGTGTCAGAAATAAAAGGAAGACCATGAATTTTACCATTTTTAATTCAAAATTAATCAATTTATTTTATCAAATGCTCAAAATGAGTCCCATTCTGATGAATACAAAGTCGTACAATTTTGATTATTTCGCTTCCTGTCGATTTTTTGATCATGTTGTGGTAGATATTTAGAATAATACGTCTAAGTTCTGCTTGTAGCTCGTGGACACTTTCATACTGGTTCTTGTAGACTAATTTTTTTACATTACCCCCATAAAAAAATCTAACGGAGTTAGATCTGGGGATCTCGGCTGCTATCTTATTTGTCCATTTGTCCCGATCCAGGAAAGAAAGTGTTCATTGAGATAGTCCCTTGTTCTGTGACTGTGATGAGCCGGAGCCCTATCTTGCTGAAAAGTAAGGTTTCGTCGTTCTGCAACCGGAAGATTATTTATCTCACTTCTTAAAATCTCAAGTATTTCTAAATACCTTTCCGTATTCAGATACCCTTCGTAAAAATGTACTAAGAGGACCCGGTTTTTTACAATCCCACATCAACAGTTGAACGAAAAACGCACTTGATTATTAGTCTCGGGGATAGGTAGTTACGTAAGGGAATCTCCCTGGACCAAATGCGATTATTGTGTCGGTTGTACATACCATTATTGCTAAAGTTTGTCTCGTCTGACCAGATAATATTATTCAGACAGAAAATACTAATCCTCCAGGATGAGCCTCTCAATTTCTTGGTAGAAAATAAGTCGTCTTTCAGCATCACTCTACCGTAATTTTTGTACTAATCGCCCTTCAACGTAACGTTTGAATTTGTATTTTTTCAGTCCACGGTGTACTTTTCGAAATTCCGATTTCTTCATCACTTTCCCTCACCGAACTTTTAGGATTTAACTCAAAGTATATCAAAATGTCGAGTTCATCGTTAGTGTTTGTCATTTGGTGCCGCGGTTGTGGTAAGCGATGATCGAAACGTCCCTTTATCAGATTATCCACCAACCGTTTCATAATAACTCGAGATGGTGTATTTCTATCGGGATATCTTTCGCGGTGCCATTGTAAGGCTAATGTTATGTTTTTGTGGTTCAAAAAGTATACTTCCATTAAATCGAAATTATTTTGATACGCCATGGTTATGTAACAAATTCACAATACCTACAATGCAAATATCCAAAAATGAAAATCACAGACACAAATGCATAAAAGTTTGAAAATGGAACATTTTTTTGAATTATTTCTTTATAATCAGTCAGCCGCATTTCTGGCTCGCAGTCTTATATCCTTACGGCAATGTCAGCTTTTCCTTTTTCTGAACAAAATTTCACATCAAATGTTAAAATTCATGGTCTTCCTTTTATTTCTGATGTTATTTAGCAAAAAATAATCCTTATGATGAAGCCTTTCGATCGGTATGATAAAGCTGCAGGGTAATTTGGTTTGATTCCCGGTTCAACCATGTAATTATTTAAAAATCTATGAATGCATTTTAAATTGTTTCTAAAATTAAAATAATGTCATCTTCCAGTAAAATGTTCCATCTACAATATTCAAGGTACTCTCCTCCATGTAGCATAGCCGTGGGAAGCCCTGTATATATATTAGGTTGGGGAAAAAGTTCCTAATTTGAATTTGGAATTATCTTCTTTAAAATTTATACTTTGAATGATACCAAAACCAGCCAGATACAAATAGAATTAGAGATTTTATTACAAGTTCATACATACTATAATGCGAAAAGAATTTTTCCCCAACCTATTATACAACGCTATAGACAGATTATCCTTCTCTTGTCTAGGAAGAACGTTACTAAGCCTGTTCGGGGCAAAGACAATTTCGGAAGAATCGACAGAGAATAGAAAATAATAACGCTTTATAACACACTTAATTTTAAAAACAATATAAAAAAACAAATAACAATACACGCAGTCATACAAGTTGCGGTCAGAGCCTTGTCGTCTCTTCGAAGAGTAGACAAGAAAATCGCTGTGCTAGCCTTAGGAGGAAGATGGGAGAAGATGTGCCTGTGTTAGTCGACGACCTCCGTGGCGCACTGGGCGAATAGCCGGCTGAGACGCAGGAGGTAGCGGGTTCGATTCCCGCCGCGGAACAAATGTTTGCAAAGTCTACAGATATTTGTCCCGGGTCTGGATGTATTTCTATAAGTATGTATTTACAAAAAAAAGTAAAGTATTCTATCAGTTATCTGGTTCCCATAATACAAGCTTTGCTTAGTTTGGGGCTAGATAGTGCTGTGTGAAATGTCCAGGAATATTTATTTATAGCTTCATGACTGAGCCTCACCTGCGCTAACTGTATGAAGAGCTGACGGCTCGGCTTGACGATGGGCTTGTCGCCGCACACCTTGCACCGCGGCGCGATCAGTTCTATCGCGTTGATGAGCTTGCCGCACGCGTCGCACTGGTCGCCGCGAGCGTCGGGGTACAAACAGCCGGGGTGGGGACACGTGCCCTCTACGAACCTACAGAAAACAACGCCCGTCAAATACCAGTAAGATTCGCATTTAAAGGTACTTAAGGCTAATTTTACAATACATATATATGTTATATATAAATCTGAGCCCGACAGTGGGGGGTATCAGGGAATTGCTGAGAGTCTGTGAAGCCTATGCTGTTGAGCACGGGCTTATATATAATGCGAAGAAAAGAGAATACATGGTTTTTAAGGCCACCGGTAAATGTCCCGGTTATACACTGAATATAACCCTAAACGGCTTGAACTTAAATCGTGTTACGAAATTTAAATATCTGGGACATTTTCTTGCCGACGACCTTAAAGACGATGCAGATGTTGAGAGGGAGCGTAGGGCCTTGGCGGTCCGAGGTAACATGTTGGCCCGTAGATTTTCCCGTTGTACTGAACAAGTTAAAGTTACGCTTTTTAAAGTGTACTGTCAGAGCTTTTACACGGGAAGTCTGTGGGTCCGAAATAACAAAAGATCATTGGAGGACCTACGCATCCAATATAATAACATCTTCCGGATGATGTTGCGGTTGCCCCGATACTGCAGTGCATCGGGGATGTTTGCCTACTATCACACAGATGGCTTTCACGCCATCATGCGCAAAAAAACGGCATCGCTGATGAGCAGAGTTCGGGGCAGTCGCAACAGCATCCTGAGGACAGTGGCTCAGTGCTGCACATCTCCGTTCTGGAAGTGTTTTGTGCGGAGGGTGATTAATGAAGGAAATAATTACCTCAGTTAGTCACCCTTGGCACAAAATGGCGTTTTCCGTTTCACCCAGTGCCTATTTTTATTTTTGTATGTATAGTTGTTCTTCTTTGTTGTTTTTTTTGTGTTACAGTCTTAAGATATGGACTCTAGTTGATGAAATAAAATATTTTTATTTTATATACAGTGGAGCGTCGCTCAACCGAACGACCGCTTATCCGAACTACTGCGCACGCCCGACCCGCGCGTGCCTCTCTCCCGCCTCCCATGCTGCAGTGCTCGCGCACTTGTCGCGACTTGTTCATTGTACTCGTATGTCACTTCACTGTCACAAGAAGATCTCGGGTACCAAATTATGCAGGATAGCGAAATTTTGGACCTCATGACTATTAACGCTGACGCCACCGCTAGCACCTCATCTACTGCAAGTTCAGATAATGAAGATGAAAACATAATTGGTGCTTCTAAAGCGTTTACTTGCTTAGATATTGCCTTGCGTTGGTCTGAATGAAACACAGGCTGAAAGCGACCAGTATCAAATATCTGTCCTTAAAAAAAGTACCTAGCCTAGCCGCTCGTAAGCGGCTTGCTTCGGCAGACGAAGATTCAAGATTTATTTGAGCGTTAATTTGTACGTAGTATATACACGTTTACAACAAGATTGTCTGCACTTTTTTTTGTTCAATTTCTAAGAATAAATGTAAATATGGATTTCGTTTTATACAACTCTCTCCCCATTGACATGAAAATTATTGATAGTCCAATTATATTGAAGGCTAGGCTAAAAAAGCTTTTGCTGGAAGGGTGTTTTTATTCAGTGGATGATTTCAAGTTACAATGCAATACAAAATGATTAATTTATTCAATAAAGATCATTGGGCGGTTTTGACCCACTTTTTTTTTTTCGCGCACAGTGTTCAAATCACTTTTAAAGTAAAGTATTCAATTCCACTTTTCTAAATATGTAAATTTTTTTTATGTATCTGCTGGAGGAAAAATGTTATGTAACAGTATGTATGTGAGTCTATATCTATATATATAACTATATCTATATATATAATTCTATTAGACTAAAAACTAAAGATTTTACTGTCAGCATTGTGAAAATGTATGTACAAGCATAAGAAAAATGTTTGTATCGCATAACAGATTGTATGTCTCTCTCGCTCGCACTTTCGACAGGTAGAAAATAACAGTAAGGTATCGAAGTGCGCGTGCGACGCGTCGCCTGCGCCCCACCCGCTCTGACCGCCCCGCAGTCGTACGTCATCCTTCGTTTCGATCTGTGCGTTTAAACTCGTGTTTCCGATTTTTGCATTTTATTGATTACTTGAGCGTGTTTTATGGACCCCTGATTTTGCTTGACGATTGGTTTACATTAACATGGAAAGACAAAATAGTTGCGTGTCGTGTAATCGATCTGTTTTACGTCGACGAAAACACATATTGACAGTTCTCTTTTTGGAAAGACAAAGGGATCTTGTAGATTTATTATTGCAAGAAATAATACCACGTGAGGTAAGTACACTACACTGTCATCGTATGTGTATGACTCGTCGCGTGCTCTTGATTGTACAAATGTTGCTTTGCTCAATGTAATGGCTCATTTTACTTCTTGATAAATGGAGGAATATATTTTTTTTTTTTCAATTGTTTCAGATTACTTTTAATGGCTCACGGGCCATGTGCCATGCTTGTTGGTCAAGGTTAGATCGTCGTTTACGGAATCAACCCGTACAAAATGAACAAGTACAAAATATACCAGTACAAGATCAGCCAGTTGAAGAGCAACCAGTGCAAGATCAAGTACAATTGCAGCCTAGTTTTGTTACGCCTAGAGGATATAAGCGAGCATCGAATACAGCGAGACATTGTATTTTTACAAACTGTAGAAATGTAGTGGCCCATAATGTTCCACTATATGCTAAGTTCCAACTCTTACACAATCACAATTTTTATATACCAGAATTAGCTCGGGTTTGCAATGCTCATTTTATGAGGAATGATTGGGTAGACTTGCTCAACACTACATCCCACGAAAACTTTGACAGTACTCATGTTGTTGGTATGATGAATTTATATAAATGGGGTATCGAACAAAGAAGCAACCTTGATTTCGAAAATATTGAAGAAATAGAGGACAATGAATTTCACTTTTGGACGGGACTAACAAAATATCAATTTAATGTTATTTTGAACCAAACGCCTTCACTGGGTGATCGATCAGTTCATCCTGCCACAGTTCTTGGAATTTTTTTAACAAAAATAAGAACCGGTGAACCAGATGAGCGATTAGCCACTAAATTCAATATGTCGAGGAGAACCCTAGAAAGGAAGTTGGCGATAGCAAGAGAATGCTTAAGTAATGATTTTGTTCCACAGCATTTGGGCTTAAATCATATTACTAGGGAAGATGTGGTGGCCAAGAATCTTGCAATTCCAAGCCATTTTTTTGGTGGTAACTATAATGAACCGGCGGCCATTCTCGTATGTGATGGAACATATATTTATCTACAAAAGAGTTCGAATTTCCTTTTCCAGCGCAAAACTTACAGTCTTCATAAGTTTCGGAACTTAGTAAAACCCTTCCTTATAGTATGTACCGACGGCTACATAGTAGATGTTACGGGGCCTTACACTGCGACTACTTCGGACGCAAGCATTATGCGTGACCTGATGCAAGAAGATTCTCCGATTCATGGGTTCTTGAGAGTTAATGATGTTTTTATATTGGATCGTGGATTTCGGGATTCGATTGATAAAATTGAGGAATGCGGGTATAATCCTCACATGCCGCCTACAAGAGTAAGAGGAGAACAACTGACGACACTAGATGCTAATAAATCTAGATTAATAACAATGATCCGGTGGGTAGTGGAAACCATTAACGGCAGATTCAAGAAAGATTTTAAAATCTTCCGCCATGTATATTTTAACGTTGCCATGAGAAACATGATGGTCGACTTCAAAATAACTGCGGCCATAATTAATGCTACTCGCCATCCATATGAGGACCATATGTATGCGGAACAATTCATAAGAATTATAAATGAACGAATGAATGAACCCAATGAGATGGCAGAATATGTGATTAACCATAATTTAAACAGGCAGAGAGTAGCGTTTGTGCGACTCGATGGCAATGATCCGGATTTTGATGACTTTCCTCGGCTTACATTTGACGAATTAATATTGTTTACGTTGGGATCATACCACTTGAGAATCGCAAGATCGTATTGCCACGAGCACATGCGTGAGGATGGTGTATACACTATCGAACTATACCGGCACCAAGAAATGATTGAAAATAAGATATTGATAAGAGGCAGAATACAGTCACGACACGTCCGTGCAAAGCAGTACTACACCTATATTTTAGTAGATCCTACCCATATTGGAAGAAATAGCATCCAACAGTATTACTGCTCGTGTATACACGGCCGTCGCACTGTCGGAAGCTGTGCACATGTTGTAAGCGTCGTATACTTTCTGTCATGGGCCAGGCATCAAGACGTGATAGACGCGCCTGCAGCCTTTTTAGATGAATTAACTATAGATTTTGATAATGCAGAATAAAAATATTATTACCGCAAAATGGATTTTATTTTCGTATTCCTGGAAATTGTTCAAAACAACTGTTTTACAAAGTATTTTTACAGTCAGGCCAATAGTTTTTACTTAGTTCATTATAAAAATGCTATAATAATAATTTAAAAATGCTATAATAATTATTTTAAAAATGCTATAATATTAATTAAAAAAATTTTTTTTGCGGTTCTCCCATATCCTGCAATAATGCGACCCATACCATTAAGTAACATATACATTTAACTACATACCTAGCCCTGTTTCGTTTTTGTGCGCCGTGGGTCATATGTCCGAACAAAATGCCCAATGACCTTTGTGACATTTTTATCTCTGATTTTTTAACATATGTGCTGTTTTTGTGTTTTTTATTGTGACTTGTGTTTTATTGGTTATTTTTGTATTTAATGATGATTATTTTAAAAATTTTAATGTATAGTTAGTATAATTTAATGTATAACGTAGTTTCAAATACAATTGGTTAATTGTTTTATGAACAAACAAATAAATATAATATAATATATCAACCGCTATTGCTGATTTAATAAACTGCAGTGTTAAAAATGGCCTGTACCCAGATGATCTAAAAGTAGGATGCGTTAGGCCTATTCATTAAAAAGGAAAACGCAACGATTTTTCTAACTACCGTCCAATTACATTGCTTTCTTCGATTGATAAAATTGTAGAAAAATATGTTTGTGAGCAAATACATAGATTTTATAGAAAACATGAAATAATCAACCAGTATCAATTTGGTTTTCAAGCAGGTAAGAGTACCTCAGGTCTTTTGTCAAAGTTCACAGATGAAGTCAATAAACACTTAAATGAGAAAAAACACGTACTTGCTCTTTTTATTGACTTCTCACGTGCTTTTGATACCTTGGCGCACAATCAACTGATAGACAGGTTAGATAACTGCGGAATTCGAGGTCCCTTGTTAAATTGGTGCAATAATTACCTAAATAATAGAACCTTCAATGTAAAAGTCGACAACACCTTCAGTGAACCCGTGTCGGTAACAGAAGGCACGGCTCAAGGCTCGGTCCTAGGTCCTCTACATTTCCTGTCCTACGCAAATGACATGAACAACTGCATTACCAACTGCTCATGCTACCGGTTTGCAGATGACACATGCCTAGTAATCGCTGATAAAAATCCACAATACGCCTGTGAACTTTTGCAATCGGAACTAGATACTCTAATTAAATGGTGCCACGATGCTGGCCTTGTTCTTAACGCTAGCAAAACCAAATTATTAATCATTAAATCACCGTATATAAAGCATTCTCCTGTTCAAAACCCAGTGGCCCATGACCATAGCTGCATGCATGCTGTTAGTGTGGCTTGCAGTTGTCCATTAATAGATATTGTTGATAAACAAACATACCTTGGTCTGATAATTGATCGCAAGTTTAACTGGAGCCATCACATTGAACGCGTTTGTAATACATTGAGACAATTCCTTGCGAACATCTCAACCCTCAAAAATCGCATTCCGTATAAAGTTAAGATAATGCTATACAATGCACTGACAGAGTCATACATACAATATGGTCTCAGCAGCTATGGTAGAATCTACAAAACGTATCTCGATGATATTTATAAACTACAGTTAAATTTTTTAAAAACTTTAGTGCCGCCTAAAATTAAAAATCAATTTCATGAAAATGACAGTGGTCTATTCATTTATTGCAAAGTTTTGCCAGTTCACACACAGGTTCATTATTTACTGGTGAGAGAACATTTTTTTAATGAATCATTAAATAACAAAATCGAACACCCAGTATACACACCGAGCTATTTCTAGGAATCGGCTTTGCACATCGCGCGCTACCAATGCCTACGGCGAACGGACGGCCAGCTACCTTGTTCCTCGGCTTATCAACACACTACCCTCTGACGTACGTGATAATTTGACACCTAAAAATATAAAATTTAAACTAAGGAACTACTTTATGAGTCAAGTATAGTTTTCCTTGCTCATTCATAACATTACGAAACTAAACCATAAACAAATAGTACTTACCTGCCTCCTGCTTAGTTACCTACTTACATTTTTATATAGCTTTTATTGCTAAGTAAATAACACCTAGTGATGTAAACCCACGACAGCACCGACACAAACCTCACTGGTTTTTAGATGCTATACTTGTAACATAAAACTGTAATCTTTGTTAAAATAGTAAATAAATAAAAAAAATAAAAAAAAAAATTACCTGTACGTAAATATGGATGGCTGAATCAATATACATATAGGTAGTTCGGTTATCTGAAAATACCGGTTTTCCGAACACCCACGTCCCCCAATTAGTTCTAATAATCGACGCTCTGCTGTATGTATAATTATATTAACTAGTGGTTAACCCCGAACTGAGATCTCGCGATTCTCACAAAACAAAAAAATATTCTTAGGGCGACTTGCAACGATACCTAAACGTATTTAGTGGCTAAATATGATTTAAGAAGTTGTCAAATCATACAAATACGTACAATTTAAACAGGTTTAGTCGCTAAATACGTTTAGGGATCGTTGTGCAAGCCGGACTTAATCTTTGACTAATAAAATAGTGCCACGAAATGAGGAACCAAATTACTTGATCTACAGTTTCATTCAAATTACAGGGTAACGGGAGTTCATGACGATTGGTTATCCTTTTTTGGGGTACAAATTGCAGTTATTCTGGATTTCAGACTTTTACCTATATTCGCGGCACTAAAGCTACACGCATAACAAATTTCAGTACCCTGTGAATTTTGTCAAAGTTTAGTTTTTATTAAGGCTAATGCATACCTTTCTTTTGACGTTCCGTTTAACCTAATAGCCTCATTTACATTTTTTTACCCCTCTTGAACCCCAATATCTCAACCCCCCCCAACATTTTTAGCTTATTTAGTCACGCCAAAATTTTGCCATCGCTACCTACCTATATACCAAATTTCACGATGATCGGATAAACGCTTCGAAAGTTATCCTCGGACAAACAAACAAACATACAACGCTGACTTGCCCAAGTTGATGTAAAGCGCAAAACTAAATTTACGAAGAGTGCACGCGGCGGTAATGCGTATGTTGAGATGGACGTGTGGGGTAACAAGAATGGATACGATAAGGAATGACTATATTAGAGGAAGTTTGAAAGTAGCGCCAGTGATAGAAAAGTTGAGGAGTAAGAGGCTAGCGTGGTATGGGCTGGGCATGTCATGCGGAAGGAAGACAATCATGTGACTAACAGAGTGTTAGATATGAGTGTGGATGGATATAGAAGTAGAGAAAGACCGAAGAAGCGATGGATGGACTGTGTGAAGAATGATATGGGTAGGAAGGAGGTGACAACTGAGATGACAGCTGATAGAGAGATGTGGAGGAGGAATACATGTTGTGCCGACCCCGCGTAATGTGGGAAACGGGCTGGATTAGATACATAGGAAAGATTTAGAATTATATTAATATACAACCTGTTTTGTTATGTACGACATTAATTTAAAACACACGCCCGGAATCGTATTATCTGTTTTTTGGAGGTGGGTTTAATACCGGTATCCTGAATATTTATCCAGTATCCGATACATTTCCAATAAATAATTTATAAAGTAAATGGGCGGCGCCTTTGCGACGATGCCGCTTAGTCAGTTTAACAGGTACCTACATAGATGATGAATGAATATGATTTGTTTACCTATTGTATAAAGGCTGTTTCATTCATATTTTAGGACTTTAAATATTAACCAGTAGCCCTACCCGTCTTTTCATTTAATGTCGTACGAACAAAACAAATAGTATTTTTAATATATTATAGGTATATTGCCAATTATCTTAAGTAAGTGCCCGTCTTGGTCACTGACCGAGTCTCAGAAGTTCAAACTAGGGAGTTTGTCAAAGAGCGATGAAGCGCAGCATTTTGGGTGTATAGCGGATCGACCGGATTCCAAACTCCAAACATCAAGGCTGCAAAGCTGAAATGGGACTGGGCGGGTCATGTCTACCGTATGCAGCCCAATAGGTGGGCCAAGAATACAAGCATATGGACTCCTAAAGACGGAAAGCGACGCCAAGGAAGGCCTAAAAAGCGCTGGACCGATGACTTGGACGTCTTCTAAAGAGACTGGCGGGATATGGCTCTAGACAGTGATGTGGAAGGAAGAGGGGGAGGCCTTTGCCCAGCAGTGTGACAGTATGGGCTAGTAAAAAAAATTATTTATAATTTTACTGCTTCAAGACTTTCTTACCTATCGGCGAGGAATCTGTCACATTTTTCGCAAAACAGCTGATCCACTGACTGCGAATCGACGAACCCGTTGTCCTTTAGCTTAAGGAACATCTTTTGCGATATTCTGAAACAAATTATTTTGATGACTTCCACCTCGCGGTCAAACTGGATAGTCTAATTGGTTGGTCCAACAAAAAATATATTTATATAATCCATTCTTTAACTGTTTAGGGTTCCGTACCTCAAAAGGAAAAAACGGAAAACGTGAAAAAATAAATAAATAAATATTGCTGGACATTTCACACAGCGCTATCTAGTCCCAAACTAAGCAGAGCTGGTACTATGGGAACCAGATAACTGATATAATACTTATATACATTTTTTTGTAAATACATACATACTTATAATATATAGAGAAACAACCAGACCCGGAACTAATATCTGTAGATCATGCAAACATTTATTCCGCGGCGGGAATCGAACCCGCACCTCCTGCGTCTCAGCCGGCTATTCGTCCACTGCACCACGGAGGTCGTCGATCACTTTCGAAATGAATGTCGAAATGGATCACTTTATTGTCCGTCCGTCCGTCTGTGAAGACCCTTTATCTCGGGCACGCGTGAAGGTGAATTAAAACCATATACTCAGGTCTACAGTCCATTGAAGCTGAAAAAAAACCAAACTACTAAGGTAACGTAACAAAAAGATAAGGCCGTTTATGCCGTAAAAAACGTATATTTCGACACTCTCAAGGGATTAAAAACTTATAGGGTACTTACTTTTGACCTAGAAATATGAAATTTGGCAAAGAAAAAGTAATATCGTCTTATACTACAAGTACAAGGAAAAATCTGAAAACTATACATTTGTATTACTCGTGCGCGATAACTTGGGATCTGCTAGGAATGCGACTCCCCGACCGCTTCCCCTGCACTTCCCCGATGGCGCCCGTATTGTACCGTTCGCATCACTATTTTTTACTAGGGTTTTTAGTCTCGTACTGGCCTACGTCACGTAACGACGCGCTTTGGAATTCTTTTAGTTTTCGTTTGTGTTATTGTTTTGTTGTTATAGTTTGTGTCATTGTTTTGTTGTTGTAGTTTTTGTTGTTATAGTAAATGTTAAAAAGTTGAAAAGTTGTTGTATTTTTCTCATTGTGTTGTTATTCTGTAACTAGACAATATAATCTATGTTCCCATGACTAGGATACGTAAGATGTTGTTGTTTTTAATACGAAACAATTAGGTTGAAAACAGGTCTTTTATGACGTAAAAACATGCAGAATGCGATACGCTTCTATTTCATTTTAGGTAAGTATTTTCATCTAAATATGGTTGGGAACCTAGATAAATACTATTCAAATTAAAATAATACCATATTAAGGTAGAAATATGCTCCAATTAGAAATGATCTTGGTAGTACGTGTCGTATGGGCGATTCCCCTCCGGTCTCCCCTTAAGTAGTCACATCAAACTAGTTCTTTGAATGTTTTTAAATGTATTTGGAGATGAATTAAATAAGTCAATTTCGGGTGAGTCATCCGGTTTGTTTATGAAATTTGCTGATCAAATAAAAAACTAGTTCTGCCTATAGGTCGCTGAACGAGGGGGAATGTGCAAGTAAGTAAGTAAGTAGTAAGTGCTGCCTGACAGACATTGGATGACCAAATCTTATTTTTTCAAACTTTTACCGTAGTTCGGAACCCTCGGTGGGCGAGTCCGACTCGCACTTGTCCGGTTTTTTTAATATCTGTATACCTTAAGTAGGTGAAACTCTATATTAACCACTAACTCACCTGGTGGTAAGTGAAGGTGTGATCGAAGATGGACCACGCTTGCCTAGAATGTACCTATTTACTCTTGACTTGAAGACAGCGAGATTATACTGGATTTCTGAAGTCGGTATATTTTGTGTTAAAAATTAACTTGTAAGATTAGTTCTTGGGGGTGTGTATGTGTGTCTGAGGGTGTGTGTATGTGTGTGAGGCTGTGTGTATGTGGGTGTATGCGAGGATGGGTATAAATGGTTGTGTATGCTTGTCGAGGGTGTATGTATGTGTCGAGGGCGTGTATGTGTGTGAGCGTGTGTGTATGTGGGTGTGTATCTGTGTGGGGCTGTGTGTATGTTGGTGTATGTGAGGATGTGTATAATAATAAGTTGGTTTGTATGCGTGTGTGAGGGTGTGTATGTGTGTGGGGGTGTGTGTATGTGTGGGGGTGTGTGCCCGTGTGTGCAGGTACATACTCAGTCTGCTCCTTAGTACTAGTGCGTCCGAAGTAATCGAATCCAATATTGAACCAGCGATACACCGCGTTATGTATCTCGAAGTATTTGTCGCAGATCTGACGAGGAGTTATCTTTTCTTCTAACGCCTGAAAATACATACTAACATTATTAGCAAGTAACTTAAGCTCGGTCTGTTTTTTATATTTTCACGACCAACCGGAAGAAAAAGGAACTTTTCAAAATTCGCGATCACTCTACATAATTTTATTGATTAAAATGGATATTTATCGCGTATGTACCTTTTTTATTTGTTACCCCGACGTTTCGGCTGTGTTGCGACAGTCGTGGTCTCGGTTGTCAACCCGAGACCACGACTGTTGCAACACAATAAAAAAGGTACATACCCGCATTAACCAATCATTAAGAAGAAATTTCGTATACAACATGTTTTGCTATGTACGACATTAATTTAAAACACACATTCGGCTTAGTGCTAACTGATTTTTAGAGGAGGGTATGATACCGGTAGCTGGAATATTTATCCAGTAGTCGGTACATTTCCAATAAACAATTTTTGCGGCGCCTTTGCGACGATGCCGCTTAGTCAGTTTAACAGGTACCTACTTACATGATGAATGAATATGATCGGTTTACCTATTTTATACATGCAGTTTCATTCATATTTTAGGATTTGGTATTAAGACTGTTTGATCATTTAAAATTTTCTATGGTAATGAATTTGAAAAAAAAACAACTTTACAACAGTACTAGCCATTAACCCTAACCCTACCCGTGTTTTCATTTAATGTCGTTACATAACATGGTTGTATATTAACACTGAAATAGTTATTTTTGTGTATTATGTACCTTGGTTTCAGTGGCGGTGCCATATTCATCTGTACCGCAGATAAATAGGGTATTGTAGTCACATATTCGACAATATCTGAAAAAAAAAAACATAAATACCTATTCATATTTAAACCTCTAAAGAACTTTTCAACACACTTGCTCGTAAAGTGAGCCATAGTACATCGTTATTAGGGCCATAAACCGAACTATAACACACGCGTACGTAATAATATAACACACTAGTGTAACATACACATAATACAATTATCCCTACAAACTTAAGTTAGTACCTAACAGCAAATTATACGCGAGTAAAAAGAGCATTTTCAATTTAACCGGGTAATACAATTTTTGTAACCACAATGAGGTTTTATGCCGCTGAAAATCCTATTACATTTTTGGAATATATAAATGTATCCCTAATTAAGACAAAAAACATGTATTATTATCATATTATTTATTATAGTTATACAATATTTGCATTTTATCACTAAAATTATAATTTTGAAGTAGGCTGCATGGCTATATGTAATCAATCACCATACAATTGGCACGTTCAAAAAAAAAAACTTGCGCGCCATTTCACACTTTTTTGTTTGTATCCCATTTGTTGCTGTGTGGTAAATAATTGTGAAAATGTCAAGCTTTAGTACAGACGATTTTGTTTTTTCCTCGCAAGTGTGTTGAAAAAGTGCGTATGAAACTCGTGAGCAACTTGCTCACTAGACACTCGGCTGATTTACGCCCTCGCGTGCGGCTCGGGCTGCAACCCACAGCCTCGTGTGTAATGAGCAACTTAGCTCACTTGTATCATAATATAATACTATATGGTTACGTTTACGCGACTAAACGGTTGGACCGAAATCGATAAGATTAGATTATGACCGGGATTGGGGCATAAGTTACTTTTTACCCGCTCCGCAGAAGGAGGGTAATGTTTAATATTGACAAACACGCGTGCGAAGCCACAAGCAGTCTACACTAATCCCACGATCCCTAAACGTATTTAGCGACTAAACATATTTAAATTTGACGTATTTGTATAGTTTGACAACTTTTTAAATAATATTTAGACTCTAAATACGTTTAGGCACCGTTGCGCAAGTCGCCCTAAGAACTGGGCTCCTCTAAGTAGTTGCTAATCTCTCGGTCCTTCTGTTTCAAGATGAGACAAGCAAGAAACGAGCTTGTAGTATTATAAAGAGGAAAGATTTGTATTTGTAACGATAAAACTCAAAATAGTGCTAGTCTATACTAGTATTATAAAGAGGAAAGATTCGTTTGTTTGCATTGAATAGGCTCCGAAACTACTGGATCGATTTAAAAAATTCTTTCACTGTTGGGAAGCTACACTGTCCCCGGGTGACATAGGCTACTTTTTACCCAACTGCGCAGAAGGAGGGTAATGTTTTTAGTAAAAAACTACGCGTGCGAAGCTGCGGATTGGTGAGCTAGTCTGAAATAAAGAAATTAAATTGAATTTATACGTGTTTAAAAAAGTCCTATACAAAAATCTACTGGCCCGATTTCAAATATTCTTTCACCATTAGAATGCTACGTTATCCCTGAGTAACATAGGCTATATTTATTACTAGAAAAAATTAGGGATCCCTACTAAAACTTCCATAATTTAATCCAAAGTGTAAATAAATTAGCCATAAAAAATGTTTAAAAACTAAATATTCACCCGTGCGAAGCCGGGACTGGTCACCAGTTATTTATAAGTTAGTTAGCATGTTACTACAAAAAAGTTAAACTACTATTTAACGCATGCTTAAAAAATTCCTTACCAATTTTTGTATAGGACTTTTTTAAACACGTATAAATTCAATTCATTTTCTTTATTTCTGACTAGCTGACCAATCCGCAGCTTCGCACGAGTGGTTTTTTACTAAAAACATTACCCTCCTTCTGCGCAGTTGGGTAAAAAAGTAGCCTATGTCAACCGGGGATAGTGTAGCTTCCCAACAGTGAAAGAATTTTTCAAATCGATCCAGTAATTTCGGAGCCTATTCAATACAAACAAACGAATCTTTCCTCTTTATAATACTAGCACTAACATACAAAGCCATATTACATACAATACAACAATATACAATAAACAATGATATATACAAATAACATAAAAACATAAAATAACAGACAGGATCATTCGACTCTGGAGACACTAGAAGTGCACAGTGTGCGCTCTCGTCCTGTGTTCCATGAACGAACAGTCGAAGTCCAGCCTCCCTGCAATGACTTGCAGGTAGCTGTTTTGGGGCTGCCGCGCACACACAGCATCAGGGACGCCGTGCTCTTGCGCATAATCGCTGAGAACCCGTCTACTCGCGCTAAACACTGGTGGTAGAGCTTCTGTGAACGGGCTCGAGGAAGTGGGCACCGCCGCCTTACCTTTATCTGCCGCCAAATAGCAGTACTTGTGCTGCTGTGTTCCGGTTAGATGGTAATGGTATGTTCCTGTAATTACTGGCACATAGGCATACCAGCTTAGTCCTATAGTATGGCAACGTATCCACATAGAGATCAAGACAACATAATACCTTGTTTTGAATTCTATGTGGATATCCATGGGCTGCAGTAGCCACTTAACATCTGGTGGACTGCATACTCGTTTGCCATATATGTAGTATAAAAAACAGTGTTTATTTTTTTGTGATTAGTTATTAATTACCTAGCGAATATATCAGCTGACAGGACACATCCAATAATGTTTCCTAAATGCGGCACGTTGTTCACGTAGGGCAATGCAGATGTGATCAAAATGTTCTTACGATCCTTCACCGGTAATCTGCGAACAAAGTCGAACTTAAACATGTGTATAAGCCGAAGTCGAAGTAAAAACATGTATAATAATTATTGATAGGTATGTATGTATGTATGTATGTATGTGTGGCAATCTTGATTCCGTTTTCATGTCTATGATTCCGCAATGCCTTCAGAAAAAGGTTTTCAACCAATGTGTCCTGCCTATCCTCACATACGGTGCTGAAACATGGCCGCTCACGAACGAACTTGTTCACAAAATTAAAGTTGCTCAGAGAGCAATGGAGCGTGCCATGTTAGGCATCTCGCTGCTGGACCACATACCCAACATCGAAATACGACGCAGAACCAAAGTCGTGGATGTGGGTAGAAGGATCAACCAGCTGAAGTGGAGATGGGCTGGACACTTGGCAAGGAGGAATGACGGAAGATGGACGAGGGCAGCAACCGAGTGGTGGCCGCGAGAAGGGCGCAGACCAGTCGGCAGACCACCAGCCAGATGGTCGGACGACTTCGCGAGAGTTGTGGGAAGGCAATGGATGCGCTTGGCGCAGGACCGGAGAGAGTGGCGTGATAACGAGGAGGCCTATACCCAACAGTTGGTGGATGTGTGCTGAGATGATGATGATGATGTATGTATGTACAGTCAGCAAAAATTCCGCTCTGCCAGTTTTGAAACAGTTTCGCTTGCAAGTAGTTAGCTAGCTGACACCGCCTTTTTCTTTTGTCCAATCGGAGATATGAACAATATTGAACATCTGTTTATTTTTGTGAAAGCCCTTTGTGTTAATGACTTAGAGTTTTATTAAACTTCAAGGCGGGGTAATTGCTAGTCGCTTCATAGAAAATTCACCCTTAAGGTGGCAGAGCGGACTTTTTGCTGATAGTACATAGTACAACGTGAGCGAATCGGCTTTGTATGTATGGGTAGGTGTGGTGTATCCTCGTGTATTGTGTGGCTAAATAGGTATCTGTCCGTAGCCGGAATAATGAGATAAAGTTCACAAGACACTGATTGTTTATTGACCACAAACACCACATATAAAAAATAGAAGGAGTAAAACAGAAAGAAGAAGAAACAATAGTTTAAGCACAAGCATAAGCGTTCCTAGTCAATACACTGAACAAAATACCCAAGCGCGTAATAAAGCTTCGAGCGGAGCACAAAGTGACGCGGGTTTCGCGGCAAAAGGTAGATCCGGACTGGTGCGCCGAACGAAACTCAATTTGCGGCTGAGCAATGCACTGGCTGGGGCCGGCACAGATTAGGCGATAGTTATTACGGCCGCTGGAACCAGTTTGCGTTTCCATACTACACACTGATGGCGGGCGCTCGGTAACAATATAAAATTGAAATATTTAATATAATAATTAGATAAATAGTATGTAGTGTTGTATTTATAAAGTAAGTAATATATTTGTTAAATATTATATAGCTGTATTATTATTTATGTAAGTGTAAACTGTAACAAAATATGTATTTATTTATGTATATAATTATTGATATATACAAATAAATAGAATAATATGTAGGTTCACCACATATGTATGTTCGTCCGAGGATAACTTTCGAAGCGTTGATCATTTAATTATGTATGTAGGTAGGTAGTGATGGCACAGTTCTGGTGTGAATAAATGAGCTGAAAATGTTGGGGTGTTGTTGAGATATTGGGGTTCAAGAGGGGTAAAAAAATCATAATTAATTGTAATTTGATTGCAACTTTTTTATTCGTCAAGTAAGTTAGTTGTGCACTTCGTGGAACTATTTTAATGGTCAAAGACTGCAAATATTTTTTTTTTTTTTGTTTTTATAGGAGACTCGCGAGATATCAGTTCGGGACGAACCACTAGTTATCTGTAATGTTGATTGATTGTAAATACTTTATTGCACTTCAAAAACTAGTACAAAGGCGAACTTAATGCTAAAGAGCATTCTCTTCCAGATAACCTTTGTGTATTGTAGATAAAGATGGAGGTAGTGCACAGAAAAGGAAACTAACGAAAATTAGCACAGGACTAATAAAAATATCATAATATAGGTATTACTCGTGCGCGATAACTTGGGACCTGCTAGGAATGCGACTCCCCGACCGCTTCCCCTGCACTTCCCCGATGGCGCCCGTATTGTACCGTTCGCATCAATATTTTTTACTAGGGTTTTTAGTCTCGTACTGGCCTACGTCACGTAACGACGCGCTCTGGAATTCTTTTAGTTTTCGTTTGTGTTATTGTTTTGTTGTTGTAGTTTTTGTTGTTATAGTTTGTGTCATTGTTTTGTTGTTGCAGTTTTTGTTGTTATAGTCGAGAATCGCAATTAATTGTAAATTTATCGGGTACCTCTTCGCCAAGTGATTATAGTGAGACTGAGGACTAAGAACAACCTCTAGAAGGCATAAATCCACTAAGTAGTGACGAAGATGAGATAATGTAAATAATAGATAAAATAAATGTATAAACTTAAACATTGTATTTTTATTTTATTCAAATAGTGTACAAAAGATTAGATAAAAAGCAGCGTCCTCCCTGAGTAACATTATAAATTAGGTTAAAAAAAACAAAGACGAAGCCGCGGGCGGCTGCTTGTTATGTTCGCTTTTTTGCGGGCGGTACAAACACGCCAATATGACGTCACCGCGCTCAGGTCCCAACTTATCGCGCACGGGTAATACATACTACATAAATAAACCTAATTAAATCTATATTGAAAACGAAGTCGGGTTATTGCACCATTTTTAACTCCTGGACCGATTTTGATGATCATTGATTTGTTGGATTTGTCTCCGCCCTGAATAGCAGAATAACTATTAAAATATCGGAAAAATTCAAGCAAATATTCATTTTCCCATACTATATCCAGCTAATAATGGCCGACTGACAATTGTACCGGCGACGTACATTGACAGCCCGCGTCATATGCATGTCGAGGCGGTACGAAGTTCGCCGGGTCAGCCAGTAGGTACATTATCCCATCAAGAACATAAATGTAATTAATTAAAGAATTAATAATAATAAATATTGCTGGACATTTCACACAGCGCTATCTAGTCCCAAACTAAGCAGAGCTTGTATTATGGGAACCAGATATCTGATAGAATACTTACATACATTTTTTTTGTAAATACGTACTTTTAATATGTAGAGAAACAAGCAGACACGGAACAAATGAGAGCCAAGTTCAACATTACGGTATATGCCTTGGTTGTTGACTTCAACGACAACAGAAGTGAGATCTAAATGGGTGCCAAGTGCAATGGTCAGTTCTGAAATGTATTTTTAACAACATAAAATATTTTATATCAACTTAAAATATCATTTCTTGTTATAACTTAGGGCAATATATTGAATCCTAAAGACTGACTTGGCTAGTGCTCATAAAGCTTTAACTATGCTTGTCTAGATATAAAAGGCGACGACTTTATGAATATCAAATAAAAATACATACTTAACAATAGAAGCAGTGATAAGGAATGATTAAGTTGCCCATTTTTGGTCGGTTCGACCGAGAAGGTGCCTGTAGATTCTCAATCTGAATGCTTCCACTGAAGTATGATGATGTAAAACTCACACTATCTTCCCCTGTTTAAGTGGTGGCTGCAGCTCTGCGAGTCCAGTCGCCCACGCTTCCTTAGCAGCCTCTATTTCTTCGTGAGACGGTCCCGTTTCTATGCTCTCATCGGGCGAACTGAAATAAATACCATGTATTATACTAATGTAATCCACAATTCTGACTGTCTGAAGACCTGCTTACTCGACCAATGTGTTCTGCCCACCATTACCTACGGTGCCGAGTCATGGACGCTCACGCAGGAGGCTGTGTAAAGGTTAAGAGTTGCACAGAGAGTCATGGAGCGTACCATGCTCGGCATCAGACTGTTAGATCGAGTTCCAAACGTCGTCCGTACACGAAGGTTCATGACGTTGGGATTTGAGTTATGGAACTCAAATGGTTTTGGGCGGGACACTTGGCAAGACGTGGTGATGACAGATGGAGCAGGGCAGTGACTGAATGGTGGCCAAGGAGCGGGTAGGACGTCCGGCAGCGAGATGGAAGAACGACATCGTTAAAGTCGTGGGCCGTTAATGGGAGACTAGCGCGGGATCGTGGCGGATGGCACAAACTTGGGGAGGCCTATACCCAACAGTGGGTGAAGTCAGGCTGTGGATGATGATGATGAATCTATAATTACGTACCACCTCCGCTGCGCAGTAGGTGAACAACCGACTGAGACGTAAGAGGTAGCTATGTTCGATTCCCGCTGCGGAACAATTTCTTGTATGATCCACAGTTATTTGTACTGAGTCTGGATGTTTCTGTATACCAAAAGCTACCGGTATTAAACCCACTTATAAAATCAGATAAAACGATTCTGGATGTGCTTTAAATTAATATCGTATATAACAAAACAGGTTTGGGTTTGTTCCGCAGCGGGAATCGAACCCGCAGTGGCGTAGCGTGGGTGTCAGCCGCCCGGGGCGGAAGAAAATTTTGCCGCCCTCTTATTTAGGTATTTCAATTTAATCGACAGTATTTCAACAGTAATCCTAAAGAACTGTTCGGCAAGAACAGGTATCATTATTGTGTATTGTACATGTTACAAATAAACCGGTCATATATGTGTTTTACAATATAATAATCACATAGTATTTTTATTTATAGTGTTATCCGAACACATGCGGAAAATTCCAAGACAAAGAAACAAACACAAGAACAAAGAAACAAAAGGTACAAATAACTATATAAGTTTTCCAGTAGATGGAGCTAACGGCGCTTTAGTCGTAATTCTGAATCATCTCACTAATTTCGACCTGTTGAATTGCCTGGTTGCACAGTTGGTTAGTGCGTCCTCGTATCAAGAGGAAGGTCGCGGGTTCAAGTCCCCGTCTAGGCTTGGAATTTTTGATATGATTTTAGAAATCTTGTTAATAATCACATTTATTTAAAACAAAAATTACACGTGTGCCACCTTCATTGATATAGCACTTATGATTATAGGTACCTTGACGATAACATGATTATGTTATTAGCGAATTGAATATAAAACGCAAATTGACTTCCAATTAGAGAACTACGACGATAATTATTGTATTTTTATTGAAAGCTTTTGACTTGTTAGAATTGAAAACAAAACTTGTCTTTAACTAAAACTTTCATTCTACTTTTTTTAAGAGCAAAGTCTTTCATTGCACTATCAATGTCTATAACATCACACATCTCTTACTCAATAGACAAGATAGCCAGATTGGTTAGCTTTAAAATAATCTGTTGATTTTAAATAATTTTCGATTAATTTCAATTTTAAAATACTTCTCTCGCAGCTGGCATTGCTTATGCGACAAAAATATGAAATGGTTCAAATATTTACAAAATATTATTGTTATTTATTGCTAAATTTTGCCGCCCCCTAAAAGTGCCGCCCGGGGCGGGCCGCCCCTGCCGCCCCTACTGCGCTACGCCACTGCGAACCCGTTACCTCCTGCGTCTCATCATTATTAGGTTAAGGCAGACATAAAAGTCGTAGGAAACATCATAATATTTTTTTATGTTATTTGTGGGGAAACAGGCTTGCGCCCTGATGGTAAGCGGTCACCGTCGCCTATTGACACCGGCAACACCCGGGGTATAATCTAGTACAGCCGTCAATACACTCAGAGGAGTCAAACCTCCGTGGTGCAGTGGGCGAGTAGTCGGCTGAGACGCAGGACCCGCTACGGGTTCGATTCCCGCCGCGGAACAAATGTTTGCATGATCTACAGATATTTGTTCCGGGTCTGGTTGTTTTTCTATATGTTATAAGTATGTATTTACAAAAAAAAATGTATGTAAGTATTATATCAGTTATCTGGTTCCCATGGTACAAGCTCTGCTTAGTTTGGGGCTAGATAGCGCTGTGTGAAATGTCCAGCAATATTTATTTATTTATTTAAACTTCAGCACACTAATATTATAATTTTTTTTATATACTACTTATGTATATGGCAAACGAGCATGCAGTCCACCAGATGTTAAGTGGCTACTGCAGCCCATGGATATCCACATAGAATTCAAAACAAGCTAATATGTTGTCTTGATCTCTATGTGGATACGTTGCCATACTATAGGACTTAGCTGTTATGCCTATGTGCCAGTAATTACAGGAACATACCATTACCATCTAACCGGAACACAGCAGCACAAATACTGCTAATGACCTAAATATTCTTACAGTACCTAGTATTTATATATTGGTTCTCCTGACTGACGTTATTAAACACGGATATAAAAATGAATCTGCAGAACAAAGGTCCGTTCGATTAGGGACTAGAAGAAAGGATCTTGTAGCACCTTTCTGCCGTAGGTTAAACATAGCCAAAAGTGCAGCAGGCACCAGGCTGTAAGATTATTTAACACCTTACCGGTACATTTAAAAGAGACTGATAACTTAAATAAATTAAAATCAGAATTGAGAAAACTTTTGCTGGAGGGATGCTTCTACTCAATCGATGACTTTGTTAGTAAAACAATTTAAGGGGACACCGGAGGGACAATCGCTCATACAACACGTACTACCAAGATCATTTCTAATTGGAGCATATTTCTACCTTAATAAGGTATTATTTTAATTTGAATAGTATTTATCTAGGTTCCCAACCATATATTAGATCAAAATACTTACCTAAAATAAAATAGAAGCGTATCGCATTCTGCATGTTTTTACGTCATAAAAGACCTGTTTTCAACCTAATTGTTTCGTATTAAAAACAACAACATCTTACGTATCCTAGTCATGGGAACATAGATTATATCGTATAGTTACAGAATAACAACACAATGAGAAAATTACAACAAGTTTTCTGTCATCATTTTTGGTATTACGGAACACGGTCAAAATCTAATCAAATTTAGAATCGTTCTATTGCTATCACTGTCGCTCTGCGTGGCTAAACTTCGTCACTAAACAGGGATAGCGATATTCAGGCCGAAGTTTTTGACGCGGCCGAATTGAAGTTGCGCTCAGGGTTCGCCGGCGCGTTAATGGCTGGCTATAGGATAACTGTCACATTTATGGAAGTTTTAATTAATTATTATTTTTGACATTTTAGACATGATTTGTATTTGGACATTTTTTTTTTAATTTATTGTATTATTAGCTATTTGGTATTGTGGAAGTTGGTTGAAAGTATATTTGTTTTTTATTATATTTTGTTGTTAGTTGTAAGCATATATATTTTGACGACCCCCGTGGTGCAGTGGGCGAATAGCCGGCTGAGACGCAGAAGGTAGCGGGTTCGATACCCGCCGCGGAACAAATGTTTGCACGATCTACAGATATTTGTTCCGGGTCTGGTTGTTTCTCTATATATTATATGTATGCATTTACAAAAAAAAAATAATAAAGGTATTCTATCAGTTATTTGGTTACCATAGTACAAGCTCTGCTTAGTTTGGGGCTAGATAGCGCTGTGTGAAATGTCCAGCAATATTTATTTATTTATATATCAGTTCAAACACGATTTTACAAATTGTTTATGAATAAATGAATTATGAATTATGCTATTTGGCGGCAGATAAAGGTAAGGCGGTGGTGCCCACTTCCTCGAGCCCGTTCACAAAAGCGAAAATGCGAAAGTTTGGATGTTTGATTGTTACTCAATCACGTCGTAACGATTGAATAGATTACGATGATATTTGGTATATAAGTAGATTATAACCCGGATTAACACATATACTACTTTTTATTTCATAAATCAGTTCCCATGGTATAAAAATGTGGTGTCAAGTCAAATTGCAACAGCGAGGTTAGCTTTATTTCTAGATTACCTACACATTTAGCAGTGTAACGCGTACGAAGTCGGGGGCAACAGCTAGTTTGAATATAATACATACGCGATAGGTGAGATCTGGCTGCTCAGTTGAGGGGTTCCCAAAGCAGATGTCGCGGCGAATGGACCCTGTGGAGACCCGCCCCACTCCTTCATCGCTTCCTGTGATCAACACAATCAAAAATATACATTATCATATAATAATAATTAATAGCTAATCATCATATCAGCCGTAGGACGTCCACTGCTGGACAAAGGCCTCCCTCATTGATCTCCAGGAACTGCGGTTGGAAGCGGCCTGCATCCAACGCCGACCTGCGGTTCTTACAAAGTCCTCTGCCCATCTTGTAGGTGGACGTCCTACGCTGCGCTTGCCGGTCCGTGGCCTCCACTCGAGAACCTTTCGGCCCCATCGGTCATCTGTTCTGCGCGCTATATGGCCTGCCCATTGCCACTTCAACGTGCTAATCCGTCGGGCTATGTCGGTGACTTGAGTTCTCCTACGTATCTCCGCATTTCTGATTCGATCATGTAGAGAAACCCCGAGCATAGCCCTCTCCATAGCTCGTTGAGCGACTCTGAGCTTATTCATAAGGCCAATAGTGAAGGACCACGTCTCGGTTCCATATGTCATCATTGGTAACACACACTGATTGTAGACTTTCGTCTTAAGGCACTGAGGTACATATGTTGGACGAAAAGACGTTGCGAAGTTTCCCAAACGCTGCCCATCCGAGTTGGATTCGACGATTGACCTCTTTCTCGAAGTCTAATAGCTAGTAATATAATAATAATGTTTAAATATTTTTTTATATTTTAGTTTAAATATTTTGTTCTATGAAAACTTGTTATTTTTCATTGGCTTAACATACTAGTTCCGGAACACTGTATAATGATATAAATACCTGAACAGTGGAAGTGTTCAACGCTTCAGCCCACTTCACAATATGCACGTGCTCCTTCAAATACTGCGTGTAGAGATCATCCTTGTACAACAGAGGGTAGAGTGCTGCGATGACTGCGATGTCAGCTGACGATACCTTATCCTGAAAGGATATTAGGCACTTCATCATATTCAATTCAAGACCTTATTTATTACTATTGAGAGCGAAGCGAGATTTCCAAATCAACTTGGGCAAAACGGCGTTGTATATATGTATGTTTGTTTGTTAGGGGATAATTTTGTGCTGAAATTTGGTATGCGTGTAGCTTCAGTGACACAGATATATAACTGCTATTTCTACCCCAAAAAATGAATAACCAATTTACATGGACTCCCGTTACCTGTAATTTGAATGAAACTGTAGGTCAAGAATGTGTTTACGCATTTCGTGGCGTTTGATAGCCAAAGATTACCATTTTTTTTTTTTTTTTTTTTATGGGAGACTCGCGAGATCTCAGTTCGGGGCGAACCTCTAGTTTTATAAATTATAGATTCAACAGCACTTGATATCAATGTAAACAAACTCATAAAGCTAATGCTTAATGCCAATAACAGATTCACATTTTATAGACATAACTTTTTAAGGGGACACCGGAGGGACAATCGCCCATACAACACGTACTACCAAGATCATTTCTAATTGGAGCATATTTCTACCTTAATAAGGTATTATTTTAATTTGAATAGTATTTATCTAGGTTCCCAACTATATATTAGATCAAAATACTTACCTAAAATGAAATAGAAGCGTATCGCATTCTGCATGTTTTTACGTCATAAAAGACCTGTTTTCAACCTAATTGTTTCGTATTAAAAACAACAACATCTTACGTATCCTAGTCATGGGAACATAGATTATATCGTCTAGTTACAGAATAACAACACAATGAGAAAAATACAACAAGTTTTCAGTCATCATTTTTGGTATTACGGAACACGGTCAAAATCTAATCAAATTTAGAATCGTTCTATTGCTATCACTGTCGCTCTGCGTGGCTAAACTTCGTCACTAAACAAGGATAGCGATATTCAGGCCGAAGTTTTTGACGCGGCCGAATTGAAGTTGTGCTCAGGGTTCGCCGGCGCGTTAAGAGACCACCTAGAGAGAATTATTAAAAACACAACATAATTACGCAGTAAGTTTAAAGAAACAAATATTATGACATTCCCTTGTCAATACATCTATGAAAATCGGATGAATGTTCACTAACATATTAATTTGTTTAAGAAAAATAGCGATAATTATAATTTTAATACTAGATATAAAGTTAAACTCGCTGTTGCCACTTGTAGACTCCATAAAGTTAGTAAATCGTTTAAAGGGCAAGGTGTACGCTTTTATAACAAACTCCCAAGTGATGTACATATTCTCACATTCATTGTCAATTAACAAATTTAAACACGTACATCGTTATTAGGGCCTTAAACCGAACTATAACACACACGTGAGTAATAATATTACACACTAGTGCATAATACAATTATCCCTACAAAGTTAGTACCGAACTGCAAATTATATGCGAGTAAACAGAGCATTTTCAATTTAACCGGGTAATACAGTTTTTGTAACAACAAAGAGGTTTTATGCCGCTGAAAATCCTATTACATTTTTGAAATATATAAATGTATCCCTAATTAAGACGAAAAAACATTAATTATTATTAAATTACTTAGAATTCACAATAATTTGTTATAAAATATTTGCATTTTATCACTAAAATTATAATTTTGAAGTAGGCTGTTTGTATGGCTTTATGTAATCCATCAACTTACATTTAGCGCATGCAAAAAAAAAAAGAAACTTGCGCGCTTTTTCCCAATTTTTTGTTTGTATCGCATTTGTTGAAGTGTGGTAAATAATTGTAAAAATGTCAAGTTTTAGTACAGAAGATTAACAATTGATAGATTTAACCCCGCCAGAAATACTAAATTCAGCACAAAATGCAAATGAAAGCCTACAAAATACCTGCAAAATCTAGAGCAAAGTACTTAGCTGCTTACGATAGTTTCATACAATGGAAAAGCAACAAAAAAACCCCAGTCATTTTCTGAAAATGTGTTTTGGCGTATTTTTTTGAACTCGTCAATACATACAAACCCAGCTCCCTGTGGTGCATCTATTCCATGGTAAGAAGCATGGTTAAGCTCAAACATTGTGTTGATATCAAAACGTACTGTAACCCACAACCATGTACATCTCGTAGCATGAGTTATTTGGTGCCTTCTCCTTCCAGTAATTTGTATGATTTACCTTTGTCGCCGACATTTACACAAGAAGTACCTAAATGAAGATACTAAAGAAGTGGCAAGTACCAATGTAAGACAAACTGTGAAATCGCCATCAAAACAATCCAATATCGTTTTGAAAATTGTACTTTCACCAATTGTTTTAATAATTAAACGATTTATGCAATACATGTTTGTTTTTTCCTTGCAAGTGTGTTGAAAAAGTACGTATGAAACTCGTGAGCAACTAGCTCACTAGAGCCTCGGCTGATTTACGCCCTCGCCTACGGCTCGGGCTGAAAACCACAGCCTCGTGTATAATGAGCAACTTAGCTCACTTGTATCATAATATACTAATACAAAATCTTTATAAAAAAGCCTACTATATCGGATTATTTAGATGATAGAGAAGCTTGGGATTCAAATTGCTCCAACTCGTTCAAAATGTTACAACTTAGACGAATTTATTTTCGTTGTTGTTATGTATTATAAAATGATCATTAAAAGAACAACCAGCCTTGTTTCTTGACTTTCTTTCCTGGCTTGGTCGCGAAGGAACAGGCAGTAAAATTGACGTTTCAAAGAGATCCTTGTGATTTTTATGAATAAAAAATTAAAAAAATAATATTCATATTTAATTTTTAAGGAATTTAGTAGGTATGAATTTGAAGAACGTAAGGGTGGGAGGGATGGTGTAAATGTATGAGTGAGTGGTGTGTGTGTTGGGTGAGTGGAGTGTGTGTTTGGTGAGTGGATTGTGTGTTTGGTGAGTGGAGTGTGTGTTGGGTGAGTGGAGTGTGTGTTGGGTGAGTGGAGTGTGTGTTGGGTGAGTGGAGTGTGTGTTGGGTTTGTGGAGTGTGTGTTTGGTGAGTGGAGTGTGTGTTGGGTGAGTGGAGTGTGTGTTGAGTGAGTGGAGTGTGTTTGGTGAGCGGAGTGTGTGTTGGGTGAGTGGAGTGTGTGTTGTGTGAGTTTCTGAATATTTTATTGAACACGCTGTGTATGATTAAGAACACTTTGTATCAGCGAAGAATAAATGACTTATGATAATAATCGAGCGAAACGAGATCTCCAAATCAACTTGGGCAAATCGGCGTTGTATGTATGTATGTATGTTTGTCCGAGGATAACTTTCGAAGTGTTGATCCGATCATCGTGAAATTTGGTATATAGGTAGGTAGGTAGTGATGGCACAATCCTGGTGTGACTAAATGAGCTTAAAATATTAGGAGGTTGTTGAGATATTGGGGTTCAAGAGGGGTAAAAAAAAAACAAAATGGGACTATAGCGCGTAGCTAGAACTGACGGCCGATGGGGCAGATAGGTTCTTGACTGGAGACCACACACCGGATGTACATCATCATCCTCAGCCCGCGTCGACCCACTGCTGGGCATAGGCCTCTCTTCGTTTATGACATTCTTCCCGATCCTGTGCCAGTCTGAACCACGTACGACCCACGGTCTTATGGATGTCGTCGACCCATCTCGCTAGTGGACGTTCCCTATTTCGATGCTCATTTTCGGCCTCAGCTCTGTTAGTGCCTTAGTCCACCTGTCGTCACTACGTTTGGCCAAGTGTCCTGTCCAACACCACTTGATCCCCAATATTCACTTGTTGGTATTGGGAATTCGACCTAAGAGTGTGATACCGAGCATGGCGCGCTCTATGCCTCTCTGTGCTACACTTAACCACTTTGGAAAGTTTGTATGTTTGTTTGTTACTCAATCACGTCGTAACGGCTGAACCGATTTCGATGAAATTTGTTATGTACATACGTAGATTATAACATGGATTAACACATAGGCTATTTTTTGTTGACCAGCAACGCGTGCGAAGCCGCTGGCGGAAGCTAGTAACTAATATACCACCCATTCGCACAGGGCTGGCTCCTTTAGATCTTTATATACAACAAGAAGCGATGATGGCTGCTATAAGACTCAAACACCAGGGACTGTGGGGAAACACAAGGAGTCAGCACGCATCTATCTTAGAGCGAGCGATAGCCTACGAACCACTACTTGCCGCCCCGTGCGACAAGATCCCAAGACAACAGATATTTCAAAAACACTATAACATACAACTCTACGAGGAACAGAGAGATCAATCAGGAATCAGTGAAGTCCGCGTTTACACCGATGGCTCAAAAACCAAACAAGGAACGGGCGCGGGAATTCATTCACTGGATCTCAACATAAATATATCATTGACACTAGGTATATACAGTTCCATCTTCCAGTGTGAATGTATGGCCATTACCGAAGCAGCTACCGCAATAAACAGGGGGCAGATCGAAGACTACAATATACGAATCCTCTCCGACAGTGCAGCAACACTCAGAGCTCTGGAAAGTCACAGCTGTAACTCTAAGCTCGTTTACGAATGCCACTTAGCCCTAGAAAGAATCGTCATGAAAAACAAGGTGATTTTACAATGGATTAAGGGGCATAGCGGATCACTTGGCAACGATGCTGCAGATGAACTAGCAAAAAGAGGATCGGAAACCACGGCTATAGGCCCACATCCATTCCTCCCTCTACCTTTCACACAACTACGAACATGGATACGACATCGTACTCTAAACCTACACAACGAACGTTGGGCACAGATCATGGACTGCAGACAGTCGAGGGCAGCTCTGCCGGCCGTCTCGCCACGACTGACACGACGACTGCTCAACCTTCAGAGACTGGACCTTCGAATCATCGTGGGGACCCTTACAGGACATTGTCCCCTCAACAAACACCTCTACATCATGGGAGCAACAGACAGCCCACTCTGCAGGGGATGTCTCACCGAAGAAGAATCAGCAGCCCACGTAGTCCTGGAATGCGTGGGGGTAACAGCACAACGTGCAGAAATCCTGGACAATCCAAGGTCACTCCGTGAAGCCTGCGAGGACCCCAGGAAACTTCTGCGCTTCTGGTCGGAGTTAGGCTGGCTATCTATATAGCCAACTCTCTCACGCATAATGGACCACTTAAGAGTTCAAATGCGGAAAAGGGAGTCCACCATCATAACATAACATAACGCATTCGCACACACCGTTTTGGTTCTACGTTATTCATGCGTACAGCGATGTATGGAACACTTTGCCGTCGTCTGCTTTTCCTAAAGAATACAATCCGGTACAGTAAGAGTGAATAGGTTTCTTCTAGATCTTCGTGCTTCATCTTAGACCACATCACCGCTTTTAAGGTGATATTGTGGTCAAACGAAGATCTATCCAGTTAAAAAAAAAAAACTTATTTACGACGGATGTATGTACATACCCCCACAATGTACTTGTGTTTGCTCAGCATACCATCCAAGACCTGTAGCAAGGCAGTCAGCCCCTGTTTGAGATCAGTCGAGGTCTTCCCAGTCAGTACGGCGGAAACCGAAGGCGAGAGCCTTGTCGCTTCCCATTCTTGAATCTGTTGGCTGGAGGAAAGGTTTGTAACTTTTGAAACTAAATAACAATAATAATTATTATAAATCTATACTAATATAAGATTGATATTTTTGGAAAGATTTGTATTTTTGTATGTTTGTAGTAACGAAAAAAAAAAACTCAAAAACAAAGTACTGGTCCGATTTCAAAAATTCTTTCACCATTAGAATGCTACATTATCCCTGAGTAACATAGGCTACTTTTTACCCAACTGCGCAGAAGGAGGGTAATGTTTTTATTGACAAACCATGCGTGCGAAGCCGGAGGCAGGTCAGACGGGCCATTTTTTTTTATACGACTTGATGATAGAGCAAGCAAATGGCCCACCTGATGTTAGGTGGTAACCATCGTTTATAACAAAGTATTGCCTCAAGGACACGCGCCTTAGAACCGTGCCCTACCATGCACTGCCCTGCGTCCATAACCAGAGGCATACAGGTGTAAATCCTCATGCGCCTGTAATTTCACCAGCAACCATACCCTTCAAACCGAATCACAGAAATGCTCCTTCTTTATTATACCTTACAAGCTAGACACGACAGATACAAAAATAACAAGAAAACAAATAAATGTAAGTATAATGGGCGGTCTTATCACTTAACACAGCGATCTCTTCCAGACAACCTTTGGATGGAGAGGATCTTAATGGTAAAAAGAAGAAACTTAATAATAGAAAAAGAAAAATTACCTAACCTTATATACCTTTTATGCCGTATTGGTGTTGGTAATGCATTCCATAGACGTACTGCTCGGACGGTAAAACAACTGTCATAGAAGCTAGTACTATGGACTGGCATTTATTTAATACTTTATTGCACAAAAATACAAATTACATGTACAAAAGGTGGGCTTAATACTAATAGCATTTTCTACCTGCCAACCTCAGAGGTAACAAAAAAGGTTGGCGTGCTAACTTTTAACAATATTAATGTTTATTAAAAAAAAACAAAAGAAACACAAATAACAATAAACTCCGATTACAGTTAGAATAGTAGATATAACAATAATAATACATAGAATATATATATGAGAAATATAACAAATATATATATATATATATATATTTATATATATAAAACAAAAAATACTATTACATACAACACACATAGGTACATGACATTCATAAGATATAAGTTTTAAATAATATACCTAAAATTAAATTGAAAAAAAAAATAACTTTATAGTTGTAACATACCACTGTCCATTTTCTGACAGGTCCAAAACTGGGAACAGGTACTGCAGAGCCGCATTACTTGAGAAGAATGTGAGCTGATCGTCTACAGACAATATTGGCAGCTGTCTTGGACCGTGGAATATATCATCTGTGACGAAAAACAAATGGTTACCTACATTTTTTTAACTATATGTGGTTGTACTGTACGTAGTCCATGAGGCACCACCAACATTAGGTTTTGACAACCTGACGTGAATAGCCAGCTAGATGACGCTTTGTGAAATGTCCATAAATAATTATTTATTTAAGAGGATTCATATTTTTAAATAATAAACAATGGGTAAATTAAAATACCTTTATTATTATGAGTGATTTAAGGTAACTACTATTTCGAGCTATGCTGCAGACTGCGACTACAGAAAGGCATACGATGTTGCTGAGGATTTTTCATAGATAGATTATTGTTTACTGTGACTTTCTGCAGTTGCAGCCTGCAGCGTAACTCGAAATAGTACCATAATTAGAAAGCAACAAAATACTTAAATAAATAAATAAATTATCAATAAATATTGCTGGACATTACACACAGCGCTATCTAGCCCCAAATTAAGCAGAGCTTGTACTGTGGGAACCAGATAACTGATAGAATGCTTATATACTATTTTTTTTTTGTAAATACATACTTATAATATATAGAAAAACCCCCAGACCCAGAACACATATCTGCAGATCATGCAAACATTTGTTCCGCGGCGGGAATCGAACCCGCTACCTCCTGAGTATCAGCCTTCTTCTACATCTTTTTCTTCTGTTTTGTTTTATCAACAATTATAAGTTTAATTAAACTACGATGCAATCATAACAATGTATGTTACACTGAGATCAGAAAACTCAATCGATCTTGCATGATGCAATATTTTCATCATATACCCACTTTGAAATTCTAATACTAGTGGTTCGCCCCGAACTGAGATTTCGTGAGTCTCCGATTAAAACAAAAAATACTACTTATTTGTAATCTTTCACTACCAAAATAGTGCCCCGAAATAAATAACCAAACTACTTGACCTACAGTTTCATTCAAATTACAGGTAACTGGAGTTCATGTTGTGTGGTTACTCTTTTTTGGGGTACAAATTGCAGTTATTCTGGATTTCAGACTTTTGCCTATATTTGTGTCACTTAAGCTACGCGCACACTAAATTACAGCACTGTGGGGTCACTGGTGTACCCTGTGAATTTTGTCAAAGTTTAGTTTTTATTATGGCTAATAACTCAAAAACTATAAAGAATTTACGAAAACTAAAAACGGAGTCTAAATGTACTAATGAATACCTTTCATTCGACGTCCCACTTGACTAGTTAGCGTCATTTTTTTTTTACCCCTCTTGAACCCCGATATCTCAACAACCCCTTAACATTTTTAGCTCATTTAATCACACCAAAATTGTGCCATCACTACACCTATGTACTTTATTCTCGGCCAAAGATACATACAATGTCGATTTGCCCAAGCTGATTTAGAGATCTTGCTTTGCTCGATCAAAATATAAGTAGTACATAAAGAAACTTACTTAACTTTTTTTAGCTTAAATTAAATCAAACATCATCATCATAATATCAGACGTTAAAATATCCACAGCTGAACATATGCCCTTAGATTTCCAGAACAACAGGATCTTGTGCGGCCAGCAGCCCAGTAAGAATGACATAGCAAGCTACATTATCGCTTTAAAATTGTAATAATTATCAATGGAAGCATAAGCAAAAGTAATATGACTAGCAGAAAAATATTGTTAGCTGAATCTAAGGCAAAAATTAAACTTGAAATCTGAACAGAAGAAGGTATTTCAAACACAAAATTTTATGAAAAATAAGTGTAAACTTTACACTGAAATAATCACAATGATGTAAAAAACTATAATGAAGGTTTTATGGTAAAATGAAAGTAAATTAATACATAAAATACGTAAAACGCGATATTGTTACCTGTAAAGTCAGCATCGAAAATTTCAACCTTTTTACCAGCTAGCTTTGCCGCTATCAGCAATTTTAGCGTCGAAGTGTTGTTTTTATTTGTATAGATCTTCATTTTGTATACTTTCCTATTAGAAAAAGGATTAAAATCTATATTCTTCGCACCTAACCTAAAACCACAACATAGACAGCTGGCATACTACGTTCCAAATTGTGACGGACGACAACGGATTATCTTTAGCATTGATTTAGTTGCAAAATTGAATTCAGAAACTCTATATCTCTTTAATTTGTATGTTCCACGAAAATCATTTTAAACTTAAATTAAAAGTTCAGAACTGTTATGATAATCAGCTTAGTGCTGCTTGTAAAGCAATAAAAATTAATTATTTAGGATTTTAAAGCTAAAAATATTTTACAAAATGAAGTATATCTCTGGAACAGGTTTTAACCCAAAGTCACTGTCAATATTTTACAAAAGACACTGTCGGTCGCGGATATACACGTCACGTTGTCATGTCATCATCAGTTTTGCTGTCAATCAAATCAATTTAGTTAGTGCAAGTGCAATTCCAAAGTGATCAATAATTCGCTGAAAACCGCTTTTTCCAATGTCCAAGTGTATGAAATGAAGAACTATTTGCACAAAGACACTAAATCGACGCTAATATCGTTCACAGCGGCACGTTTTGTTCAGTAAAAAGTTGTAACTTACGACGCGACTCACTCATCAAATTACACGTATCGGGGTCTTGTTATCTTATGTTTTAACGTTTAAAACATGCCTCTACGATTAGAAATCAAGAGGAAGTTGACGGCGCGGTCGGACCGAGTGAAATGCGCCGACCAGCATCCCACGGAGCCCTGGCTGCTCTGCTCGCTTTACAACGGTGACGTTAACATATGGAATTATGAGACACACGCTCAAATAAAGCGGTTTGAAGTATGTAACCTGCCGGTGAGAGCGGCCAAGTTCGTCCCGAGAAAGAATTGGGTGATCACCGGCTCCGATGACATGCATATCAGAGTCTTTAACTACAACACTTTAGAGAGAGTACATGCTTTTGAGGCTCACTCGGACTACGTCCGTTGCATCGCTATCCACCCCACCCAGCCCTACATCCTCACAAGCAGTGACGACCTCCTCATCAAGCTGTGGAATTGGGACCGCAACTGGTCCTGCCAGCAAGTCTTCGAAGGACACACACACTTTGTTATGCAAATAGTTGTCAACCCTAAAGACAATAATACTTTTGCTAGTGCAAGTTTGGATACCACAGTCAAAGTCTGGCAGCTAGGGTCATCAAACTCAAACTTCACTCTTGAAGGGCACGAAAAAGGCGTTAATTGTGTTGACTATTATCATGGTGGAGATAAACCATACCTTATCAGTGGAGCTGATGACAGATTGGTCAAGATATGGGACTACCAGAACAAAACTTGTGTTCAGACCTTGGAAGGTCATGCACAGAATGTATCAGCTGTATCATTCCACCCTGAGCTCCCGATCCTGCTCACCGGTTCCGAAGATGGAACGGTCCGATTCTGGCATGCTGGTACTTACCGCCTCGAATCATCACTGAACTATGGTTTTGAACGAGTATGGACCATATCATCCATACACGGATCAAACAATGTCGCTATCGGGTATGATGAAGGCACAATTATGATTGGAGTAGGCCGTGAAGAGCCTGCTATATCTATGGACGTCCAAGGAGGCAAGATCATCTGGGCGAAGCATTCAGAGATGCAGCAAGTTAACTTAAAAGCATTCCCTGAAGGCACGGAGGTTAAAGACGGTGAACGGATCCCAGTGGTCGCAAAAGAGATGGGTTCATGCGAGATCTATCCTCAAACCATCGCCCACAACCCGAACGGAAGATTCGTGGTGGTATGCGGTGATGGAGAGTATATTATCTACACCGCAATGGCCCTGAGGAACAAGGCATTCGGCAACGCGCAGGAATTCGTCTGGGCCTCCGACAGTTCCGAGTACGCCACACTCGAAAACAACAGCACTATCAAGGTCTTCAAAAACTTCAAGGAGAGAAAGAGCTTCAAGCCAGAATACGGAGCTGAAGGCATCTTCGGAGGACAGATGTTAGGAGTCAAATCCATCAGCGGACTAGCTTTTTCGTTCTACGATTGGGAGCATCTAGAACTGATCAGACGAATTGAGATCCAACCTCGCCACGTGTACTGGGCTGAGAGCGGCAACCTCGTCTGTCTTGCCACAGACGAAACATACTACGTCCTGAAATACAATGGGGCCGCGGTCACTCACGCCAGAGAAACCAACACCAACATTGCTGAAGATGGGATCGAAGAGGCTTTTGACGTCGTTGGAGAAGTGAACGAGACTGTGAAAACGGGGCTTTGGGTTGGCGATTGCTTCATATACACCAACTCCTTAAACAGAATAAACTATTACGTCGGAGGAGAGATCGTGACGATCTCCCATCTTGATCACACGATGTACATCCTCGGGTACGTCGCAAAGGAGAATAGACTGTATCTGAACGATAAAGAGTTGAATGTCGTGTCATACTCGCTACTCCTATCCGTTTTGGAGTATCAAACGGCTGTTATGCGCGGAGACTTCGAGACGGCCGACAGAGTGCTTCCAACGGTGCCTATGGACCACCGCACGCGCGTCGCACACTTCCTAGAGAAGCAAGGATTTAAGCAGCAAGCGTTAGCCGTGTCTACAGACCCGGAGCATAAGTTTGAGTTGGCGTTGGCGCTTGGAGAGTTGGGCAGAGCTTGCCAGTTGGCAGATGAAGCTGCTACCGCTGAAGGGGGGGCGTCTAAAACTGGTGCTGCGAGGTGGTCTCGCCTCGGTGCTGCTGCCGCGGCTGCCGCAGACACGAACCTGACAAAAGTATGCTATCAGAACGCCCAGGACTATAGCGCGTTGCTACTATTCGCCTGCACAACAGGAGACAAGAAATTGCTAGAAGATGTAGCGAGATTAGCCGCTGAAGCCGGCGAGAACAACATCGCCTTCGTCTCATACTTCACTCTGAACCGTCTGGACGATTGTCTGCAACTACTGCTCGACAGAAATAAGCTTCCAGAGGCCGCATTCTTCGTTCGTTCCTACATTCCTTCTAAGATAAACGAGGTGGTCGGCCTTTGGCGCAGCTCCCTCGGCAACAAAACGGGCCAGTCTCTCGCCGACCCAGAAAACTACGAAAACCTTTTCCCAGAATTCCAGGAGTCTTTGGAACTAGAGACTTATCAAGCGACCCTAGGTTTCGCCAACAGCACCAATCTCGCCAATATAGCGGCGAACGCGAAAGTATCTAACGTAGATAGGAGTCTTGAGAAGGAGAGGGCAGAAGCTGGGGAGTTCCGTCCCCCTGTACCGTCGAGCGATCAACCGGTCCGTGATACACCAGTGCCAATAGTGCCGGAATCCACCAAGCGCAAAGATTCGCTCGATTTGGATGAGATAGAGAGGGAGATAGACGATATCGCACTCGACTCTAATCTCGACGATGATTTAGATGACGCGGATCTAATTGATTGAAGCGTGGTGGACGCAATGACGGATTTACATGATTACATATGACCTACGCGCGGCGAGCGAAGTGAGTTTAAAATTAAAGTTACAGCGATGGCTTGCTAGCAATTTATACGTGAAGCGAAATTATTACTTCGGCGCAACGTTATTGGCGAGCGAACCGAGCCCATAAAGTCACTACAATCAATATCCATATTATCATAAAGGAGCGAAGCGATTCGCATAAAGTCTTTATCTGTAAATCCGCCATTGCCTCACCACGGCTTACCTAATTAGTTATTATTTTATAGTAAATCATTATTACGGTCATAAAATTGTATTTTCTATAACGTAAGTTAATAAGTAATAGATTATTAAATATTTTAATGTGTTTCATTCAAGAACATCTGGTTAAGTATATTATGTACCTATAGCTATATTTTATTTTGTTCTTTGTACAACAGACATTAAGTAAATAAGTAAATGTGGCGATGATGATGAAATATGATATCTTACACAAAATAGTATGTACTCGTATGTAAAAATTTAATAAATGTGTTAAAATTTAAATTAACATTTTAATGAAGTAATTGCAGATTTGGTTCTGCGTAGGTTCCTGTATTAAACCTTTAAATAGAATATTGTTAATATCATTGTTCGTAAAATTGGGCTGCTAGCGCCCTCTACCGCTATATAAAATATTAGTTTTAGTTAGCTACTCACCACTAGATGTAGCTGTGTAAGTCAGTAAAGTTTGAATACTGGCATTTTTTAAAATGTCTATAAATGTTTCTACACGATAATAGATGGCGCTATTTAGAAAACTTGACAACAAACAAATTTCTTCATGGTGTGTCAATGTCAAAAAGCAAAGCTTGACTTTTGTTTGATTGATTTAATTGCTCAGTTTGCTTGCTTTGCTTGCTCACTCACTCAGCTTTGTTGTGAATTTGTCATGTAATGGAAGTTCTAATTTAATTTTGTTCTTTTTAGGAAATGATTTGAATTAAACATTAGTATTTATAAAATGGAATTGAGCGTAGAAACATTCGATAGAATATGCAGGGCGTGTTTGTGTGAATCCACGAACATGAAGTCGTTATTTACGAAAAACGTGAGTGAGAAACATAGTTTACTGGAGTTATTCAGTGTAGCTGCATCTTTGAGTGTTTTATCAGAAGATGGACTGCCTAAACAGGTCTGCGAGGATTGCGAACTCATAATAAAAAAGGCGGAAGAGTTTAGAAAGCGTTGTTTACAATCAGACACATTACTAAAAAAAGTATTCGAAAACGCAAACAAAGAACAGTATTTAGATACAAACCAAAAAAAATTCAAATATGACGTCAAAAACCAGCTGTTTTTCGACAAGCTCTCTGATTTTGAGCTACAAGTAGTTGATAAAAAGGATTTAGATGATTTTTCACAGTCATATGGCACCGAAGACAGTAATAAACATGATATTTCAAATTCTACATTTGATACAATACGACAACATTCAGTTAAGAAGGAGATTGTTTTTGAAACAGATGAAGACTTTGGAAATAACTTTGATGATAATGAAATAGAAACATTACCTATTGAGTTTAAAGAAGAAACGCAACCACAGAAAACTATAAATTTTACTAAATACAAAAAATTACAATGGAAAAATAAGAAAACGGCGTCTAAAAGCAAAGACGTTTCCATACCATTCAAATATTCATGTACAGATTGCAAAATTGATTTTGAAGACATAAAGTTGTGGCAAAACCATGTACAAACTCACTCATTCTTACAAAGAATAGACAACGATAATGACAAATCCAAGGATGAAGAACGACTATTGCAATGTTCATTATGCTTTCGCAAATGTAAAACAAAAAAAACTCTCTCAAAACACATGAAATTACACGAACGGACGGACAACATTAAATACTCATGCGATAAATGTAAACGTGAATTCAAATACAAATCGTTTCTCGAAAGCCACGTTATATCTATTCACATGCACACCGAATTCACCTGTCACATTTGTTCCGAGAAGTTTACAAACAAGGAAAGCCTCGAGGTCCATATAGACAGTCATCAGGAGAAGAAAAAGCATGTCTGCAGTATTTGTAGTAAAGGGTTTATAATGTCATGTACATTAAAAGACCATATGAGGAAGCATACAGGAGAGAAGCCGTTCCTCTGCTGCACTTGTGGGAAGGGCTTCAGTCAGAAGACCAACTTGGCACAGCATACAAGACGGCATTTGGGTGTTAAACCGTTTAAATGTGATATTTGTCCTAAAGGGTAAGGCGTATACCTATCATCCTACCTAATTAAAAAATGTCTGCATCATGTTGTATTAGAAAAAGTCAACATCATATGGGTCATAGGAAGTTCCCTACTGAACAATCTCGTCCATAGATTTCTAGAGAGAATTTGGTGCAGTCTGCACCCAACATCTCCCAATAGGCCCTCTTTCCATCTAGTGGAGTGTCCTACGCTGCTCTTTACAGTGTGTGGACTCCACTGAAGAACCTTTCTGCCCCAATGGTGAATCAGTGGAAAACAGTTACTAAAAGGGGACCAACGGTTACTGATCTACCGCATCTTGCAAACTATAATTAACGTGAGTTCATGTTATATTGCATAAGCGTTTTGGGGTAAAAACGGCAATTATTCTGAATTTTAGATTTTTTTTGTATTTCTGTCACTAAAGCTACAAGCATACCAAATTTCAGCACCTCTAGGCACCTTTCATTCACTTAGGACTCAGTTTGACTCCTAGCATTAAGCGAGGCTACTAGTAGTGAGGCCTTAGTAAATATATGCATATGTCAATATGCTTCTGTCTCAGCAAGACACACCACAATCATATAACTCCGCCTTAATCTATTTCAATACTCAATTTGAAGAAAAAACAGATGGAAAGACGACCAGGGCCTGCAGCCAAGTTACATTCTCTTCGAATCGATTCGATTTCTACATAGGTTTGTTGTCGATATATCACGTGATATTTCCATAGTATGTCTCAAATCCCATATATTTCGGCCTTATCGACTAGCGTCATCGCTACAGTGCAACCAACTTAACTGTAGAATGTAGCGATGGCGCCACGATCGAAAAATGTTGCCACCCATTATAAAAAAAAACAACTTGTCTTTTAAACTCGAACTATGAAATATTTTAAAACATGCCTTCTTTTAGTTCAGTAGTATAAGACAACGGACCTGACTAATCGGTGAGGATTTTTTGCCATTTGGCCTCAGGATCATTAAATTAAACTAGTAATTTTAAAATGGTTATTTTTCGACTGACAACAAAATGACGTTTTCAAAATGGCGTCAGTAGTTCCGCTTTTGGCCGTTCTACACATAAGTTGGTGGCACTATAATCGAATGTAACTTGGCTAAGCCCTCTGATAATGGTTGCTGGGAGCTGTTGGGTGCAGGCAGCGCAAGATCTGTCGCTTTGGGAATCTTTGGGGGAGGCCTGTGCTCAGCAGTGGATATCCTGTGGCCAGGGGTATTTGAATTAGCTACTTGTTATTAAAATACAATTGCGTATTTTGTATTTGTAATTCAATTACTTCGTAAAAATGTAATTTGTAATTGGTATTTCAAATACCTGACGCTGAGGTATTTTGCAGTTAGTATTTCAAATACTTAGGGCTTCAAAATACATCTGAACATAAATACATTTAGCGATTATTGATGGTGTGTTCTACAGAAAAGAGCGCTCAAAAGTTTTCGTAACTACAAAATGGCGACTGCTAGTCAATCTTTAAAGTTGGCAACACTGCACCTGTACTGTACATCAAATTGTCAAGTTGTAACAACTGACTGTAAATAAAAATAGGTAAAATACTGTATTTTGAATTTTATATTTCAAATACACGACTTTAAAATATTGTATTTAAGGGGGCACCGGAGGGATCGCCCATACAACACGTACTACCAAGATCATTTCTAACTGGAGCATATTTCTACCTTAATAAGGTATTATTTTAATTTGAATAGTATTTATCTAGGTTCCCAACCATATATTAGATCAAAATACTTACCTAAAATGAAATAGAAGCGTATCGCATTCTGCATGTTTTTACGTCTTAAAAGACCTGTTTTCAACCTAATTGTTTCGTATTAAAAACAACAACATCTTACGTATCCTAGTCATGGGAACATAGATTATATCGTCTAGTTACAGAATAACAACACAATGAGAAAAATACAACAAGTTTTCAGTCATCATTTTTGGTATTACGGAACACCAAAAATGTGGTCAAAATCTAATCAAATTTAGAATCGTTCCTTTGCTACCACTGTCGCCATTTATTTTGCCCAGCTCTGTCTGTGGCTGATAGGATGATGATAATAATTAAAGGCATTTATTTACACACACACCTATTAAGCTAACAGAAGTAGGTAGGTACAATAAGTACTAAATAAAGCTAGGTATATAATTACAAGAAACATTAGTACATTATTGTAGGTAGCACCAAGGTATGATGATGATTACTCAATTTATTTTAGATTCGTCTCCAAAGGGGAGCTGGAAGCCCATGGGCGTAAACACAGCGGCGCCCACCCCTTCCTCTGCGAGTCCTGCACGCGAGGGTTCACCACCGCCAGCGCGCTCCGCAAGCACCGCCGCATCCACACCGGCGAGCGACCCTTCGCCTGCGACCTCTGCCCCCTTCGCTTCGCAGCATCAGGCACCCTGAAAAACCACAGACGAACGCATACCGGAGAACGACCTTTCCAATGCTCGCTGTGTGAGAAGGCATTTGTACAGCGGACGGACTTGATCAGTCATATACGATGTCATACAGGGGAGAGGCCGTATGTGTGCCCTCAGTGCGGGCAGGCGTTCAGGAAGACTGCAGCGCTGAAGACTCATCTGAAGATGCACGGGAAGGAGCTGTTGAATGCTGGGATGCCAGGAGTGTGTTGTTGAATGCTGGGATGCCAGGAGTGTGTTGTTGAATGCTGGGATGCCAGGAGTGTGTTGTTGAATGCTGGGATGCCAGGAGTGTGTTGCTGAATGGAATTGATGCCTGTTTATTATATTATACAAAAAGAACAGAACTTACCAGAAACAGTTGTTTCTGCTACTTCAATAAATTCTTTAAAAAACATTCTCTATAACTGGCTACGTATTAATAAGACATTGCTATACAAGTGAACATTAAGTGACTTTCAGCTCTGTGACATCAGTGTAGACATCAGCAATAATGCTTCCGTCTATAAACAAAATAAACTCTTCTTTTGGTGGCAATAGCTTACAACGTATTCAATTCGCATATTTAGAAGTTATACTTCTTTTTGTTTGTAAAAAATTATGAGAGTAAAATTTTTGCCATGCGCGCGCACACCGACAGCCAAAAAGCGACATGATGAAGTTAGCTGATGACTGATGCGCGCGCTCACCGACAGCCATAAAGCGACATGATGAAGTTGGCTGATAACTGATGCGCGCGCAGACCGACAGCCATAAAGCGACATGATAAAGTTAGCTGATAACTGATGCGCGCGCACACCGACAGCCGAAAAGCGACATGATGAAGTTAGCTGATGACTGATGCGCGCGCACACCGACAGCCATAAAGCGACATGATGAAGTTGGCTGATAACTGATGCGCGGGCAGACCGACAGCCATAAAGCGACATGATAAAGTTAGCTGATAACTGATGCGCGCGCACACCGACAGCCGAAAAGCGACATGATGAAGTTAGCTGATGACTGATGCGCGCGCACACCGACAGCCATAAAGCGACATGATGAAGTTGGCTGATAACTGATGCGCGCGCACACCGACAGCCATAAAGCGACATGATAAAGTTAGCTGATAACTGATGCGCGCGCACACCGACAGCCGAAAAGCGATATGATGAAGTTAGCTGACAACTGTCTCTCAAGTTACCGTGAAAACTCATAACTATATTTATTAATTTATCATTCCTTTTACAAACAGAGTTGTGGCATTCGGGATGAGACCTTTACTAATTTTTGTTCTGTTACGCCAAAGAAGTATAACTTTTTACGTGCGTACTTAACTAAAGTTTTTTTATATTAGAGTCGAGTAGAACTTGGCCACGTCTATTGCATTTATGGTAGCATTATTAAGATCGTCCCTTCTGCAGGTCGTAGAGCACAAAGGACAGTTAATCATAGCATTAAGGTGTGGCATAGCCTGAATGTGCCCACAGTCAGAGCTGGTTAGCGAAGGCTCTCGCATCCCCCATTTACTGAAGTATTTCCTAGACCGCTCAACCTGAGTCCGGAGTCTGTTAATAGACTGGCAAGTCTATCACACTGATATTATAAATGCGAAAGATTAGATGTTTGTTTGTTACTCAGTCACGTCGTAACGGCTGAACCGGTTTCGATGAAACTTGGTATGCAAAGTCATAATATTTTATTCATTAAAATCACAAGGATCACTTTGAAACGTCAATTTTACTGGTTGTTCCTTCGCGAAGCCAGGAAAGAAAGGCAAGAAAATAAGGCTGGTTGGTTTTTTTAATGATCCTTTTAGAATACATAACAATAAAGAAAATACATTTTTGAATTTTCTTTATTTTTGAACGAGTTGGAGCAATTTCAATCCCAAGCTTCTCTATCATCTAAATAATCCGATATTTATATAGTAGGCTTTTTTATTAAGATTTTGTTTAATTACGTTTTTAAATTTGTCAATTGTCAATTTTTCTACATCACTTGGGAGTTTGTTATAAAAGCGAACACCTTGCCCTTTAAACGATTTACTAACTTTATGGAGTCTACAAGTGGCAACAGCGAGTTTAACTTTATTTCTAGTATTAAAATTATGATTATCGCTATTTTTCTTAAACAAATTAATATTTTTGTGAACATCAGATTTTCATAGATGTATTGACAAGGGAATGTCATAATATCTAGACGTAGATTATAACCTGGATTACCACATAGGCTACTTTTTGTTGACAGACAACGCGTGCGAAGCCGCTGGCGGAAGCTAGTTAACTAAGTAATAAATATAATATTTAAATAATGACCATATTGCCAGACTAAAGTGGTGTTGGGCAGGCCAGATGGCAGGTGGTGTAAGGCCCCGACCGAACGGCGGCCAAGAGCAAAAAAGGCTGTGGTAGACCATCAGCCCGGTGGGTTTAGGATATGGAGGCTGTATAGGGTAAGACCTGGATACGAATAGCACAGGACGTGAGCATCTCGTTGCAGTTCAGAGCAATTTTAACAAGAATAAACTAGTGGTTCGCCCCGATCTGCAATATCGCGAGTCTCCCGAAACAAAAAGAATATTCTTAGGGCGACTCGCGCAACGATGCCTAAACGTATTTAGTGGCTAAATATGATTTAAGGAGTTGTCAAATCATACAAATATGTAAAATTTAAACATGTTTAGTCGCTATATACGTTTAGGGATCGTTGTGCAAGCCGGCCTTAATCTTTGACTAATAAAATAGTGACAAAACTAACTAACTTGACCTAGTTTTATTCAAATTTCAGGTAACGTGAGTTCATGTAAATTGGTTCCTTTTTTTGGGATACAACTTGCAGTTATTTTGGATTTCAAACTTTTGCCTATATTGGTGTTACTAAAGCTACACGCATACCAATTTTTAGCACTGTGGGGTCACTGGTGTACCCTGTAATTACGTCAAAAGTTCAGTTTTTACTAACTATACTATAAAGAGTTTACGAAAAATAAAAACGGAGTCTAAATGTACTAACTAATGAATACCTTTCATATTTCACGATGATCGGATCAACGCTTCGAAAGTTATTCTCGGACAAACATACATACAACGCCGATTTGCTTAAGTTGATTTAGAGATCTCGCTTCGCTCGATCAATTAAAATAACCTCTACCTCAGCCTTGAGGGTTAAAAACTGACATAGCTAAGAACAAGAACAACCCCAGTTAAACTAGTTTTCTATTCAAAAAAACCGCGTTTAAAGCGGTCCATCCGTATGGGAACTACGATGCAGTAGATAGACATAGGCGTAAAACTAATAACACCACTTTTAGTGCGCCGTGGGTTAAAATATTAAATTCATGATGAAAATACTCATTGGGACCATTTTGTAGTAATTCGTAGCTTCTTTATTTTGTCATTAAGTTTTTTGTGTTGCTTTTAAGTATTTAACTAGAATATAATTTTTGTAATAGATTTAACATGTGTGTAATTATGTGCCTATATTTGTATCAATTCTAATTTAATTCATTTATTAAATATTTTAGTCAAAAGCAACCCTGAGTTTTCTTCTGAGTCCTCGCGTGTTTAATAAAACCGGCCAAGTGCGAGTCGGACTCGCGCACGAAGGGTCCGTATCTATAAAAACGGCAAAAAAATCACGTTTGTTGTATGGGAGCTCCCCTTAAATATTTATTTTATTCTGTTTTTAGTTTATTTTATAGCGGCAACAGAAATACACCATCTGTGAAAATTTCAACTGTCTAACTATCACGGTTCATGAGATACAGCCAGGTGACAGACGGACAGACAGACGGTGGAGCCTCAGTAATATGGTGCCGTTTTACCCTTTGGGTACGGAACCCTAAAAATACCTTAGGGTAAGATGGGAGAATGGCGGTCGGTTAAGCGGTTATCAAAATAATTCCATAAATACAAAACTTAAAGCAAAAGAAACTGAACTATTACATAGCTGATTTATCTGACTATAACCTCTAGTGGTCGAAAATTGCCTAACTTTTACCGTTCGGTAGATTTTTATACGTTATAAAAAACACTCTTGACCGCTATTGAAGGTCACCTGAGAAAGTAATGCCGGTATAACTAAAACATAGGGGTTTCCTACCAAAATAAACTAATTATAAAATAAACCAAAAGTTTTATTAATCCAGTTGTTATTTAAAGAAAAAAAACTCATGTTTACAAATCTTCGCATTTTTTAAGCTTGTTTGGGTCCAACTAGCTTTTGCTGTGGTTCCTGGTTTGTCTCGAGGCATCTGCGACAAACATAAAAATCATTAAGTGGCAAAGGAACGTTTGGAATTTATAATAAAAATTACACTATATTTTCATAAAAGACAATGCCGGTCTGCGACTGGCATTTCCCACTAAGAATGACCGGCACAACCCAACTTTTGGTTAGCCGGTTGTCAAAAACTTTTAACCAAACTTCGTGAAATCCATCCCGGCTAACGCATTTACTAACACATATTAATAAATGCGCATTTAAATATATCTAGTAGTTTATAACATCACTTACCTTTAGTTTAAAATTCTCAATTTTTAGAACAAAATGCGACACCAACACATTCGCAGCTCTCACACGCATAGCAAGTGACGAGCAATGGCAGCGCTTCGTAAATTAGTTCACTGGCGTGTATACTAGATGGCAGCATGCGTAGTTTTGCTCTGTCATTATTTGAATAGTTGTATGACACTGACTGGCATTCCCCCATCTTACCCTACCTGGTTTTGTTTACCTAGAATTTTTTTAAGTGTTTAGCTGGTGTTTAACTTTTTTGTTGTGGTAGGTCCCAGTTTTAAAGACGGATCTTAAAAATCGGGGGCGGCGGGAATCGAACCCGCTACCTTCTGTGTCTCAGCCGGCTATTCGCCCACTGCCACGGACATCGTCGTATCATAGTATGATCAGAGTGAGCACAGCGAGCGCGTCTATTGTATTTTGTTTTAATTTAAATCTGTGTATTACTCATTGGAAATCTAAATTATTATTAATGTCATTTGTACCATTCCCCCTCTAAAAAGCTTATTTTATTCACTGAAAAATGTGAATAAAAATCACTTTTAATCACTATTTCGGCGGTTGAATTTAGAACACACCAATATATTCGACCTCCATCTCAATGCTATACAACCTCCTTGCGCAAAAAGTACTTGATACAAACTCTTTGTGCAAAGAATACTCGACAATCGACATACAAACTCCTTGTGCAAATAATTCCTCCAAAGATTTGATTGGTCGACATTTTCGACAAGCGAGTTTAGCATTAGAATATAAACTGTTCTTGTTGTTATTTGCTGTCATTAGTAAATTGGCGCTATTTTTAATACTGTAGGTAAGTTGTACGAACACAAAATTTAAAGTCAGGCAATTTTATTAGGTAACATTTGACGTCTGTCAGTTCGGTACAACTGGTACCGAACTCGTACTCGTATTTTACTTAGAAAACTTTCGTGATTGATTTCAATCATTATTATAAATACGAGATTTATCACGTACCGTCTTATCGGTGTTCTTTGAGTGCGAGGCGAGACGTTATTCGGAGCGGATCGCACTCACCCTGATGAAGGTTCACGAATTGAACCGAAACATTGTCGGTCGAAACACCGATAAGACGGTACGTGATAAATCCCGTATTTATAATAATGATCGTACTCGTATTGGTCATTAATAAGTACAATAAATATGTAATCTAAATTGAAAAAAGTTAAGCAATTGTGCAGTTCTAAGTTTTAAAGCAGAGTTTTCTCCATTATATGTCTATTTTCGCATAAATCTTTCTTTTTCTCGAAGTCATGGTGTAATGTACCTATAGTACCTATGCAACTCTTGAATAAAACGGATTTATATCTAGGACCATGAATCACTCGCGTCGCTCAGGATTCTAACACATTCAATAATTACAAATCACTCCCTACGGTCGTGATTCAGTCGTTAGAATCCTTGCTCGTCCTCGCTTGAAATCCGTTCTTTGTTCATTAATTGATTTTTCTCTTCTAACTTTTATGACAACTCCTTTACTGTACAAGCTATCCGTTTATGGAACTCTCTTCCTTCTTTTATTAGATCTGCCAAATCCCTTCCTATCTTTAAAACGCTATTGTTTAAGCACTATTTGTCTGCATCAGAGAGCTGAGCAATCTTATTTTGTTATCATATATGTCGTTGTTACTGTTTGTATTACAGCTGTTTCATATTTTATTTATTGTTAGTATATTTAATATCATAGAATGTTTATGTATAATATTTATATTAATATTACCTACCCTGGTATCTTTTTATTCTGTTTTGCTTATGTAAAAGTATACCTACAATTAAATAAAAAGCTTATGTTATAAAGCTACCGTCCTTTAACGTTCTCGTAAAATCCAGTCCATCCAAAGTTTGTCTGGAAGAGATCGCTTTTAGCGATAAGACCGCCAATTGTACTATCGCGTGTCTAGTTTTAAGTGTTTAATTATGATTTGTTAATTTAAGTGAGGTATACAATAAAGCGTTTTCTATCTATCTATCTATCTATTTCCCCTAAAAAATGTACCTACTAAGAAAAGTCATCATAACAGAAAATAAATTCTTTATTTCATTAATAATATCCAATTAGATCAGATTAACTTAATTCTTCGCAGGAATAAAAGAATACACGATATTTGTCGACATGGAGGTAACTAATTAAAAATTAGTCGATTGAGATCGTCAAATACATCACAAACACATTGCTATTTATAGTATTGCCATTTTCGAGACGCTTACACCGAATTATCCAAAAAGTTGCCATTTTTTGAGCAAAGTAATATGCAGATTGGAAGAAAATTTTTAACACAAAATTTGCCCTGTACTTTCCTCTAAGGCTGCCTATCTACGAGAGATGTGCTACGTTGCTAAGCTGTGGATTCCTCCTCCGTGGAAGGTTTCGAGAGCGACACCCATACCAGTCATCTAAACTAGCTGTCGAGGAATATAGCTTAGGTTTTAAGGGAGCTAAGTTTTTACATACTCGTTGAAGCTAAGAATGCGAGCTTAGAAGTTATCTGGCGTCACTTAGCGTTGAGGGAAAAAGCCACATAGTTTTGTATCTCTCTTTATACTAACCATGAACAAAGAGACACCGAACTAACGCCTAATGTAAGCCAATCCTTTAGCATAAACTTTCGTTTCACAATCGTTTCACAAATGAGTCCTAAACTGATTGCCTAAATTTTTCACACATTGTCTATGATTTTCATTTTCAATCATTTTACAAGTGAAAAGGCTAACTTTGACTGACACAAACACGCCAGTTGAGAGTTGCCTAACAATACGTACAATCGGTGTCGTAATTTTAGGCAACGTCTAGTTGATATAACTTTTGAAACTATCATGGTTATGAACACTATTTATACTAAAAACGGGATATTTACCATGATTTGTGAGTATTTGAGTATCCCGATATTTCGGCGCAGTTGCATGCGCCATGATCACGGGTAAACTGAAGTCTTTGCGAGTAGGAAAAGAAAGAGGGTAGATCGTTATATCTGCCAATAACTACCTACTCGCAAAGACTTCAGTTTACCCGTGATCATGGCGCATTCAACTGCGCCGAAATATCGGGATACTCAAATACTCACAAATCATGGTAAATATCCCGGTTTTAGTACAAATAACGTCTAGTTGAACTCGAAGGTTGGTGACACGTGTTTTGCTCTATGCAAAATTAATATTTAGGCGTCTCCTAGGGTTAGTGAAAACGGGTATTAGCTAACTAACTAAGCACATCGCTTAGCTACCTCGCACATCTATGTTGGAAAGACAGCCTTAATCAGTGCAAGATATTATTCTGACAAAAGATTTAAGGTGTAAGTCGCTCATATAAAACCTTTCTAAAAATTTTAAAACTATTTTTATAATCTATTATTTACATACACTGTTACTGAGGTAATGTGTTCTCTAAACGTTTTGTACTGTAAATTTATTTTTCGTCTAACATTATTTAAAATTATATCTTAAAACTGATTTTACAATGCATGGTTACCACAAAAAAGTTAAACAACTGTTTAACGCGTGTTTAAAACAATCCTTTGCAATTTTTGTATAGGATTTTTTTATTAACAATTCCCGACGTATATCATTGTGTTTTTAGGGTACCGTTTTCATAATAAAATCAGTTTGAAGACATTACAATCGCAAGTAATAAGTATCTAAAATTACTAATAATATCATGTTTATTATCTCAAAATGTCTAATATTTACGTATATTTTTATATTCTCTAAAAAGAATCTAAATTATGTACTCTAAGTTTGTCTGTGAACCGTACTAAAACGGATCGAACGATTTTTATTAAAATTTACATGGAATTTTGGGCAAAAAATGAATGAGCAAGGTCTTAAAAATACGGGGAAAAATCCCAACAGCTGAGAAAATAATTACCTGGTCAAAGAATTTGCCCAAAATCTTAGTAAATTTCTTTCCATTATTATGCTTATAAATGTATTAACTACCCTAATATAAAATGGTTTCCATTTATTGGCACGTCACTGACTGAAAGAAGATGCAGTAGTTATCGAGTCGCATCAAAAACTATCCAGCATTGCGTTAAGAATAGCTGTATCCTAATAATACATAAATCAAACGCAATAAATATTTTTTTAACACAAAATATTAGGGCTTTATACACGGAGATAGTTTTAGAACCGCGCTACATATAAATAAATACAGGTATTATGATATAGATTATAAAAAATTGCCATTTTGTGTCAAAAATAAATAAGTGAAGCTTATTTTTTTCTTTTTTAGGGTTCCGTACGGAAAAAACGGAAACCCTAAGATTACGCTCGTGACGGTTTTAATCACCTCAATAACTACTGCATAATAATTAAAAATACATTTAAAAGACTAGTGTACTTGCATTTTTACTAAAATCATTTTAATACAACACGACTTATTCCTTTGAATATTTGTATATATCATTAATTTTCAACACGATTTTTCCACAAGCTACCATTTCAGGACATAAGCCAGTACATCGAATACTTTTTAATACTAAAATGACGGTCAGTAAAATATAATGTACTATCAAGGCAGTTAGTCTAGTGACTGGCTTACGTACTAAACCCGTCTATCGCCACCCTTATACCCGAAATACACGAGACTACGAGGTATTCAGTATTCATTTATTCACCATTTCATAATATTGGTATGTCAAGGTCAAGGAGGTACCATCTAAAGGGTGTCTGGAAGAGAATTGTAATCAGCGAATTGTAGAATGAACTTGGATTTAATTTAAAACAGAAGTGGTCGCTTTGTTTAGAGATAATCCGCTCAATATATTATTTATTCCTGACGTGTGAATATGAATAATTATTTGACTTTGAATTCGTAATTTTTTTGTTTGTTTGTGTTTATTTTTGACTTAATTAAATGTGTTTTTGATTATTTTTAGTAGAATTGTCAATCGGTCATCATTAGCTGCATCTATGTAATTTTTTTTGGTGGATGACATAGGTTAAAAAAAATCTTTTAGCGTCATTTTTTTCGATGCCCATTTTAATAGTTATTCTGCTATTCGGGGTGGAGACAAGTCAAATACAAATGCATGCCTCTGTGGTACAAATAAGTTGACCCATCTGTGTATAATTTTAAGTACTTTGCTTGTAAAGTTACTTGAAGCATATTAATGTTTGATTGATTGATATTTAATGCACTGGCTTAATTTACTACCCTCGTGTATTTCGGGCCTTACAGCCGTATTCAATATTCAACCACTACACTTTTTATTGTACTTACCTGTTTCTAACTCAAAAGGAAAAATGGGGGAGAAAAACAGTGATTTTGAATACGGCCATTTAAGAACCTAAGTTGCCTACGGCCTATGGCCTGACTAAGTACTAACATTAGATAATTACGCGAAAATTCACATTAATTTGGCAGTTATTGTGGCCGAATCACTATATGCTTATTTTAAATTGGTTATATGTGGCGCAAAAAATAAGCTGCCATAAAAATAATACTAAAAAAATAACTTTGTTTCAAACTAAAATCTTTTGGGGTCTACCACAAAAAAGATAAACACCTGATGAACACTTGTTTAAAAAATCCATACCAAAGTACATAACTAGAAGTAGCGGGATCTGTTCCCGCCACGGAACAAGTGTCTGTTCCGGGTCTGGATGTTTTTCTATATATTATAAGTATTTACAAAAAAAAGTGTGTAACTATTCTATCAGTTATCTGGTTCCCATAGTACAAGCTCTGCTTAGTTTGGGGCTAGATAGCGCTGTGTGAAATGTCTAGAAATATTTATTTATTTTAAATATTTTACTTACTAAAAACTAAGCTCAATGAGGTTATCAGTGCACATATACCGCGTCAAATAACAACGCGTGTACTCCACAACCCTCCCCCCCTCTTTTTAAGCTATTTGCGCGCACGGAAGAGTGAGAATTGGTATTGTTAAGGATTTTTAAACAGGTGTTCATCGTGTGTTTATCTTTTTGTGATAAAACTTTACCTTCGATTGAAGTGTACACTGTTTATACATTAGCGCGAGTGGCGAGACGAATTTCGAAGCCCGGGAAAGTACTACCACCATGACTATTACTGACTATAAGTATTGCACATGTTCCACACAGTTCAAGGGCTCGCCCGGGGGAGTAATAGCACCATACGTTTCTGCCGCTAAGAATTGCTCTTTCGGTTTGAAGGGTATGGTTTCCGGTGAAATTACAGGCTCATGAGGCTTTACATCTGTGTGCCTCAAGTTGATGGACGCAGGGCATACTTTGTTATAGGCGATGGTTACCACTTAACATTTGAATCTGTACTAATTAAATGTTTCTTTTAAGGTATCCATTAAAGTATTACTATTTATCTATCACTCGTCACTCGTCTATCTAATGTATAAACGCTCGCGTCAACTCTACGCGCATATATCGTATGAAAACGTAAAAGCATACAAAAAATAAGCGAAAAATGAATACAAAAATAACAGTTTAAAATCACAATAATATGGCGGCGAATATTGCAACATTACAAAGCATATTTATTATTTTGGCAAAGGCGTAATCATATTATACCTTATAACGGAGCAATTTTATAAATTGCCGTCAAAACTTAATATCCATGTTCGATCAAGAATACAGCTAGATATATATAGTGCCGGCGTACGATTACGTTCTAACAGGCGAACAGGCGGTGAACAGGCGAACAGGCGGTGAACAGGCGGTGAACAGGCGAACAGGCGGGGAATAGTCGAACAGGTGGTGAACAGGCGAACAGGCGGTGAACAGGCGAACAGGCGGGGAATAGTCGAACAGGCGGTGAACAGGCGGTGAATAGGCGAACCGGCGGGGAACAGGTTTAAGTTAGAACGCTAACCGTTTTTGTTACCTCAGAGGTTGGCAGGTAGAATTAAGCCTATTAGCATTAAGACGGGGGCTTGTACATATTGAATTGCTTATTCGTTAAAATCTGTAACAACACTAGTATTTGGGTTGTGGTTTTTTTGTGGTAACCTTAATACGCAATTTGACAGTTCATAAACGTCAAAATCATCGCTTACCATCAAATGAGATTGTAGTAAACGAAGAACGATCAAACCAAAAAAAATATTGAATTGTATTTGTCGGAGTGTAAACGGCGAACAGGCAGAGAACAGGCGTTAAACTGACGTACCAAAATGAGGTTTTAATTTAAAGATTCCGTTCTTCACCGCTAGTGTAAATTGCACAAACCGTTTAATTCTACCCTTTTAAAGCTTATTTCGCGCACGGGGTGTGAGATTTCGCATATTTAGGGTATTTACCACAAAAAAGTTAAACACCAACTAAACACTGTTTAAAAAATCCTAAACCAAAACTAATAAGGAATTATTTAAACACGCGTTAATCAGCGTTTAACTTTGTTTGTGACAAGGCATAAGTTTATATGGAAAATAGCAAAAGCAAAAATTAAAGAAAAAAAAATACAATCAATCACTGGCAACTATACACCAAGACTCGTAGCAGACGAGGCCAAACAATAAACACGTTTATTTCCTTTTGAATACAATTACTGGTAATAAATGTTATCGATAGATACCGAGACATCACTAGCGGCGCCCGGAAGGGCTGCAAGAGGGAGCGAGATAGCAATATCATCGCTTGGCCAACGTTGACAGTTAAGTGTAGTCTTAGGAGATAATAGTGTTGTGGTAACTAGTTGTATTCTCGATCAAATTAATATATAAACGAATAATTATGTAACTACATATAAGATGGCACGATATAACTAGAATGGAAGCGTTGGCGTCTGTACGTGACTCCGCTCCGATTGATTTGATTTCTGGATTATAGGCGACATCTGTCGATGAAAAATATTATAAAGATTAACACATTGCCTACAAAATACATATATAAAAAATAATAGCTGGGAGCCAAAACTTTTTAAGGCGAATATTGATTAAATACATATGTATGTTTGAAAATATGGATAAATGTATATTGTTATTATTATTATTTCAATAAAAAAACACATTTTACCACCACCCAGCGTGCTGTGTGCCAACACTCGGATCCGAACGCTAAGGATGGCAATGGTTTAGTTCACTAATATTATAGATATTTGCTCCACGATTGCATTTTTGCGTACTAATATGTCACAAGATTTTGACAAACCCGTGTTTTTTGATCAAATTCCAGAATCTTAATCAAAACCAGTTTTTACCTGTACGAATGAAAACAATACTCGTTTTCGTAAGTTGACTATATTGACAGAGTGGCCGCGCAAAGCAACGTTGACTCGCCTCAAATGCCTTTGTTTTCCTAATTACTACAAAATGCAAGGGATGCTCACTCGGATCCGAGTGGTGAACAGGGAATTTGTTAACAGCCTCGGATCTAGAACTTTTCTAACCGGGGCAGAAACTTGATGTGGCGCCTTCTCCTCCAGCGTTTGAGAGGTGGGGGATAGTACGACATGCGCTTTATGAAACAAGTTTTTTTAAACATTTTTTTATTGAAGAATTTGGTGCCCCCTGAAGTTGCCGCCCGGGGCGGGTGCCCCGGTTTGCCCTGTATTGCTGTTTCGGATTGAAGGGCAAGAGGATTTACACCTGCATGCCTCAAGTTGATAGACACGGGGCAGTGCATCCTAGAGCACATTTCTTAGGTGCGTGACCTACGAGGCAGTTCTCTGTTAAAGGCGACGGTTACCACTTAACATCAGGTGGGCCATAAAGGTAACTTACCGTATTATTTAGCGCCTGCCTTCTCCAGGAAGTCCATCTTGAGCCTGAGTTCCACCAGGAACAGCTGCTTCTGAAGGGAGAAGATCTCCTCCTTCTGCCTCAGCTCCATGTTCAGGATCTTCATCTTGGCTTCGTGCTCCCAGATCGCGTGTTGCCGTTTCGCGCTGAAATATAATCTGGAATAGATAACATACGTTTATTATGACGACCTCCGTGGCGCAGTGGGTGAATAACCGGCTGAAAGGTGGTAGCGGGTTCGATTCCCATAACGGAGCAAATGTTTGTATGATCTACAGATATTTGTTCCGGGTCTGGTTGTTTCTATATACTTATACTATTATAAGTATGTATACTACATGTTTTGTTATGTACGACATTAAATGAAAACACGAATAGGGCTATAGTGTGACCATTAGTGCTGTGCACTCCCTGAGGTATGCGCGGCGAGGTGGGAGGCAAAGAAAAAACTGCATGAGTTCACATGAGATCAATACATGTCGGACATATCTTACGATATCAGTTTGCATTTCTAAGGCAAGACTTGTGGCGGGACGATGGTCGGAGGCTATCTATCTGTAATATATTATACTTACTTAGTTGATTAAAATGTAACTTAAATATACTCATATTTTATTAAAAATATGCAGGTGATAAATAAGAACTAAACTTATAATTCAAAGGACTTGTTTTATTGAACATTTTTTATATTTACAAACAATTATATATTCTAACGAAAGTTATTCTGACATAGATTCTGTTTCAACTTCATCTTCCATTTCATATCACGAGATAACGCACGACCCATCTTTGAATATTTATCCCGTGTGCGTCTGACATAGACCGTCCGGTACAAAAGCTACCTACCGCCGTGAGCGTTGACGGCAGACTGATAGATCGGAGTGGCCGACACATCCCCCCCGTCTCGCCGCGCGCATACCTCAGGGAGTGCATAGCACTAATGGTCACACTATAATGGCTGGTATTGTTGTCAAATAGGTTGTTTTCAAATTCATTACCATAGAAAATTTTCAATCTACCTTAATATCAAGTCCTAAAATATCAGTGAAACAGCCTGTATAAAATAGGTAAACGAATCATACTCATTCATCATGTAAGTAGGTACCTGTTAAACTGACTAAGCGGCATCGTCGCAAACGCGCCGCCGACTTATGTTTAAAATTGTGTATTAAATATAATAAATAAATATTGCTGGATATTTCACACAGCGCTATCTAGCCCCAAACTAAGCAGAGCTTGTACTATGGGAACCAGATAACTGATAGAATACTTATATACCTTTTTTTTTGTAAATACATACATATAATATATAGAGAAACAACCAGACCCGGAACAAATATCTGTAGATCATGCAACCATTTGTTCGACGGCGGGAATCGAACCCGCTACCTCCTGCGTCTCAGCCGGCTATTCGCCGACTGCACCACGGGGGTCGTCAAATTGTATTGGAAATGTATCGATTACTGGATAAATATTCAAGCTACCGGTTTAAAACCCACTTCTAAACTCAGTTTATAAAATTCCAGATGTGTCTTTTAAATTAATGTCGTACATAACAAAAAGAAATACTTATATAAGTATTCTATCATTTATCTGGTTCCCATAGTACCTACAATCTTTGCTTAGACTGGGGCTAGAAAGCGCTGTGTGAAATGTTCAGCATTATTATTATTATAATTTACGGTGTCACTTGCGACCCCTTGTCAAGACACAAACCCACTCACTTGGGGTCACCAACGACCCCTTGAGACAAACATTTCATCATCATCATATCAGCCGTAGGACGTCCACTGCTGGACAAAGGCCTCCCTCATTGATCTCCAGGAACTGCGGTTGGAAGCGGCCTGCATCCAACGCCGACCTGCGGTTCTTACCAAGTCGTCTGCCCATCTTGTAGGTGGACGTCCTACGCTGCGCTTGCCGGTCCGTGGCCTCCATTCGAGAACTTTTTTCCGAGAACTGCACAAACATTTACGTGTCATATTTCTTCTTGATATTCTCAAGTGCAGGCCCACTTACCTTTCTTCATCAGTGGCGGCCCCCGTGTCCTGTTTGTTCTGTTCGTCGTGGCGCTCGAGGCGGTCGCGGCGTTCCCTGTCGTGTCCGTTGTTCCGGTGCACGTCGTCTAGACTGCTCAGGTTTAGTGGCGTGTTGGATAGCTCGTTCAGTTTCTGTAGTATATTCTGTTGGATTCGGGCCTGAAAGTACGATAAAAAACTTATTATTTTAATGACATCCACACTTCATACTAATATTATAATTGCGAAGGTTTTTGCATGTTTATTTGTTACTCAATAACATCAACCAATTTCGATTAAATTTCTTATAATGATAGACCTGGATTAAGACATAGACTACTTTTAATATATATTTTTTTACTTTTTATATTATACTTGTAGACACACAAGCTGATGGGCCTCCTGATGTTAAGTGGTCACCGCCGCCTATAAACTCCTGCAGCACTCGAGGTACCGCAGTCGCGTTGCCTAGTACTTAATACCCTATTTACACCTCTCTTGAAGGCGCTTAATTTGAAGCCCACCGGAAAAACCTCCGGAGGAAGGTCATTCCACATGTTGCAGGTGCGTGGAAGAAACGACCGGGTAAAACGCACCGTGTGAGACTTCCACGCATCTACAATATGTGGGTGAGCTCGTTGCAGGTTGCGGGAGGTTTGATGGTAGAAGTGGGAAGCAGGAATCAAATTGAACAGCTCTTCAGAACATTCGCCGTTATGTATTTTATAGAAAACGCTGAGCGCTCCGATGTCACGGCGCAGACTCAGCGGCTCTAGATCCTTAGATACTACTGGGTCGTCGACAATACGAATGGCTCTGCGTTGCAAGGAGTCTAGGGGCTGCAGTTAGTATTTCGGTGCACCGTTCCAGATGTGAGAACAGTACTCCATGTGGGGCCGGATTTGCGCTTTGTAGAGCACAAGACGCTGCCCCGCCGTAAAGTACCGCTTTGATCGGTTTAGTACACCGAGTTTCTTGGAGGCAAGAGAAGCTTTGCTTTCCAAGCGACCCCTAAACTGCACTTCGCTAGAGATGTCAACGCCCAGGATTGAGAGAGTGTTGGCCATGCTGAGGCGAATGTCCTGGAATAAAGGAGCTGTCAAAAAGGGAGCTTTTTTAGAGGTGAACGCACAGACTTGAGTCTTTGTGGGGTTAAATTGGACTAAATTTAGTCGTCCCCATTCTGAGACTCGTTCCAATGAGCGTTCAACCTCAGACACAATTATATTGCGTCCCTCTTCCATAGCTTCCCGAGAGGCACCTGCACGGCCCGTATAACGAGCATCGCCAGTACTATCATCTGCGTAGCAGTTCAAGTTACAGATTTTCAGTAAATCGTTGATGTGGAGAATGAATAGTGTTGGCGATAGCACGGAGCCTTGGGGCACGCCCGCATTAATTGCCACGATCTCGGACCAAGCTCCATCGACGACGACCTTGATGTTCCGGTCAGACAAGAAGCCAGCGATCCAATTGCACAGCCCCGCGGGTAGGCCATATGATGGGAGCTTGGAAAGGAGCGCTTTATGCCAGACCCGGTCAAATGCTTTGGCAATGTCGAGACTTACCGCCAATGCTTCACCGCGACTTTCAATGACTTCTGCCCATCGGTGAGTAAGGTAAATTAGGAGGTCACCAGCTGATCTGCCATGGCGAAAACCGTATTGACGGTCACTGATCAGCTGGTGCTCTTCTAGGTGCCTGAGAAGTTGAATGTTCAACACTCGTTCCATTACCTTAGACAGAAGCGAAGTGATAGCGATAGGTCGATAATTTGCCGGATCCGCTCGGTCGCCCTTTTTTGGGATGGGTTGGACCAAGGCTACCTTCCAAGATGAAGGCACTATGCCGGTGTTGAGAGAGAGGGAGAATAATTCTGTGAGCACTGGGGTCAGTTCCGGAGCACAAGTCTTGAGAACCACTGCAGGGATACCATCTGGCCCGCTCGACTTTCGTGTGTCCAATGTTATAAGAGCCCTACGTACCGCTTTCTGTGATATGTGTACATCTGACATGGGACTTTCACACGGTGGCAGTGTAGGCGGCAAGGCACCTTTATCATCGAGAGTAGAGTTTGATGCGAAAAGGGAAACAAGAAGGTCGGCTCTCTCCTTTGCAGTGTGAGCCAGGAAATCGTCCGGCTTACGTAAGGCAGGGAGTGTGGATCGACAGAAGTTGCTCTCAGCAGCTTTTGCAAGCGATAAAAAAGCACGACTTCCCGAGGGGTATCGAGCTAGTTTGTCTTCTATCTGCGCAATGTGCTGATTTTTGCAATGACAATGGCTCTTTTTGCCGATCTGGAGGCTGCGTTCAGGACTCTTATAAATTCAGCTGTTTTTGGATCCCTGCGACTTCGCGCTTCCGACCATAATTCGAATGCCGCCGTCTTAACTTTATTCGCTACGGCCCAGGACCTATTAAACCACGGTCGACTGGCGCCACCGACCCGAACTATTGAGGATGGAATGAAGCATTCCATTCCCTGCAGTATAACGTCGGCAACTAAGTCAGCGCAAACACTGGGGTCATCTGATGGAAAACAAATCGCCTTCCATGGGTATGAGGAAAAGAATTCCCGCACTCCATCCCAGTCAGCGGAGTTATAATGCCAAACCTTACGCATACTAGGTGGGAATAGTTTGTTAGATCTCACAATCGGTACAGTGGTTCTGATCAGACAATGGTCAGAAGACCCAAGAGGACCTTCGACTGAGATCTGGTACGAGTCAGGATGTGTAGTAAGTAAAAGGTCTAAAGTAGAGGCGTAGTGGGTTTCAACATCTGGTAGTCTCGTAGGTTCAGACACGAGCTGAGATAGATCGTATGTTATGGCCATATCGTGGACGACTCTGCCAGCATGATCGGTGGCACGGGAGTTAAGCCATTCAGCATGGTGAGCGTTAAAATCTCCAAGGATCACTAGTTGTGCTAGCGGATATTGTTCAAGTACTCTGTCTATTCCCGTAGAAACATACTCAAAAAGCCGATTTGTTTCCGTGTCTCCACTGTAAGACCTGTATAGGCACGAGTAAACTCGGGTAACACCCCCATAGTCCACACGCACTCACAGGTTTGAAAGGTCTGGGGCTTCAAAGTTGTTCAAGCGGCGACAACAAATATCCTCCCGAACGAACAGACACACTCCGGCTCGTCGTAGGAAGACATGTTCAAGTGTATAGTCAGGGTAATGCAGATACGCTGAGTCGGCTGGGCTGGAAATTTGTGTCTCCGTCAAAAAGAAGAGGGCAGGTTTAGCTATCTCCAGGTGAAAGTGGACGGAGTTAATGTTATAATGAAGACCACGGATGTTGCAGAAGTCTACTTTAAAATTGGAATAAGAAACCGCTGTGTTTCGATTTGTCTTCTTTTTGTTTGTCATTTATTGATGTAAAAAGGGATGTGGTGGTGAGGTACGGTGCGTTATACTATTCGGAAAATTAACGGCAGAATTAGGCTACTCGACTTTAACACAATTGTGGAAAACTGGCGCGGGGGACGGAAGGGCCCCCGATCCTCCCTGTTAGCAGTAGCCGGGATCCATTCCGGTCTCCTACTCCGGCACGACAGCCGCTAGACAGGATTTTACACAGACTGGCGGGACAGCCTCCCAGGGCGGAGTTTATAAGTGATCCCTAGGTTCGGGTCTCCTACTGATCTGCTAACGGTTTATCGCTGGCCGCCCAGCGGTTTCATCGGGTCTCCCTGGCCCCCGCGCCAACTTGCCACTAAAATCATTATCGAACTAACCCTTTCTCTACTTGGAGTCCCAAAGAGGATAGGCAGACCACAACTCACCGGGACTGGCTCTCCCAAACCTGTGTCGGAACACATACGTTACCGTACATTATGGCGACACGCTTATACAGGACGGTAGTAGCGATCCAGGCGGACTCTTATTGATGTTTAGGAAGAGCCCTACCACCAGCAACCGGTTGACCGGCAGGGGAGTAACTTGTATTATTTCTCCGTCTCCCTTACGGATAGCTATTCTTTGGCACTACCCAGAGAGCACGTGTAGGCACATATAAAGTCAACCCTACGGACGTAAAACAGCACACCCTCCAAAATTGGCCAGTAATTGACCAGTCACGCGTCCGAAGCCGCTGACGGAAGCTAGTTGGGTAAATTGATGAGTTTCGTATGAAGTCTCTAGGAACTATGAGGTCACCACTCACTAAGCGACTATCGAATCGTGGGATCGTAACTGCAGCAGATCAATGGGGTCACCAACGACCCCATATCTATTTTTACTCACCTGCTCAATAGCCTGCAAGGGGTTGTGCAGTAAGGGTAGCGCGGGCATTGAGAGGTGTTTGTGATCGGGCGAGTGTGGATGTATCTGTACTTGAGGTTCGAGTACGTTGCCCATCGTGTCGTCGCTGTCGTTCGTACTTGATAATCGGCCGTTTGACATCTGGAAATTATTAAATAAGAAATGTTTTGTTAAAACACTGGCCTCAGCAGAAGACGCATGGCCTCGCATGGTAGCATGCAGTAGCATATGCTGAGCTGAAGGCCCTTTCGCCATCACATTGGATTAAAAAGTTTAAAAAACGTGCCTTTGTGATTGTCAATTTTAATTTTTTAAGTACTTTGTTTTATATTTCATGTGAATTTGTTTTGTTTTTAAGATTATATTTTCTTGGTTCTTTTGTGATGCGAATAAATGTATTTTCTTTCTGTTTTTTACGTTAAATCTAGAGTTTGCTTGGAAATATGCACTATGTCTGAAATACCCATGATGGATATCCACGGATCTCCCGCTCAGCCCGTAAAGATATCCCACAAGGTGGCCAAGCTAAAGGCTCCCGTAAGGGCTGCAAGAGCGAGCGAGATAGCAATATGTCATGGTCGCTTGTCCCACGTTTTATGACGTCGCCAGGAGTCCTTTACACCAAGGAGTCGACAGAGACCCCTGACCCTTGGCTTACCTTAGTTGGCCGGTTGGCCAAGCGTTGAAGTGTTAAAGGGATACATCGAATACAACCTATTTTGCTATGTACGACATTAATTTAACACACGATGTTTCATTGATATTTTAGGACTTCTTATTAGGTTGGGGGAAAAAGTCTTTTCGCATTATAGTATGTATGAACTTGTAATAAAATCTCTTTGGCTATACTATTTGTATCTGGCTGGTTTTGGTATCATTCAAAGTTTAAATTTTAAAGAAGATAATTCCAAATTCAAATTAGGAAAATGTGTGATTTTTTTGTTTATCGTACTGTAAAGATGAGTGAATCTAATGAAGAAATTCGATACATTTTAAAATTTTACTACAAAAAAGGTAAAAATGCAACGAAAGCCGCGAAAAAAATTTGCGATGTTTATGGACCTAGTGCAGTGTCTGTGAGAGTAGCACAAATTTGGTTTAAGCGTTTTCAATCCGGAAATTTTGATGTCAAAGATGCACGTCGCTCTGGTCGCCTTATTACGGATAAAATTGATGCCATTTTTGAAAAAGTGGAGCAAGATCTGCATATCAGTAGTTACGACGTAGCTGAAGAACTGGGAATTGACCACAAAACAGTTTTGGCGCATTTGAAAAAACTGGGTAGGTACACAAAAAAGCTCGATATTTGGGTACCCCACGAGCTCACTGAAAAAACCTAATGAACCTTGTACTCATTTGTGATTCTTTATTACGACGTAATGAAACCGAACCATTTTTGAAGAAGCTGATAACTGGTGATGAAAAGTGGATCACGTACGACAAGAACGTGCGAAAAAGGTCGTGGTCAAAGGCCGGTCAGGCTTCACAGACTGTGGCGAAACCCGGGTTAACTCGCAACAAGGTGATGTTGTGTGTGTGGTGGGATTGGAAGAGCATTATTCATTATGAGCTGTTACCACCAGGCAGGACCATCGATTCTGAACTCTACTGCGAAAAACTGATGAGATTAAAGCAAGAAGTTGAGAGAAAGCGGCCGGAATTAATCAACAGAAGGGGTGTGGTTTTTCATCATTATAACGCTAGACCTCACACATCTTTAGCCACTCAGCAAAAATTAAGAGAGTTTGGCTGGGGGGTATTAATGCATCCGCCGTATAGTCATGACCTTGCACCTTCAGATTTCCACCTGTTTCGGTCTCTTCAGAACTCTTTAGGTAGTGTCAGGTTAACATCACGAGAGGACTGCCAAAACTACTTGTCGCGGTATTTTGATCAGTAGCCCCAAAATTTCCATGGCAATGGGATCATGTCCCTACAAGATGGCAAAAAGTTATCGAACAAAATGGTACCTGCATACTTTAGTTAAATGTAAATAAACTATATTAAAAAATGTTTTGAATTTTCTTAAAAAATGAGAAGAAACTTTTTCCCCAACCTAATATTACGATGCATGGTTTGAATATAGTATATAAAATTTTCTATTGTATGAATTTGAAAAAAATCAATACTAGCAATGATTATTATAAATACGGGATTTATGTTGGTATTCGTGAATTTTCAACAGGGTGAGTGCGATCCGCCCCGCACTGCGTCTCGCCTCGTACTAGATTAGATTAGATTAAACACGAAAGTTTTCTAAGTAAAATACTAGCAATTAGCATAACAAACACATGGTACATTGTTTTGTTTCCTAACCTATGTAGTCCCACTGCTGGGCAAAGGTCTCCCCCAAGTCCCTCCAAGTATCCCTATCTGTCGCTATTTCCCACCATCCTCTTTGGAAGGTGTCGAAATCGTCCCGCCAACGCTTTCTCGGCCGACCCCGACGTCGCCTTCCGTCTTCAGGCGTCCATGGTGTTGCAATATGGGCCCATTTCCCATTTCTCGGAGTGCATTCGGGCAACGTGACCCGAATGGGGTACAAGGGGCGCCAAACAACATCTTTTGGCACCCAAGCCAACCTTACCTGCTCGTGGTGTACCCTGCTGATTAACGAACAAGGCTCTGGCGAACCATATCCACCAACGCGAACTGGACCAGCATGGTGGATTATGCCCCCCCCCCCCCCCCAAGTATGAACAATCACATAGTACATATATAATATTATTGCCGAGCGAAGCCAAATCTCCAAATCAACTTGGACAAATCGGCGTTGTATGTATGCATTGTATGTTTGTTTGTCCGAGGATAACTTTCGAACCGTTGATCCGACCATTGTGAAATTTGATTTATAAGTAGAAACTGTTGGGACAATCCTGGTGTGACTAAACGAGCCAAAAATGTTTGGGGGTTGTTGAGATATTGACAAAAATCTAAATAATACTATTCGGACAAGTGGGATGTCTAATGAAAGATCTTCAATGGTACATTTTGACCCTGTTTTTATTTTGAGTTGTATTTTTGTAATAGAGTTATTAGCCATAATAAAAACTAAACTTTGGCGAAATTCACAGGGTACACCAGTGGCCCCACAATGCTAAAATTTGGTATGCATATAGCTTTAGTAGTAAATATATAGGCAAAACTCTGAAATCTTGAATAACTGCAATTTCTACCCCTTAAAATGTAACCATTTAACATGAACTCCCGTTACTTGTAATTTGAATGAAACTGTAGGTCAAGTCGGTTGGTGTAATTTTTTTTATTTTTTTGGGAGACTCGCGAGATCCGATTTCGGGGCGGACCACTAGTTATCATAACTCACATTAACAGGCAAGCAGTCATCGTCTTTAAGGCTGTGCGCGTCCGCGCTGGTCGTTGCGTCGCCCTCCTCCTCTTAAACAATACAAATCGCATTTAGTCTTATTATTATTATCAGCCCGTAGAGTTCCACTGCAGGGCAAAGGCCTCCCTTCCCTCCTTCCACGAATCCCAGTTATTGGCTAATGGGGCCACTCTTTCTGGAATGCATCCAGTTCATCTAGGAAGGAACTACGGGCGAAAGCCACTACATAATGGGTTCCAAACGGGCGGCGGCCTCGTGGTAGACCCAGGCGGAGATGGAGGGATGAACTGGATGAGTCTTATTAACTAATAAATATATTACACACTAGCTGACCAATCCGCAGCTTCGCACACGTAGTTTTTCAATAAAAACATACCCTCCTTCTGATCAGTTGGGTAAAAAGTAGCCTATGTCACCCGGAGATAGTGTAGCTTCCCAACAGTGAAATAATTTTTTAAATCGGTCCGGTAGTTTCGGGGCTTTCAATACAAACAAACAAATCTTTCCTCTTTATATATAGGTAGTATTATAGTATAGATAAAATAGTTTATCACTCTAATATCATAAATGCGAAAGTTTGGATGTATGATAGATAGATAGATAGATAACTCTTTATTGAATTACCACACAAACAGAAATAATAAAAAAAATAAGTACTGGGTTAAAATAAATAAGGCAATACAATGGGCGGCCTTATCGCTAAAAGCGATCTCTTCCAGGCAACCTTTGGATGGAGCGAAATTTTTAAAAATTACGGAGTGCGGTGTACTTTAGCGGATACATTACATTTACACATAATATATTCTAAGATATAATAATAATATGAAGTTTTAATCCTAATACTTAATATATGTACTTATAAAATAGACTAATATATAGGTATATACATATAGCAAACTATACTAACAGATAAAATAAGTACATAAATAGTAAATAAATAACGCTAGGAAGATGACATCGTCAGGTAATGGTGTTTCACCTTCAATTTGAAGACATATGTTTGTTTATTACTCAATCGCGTCATAACGGCTGAACCAATTTCGATGAAATTTGGTGTGTCGATAGATTAAGACATGGATTGGCACATAGACTACTTTTTATTGACAAACCAAGCTAGTAACAAATATACTAATTCCATATCAAATTAACTAATCTGTGAAGTTTTTGCAAAGTCCACGGGTTAAAATCATCTCCGGCAAAAAAAATTCCCGTGGTACTACCGGTAGTTCCACCAGTCCCAGATTCCACAGACACACGCACACACAGATAAACGCACATAAATACTGTTACGCCGAGGCTATTACAGAATAAGTAATAATAGTCGGCCATTCAAAGTTAGGTATACCTACTGTGTCACAGAATAGGTAATACTTGTTATCGAATATATGCTACGTTGTTACCTACAGTTGCACACAATAAGAAATAGTAGTTGCTCGAAATACCTACACTTTTCTAGTTACCAGTGGAACCATCGAGAACATTCTCGATAGGTATGTACTGGGCGGGGTATAAATAGTGCGTAGAGGCGCCCGAGGGTCAATAAACCCTCCGTCGTCCGAAACACGTTCTCGGAGACCCGGATGACGAAATCATTTCCGCTAATGAGGCTGAGTCATCCACAATAGACAGAGCAAACACTCCACAAATACACCGACCTCGCCGGCGAGGTCGACGAGTCCCTTTAGTCGCCGCCTACACGAGGTACAAGCACGTACCCGGGCGTTTCTCTCCTATCCCCGTCCCGGCAACAGCCCAAGCCGAGGTTCGTACCTAAGTGGTGCCCTTGCGCTAGTTGCCTCATCAAAAATAAAATTATAGGGCTGAGCGCCTTCTGCGCTCGCTAAAAGCTCGGTTAAGCTGCAACGGCCTCAGAGGCCAACAGCGAGATAAGTTCATTCGAAAAAAAAAAAAAAAAAAAACGAAGGTCAGTCTGGTTTTGGCGATACGTGCGAATATTTCGGTGACTTTTAGTGGTTTATTATGCAACAGTGGTGTGATATAGTGTGTTGTGATTACTTGTGATTAAGTTCGTGTATTTATCAAATTTTCAGTGTTGAATAAAAGTGGTATTGTGGTTAGATTGATTTTCATTATTTTATCCCAAACCCTCAGCTCGTAACCAACACATTATGCTGAGCTGCACGCCATTTTGGTACGCAGACACATGAGTCGTACTGTCTTATTCTTAATCAATTCATTTGTATCTACTGTTCTTTAGCTTTTTAGCCATTTTAAATTGTATACCTCAAATAGGTGAAGCATAGTGAATAATATATCTTGCACTTTTGTATTTGTTTCATGTGTCATTTTGTATGTACCGATTAAATGATTATTCTATATCAAAATCAAAATATTTATTTGGTTCAAAAACACATAGGAATCAAGAAGTAATACTGAACGTGCAGAGCCCCCGACTCCTAAACCAGTACAATTGTTCATCCTTATGTACTATTTTAATACAAAATAAAACATTTTGAAAATTTACAACGAGTAAAGTAAAAATTTAAGTTAGTTTATAGAAGACTAGCTGACCAATCCGCAGCTTCGAACGCGTAGTTTTTCAATAAAAACATTACCCTCTGGTTGCGCAAAAAACAAATCGTTTAATTTAATTGTTGCATAAACCTTTATACGTGTGAGCGAGGACGCGCTATACGTTTAACACCGTCGTGGGCGCTTACAAAGTGGCGCCATCTATGAAAGTGTAACGAAAAACAGTTTGGAACAATATGTCCGCGTCGCTGTTGTGTTAGAATTCGTCTCGCATAAAGAACTTAATTTGTGGTTTAAATACAGTGGATATAAGCGCACCCTATTCGAACCTGTCGCCGCTAAACACCATCAAAGGATTTAAAGGTATCGTGCATCCTTCCTTTTTTTGGAAACTATTCTTTCTCACCCAAATCCAAACCAGTTTTCAGTCTCCATCTCTCGCAACAGTCAAACTCAAATTTTGTACATTTTTGCTATATTTCGCATCTCCCGCGTAAACACCCTCCTTCTGCGCAGTTGGGTAAAAAGTAGCCTATGTCACCCGGGTATAGTGTAGCTTTCCAACTGTTTAAGAATTGTTTAAATCGGTTCAGCAGTTTCGGAGCCTATTCAATACAAACAAACAATTCTATCCTCTTTCTAATATTAGTATAGATGTACAATACAAGAAATAAAAGGTATCTAAGCTAAAATGTTATTTAAGTAGAATACTTAGACTACTTAGGTTTAGACTACTGAGTGTACATACATGATTGTAAGGGTGGTGTATGTTGTGTGTGAGTTTTTGAGGGTATGTGTGCATGTGCATACATGTGTAAGGGTTATGAGTATTTGTTGTTAGGGGGCGTCCATTAATTAAGTGTGACGTTTTTGACGATTTTTAACCCCCCCCCCCCCCCCACCTCACGTCGAGATGTCGCGAGATTTATTTCGACCCCCCCCCCCCTCTCTTTTTATCAAAGTCATAATCTTTTATTCATTAAAACCACAAGGATCACTTTGAAACGTCAATTTTACTGCCTGTTCCTTCGCGACCAAGCCAGGAAAGAAAGGCAAGAAACAAGGCTGGTTGTTTTTTTTAATGATCCTTTTAGAATACATAACAATACAGAAAATAAATTACCTAAGTACGTCTAAATTGTAACATTTTGACCGAGATGGAGCAATTTCAATCCCAAGCTTCTCTATCATCTAAATAATCCGATATGTTATAGTAGGCTTTTTTATATAGATTTTGTTTGTTTGCATTTTTAAATTTGTTAATTGTCAATTTTTGTACATCACTTGTGAGTTTTGTTATAAAATCTCAGGTGAGATTTATCAAAATTTGTATACATTAAGTAAATGCGTACTTATTAAAAAAAAACACTATTGGCTTCATTATTTCAAGATTGCCTCTCTCGTAATCTCTAGATTTACAGTGATAAAATTAAAAAAAAGTTACGTGATATTAGTCGAGACCCCCCCCCCCCCCCCCCTCCCATACATGAGATAGGGTGAGATTCGGCTAGACCTCTCCCCCCCCCTGAACACCTCAGGTAGGTAATTAATGGACGGCTCCTTACCTGATACAGGCGTCAAGCTTATAACAACCATCCCTTTGCGGTGGGGGGTTTAAAATGAGTACCTTTAACGTCTAGAGGATGTATACTTTGCCACAGCATTCCGTCCAGCAGGCCGGGCGTGTCAGATTGTGGGGGCTGGAACAAACAATATTATTTGGTTAGCGGGTTCGATTACCGCAGCGAAACAAATGTTTGCATGATCAACAAATATTTGTTCCGGGTCTGGATGTTTTTCTATATATTATAAGTTTGTAATTACAACAAAAAGTATATAAGTATTCTATCAGTTATCTGGTTCCCATAGTACAAGCTCTGCTTAGTTTGGGGCTAGATAGCGCTGTGTGTTCTTTATTTTGTAATTTTTTTTTTATTATAGCCAATTGACCACTACCTCACCTGATGGTAAGTGATGGTGTGATCGAAGATGGAGCACGCTTGCCTAGAAAGAACCTATTCACTCTGAACTTGAAGACTCCGAGATTATATTGGTCCGGAAAAATATACACCGAAAGTGAGTTCCATTCCTTACTTGTTCTAACAAGAAATGTTGAACAAATCGTTTGGTACGGCAAGGTATTCCGACCAGGTATGGGTATGGGTGGTACTTCTCTTTCACATCTTCTTTACATAGTATAAAATGAAGTCGCTTTCGCTGTCTGTTACCTTAGATCTTTTAAACTACTCATTGGATTTTAATGCAGTTTTCAGCAATAGATAGAGTGATTCAAGAGGAAGGTTTATATGTATAACTAGCTTCCGCCAGAGGCTTCACACGCGTTGTTTGTCAACAAAAAGTAGCCTGTGTTAATCCAGGTTATAATCTACGTACATTCCGACCTGGAAGTAACTCTGTCTCTGTCTGTTTGTTACCTTTTCACGACTTAACGGCTCGACCGATTTCGATGGAATTTTGTACCTATATACCTAGATGGATTACGAATGGACTTGAGACATAGGATATACTTTACGCGACTGCACAGAAGGAGGGCAATATTTTATTGACAAACCACGCGTACGAAGCCGCGGGCGGTTCAGCTAGTTATGAATAAAAATGTATTCTGATAGTATAAAATGCCAAATGCTCCGACACAATAGTTTATTGTTTGAAAATATTGAAAGATGGAAATTAAACATGAATCACCGAGTTTTCGCTAAGTACAATCAGCGGTCTTACAATCTCTACCAGACCATTGGATGAATTGGATTTAACTTTGTATTTTAAAATGACTAATTCATAAGAAACACTATTATGGAGCCAATACCATTATTTAACTATAATGATTGTTGTTCCTGCTTCAATGGTGTTGTCATAGCAACAGCGGTCGCTGACAAAATACTGTGTTATAAAAAAATACCAAAATGTATCTATAATGGCTCATTTTGCGACTATACCATTGTCATAGAGAAGCGATTGGGTCAGTAGAATTAGGCCCCTGAGCTCGTTACGGAGGCCTGTACTATACCGATCATTAGGTAAAGTATAGTATGTATATGTTCATGTATTAGGTAGAGATCTCTAATTAGCGATAAGACCGCCAATTGTATTCATAGATTTACGTTGTTATTTTTTATTTATTTTATGGTGTGCAAATAAATAATTACCTAATCTAATCTAAAGTTCGGCTGTACTATACCCATTAATGCGTAGTCAGGCTGTACTATACCCATTAAAGCGTAGTCAGCCTGTACTATACCCATTAATGCGTAGTCAGGCTGTACTATACCCATTAATGAGTAGTCAGGCTGTACTATACCCATTAATGCGCAGTCAGGCTATACTATAACCATTAATGCGTAAAGTCAGGCTGCACTATAGCAATTAATGCGTAAAGTCAGGCTGTACTATAACCTATTAATGCGTGAAGTCAGGCTATACTTTACCCATTAATGCGTAAAGTCGGGCTATACTATAACCCATTAATGCGTAAAGTCAGGCTGTACTATACCCATTAATGCGTAATCAGGCTGTACTATACCCATTAATGCGTAAAGTCAGGCTGCACTATAGCAATTAATGCGTAAAGTCAGGCTGTACTATAACCTATTAATGCGTGAAGTCAGGCTATACTTTACCCATTAATGCGTAAAGTCGGGCTATACTATAACCCATTAATGCGTAAAGTCAGGCTGTACTATACCCATTAATGCGTAGTCAGGCTGTACTATACCCATTAATGCGTAAAGTCAGGCTGCACTATAACCCATTAATGCGTGAAGTCAGGCTATACTATAGCCATTAATGCGTAAAGTCAGGCTGTACTATAACCCATTAATGCGTAAAGTCAGGGTGTATTATACCCATAGTGGGTGGAGTGTACTCACAGGCTGCGTGTGCGTGTCGTGCGCGCGCATCTTGCACTTTTTCTTGTAATTCTCGTACCACATCTTGACCTGCGCCGGCGTCCGCGGCCGCTCGCCGCCGCAACGCTTGTTCACCTCCTCGCAAATTGTGCCCCACACCAACTGTTCAACGATAATTATGTTTAAATATCATTTACTAGCTGTTGCCCGCGACTTCGTACGCGTTACACTATTATTTGTGTAGGTAATCTAGAAATATAGCTAAACTCGCTATTGCAACTTGACTTGACACCCCATTTTTATACTTGATTTATGGGATGAAAAGTAGCCTAATCCAGGTTGTAAACTACGTCCATACTAAATTTCATCGAAATCGGTTCAGCCGTTACGACGTGGTTGAGTAAACTTTTTAAATTTTCGGGTAATTAAACTATACTCATGTTTTTAATACAAAACGGGTCTTTTCGCGCACAGATTCATATCAAAATTATAATTTTGATTAACCTCGACGTTTCGGCCAAGTTACATCGGCCGTGGTCACGAGAGAATTTTGGTATAAATCTGTGATTGAGTAACAAACAAATAAATAAACAAACCAAAACATTCGCATTTATAACATTAGTGTGATGGTTTTTTTTGGATCAACTCGCTTCGACGGCGCGTTTAAAACACGCCGTGTGCAGTCAAAATCATTTATTCATTGAAAGCACAAGGATCACTTTGAAACGTCAAACTTACTGCCTGTTCCTTCGCGATCAAGCCAGGAAAGAAAGGCAAGAAACAAGGCTGGTTGTTTTTTATGATCCTTTTAGAATACATAACAATATAGGAAATAAATTACGTCTAAATTGTAACATTTTGCACGAGTTGGAGCAATTTCAATCCCAAGCTTCTCTATCATCTAAATAATCCGATATTTTATACCAGGCTTTTTTATAAAGATTCTGTATAATTATGTTTTTAAAGGAGAACGGGCATCCTGGTCTACAGTCCAATAAAAATGAGCAGCACATTTTCGAATTGGCATACAATAGTACATCAAAATATACTATTGGAACTTTCCCCAAAAGTCTGTCCGTTTTGAGTTACAGCCATGCAAACACCAGCATTTTTTGTTTTAAAGAACATAAAATAACGGTTTCACGATTACTATATCCATACATAAAGGCTCCTATACAATGCAGTAGCAAGAGCGAGAAGGGAGAAGAGCGATGTAAGGGCCGTGGGGAGAGGGATGCGTACGCGGGGGAGGGGAACGGTTGTGTACGCGCCGCGCCGGACGGCTACAATAATCAGTCGCATCGCATCAAGTGAGTGGCTACGTCACGTCTTGTTACGATAGTGCTGTGTTTGAACTTCTTTCTCTGTTTTTACTGACCCTGGCTTGCTTTTGGACCCTGTTTCTTTCCCTAATGTGTTAACTTTGGCTCGACTTATTGACTTTTGAACTGCCTACCGATAATGGAAGTTTTTCGAAACTGTGTGATGTGTCGTCGAGGACTTTACTACTTACCTAACTTAAATAAAATCATTACATTACACAAAATGTTTTTTTAATTACCACGATATTCAATGTTTGGCACTAAATATTATCAGATTCAATTTTTAGTAGAACTCAGATCGGACAATACTTAGAGAAATGCGACTTTCTACATATGAAAATACATAGAATTACCTTTATATTGACATATGACTCATTTTTATTGCAAGGTAGACCAGCTTCCATACACTTATGCCCGTTCTCCTTTGTTAATTGTCAATTTTTGTACATCACTTGAGAGTTAGCTATAAAAGCGAACACCTTGCCCTTTAAACGATTTCCTAACTTTATGGAGTCTACAAGTGGCAACAGCGAGTTTATCTTTATTTCTAGTATTAAAATTATGATTATCGCTATTTTTCTTAAACAAATTAATATTTTAGTGAACATACATCATATTTTCATAGATGTATTGACAAGGGAATGCCATAATATTTATTTCTTTAAACTTATTGCGTAATGATTCTCTGGGGCCCATATTATAAATTGCACGAACAGCCCTATTCTGCAGCACAAAAATGGTGTTTATATCTGCAGAACTCCCCCACAGCAGTATATCGTATGACATAATGCTGTGGAAGTAGCTGAAGTAAACTAGTCTAGCTGTGCATATGCTCTAAGCGATCGAACATTAACCGACTTGATCCGAGATCCTCCACGAGCCTGTCTATGTGTTCGGCGCCTGTTATCGCTCATTGTACTAAACTTAACGTCTGTATCTCTTTTGTGGCAATCTCCTAGTCACCTGATTATTTTAAAATATTTTATAATCTTGCAACTAATCGAAATGAACGCGGTGACAGTAATCGTAGATAGGCTGACTGACTGTAATTCAAAACCGAAATACTGCTCAAGCAAATTTAAGAGTTTGCATTTAAATTACTCGTGTGGAGTCATATTACTAATACTTCAGCACGCGGCTTCGCTCGCTGCAGCTCTCCATAAAATGTAGCCTTTATATTTAGGGGTCACCAATTTTTTCACCAAAGATCTTTTAACCAATTTATTAATATGATTTATATATGTTCTGACTTTATTTATTTTATTACATAATATAATGTATGACGACCTCCGTGGTACAGTTGGCGAAAAGCCGGCTGAGACGCAGGAGGTAGCGGGTTCGATTCCCGCTGCAGAACAAATGTTTGTATGATCTACAGATATTTGTTCCAGGTATGGATGTTTTTCTATATATTAAGTATAAGTACCTATGTATTTACAAAAAAAATGTATATAAGTATTCTATCAGTTATCTGGTTCCCATAGTACAAGCTCTGCTTAGTTTGGGGCTAGATAGCGCTGTGTGAAATGTTCAGCCATATTTATATTAATTTATTTATAATATTTTGACATTTTTTACTATATATTATTATATTTTGACGCAAAATGACATACCTACCATGACATTTATTATTCTCACTTGACAACACAAAACTCTCAAGGTCTAGTGGTTAAATGGAGCGGTCTCGATAGAATATCAGCGCTTACCATCACGGCGGGCATAATGCTGAGTCGAGTCCCATTTACTACAGTATCTTGCACACAGTATCTACCGAGTTCTCCCTTTTTTGTTTATGTATTAAGTTTATACTGTTTAATTGTAACTGTATTGTATATTATGTGCTAATGTAGTGAATAAAAGATTGTCTAATGGCGGGTCCCTACATATATCCGTCGGTAACCGACTACGCCTCGTATCTCCTTCAAAATGTGTCAAACTAAATAAATAAATATTGCTGGACATTTCACACAGCGCTGTCTAGCCCCAAACTAAGCAGAGCTTGTACTATGAGAACCAGATAACTGATAAAATACTTATATACATTTATACGTGCTCGAGCCGTCGTACAGTGCGGACCTCTCTGGGGCGTCGTTACGCTGCCCGTTGAATATACGAAGATTCGATCGTCGTTAGTGGTCGAGGCAACATCGCCTATAAAAGGCTCCTCAGATCGCGCGGCACGCATTCGATCGTCGTTAGTGGTCGCCGCTATAGCATGCAGCGGCCACACCTTAGGAACCTAGGCTGGTAGAGGGGGGCTCGAGTGCCGAAACACTTTGTTGTAGCAACGGCGTGTTTCGGCCCTCGAGTCGGCACGGTCACTCCCCGTGCTAGTGCTCGTTGCTTCGGCGTCAACGCAATCCACCTCAAGTGGCGAGGCAACCAGGCAACTGTAGAAGGCCTGAAGGTAGCGATAGGAGTTTTTATCGTTGCCAGATACTGCGTCCTGTTCCCTTCCAGTCGTAGCGGTTCTCCGTTCCACTGGGTCAAGGGGAGTAAGGAGGAGAGGGTGCATCTGTGTACGGCGCGCACACTTATGCAACTTAATATATCCTGCGCATCTGACTTGGCTTTGTCATTCCGAGTTTAAAAAAGTCCTGGGCTTGGTCTAATACCTGGACACGGGTGGCCTAAGGAGAGGAGAGTGGTCGCTCTAGCACTGCATCGGGGTGACAGTGTGGTTCGGCAGCACTCTTTGAGACAAAGCAGCTTTATTTAGAGAGGCACTGCTTTCCTCGCTCAGCCGGGGAGGGGGCTAGAAAAGGTGCCCCAAACAAACGCTCATTCCTCGCAATAAGAATAAATCTAAAAACATGCAGATAAATATGACTTTTGGTGCGTGGAATGTACGTACTCTTTTAGACCGACCCAACAACCTCTGCCCAGAACGTAAAACCGCCAGTGTGGCTCGCGAGCTCAAACGCTATGACGTCGACATAGCCGCTCTCAGCGAAACACATCTAGCTGACGAAGGTGAGCTTGTTGAACGTGGTGGTGGGTACACTTTCTTCTGGAAAGGCACACCAGCTTCTGAGCCTAGACGGTCAGGAGTAGGCTTTGCTATTAAAACTACTTTAGCCTCTAAGTTGGAAGAACATCCAGTTGCTATCTCTGATCGTGTCATGTCCTTACGTTTCCATCTTCGAAACAATAAATACTTAAATGTTATCAGCGTATATTCGCCAACACTCGACAAAAGTGATGACGTCAAGGACAAATTTTATGAGGAAGTGTCAGAAGTGCTGACTAAAATCCGGCGCTGTGAGAAAGTTTTGCTTCTTGGCGACTTTAATGCTCGCGTCGGACGTGATTTTGAAGCTTGGCCTCGGGTGATAGGGCGACATGGCATTGGTAACATGAACAGTAATGGGCAACTGTTACTAAGCCTCTGTTCCCAATTTCATCTGGGTATTACCAATACCATGTTTAGACTCCCAAATAAATACAAAACTACCTGGATGCACCCAAGGTCCAAGCATTGGCATCTTATTGATTATGCTATAGTCCGTCAACGGGATATAGCGGATGTCAAAGTAACGAGAGTAATGAGGGGCGCAAACTGTTGGTCGGATCACCGACTTGTTGTTACAAAACTATTTTTGCGTCTTAGCCCTTGCCGTAGACCTCGCAGGGCTAAGCCTAACTGTCTTCATCTGAAAAAGCTAGAGTCTGCTGAAATATTGGCAAATTACAGGGAAGCTGTCAATACCTTTACAGCAGGCATACACCCCGAAGATGAACAGTTAGACGAGGGCTGGAAACTGTTAACTACAAATACCATTAATGCGGCTACTGAGATCTTAGGCCAAAAACCTCGTGTCTGTGAAGACTGGTTTGACGAAAATGATAATACATTGACAGTCGCCCTAGAAAAACACCGCCAGCTCCTTCGAAAGGGAAATCAGACAACTGCTTCTGAAAAAATAAAGGAGAGTACGAGCCAAATAAGGAGACTAACTCGAAACGCAAAAGATGAGTGGTGGCTGAACAAGGTTCGCTATATTCAGTGGCTTGCTGATTCGAATAGACTCGGCGATTTCTTTAACGAGATTAAAAAGTTAGTAGGAAGTCCACATCGAGTAAACGTACCACTGAAATCACTTTCAGGTACCCTCCTGGTAAGCAAAGGAGAAGTTCTTACTCGCTGGGCAGAACACTATAACAGCTTACTCAATGTGGATCGTTCTGCTGACATAAACTATTTAGCATCACTTCCTGCCTTACCACAAGCCGTAGATCTGGATCAGCCTCCTTCTCTTGAGGAAGTTATCATCGCCATCAAAGCGCAGAAAAACAATAAGGCTGTCGGCATCGATAACATACCAGGAGAACTATTAAAATATGGCGGAGATGAGTTGCACTACAAGATTTGGCAATTTTTCCAGCGCATGTGGGAAATGGAGTTCGTTCCTCCTAGTTTTGGCGTATCACTAATTTGCTCTTTGTATAAAAATAAAGGTGATCGATCTGTTTGCAACTCTTATAGGGGTATATCACTTCTGTCTACTCCAGGAAAAACTTTTGCCAGAGTACTCTTAAATCGTCTTATGGAGCTCTCTGAAAGTATATTGCCTGAAACGCAATTTGGGTTTAGACCCAATCGCGGCACATGCGAGGCCATATTCTCTCTTAGACAACTGCAAGAGAAAAGCAGGGAACAGTGTCAACCTCTGTTTCTCTGTTTTGTTGATCTGGAGAAAGCTTTTGACAGTGTACCTCGCGAAGCTTTGTGGATTGTGCTTTCGAAACTTGGTTGCACCGACAAATTTATACGCTTGATAAGACTTCTTCACGACAACATGACTTGTTGCGTAACCGTCAATGGTGAGCAGACAGAGCAATTCCCTGTCACTTGTGGTGTAAAACAAGGCTGTGTATTAGCACCCACTCTTTTTGCTCTGTACTTTTCCGTTGTCGTGAGGGAGACTTTACAAGCCAACACCGAAGGGATCCGCATACGTTTTCGCACAGATGGCAGTATCTTTAACCTGGCTAGGTTAAAAGCGCACACAAAGGTATCGTATGACCTCATTACCGAATTGATGTATGCTGATGACCTATGTTTCGTTGCGGAATCTTCTGAGGGACTCCAGGACTTGATGACTCGGCTTGACGCTGCGTGCTGTAGATTTGGCCTCAAAATTAATATTACAAAGACAGAGGTGATGGCCATGGACACTGTTAACCAAGCTCCACTGAATCTGCAAATCGATGGAAAGCCCATAAAACAGGTCGATACATTCAGATATCTGGGAAGCAGCATAACAACAAAATGCGACCTTGACTCGGAGATCAACAGCAGACTTGGCTCCGCTATGGCTGCTTTTGGTAAACTACGAGTCCAGGTATTTCGCTCCCATAACATCAAATTGAGTACCAAGATTAAGGTGTATATGGCTATTGTACTTCCTAACATCTTGTACTCGTCAGAGACATGGTGCCTGTATCGCAGACACATACGCACGTTAGACAGATTCCATCTGAAATGCCTCCGCGACATTCTTAACATCAAGTGGTCGGATCGGGTCCGTAATACCGATGTTCTACGACGGGCTAATGTCTGTGGCATAGAGGCATATTTGATGCGGCGTCAGCTGCGTTGGTGCGGGCACCTGTCTCGGATGTCTGATGAGCGAAGGGCGAAACGCATTTTCTTCTGTGAACTAGAGCATGGTAAGCGGAAACGCGGAGGTCAGTTCCTACGTTTCAAAGACGTACAGAAGAGGCACATGAAGAGGTGTTGTATCGATCCGTCGCGCTGGGAGGCTCTCGCTGAAAAACGACCTGAATGGAGGCGTCATGTTCAGGACAAAGTGTACGAGTTTGAAGAAGAAAGGAGGCAAGAACTAGACTTAAAACGAGATCAGCTTAAAAGTCGACCGCCGGCTAATATCAATTACAACTACATTAATGGCGCCTTAACTTGTGTTCATTGTAACCGGACTTTTAGCGCAAAAATAGGGTACATCAGCCACATACAGGCTAAACACCTAGGCCAATAATCACAAAGTCAAGTCTCTGTAGCCGAAATCGGCTAGGAGGATTATTATTATTATTATATACATTTTTTTTTGTAAATACATATATATAATATATAGAGAAACAACTAGACCCGGAACAAATTTCTGTAGATCATGCAAACATTTGTTCCAAGACGGGAATCGAACCCGCTACCTCCTGCGTCTCAACCGGCTATTCGCCCACTGCACCACGGGGGTCGTCAACTAGTGTAAAACTTTTGACAGGCTTTCAAGGAGACACGAGTCGTAGCTAGTTACCGACGGATATAGGAATCCGCCATATGTCTATGTCACCAACATAACACTAATATTTATAAATGCGAAAGTTTGGATGTTTGTTTGTTACTCAATCACGTCATAATGGCTTTATTTTTTATTGACAAACCAACCGTGCGAAGCCGCTGGCGGGAGGTAGTCTATTATATAGGAGACGACCTCCGTGGCGCAGTGTGCTATAATAGCCGACTGAGACGCAGGTGTCGGGTCTATTACCGCTGCGGGACTAATGTTTGCATGGCTTACAGATATTAGTTCCGGGCCTGGATGTTTTTCTATAGGTATATTACTAGCTGTCCCGGCAAACATCGTACTGCCTTGACATGCATATGACGCGGGCTGTCAATGTATGTACGTCCCCGGTAGAGATGTCAATCGGCCATCATTAGCTGCATTTATTTATGAGAAAATTATCATAAAGATCATCAAAATCGGTCCAGCTGTTCTTGAGTTATAAATGGTGGTATAGTGGTGCTGCAGTTATAATGGTGGAGCTATAAGTGGCTTTGTTTTATATACAGATAAGTAAGTATTTAAAAAAAGTATATAAGTATTCTATCAGTTATCTGGTTCCCATAGTACAAGCTCTGCTTTGTTTGGGGCTAGACAGCGCTGTGTGAAATGTCCAGCAATATTTATTTATTTATTCACTATCTTCCGCCAGCGGCATCGCACGCGTTGTTTGTCAACAAATAGTAGCCTGTGTTGGATCCAGGTTATAATCTACGTAGGTACATGCTAAATTTCATCGAAATCAGTTCAGCCGTTACGGCGTGATTGAGTAACAAACAAACATCCAAACTTTCGCATTTATAATATTAGTGTGATTAAAATAATAAAATAAAATTAACACAGGCTACTTTTTATTGACGAGCCACGCGTGCGAAGCCGCGTGCGGAGCTAGTCACACTTATATTATAAATGCGAAAGATTGGATGTTTGTAAATTTATTTGTTTGTCACTCAATCACGTCGTAACGGCTGAACCGATTTCGATGAAATTTAGCATGTACGTAGATAACCTGGATTAACACATATACTACTTTTTATTCCATAAAAAGAATAGTATAATATTTTATTTGCAACATACTTAAAGTTAATACATAAAAAAGAAATAATAACAAGCTCAGCAATAAATCAGCTCCCATGGGATAAATATGGGGTGTCAAGTCAACAGCGAGTTTAGTTTTATTTCTAGGTTACCTACATATTTAGTAGTGTAACGCGTACGAAGTCGCGGGCAACAGCTAGTACAAAATAAAATAATGATAAGGCCTCAGTATATGTATAGTTTCTGCAACTTAGGAACCAGATACATAAATAAACTAGTTTTGATTTGTGCTCAAAAAGTATTCGCTAACTCGTTCCTAACGGTCGACGTACCTACGCTTTGAGAGCATTTGACTAACTCAATAAAAATATTCAGTTTTAATCTTATAGTCTACATAAAATATTTGGAATTGATTTTCTCAACAGCCACTGACATAGCCCAGGATTAGCAAGCTGACGAGGCAGTTGCGGGGCACATAGCTCGGAAAACTGACGGCCGTTGGGGCAGAAAGGTTCTCGAAACCATCACTGGAAAGTGCAGCGTAGGCTTTATTTCTTGGTTACCTACACATTTAGTAATGTAACGCGTACGAAGTCGCGGGCAATAGCTAGTTTACCATAGACTCCTCTTAAATTTAAATGAAACAACAATAAATGGTCGCGTGCGGTATTTAAAAAGCCGAACACCGTCTGATTTGGCCGGACATGCAACCAAAAACCCTGACTGTGTCCGGCTTTATCCGGACGCCTGGCAACCCTAATCGCGTATGACGGTCTCAATACGACATAAACTGGCAAGGCTGCCCCATCCACAACCTATGTGTGGGCGGCCAATCTTTGTATTTATATTGTACTAGCTGACCCGCGGAACATCGTACTGCATTGACATGCATATGACGCTGCCAATGTACTAGATGGAAAGACGAACTGGTAAAGGTTGATGGGATCCGTTGGAGTGGAACTAAGCAGATGGAACCCATATTCGCTAAGAAATTAACCTTCACCCTTGATACAGTATAGTAAAACAAGATTAAATAGATTTAAACTTGTTTAAAAAAAACTTATAGTTGAAACTTAAAACTTATAGTCCCTTCACTTGGATGAATTCCGAAAAGGAGCACCAGAAAGAAAGGGAACGTAGAGCCGACTGCAAACAGACAAAGACAATGCTTCCGTCAAAAAACAGAAAAACAAGAAACACCTTGTTAAAGATGAAACGCGAAGATCTAAGGATGATTGTGGGAATCATCACGGGACACTGCGAACTTAGCCATCACCTAAAGACCGGAGCCACAGACAGTGCTCTTTGTCGTGGATGCCTTCGGGAGGAAGAGACTGTGGAGCACGTGATATTCCACTGCACTGCCACAAACGACGCCAGACTGAGAATGGCTCTGCAAGGGGGCATCGAATCCTCATCCTCCACTAACACCGCTACTACTTTAACATCCACGGGAAACCCCGGGAGTTAGGATGGCTGGGGCCAGGTTATACGGGGGCTAATGTATTATACACCCCAATGCGAGACGTCAGTGCGGATCTTTTATTCCCCTGCAGAGCGGGCTGTCTGTTGCTCCGAAGATGTGTTTGTTCAGGGGACAATGTCCTGTAAGGGTCCCCACGATTGTTAGCAGGTCCAGTCTCTGATAGTTGAGCAGTTGTGGCGGGCAGAGCCGCCCTCGACTGTCTGCAGTCCATGGTCTGTGCCCAACGTTCGTTGTGTAGGTTAAGAGTACGATGTATGGATGTTCGTAGTTGTGTGAAAGGTAGAGGGAGGAATGGATGTGGGCCTATAGCCGGGGTTTCCGATCCTCTTTTAGCTAGTTCATCTGCAGCATCGTTGCCCTGTTATCCGCTATACCCCTTTATCCATAAGATCACCTTGTTTTTCGTGGCCTTAAGGGTAAATCAAACCTTGGCCCTGGGAAACATCGATTAAGATAAGTGAAACATTCTAAACTATTCCGTTAACTGGCCAGTTATCTAAGATAGGACTATCTAATCAGACATTAGGTAGACTATCAACTGTTAATTGATCTGCTTTATCGTATTATTATTGTAAAATTATATGTACTTAACGGTATCTAGTTCCGTGGGTAAAAACTTAACAATGTTAATAAATACTGCTGAGACGGTTTATGAAAAAGACAAGCTTTGGATCTTCGAAGAAATAATGGACGGTCTTGAGATGACGAAAACTAAACAGCCCTTGAATCGCGTATATGGTTGCCAGGTCTTAAAACCGAAAAGCCGTACAGACCAGCATGTTTAGCCGGACATTTAGATAAAAAATCCGGACATCCTTATATTTTTAACCTTATATTTATAACACGCCAATTTTTTTAAAAACATGTTTTTTTTAACATCGCACGTGAAAGTTTGGATGTTTGTTTGTTTGTTACTCAATCACGTCGTAACGGTGGAACCGATTTCGATGAAATTTGGTATATACGTAGATTATAACCTGGATTACCTCATAGACTACCTTTTATCTCATGAATCAGGTCCCATAGGATAAAAATGAGGTGCCAAATCAAGTTGAAACAGCAAATTTTGCGTTATTTCTAGGTTACCTACACATTTAGTAGTGTAACGCGTACGAAGTCGCGGCCAACAGGTAATTTACCATAGACTCCTCTGAAATTTAAATGAAACAACAATAAATAGTCGCGCGCAGTATTTAAAAAGCCGGACAGGCCAAACATCGTCTAATTCGGCCGGACACGCAACCAAAAAGCCTAACTGTGTCCGGTTATATCCGGACGCCTGGCAACCCTAATCGCGTATTACGGTCTCAAAACGACATAAACTGGCAAGCCTGCCTCATCCACATCCTATGTGTGGGCGGCCAATATTAGTATTAATGTACATACTAGCTATATGTACTAGCTGACCCGCCGAACATCATACCGCCTTGACATGCATAAGACGCTACCAATGTACGTCACCGGTAGAATTGTCAATCGGCCATCAATAGCTGCATCTATGTATGATGATCTTTTTTTTCGTATTTTCCGATATTTTAATAGTTATTCTGCCATTCGGGGCGGAGACAAATCCAACAAATCAAAGGTCATCAAAATCGGCCCAGCCGTTCTTGAGTTATAAATGGTGTAACTAACCCAACTTTGTTATATATATATGTATATACATATACATATATACAGAGTGTTTTTTTAACTGTAACAGTACGGCAGCACCCATACCCAGAAGAGATACAGGTGCAGTTTCTTTTAAAACATCAGCTCGTTTTCGAAGAAAAACAATTTTTTTTTGGTCAAGTGTGAGTAGCGCCTTAAAATGAATCAAGTTGGTAATTTTTTTTTTGATGCCGATCGATGCAGTTCTTTGTAAGGATCATTTTATTGTATAGGATGAAACAAATCTGAACAGCGGAAGTTAGTCAAATTTGATAAAAAGTATTCTCATACAACAGGACAAACAAAATACCTTCTACAAACATTTTATTAGATTCTAATTGCACATTAAAGAAATATTAATACTGTAGCGATTAAGAAGTTTAGGAACTCCATGCTCTCCATGAGCAATTCAAAAAAAATTCGTATTTCAGAACAATTTTGAATTTCGAACAGGGTTCTTGCACCTGTCGGACTTTTATATCAGTCATTGCATACAAAGAACTATATAAGTTTTCCTGTAGATGGAGCTAACGGCGCTTTAGTCGTAATTCTGAATCATCTCACTAATTTCGACCTAGACGTGAATTGCCTGGTTGCACAGATGGTAGTGCGTTCTCGTATCAAGAGAAAGGTCGCGGGTTCAAGTCCCGTCTAGGCTTGAAATTTTTGAGATGATTTTAAAAATCTTGGAATTTTGTTTGTCCTATTGTATGAGAATACTTATCAAATTTGACTAACTTCCGCTGTTCAGATTTTTTTCATCCGATACAATAAAATGATCCTTACAAAGGATTGCATCGATGGGCATCAAAAAAAAATTTTACCAACTTGATTCATTTTAAGGCGCTACTCACACTTGACCAAAAAAAATCAATTCCATAATGTTTTTCTTCGACAACGAGCTGATGTTTTAAAAGAAACTGCACCTGTTTCTCTTCTGTTTATGGGTGCTGCCGTACTGTTACAGTTAAAAAAAACTCTCTGTATATATAGATATGGATTAGTATCCATATCCGTACTAATATTATAAAAGCGAAAGAAACTCTGTTTGTTTGTTACCTTTTCAAGACTAAACGGTTGAACATATCGTAATGTAATTTGGCAAAGAGATAAGAAGGACATGGCTATCTTTTGTCTCAAAAACTAGTTTTGAAGGGGGTGAAATTAGGGGTTGAAAGTTTGTATGGGCAATCCTAAAATTTCTCAAGTTAGGGATCGGAAAATTCATATTTTCAGATTAGGCACATAAATAGATTATGACCAAGATTGAGACGTAGGCTACTTTTTACCCGACTGCGCAGATGGAGGGTAATGTTTTTATTGATAAAAAACGCGTGCGAAGCTGCTAGCTGTAGCTAGTTTGTTATAAACATGCAGAGATGATGAGAGCACGTACACGCACCTGCTTGCTGCGGTTGGTGGCGTTGTTGGAGCGACCCTGGCGCAACACGTCCCGGTGCCGTGCTATGAGCTCCAGCACGGTGCGCTTCTCCAGCTCAGTGAAGTTCTTGGAGCGCTCCTTGTGGCCGCGGCGCGCGCGGATACCTGATGCGCCGCTTCGTGTTGACATATCAGTCTGAAAACAATAAAGAGTATTAGAGTTCCTTGTCCAAACGTGGACACTTACGGTGGGACAGCTCCACAAATTGAATGTCGCTCAGCGAGCTATGGAAAGGGCTATACTCGTAAATTCTCTGAAGGATAGAATCCGAAACGAGGTTATCTGACAGAGAACCAAGGTGGCAGTGAGCCGGTCATATCTTTTTTTTTATACTACTTATATGGCAAACGAGCATGCAGTACACCAGATGTTAAGTGGCTACTGCATCCCATGGATATCCACATAGAATTCAAAACAAGCTATTATGTTGTCTTGATCTCTATGTGGATACGTTGCCATACTATAGGACTTAGCTGTTATGCCTACGTGCCTGTAATTACAGGAACATACCATTACCATCTAACAGGAACACAGCAGCACAAGTACTGCTATTTGGCGGCAGATAAAGGTAAGGCGGTGGTGCCCACTTCCTAGAGCCCGTTCACAAAAGCTCTACCACTAGTATTCACAAAAGTTCTACCACCAGTCATATCTGCCGCAGAACCGGCAGAACCGATAACCGTTGGGGTAACCGTGTTCTGGAGTGGATACCACGTCTGGGCAAGCGAAGTGTAGGACGCCCTCCGGCTAGCTAGATGGAGTGACAGCGCGCTGTGGCTGGCAAGGATTGGATAAGAGCTGAGGATCGGGCTCAATGGCGCACCCTGGAAGAGCCCTACGTCCAGCAGTGGACTGTTATATGTTGATGATGACAGTTCCTTGTGAAGGGGCTCGCCCGGGGAACTTATTTGTCAACAAAAAGTAGCATATGTGTTAATCCAGGTTATAATCTACGTACATACCAAATTTAATTGAAATCGCTTCAGCTACAGATTGAGTAACAAACAAAAACATCCAAACTTAAGCATTTATAATATTAGTGTGATCCGAGGAGCCAGATACTCGTCCGACCGCTTGCCACGTCCGAATTATTGCACCGCGACTTGTTGCGGACAGTTTGCAAATGTCTAATCTGACTAGCCTAATACAGCATAAGTCGCGTCCGATAAAATTTCTAGCTTAGGTGTAAAGTTGTTAGGTTTTAGGGGAAAGAACTACCTAACGTGCTGTATTGCGGTGTGGTGTTTGCCCCCTTCTAACCTGTCTCCACCCATCCTAACTCCTTGAAATAACGGAGAATAACTTGGGGCAGACGACAAGTTTTCCAGGATCGTCAAGGGTAACGCCTGCGGCTTCCTACACAAGGTTTCTCATTAAAAACATTACCCTCCTGCGTAGTTAGATAAAAAGTATCCTATATAGATGAAATTAATTGTACGAGTATTTGCTAGAAGCATGGTATATAAGTAGATACAGCTATATCAGTAGGTTTGACAAACTTCACCGACTAACGGCGATTAATTAACCAATTAGATGTTCAAATCCCGGTCATGATCTATCTGTATACCAAATTTCATCAAAATCGGTCCAGCAGGTTTAGTCGTCAAAACGTACTAACAAACATACAGACAGAGTTACTTTCGAATTTATAATTAGTATGGATCATCGCAAATATACAATATATAATAGAATGTAATATTATAATAGGTTGGGGAAAAAGTCTTTTCGCATTATAGTATGTATGAACTTGTAATAAAATCTCTTTGGCTATACTATTTGTATCTGGCTGGTTTTGGTATCATTCAAAGTTTAAATTTTAAAGAAGATAATTCCAAATTCAAATTAAGAAAATGTGTGATTTTTATTTGTTTTTCGTACTGTAAAGATGAGTGAATATAATGAAGAAATTCGATACATTTTAAAATTTTACTACAAAAAAGGTAAAAATGCAAAGCAAGCCGCGAAAAGAATTTGCGATGTTTATGGACCTAGTGCAGTGTCTGTGAGAGTAGCACAAATTTGGTTTAAGCGTTTTCAATCCGGAAATTGTAATGTCAAAGATGCACGTCGCTCTGGTCGCCCTATTACGGATAAAATTGATGCCATTTTTGAAAAAATGGAGCAAGATCGGTATATCAGTAGTTACGACGTAGCTGAAAAACTGGGACTTGACAACAAAACAGTTTTGGCGCATTTGAAAAAAAACTGGGTACACAAAAAAGCTCGATATTTGGGTACCCCACGAGCTCACTGAAAGAAACCTAATGAACCGTGTACTCATTTGTGATTTTTATTACGACGTAATGAAACCGAACCATTTTTGAAGAAGCTGATAACTGGTGATGAAAAATGGATCACGTACGACAAGAACGTGCGAAAAACGTCGTGGTCAAAGGCCGGTCAGGCTTCACAGACTGTGGCGAAACCCGGGTTAATCGCAACAAGGTGATGCTGTGTGTGTGGTGGGATTGGAAGGGCATTATTCATTATGAGCTGTTACCACCAGGCAGGACCATCGATTCTGAACTCTACTACTGATGAGATAAAGCAAGAAGTTGAGAGAAAGCGGCCGGAATTAATCAACAGAAGGGGTGTGGTTTTTCATCATGACAACGCTAGACCTCACACATCTTTAGCCACTCAGCAAAAATTAAGAGAGTTTGGCTGGGAGGTGTTAATGCATTCGCCGTATAGTCCTGACCTTGCACCTTCAGATTTCCACCTGTTTCGGTCTCTTCAGAACTGTTTAGGCAATGTTAGGTTAACATCACGAGAGGACTGCTAAAACTACTTGTCGTGGTATTTTGATCAGAAGCCCCAAAATTTCTATAGCAATGGGATCATGTTCTTACCTACAAGATGGCAAAAAGTTATCGAACAAAATGGTACCTACATACTTTAGTTAAATGTAAATAAACTATATTAAAAAATGTTTTGAATTTTCTTAAAAAATGCGAACTTTTTCCCTAACCTAATATTATTATATTTGCGAAAGTTTGGATGTTTGTTTGTTACTCAATCACGCCGTAACGGCTGAACCGATTTCGATGAAATTTGGTATATACGTAGATTATAACCTGGATCACCACATAGGCTACCATTTATCCCATAAATCAGTTCCCATGGGATAAAAATGGGGTGTCAAGTGAAGTTGCAACAGCGAGTTCAGCTTTATTTCTAGGTTACCTACATAATTAGTAGTGTAACGAAGTCGCGGGCAACAGCTAGTAGCAAATATATTTTTAGATAAATGCTTACATAACATGTTTACATAGAGGCCCAGTACATATCAGTGTAATACGAATAGGGTCTAGAAACCAGTTGTCTTAATAGCCTGCCAGTTATTTAGCGTATGTTGTTAGTGACCGGTTAAATCTATGCATACTCGTATGTAGGCAAATGGTCATTTTACTGTGCATTTAACTAGTGCTTCGCCCCGAACTGAGATCTCACGAATCTCCCAAAAAACAAAATAAATACCTATTATTCTTTGGGCGACTTGGACAACCATGCTTAAACGTATTTAGTGACTAAATTTGATTTAAGGAATTGTCAAACGTCAAATTTAAACATGTTTAGTCGCTTTGTGCATGCCGGCCTTAATCTTTGACTAATAAAATAGTGGAACTTTTCAAATTTTCGCGAACTGCTACTAACATCGACGTTTCGGCCAAGTTACATCGGCCGTGGTCACGAGAGGTTAGTAAAAATTATGATTTTGATATAAATCTGTGCACGAAAAGACTCGTTTTGTCTTAAAACATAATAAAATAGTGCCCCGAAATTCATAACCAACATACTTGACCCACAGCTTCATTAAAATTAGAGGTAACGGGGGTTCATGTTAATTGGTTCCTCTTTTTAGGGGATCAATTTTTTTAGGTATCAATTTCACGATGATCGGATCAACACTTCGAAAGTTATCCTCGGACAAACAAACATACATACATACATCGCCGATTTACCCAAGTTGATTTGGAGATCTCGCTTCGCTCGATCAATAAACTCGGACCAACCCTGGTATACTTCAGGACTTCATCCCCAGACGTATTTGGGTCCATCCGATGTAGACCGATGTGACTGAGACAGTAATGCAATGCCACGAAGGACAAGTATTAGTCTTAGATGTCAGATAATGCAATTTTCTATATGTTTGTCCTGGGTATCGGGTGCCTTGGTAATTGGTATGCTACTCGACTATACGACCCAGGGTTCCAATAAAGTCTTTCATGTCGGTATTTACCCCTAGAATTAAAGATATCCTACTTTTTATCCGGGGTACGCGAGCAAATCCGTGCGCGGAAGCTGGTTAAAAGATAATAAGGTAGTTTTAAACACTAAATAGTGGTATAGGTAAATCCTAATAGATATTGTTATTTGAAAAGCTAAACTGGATTGGTAATTCTGTTGACTTCACTTTTGACATTTAAGCGGGAACTTATCTAGCATTTAGAATTTTAGATTAAACTCGTTCAAAAGATCACTTTTGGAAACCTTTAATGTGGAATGGCGATATGACGTCACAAATTATTTGACCCAGCTAGCACAGTAATTAAATAGAGAAGGGGTTTGACTTGAGTCATTTTTCGGAAGAAAGAAGACACTTGTCGACCATCTCCAGCAGTCTCGAGCACAGCGATTGCGAGAAGGAACGGGAAGAAACGTTGTCGACACTTCCTCGACAGTAGTCCACAACACCGAGCACGATAGCCATCATTTTCTCTATCTTTGACATTTAAGGATAGACAACTTTCTTCTGAAATTGTCTAGGTCTTGCGATGCCTAGACAACGCTGTCTTCTCAAGTTGTCTCTTTCGCACTCTTCTCAATCGCGCGCTTGCCAACAATTTTCGGTTAGATATTTAATTAATTATAGTATACAATGCTATAGACAGAGTATCCTTCTCTTGTCTAGGAAGAAACCTTATTGAGCCTACTCGGGGCAAAGACAATTTCGGAAGAATCGACAGAGACTTAGAATAAAGCTTTACATCACACTTAAATTTAAAAACAATATCTATAAAAACCAATAACAATACACGCAGAAATACAAGTTGCGGTCAGAGCCTCGTCGTCTCTTCGAAGAGTAGACAAGGAAATCGCTGTGCTAGCCTTGGTGATGTTAAGTTACCACCACAAAATAAATGGACAACTGGTATTCGGTCAGTGGAAGCTTCGAACAAATCGATCCGAGATCCTCGAAAGCGCGAGTCTATGTTTGCGTGGGACTGTTTAGCTCGTTGTCCTAAGCTTCTGTACCTGTATATATATTTTTTATTGATGATAGCCAAGCGCTTGACCACTACCGCACCTGGTGGTAATGGTGTGATCGAAAGAAGCACGCCTGCCCAGAAAGAACCCATTCACTCTGGACTTGATTCTGCGATAAACTCTTTGCAGCAGATATAGTACGGTGATAGGTAATACTACTTTGTGGTTCTGGCTTTTATTAATGACATATAAATAAGTGGTGGTACCACTCTAGATTTAACTTATCATAATTATAAGTAGACCTAAACGACCACAACACATAATTAATGTTAATTCAGCCATATATTATTCACAATAGCATTTTTGCAATTTACAAAACTTCAAAATTCGTAGTTAAGTGTTATATATACTAGTTTATAGCTAGAGTTGCAATGCTTATAAAATTTAACCGAAGATTCGGTAACTCTTCGGCAATTTTTCGACTTGTATCTTTGACCGAGACGTGGCGAAGCACATAATGCTCAGTTGATAGAAATTAATTGCGGAACAAGCAAATAAATAGTTAAATATTCGGAACTTTATTTTGGACCAAAAACATGGTACACACGGCTACACGTCAAGCTATAATTTTCCAGTATAAGCTGACCTAACTTTACCTAACTTTGTGTAGGCTTTTCGTAGAATGAGAGAGGTCAGCTTATACTGGAAGTGTATAGCTTGATGTGTAGCCGTGTGTACAACAATACTGGAACACGATAGTAATTCGCAGAACACTAACGCCCCCATCCGAGTTTATTATTTCCAATTTTTAAAGTTAAACTTCTTTACGCACGCTTGAAATGGATTTGTATATTACAGTAGGGGGTAGAGAGAGAGGTGCTAGCACACATTTTCTTCTCTCTTTCTCTCATAGCCTGTTACGTTTCGTATATCTAAGACATAGTGCAGGCCTATTGTCTGTATCACACTGTAGGAGCAAGAGAGAGCAGTGCGCGGGCACATTTTCTTTCTCTCTTCCTCTCATAGCCAGTGCATGAAATATATATATTATATATAGTTCGTTCGTAGTCAGTCGTTCGTTTGCGAGCTTGCTAGCGTTATGCGAACGGAGATTTCTTGATTATTTTTCTTAATGTCATTTAATTTTTGAACAATTATATAAATGAATATTATGAAAACAAAGTTTTACTACTACAGTCGTGTTGGTCTAAAGCACACTCGTTTTTTTATACAAGTTAAGCATGCATAATGATGTGTGCGTATGTGTGTATGAGCGTAAGGTTTGGGTGTTGTATGTTTGAGGGTGTGGGTGTGTGTATGTATGAGGGTGTGGGTGTGTGTATGTATGAGAGGGTGTGTGTGCGTGTTTGTGAACGTGCGTGAGCTTTATGACCTACAGTCTATACAGCCATTAAATTATGTTGTATTATATTAAACTAACTTTATTATAAAAGTTCATTAATTTATATATTTTATGTTTTTAGGGGCTATCCATTGTGGGATGAAGGCCTCCTCCATCTCTTGCTATTTATATCTTTCTTGGGGCGTTTGTACCCAGTGATTCCCAGTTACTGAATCAATGTCTATCTGTCGTTCCCGTCAAATCCAGTATATCTAAAGGTTGTCTGGAAGAGATCGCTTTTAGCGATAAAACCGCCACTCGTATTTCCACGTGTCTTGTTATTTGTTTTTTTTTTACATAATTTTTTTAATTTAGTTGTGATGTTAGATGTGCAATAAAGTATTATCTATATTATCTGTCCTTAGTAAGAGTTAATATATTTTTTAACTAGCTGTTGCCCGCGACTTCGTACGCGTTACAGTACTAAATGTGTAGGTAACCTAGAAATAAAGTTAACTCGCTGTTGCAATTTGACTTGGCACCCCATTTTTATCCCATGGGACCTGGATTTATGAGATAAAAATTAGCCCATGCGTTAATCCAGATTATAATCAACCTACATACTAAATTTAATCGAAATCGGTTCAGCCGCTACGACGTGATTGAGTAACAAACATCAAAACTTTAATTAAATAATATAAATAAATATCGCTGGACATTTCACACAGCGCGATCTAGCCCCAAACTAAGCAGAGCTTGTACATACTATGGGAATCAGATAACTGATAGAATACTTATATATATATATTTTTTTGTAAATACATACTTATAATATATAGAGAAACAACCAGACCCGGAACAAATATCTGTAGATCATGCAAACATTTGTTCCGCGGCGGGAATCGAACCCGCTACCTCCTGCGTCTCAGCCGGCTATTCGCCCACTGCGCCACGGAGGTCGCCAAATGAATATTATGTGCGTTGAAGTCCTCTATACTGAGCTTATTTTCTTATTTCTAGAATTATAACTGCTGCTCAATGCTCATGAACCAATAAAAAAAACAGAATACTTACATTAAAAGCAAAATGCATATTATACCAATGTTTACGCAATCATGGGGGGGGGGGGGGGGGGGGGTGTAATGAGCTTTACTTAATTTTGCTAAAGTCTACGTTCAAAATACGAGTCGTTTTATATTACACAAAACGAGTGTGCTTTAGAGTTAGACCACAAGACTGAAGTAAAACTTCTTTTTCAAAATAATAATTTATAATTACAAAATTGTTCACAAGTCTGTAGGTCGATCAGTCTTAGTTCATTCTGGACAGACGCAACTCGCACTCGCACATTAACGTTTAAAAATATACGAAACGCAACTCTTTCTCTTTCTATCAAAAAATGGCGGGAATCAAACCCGCTACCTCCTGCGTCTCAACCGGCTTTTCGCCCACTGCACCACGGAGGCCTCCAACTTTCGCATTTATAATATTAGTGTGACAATAATAAATTATTTATTGCAGACACAATGATGAATATTAATTAACAGAAATAAAAAGATCAGTAACGACTTGTAATAGGGTTTGGAGAAATAGGAAATCTGTTACAGATTCGGCCAACTATTAACATTTTGCCCGAATTCTTGAACAGCCAGCCAATCGATTGCCACTCTAGTTTTTTTTTCTAAATGAGCTCAAATGTAAATTTTATAAGTCAGCTTCGGCTGAACCTGTTATTTTAACATTTAAGACTGTACTGTGTAAACTTACTTTCAAATTGATTTTGCTATTCATTAACTGGTTGACACTTACATATTTGTCTACGAATTAAACCTACTTAATTTACCTATGGTCATGGTTTGTATGGATGCACTTGGCACAGGACCGGAGAGAATGGCGTGATAGCGAGGAGGCCTATGCCCAGCAGTGGGTGGATGTGGGCTGAGATGATGATGATGATGAATTTACCTACTTCTACTTTAAAAGACGTAGAGGAAGACAACACAAACATTGGAAGGACGATATTGAAAATACGGGAGGTAAACTATGGACAAGAACAACAAATTGTAGAGAGAAATGGAAGGAATTGGCTCCTCCTATGCCAAAGGGCACACAGATGATAACAATTAGTAATTAACAACGTACCTAAGTTTAAATAAATAAATAAATATTGCTGGACATTTCTCACAGCGCTATCTAGCTCTAAACTAAGCAGAGTATGTACTATGGGAACCAAATAACTGATAGAATACTTATATAATTTTTTTTGTAAATACATACTTATAATATACTAGCTGACCAATCCGCGGCTTCGCACGCGTGGTTTGCCAATAAAAAGTAGCCTATGTGTTAATCCAGGTCATGATCTACGTACATACCAAATTTCACCGCAATCGGTTCAGCCGTTCCGGCGTGAAAGAGTAACAAACATCCATACATACAAACTTTCGCGTTTATAATATTAGTAGGATAGGATGGAGAAACAACCAGACCCGGAACAAATATCTGTAGATCATGCAAACATTTGTTCCGCGGCGGGAATCGAACCCGCTACCTCCTGCGTCTCAGCCGGCTATTCACCCACTGCGCCACGGGGGTCGGAGGTTTCAAAATTGTCAAATTTGAATAAACGGCTTATTTATAATTTATCTACTCGTATCTTGTATTATACTAGCTGATCCGCCCGCAGCTTCGAACGCGTGATTAGTCAATTAAAACATTAGGTACGTACAAAAGTAGCCTATGTCCCAATCCCGGCAATAATCTATTTATATACCAAAATTCATCGATACCTTTACCGCCGTTTAGACGTGAAAAGGTAACAAACAGACAGAGAGACAGAGCTACTTTCGAATTTACAATATCCGAATAGCCAGCTGAGACGCAGGAGGTAGCGGGTTCGATTCCCGCCACGGAACAAATGTTTGCATGGTCTACAGATATTTGTTCCGGTTCTGGGTATTTTTAGGGTTCCGTACCCAAAGGGTCAAACGGGACTCTATTACTAAGACTCCGCTGTCTGTCTGTCCGTCTGTCACGTCACCAGACTGTATCTCATGAACCGTGATAGTTAAGACAGTTGAAATTTACACAGATGATGTATTACTGTTGCCGCTATAACAAAAAACACTAAAAACAGAATAAAATAAATATTTAAGGGGGGCCTCCCTCCCATACAACAAACGTGAACGGCAACAGGTAAACGCTCGAAATATTCACAGAATATTAAGTTATATTATTCATTTTAAAAATAAATAATTAAATTCAAATAAAATTAATATTTACGGGGGACTCCCATACAAAATACGTGATTTTTTTGCCGTTTTTACAAATAATGTACGGAACCCTTCGTGCGCGAGTCCGACTCGCACTTGGCCGGTTTTTCTATATATTATTATAAGTATGTAATTACAAAAAAAAGGATATAAGTATTATATCAGATAACTAGATCCCATAGTTATAAGCTTTGCTTAGTTTGGGGCTAGGCAGTTGCTGTGTGAAATGTCCAGCATTATTTATTTATTTAAAATATTAGTATTATCATGACTAACTGACCCGCCCGCGGCTTCACACGTTGATAAACACATTACCTTCCTGCGCAGTCGGGTAAAAGTAGCCTATTTAACAATATTTGGTGCATTATATTCACGACCGATAATAATAAATTAAAATGTTGAATGTATCACCATAATCTTGAACCAGTCTAGTTTCACGTTTTTTTGGGTTCCGTACCCAAAGGGTAAAACGAACGAGATTCTATTGCTAAGACTCCGCTGTCTGTCTGCCCGTCTGTCACTAGGCTCTATCCCAGATGATGTATTTCTGTTGCCGCTATAACAACAAATACTAAAAACAGAATAAAATAAATATTTAAGTAGGGCTCCAATACATCAGACATTATTTTTTTGCCGTTTTTATAGATAACTAGCCGACCAAACCGCAGCTTCGCACGCGTAGTTTTTCAATAAAAACAATACCCTCCTTCTGCGCAGTTGGGTAAAAAGTAGCCTATGTTACCCGGGGATAGTGTAGCTTCCCAACGGTGAAAGAACTGTTAAATCGGTCCAGTAGTTTCGAAGTCTATTCAATACAAACAAAAAAATATTTCTTCTTTATAATATTAGCATAAATGGTACAGAACCCTTCATGCGCGAGTCCGACTCGCACATGGCCGATTTTTTTTGTTTGTTATCTCATAGCTCCGTCATTTATCAACCGATTTGGAAAATTATTTTATTTGAAAGGATATACTTTCAGATAGGTCCCATAGAAATCAGCGTTGTATGTATGTATGTTTATTTGTCCGAGGATAACTTTCGAAGGCAAGCGCAGCGTAGGACGTCCACCTACAAGATGGGCAGACGACTTGGTAAGAACCGCAGGTCGGCGTTGAATGCAGGCCGCTTCCAACCGCAGTTCCTGGAGATCAATGAGGGAGGCCTTTGTCCAGCAGTGGACGTCCTACGGCTGATATGATGATGATGATGAACTTTCGAAGCGTTGATCTGGGGGCCAATTCGCGAAATACAATTTTAAAAAGATCAAATGAGATTAGATTATGAATTTAATATATTTTGGCATTCTGCTACACTTTTATTATAATAATAGCTGACCCACCCGCGGCACGCTTGAAATTTCCCGTTCCCGTGGGAGCAAGGGGATATAAAACACTCTTGTGTCAAAGTGACGCGCCACTTCATATAAATGACTTCAAGTCAATGAACGACGGTCAAATTACAAGGATATTTTCATAGAAAAATACTAAAATCACGATTAAAAAAATGGGGGGTGGAGGTAGGAGGGTGCAAATACTTTTAAATATTTAAATCGGTCGACCCGTTTTGAAGGAGTGCGATCACAAACACTGTAACACGAGATTTTTATATATTAGAAAGACTAGGTATAACCGCATGCCAGTCAATAATAGTGAACTGTACTTATTGACAGTTACGTGAATACTGTTTGGTACATTTAACATAACGAAACTAGATAAAAGGTCACCTCGAAGCTGGGCATCCTCAACAAGGTCAGGAGATACGTCACACCGGAACAGCTTCTTAGTCTCGACAAAGCACAAGTCCGGTCTGGTATGGAATACGCTGCCACCTTTGGAATGGTTCGACCAAATACCAGCTCCGCTACCTTAGACTCGATAGAACGTAGGGCTTTTGGGATTATATATAGATGAGCAATATATGGCGGAGGCTAAGACCCAAAGTCTCGAACACCGCCGTAAAGTTGCAAGCCTATCGATCTTTTACAGAATACATTTCGGGGAATGTGCCCCGGAACTATACGATCTGATTCCGCCATCAAAGGACAAGCAGGCGCACGGCTCAGTACCAACCGTACCTAGTTGATATACCGCCCATTCGCACACACCGTTTTGGTTCTACGTTCTTGATGCGTACAGCTAAGGTATGGAACACTTTGCCGTCGTCTGTTTTACCTAAAGAATACAATCCGGGCCTCTTTAAGGTAAGAGTGAATAGGTTTTTTCTAGATCTTCGTGCTTCATCTTAGACCACATCACTGCTTACTATCAGGTGCGATAGTGGTCAAACGAAGATCTATAGATCTTCGTTTGACCACTATCGCACCTGATGAACTAGGTATATATACCTAAGTTAAAAAAAAATATTCTCGAATTTTACTATTTTAAGTTACAGGAATTGACACCCTGATCTTCGTGAAATTTAGTGAATACGTAGGCAGTGATGGCACAATCCTGGTGCGACTAAATGAGCTAAAAATGTGGGGGGTTGCTGAGATATTGGAGTAGAAGAGGGGCCAAAAATAACAAAGTAAGACAATCAGGCACAGGATCGAGATAAAAGCAGAGATAAGGGGCAGGCCATTGCCCAGCAGTGGGACAGCATATAAGCTAGATATAAAAAAATGGTAGTATGTAGTAAATATTCTTTGGTAGAAGTAGTTCCTTTCCATTGATAGTTCCATTGAATATTATTAACTCCAATAGGCGAGCAGTTAACTCTAGCGCCTCCAATGATTGGAGATCGCGGGTTCAATTCGCGGGTCAAGTGACTGCGTTGGCGTAACGTTAGAATTCGCGTTCGTGAAGTCTTCACCATACTGGTTCTTTTTACATTACGTATTTTTTATACAACGTTGCGATTTAGTCTAGTAGTATTGTTTCAATTAAATTCATTTTATTTATTTATATGTGGTTTAGGTTAGAAAAACGAGTCACAGAAGTCCAAACTCAAGATTTGCCAGAGGGCAATGGAACGCAGCGTTCTCGGATTCAAACGGATTGATCGAGTGAGAGACACCACGCTGCGTTCGTTGACAGGCATTGCCGATGTTGGTAAAAAAACAGCTAGGCTCAAATGGGATTGGGCGGGACATATTAGTAGAATGCACCCCGATAAGTGGGCTAATTTAGCCACAACCTGGAGCCCTGATGGAAGACGCGGTCAGGGTCGGCCAAGAAAGCGTTGGCGAGACAATCTTGTTGCCTTCGAGCAGGAGTGGTGGAGTGTCGCACAGGACAGATATAGATGGAGAGACTTGGGTAAACCTTTGCCCAGGAGTGAGACAATATAGGTTGACAAAAAAATTTGGTTTAGGTATATAAATAGATCGCATAAATCGTTATTCGGAGCGGATCGCACTCACCCTGATGAAGGTTCACGTATTGAACCGAAACATTGTCGGTCGAAACTCTGATAAGACGGTACGTGATAAATCCCGTATTTATAATAATGAGATCTCATAATGTGGTAATTACAAGATAAGGGGGAGAGGAGAGGTGGTTAGATCTCTAAAAGGATTCAAATGGGATGGGCTGCATTTGGCAAGCTAGACGATATCGCGTCGATATATCTATATTCTTAAGTCGCCTAAAACTCCAGTGTCTGAAGACCCGCTTACTCGACCAATGTGTTCTGCCCACCATGGTGCCGAGACATGGATGCTCACGCAGGAGGCTGTGTACAGGTTAAGAGTTGCACAGAGAGTCATGGAGCGTACCATGCTCGGCATCAAACTCTTAGATCGAGTTCCAAACGTCGTCCGTACACGAAGGTTCACGACGTTGGGATTCGAGTTATGGAGTTCAAATGGTATTGTGCGGGACACTTGGCTAGACGTGGCGATGACAGATAGAGCAGGACAGTGACTGAATGGTGGCCGAGGAGCGGGTATAGAAGGGTAGGACGTCCGGCAGCGAGATGGGTGGACGACATCGTAAAGGTTGCGGGCCGTCAGTGGGTGCATGAGACTAGCGCAGAATCTTGGTGGATGGCACAAACTTGGGGAGGCCTATACCTACCCAACAGTGGGTGAAGTCAGGCTGTGGATGCTGACGATGGTAGAATTATCTTACGAGCGCGGCGCGGCGATCATTGTTTAAGCCCATCTGCACCCACTGCTGGGAAGAGGCCTCGGTCCCTTACGAGTCTCATCCATTAACTAAATAATGCTGGACATTTCACACAGCGCTATCTAACCCCAAACTAAGCAAAGCTTATTAGCATTGGCACACAGCTACGTTCACGTCATTCGACCATCGGTGGTCCGCCTGCCTGATCTTGGTCGACTAGCATCCTTCTGCCACCATTCCACGGTTTGAAGAGTATAGTTCCTGGTGAAATTACAGGCACATGAGGCTTTACACCTGTATGGCTCAAGTTGATGGACGCAGTGAATGAAAGAAAGAAAGCTTTAGAGCAAACTGGATAACTGGCAACGAATTAATTTGTCAGCACTATGTCGACACTAGCGACACTTAGCACTAGCCCGCGGCTTCGCACACGTGGTTTGTTAATAAAAAGTAGACTATGTGTAAATCCAGATTATAATCTACATACACACCAAATTTCATCGAAATCGGTTCAGTAGCGGATCACACTCACCCTGATGAAGGTTCACGAATTGAACCGAAACATTGTCGGTCGAAACACCGATAAGACGGTACGTGATAAATCCGGTATTTACCTAGTCAGGTCATAAGTATTGTCACACAGTAAAAACTTTTCTTTTAGAATGCTGGCCACAAAAAAGTTTATAGAATTCGAATTTCGAATTGTTCATGAAAATAAAAATGTATACTTTTTAGAATTTTACTCATTTTTAAATATGGAGTGGACGCTTAAAGAAGACCGTGTTGCAGTTATTGCGTTGCATCGTTGCGGTTACGCGCCAATTCAAATTTTTGACAAACTGAAAAATTTGAATATAACCAAAAGATTCGTTTATCGCACCATCAAACGATACAATGAAGACTAGTGTAGATGACAGGTCAAGAAGTGGTCGCCCTCGGTCTGTTAGGACTCCAGCAGTGATAAAAGCTGTGAAGGCGCGAATTCAAAGAAATCCCAAACGTAAGCAGAAACTTCCTTCAGATGTTCAGAACAACCCTTCAGATGGGGTTAAGCAGAACCACGGTGAAAAGGGTGTTAAATGAAGACTTAGGGCTTCGGGCATATCGAAGAAAAACAGGACATCGTTTGAATGCTCGTCTAATGGACCTGAGACTGAAGATATGCCGCGCTTTGTTCAAGCGGTACGCGGGAAAAGTATCGGGAAATTCTTTTTTCGGATGAAAAAATTTTTACCGTAGAAGAGAGCTACAACAAACAAAATGATAAGGTGTACGCACATAGTAGTGAAGAAGCGAGCAACCGTATTCCGCGTGTCCAACGAGGTCATTTTCCATCCTCGCTCATGGTATGGTTGGGAGTTTCTTATTGGGGCTTAACAGAGGTACATTTTTGTGAGAAAGGTGTAAAAACAAATGCAGTTGTGTATCAAAATACAGTCCTGACCAACCTTGTGGAACCTGTTTCTCATACCATGTTCAATAACAGGCACTGGGTATTCCAACAAGATTCGCGCCAGCTCATAGAGCGAAGAGCACACAAGACTGGCTGGCGGCGCATGAAATCGACTTCATCCGGCACGAAGACTGGCCCTCCTCCAGTCCAGATTTGAATCCGTTAAATTACAAGATATGGCAACACTTGGAGGAAAAGGCGTGCTCAAAGCCTCATCCCAATTTGAAGTCACTCAAGACATCCTTGATTAAGGCAGCCGCCGATATTGACATGGACCTCGTTCGTGCTGCGATAGACGACTGGCCGCGCAGATTGAAGGCCTGTATTCAAAATCACGGAGGTCATTTTGAATAAACTTTAATGTCATAAGAATCTATGTTTTGTTAAGTTCATTTTGGTATATAAATGGTTACATAATGAATAAACTTGTTTCAATTATTTTATATTAAACATGTGACAGGATTTATGACCTGACTAGGTATAATAATGATTGAGATCAATCACGACAGTTTTCTAAGTAAAGTTCTTACATACGGTTGGTAGTTTCAATGCCCCCTTATTAAAGATTTATTTATTTACCAGAACATCGGCAGAATTATACAGATGTTGCAAAAATAAATAGTTTCACCATATTGTGACATAGCGTCGTGGAAATTACATGTCATATATAGAAATTAAAAGATTTGAAAACATTAACATCATTATCATTTTGATTAACACATTGAAACTTAGTTTTATATATTTTTTAAACGTATTTGTGATGGGAAAATAAACGTTTTATTTAATCATTATTATAAATACGGGGTAGTCGGTCGAAACACCGATAAAAGAGTACGTGATAAATCCCGTATTAATATATATATTGACGACCTCCGTGGTGCAGTGGGCGAATAGCCGGCTGAGACGCAGAAGGCAGCGGGTTCGATTCCCGCCGCGGAACAAATGTTTGCATGACCTACAGATATTTGTTCCGGGTCTGGATGTTTGTCTATATATTATAAGTATGTATTTACAAAAAAAATGTATATAAGTATTCTATCAGTTATCTAGTTCCCATAATACAAACTCTGCTTAGTTTGGGGCTAGATAGCGCTGTGTGAAATGTCCAGCAATATTTGTTTTTAATAATGAAATTAAATGATGTATGGATAACTATCAAATAAAAAAAAATACACCTTCATACGGCCATTTCTAACAGACAAGTAAATTTTTAATTACTTTATTAAACCATAACTTAAAAATCTGTGAAATTCATTAAAAAAGTAAGAAATATATAACCATTTTGTAGGTGAGAATTCTTCACCAAAAATTTTGATAATATCCTTGCAAAGTTGGGTACCTAATATTAGTGTAAAAAAATAACTTTTTCAAATCGTTTTACAATTAAGTAATAAGTCTTAGTTAATGTGTACATGAAATATTACAGAACCTAGATAAAAAACCAAATATTTTAACAGTCAATGTTCAGATAATTCCATAGATAGTGAAAAGATAACTGAATAAGTACCTACTCAGCCAGTTCATGCAGTACCCTCCTGTGTGTTTGTTATATTTTCACAACTAAACTAATTTTTATGAAACTTGGTATAAAGATAGAACACGAACACGAAATCCACGAAAAAAGGCTATAAAAACCCATACCACTCAAAAAAAAAAATGGCACAACTCCGCCAAACAAATATTGTTTTTATGGTGAAATTTTGGCAAGTGGACTTTAGAAGAGGTTTATTGGACACCGATTGAAGCGATGAGGCTCTCTACTGTAACGATGTAGGCCTTCTGCGCGTCTTCCACGGAGGTACCCTTCCTCTTAGTCCACGCCTTGAACTTGGCCTTTCCCTTGAGGTCTAGGAGACCGGACTTGTTGGCAGGGTCAGCATAGCTATTTATTATTGACACACCACACGTGTGAAGACGCATAGCGGGAATCAAACCTGGAACCTATTGGTTTTTTTAGTCGGTACACCCCACATTTATACAGATAAAAAATTGAAAAAAAAAATTGGTGAAATTTGGTATAAAGATAGACCTGGAAATTGCTATTTATTACAGACTAACCATGCGTGCGAAGACGCATAGCGGGAATCGAACCTGCAACCTCTTGTATTTTAGTCAGTACACCCTACATTTATACAGATAAATAAAAACAGAAAAATAATCATTTGCCTTAAATTAAATTAAATATTATGTACCTACATCATACCTAAATACCTACAATATATTAACAGATGTAAGTATTACCTAGGTACACAATAAAGTACCTATCAATATTTAAAGAGCAAAATGAAAGTAGGTGAATAGGTATGAAATAAATTACATACTAGTCACCTTCAAAAATATTTTGTAGACTTACCTGATATTTATATGTGGAGCCTTTTTGGAAACAATTTTTCGCCATTTCCAAGGTAGTTAGATTCCAATCATACACTTATAATAACAAAACAAAGATATGAACCTACCTAATTCATGGTGATATCAAATAATAATCTAAAATATTGACATTACATACTATTTTTAAGTATTCAGTTTTGTTTGTAAAAATAAGCATTTGCAATTTTGCATTTTAGTTCAAAAAAGAACACTGATTTTAAAAATAGAACCAAATAAAAAATGAATGGAGCTCACCAATTGTTTTCTTTTTATCACAACACAACTGGCCAGTTACAAAAATAATTCAGAATAAAATGATTAAATGTGGATAGTTATTTTATCTAGCAGTTTAGACCCAATCAAGGGTTTAAATATGAATTTTGTACTAATGTTGATAACAAAACAATTACAGATAAAACCGATTAACAGTTAGGTGCTTTTATAATGCAGATCGGCAAAAACAACTGCGGGCGAAGCATTATAGTGTAGAAGTAATGTATGCGGCGACAAACTAATAGTAATAAAATTATACACGGCGGAGCGTCAAATTACGCGTCTCCCGCTTTTAGTTAAAAGGTTAACAGCCAATTGACTACAGTTTTTTTAATCAGTTAAAAATACAGGCCACTGCGCTATTCAAATCGGCGTTTAATAAAACTTACCGATGCTAGCGAGCCGCATTCCACCTTCCTCGAAGTGCGTGGGTTCTTATTTTCATCTTGTTCACGTAATACCGCTTACGAATAACTAATATTTTGGTATCAAAATGCAAGGAGGTAAAAAATTCAGATGACCACTGCTGTTACATTGGAACTGTCAAAACTAAACTTCATTCAAGTGCTTGCCAAATGCCATAGACAAGGTTACGTTTTATAAATAGACCGGTGGTATTGCTACTCAACGCTAGATGGCGTTAGTAGTTTTTTTAAAATAGAGTAAACTAAAACTAATTTGCACTTTTTACTGACTTGCGCAACGTAGACGTAAGTACCTATTTATTTTGTAGCTTTCTAAATAATATGATTTTTTTTATTAACTTTTGTGGCCACGAGGCCTACTAAGAATTTAATATGATTTAAGGAATTGTTCCCTTATTTAAAAAAATACACAATTGGCTTCATCATTCCAAGATTGCTTCTCTCGTAATCTAGATTATCAGTGATAAAATTAAGAAAAAAAACCGGCCAAGTGCGAGTCGGACTCGCGCACGAAGGGTTCCATCTATAAAACGGCAAAATAATCATGTCTGTTGTATGGGAGCCCCCACTTAAATATTTATGTTATTCAATGGCACAATTTTATTTATTTACCTTATTTGAGGTTGGTGCCGATCAAGCAAGTCCTCTAAACTCTAAATTGTATGAGCGCTCATACAACTCAGTATCTTAGTTGGCGTCAACTAAGTGTAAGACCTTGCTTTTTGCCACATTCGTGATTCTAGATCAACGGGAACTACCATATAGGTTTTCGACCCAAAACCTATAGGGTACTAATTCCGGTTAACGTAGAATTATCAATTTAGGTTAAAAGCAAGGTAAAGGGAAAATTCTGAAAAATAAATAAAGTTAAAAATTAAGGCAAATTTTGGTAATTACAAGTTTTCGCGAAAATCTAAATTTGACAATATCTTTTTATCGTGTTGACTCAGGACCTCGATTTTTATACACATAATAGGGACTAATAGACCTCACTCAGTATCTGGGGCCTAATTCTACTAAACCCATCGCTTCACTATGACAATGGTATCGTCGCAAAATGGCCACTACCTTTTGGTATTTTACTATCTTCGTCAAAATAATGATAAATAATCATTGATTATTGTTCCTGTCATAAGCTGCCAAATTTTCAATGGTATTGTAATAACTACGAACGGCGATTTTTGACAAACATGTGCTGGATTGTGTTAGTAGAATACCAAAAGGTATCTATAGTGGCCATTTTGCGACGATACCATTGTCATAGTATAGCGATTGGTTTAGTAGAATTGGGCCCCTGGTATAAATTCCAACTTGCTAGGTCCACCCGCTCCTGAGAAAATCGGTGGTGACACATGAACAGACAGACGGACAAGAAATCTTATAAGGGTATCTTTTTTACCTTTTGAGGTACGGAACCCTAAAAATAGGTAAAGTCGCTTTGTTTTATGCGTTGGTATTTTAAATACTTAGTCAATAAAAAATAATGTTTAAAATTCAATGAATGGCACACCTGGGCTTATAGTTAGTCGTAAACTGTTTAATAAAATGATACACATACAACATTCCTTGACGATTGGTTTTACTACCGCACCTGTTTACTGGTTACCTACTTAGGTACTTATTATAAAACTAGCTGTTGCCCGCGACATCGTACGCGTTACACTACTAAATGTGTAGGTACCTAACCCAGAAATAAAGCTAAACTCGCTGTTGCAACTTGACACCCCATTTTTATCCCATGGGACCTGATTTATGGGATAAGAAGGAGACTATGTGGTAATCCAGGATATAATCTACGTACTACTACTACTAAACTTCATCAAAGTCAAAATATTGTATTCATTAAAATCACAAGGGTCACTTTGAAACGTCAATTTTAATGTTTGTTCCTTCGCGACCAAGTCAGGAAAAAAAAGAAACAAGGCTGGTTGTTTTTTTAATGATCCTTTTAGAATACATAACAATACAGGAAATAAATTACGTCTAAATTGTAACATTTTGACCGAGTTGGAGCAATTTCAAACCCAAGCTTCTCTGTCATCTAAATAATCCGATATTTTATAGTAGGCTTTTTTATAAAGATTTTGTTTAATTAAGTTTTTAAATTTGTTAATTGTCAATTTTTGTACATCACTTGGGAGTTTGTTATGAAAGCGAACCCCTTGCCCTTTAAACGATTTACTAACTTTATGGAGTCTACAAGTGGCAACAGCGAGTTTATCTTTATTTCTAGTATTAAAATTATGATTATCGCTATTTGGTCTTTAAACAAATTAATATTTTTGTGAACATACTTCAAAATGGGTTGAGTCGTTAGGATGTGATTGAGTAACAAACAAACATCCAAACTTTAGCATTTATAATACTAGTGTGTTATCTAGCTGAACTCCCCGCGGCTTCATCATCATCATCAGCATCATCATCATCATCATCAGCCGGAGAACGTCCACTGCTGAACATAGGCCTCCCCTTAGATCGCCACAACGAGCGGTTGGCAGCCGTTTGCGCCCAACGGCTCCCCGCAATTCTTACTAGATCGTCGGTCCACCTTGCGGGGGGCCGGCCTACGCTGCGTCGTCCAGTCCGTGGTCTCCACTCGAGAACCTTTCTTCCAACGGTTATCGGTTCTACGAGCGATGTGGCCGGCTCATTGCCACTTCAACTTGCTAATTTTGAGAGCTATGTCGGCAACTTTAGTTCTTCTGCGGATTTCCTCATTGCGGATTTTGTCACGCAAAGAAACCCCGAGCATAGCCCTCTTCATAGCTCGTTGAGCGACCTTGAGCTTGGTCATGAGGCCATAAGTAAAGGACCACGTTTCAGTGCCATAGGTCATCACTGGCAACACACACTGATTGAAGACTTTAGTCTTCAGGCTCTGGGGAATTTTGGACGAGAAGATATCTCGAAGTTTCCCGAACGCTGCCCAGCCGAGTTGGATTCTTCGTGCGACCTCTTTACCGAAGTTGGACTTACCTAATTGGACAGTTTGTCCTAGGTATACATATTCGTCGACAACTTTGAGAGTATCGCCCCCAACAACTACCGGTACGGGTGCAACATGAATATTTGACATGATTTTAGTCTTACCCATGTTCATTTTAAGACCCACCTGTTGGGAGACCCTACTCAGGTCGCTGAGCATGGTACCGAGTTCCTCAAGCGATTCGGCCATGATGACTATATCATCGGCAAAACGAAGGTGAGTGATGTATTCGCTATTGATATTGATGCCAAGTCTGTCCCAGGCCAAGAGTTTGAAAACGTCCTCCAATGCGTTCGTGAACAGTTTCGGAGAAATTACGTCTCCCTGTCTCAAGCCTCTCTGCAATTGGATTGGTTCCGTACTCTGGTCCCGTAGACGGACTGACATAGTGGCGTTACTAAACACTTCAACACTTCGATATACCTATAGTCGATTTGGCATCGCCGAAGAGACTGCAGTACCGCCCAGGTCTCGATTGAATCGAAGGCTTTTTCATAGTCCACAAACGCTAGACACAACGGCCGATTATACTCCTCGGTCTTCTGTATAATCTGGCGTAGCGTGTGGATGTGGTATATGGTACTAAAGCCTTTTCGGAAACCGGCTTGTTCGGGAGGCTGGAAGTCATCGAACCTGCGTGCGAGACGGTTCGTAATCACTCTCGAAAACAGCTTGTAAACGTGGCTCAAGAGCGAGATGGGCCTGTAATTCTTTAAAAAGGTTTTATCACCTTCTTTAAAGAAAAGCACCACCACGCTATTATCCCACGTTTTTGGCGTGGTTCCTTCAAGGACGACGGAGTTAAATAACTTCTGGAGGACTTGAAGTACTGGTTTTCCACCCGCTCTCAGAAGTTCTGTCGTAACTCCATCCTCACCTGGTGCCTTGTTGCTTTTAAGCTGTTTCAGAGCGATCCTAATTTCGTACAGGCTGATGTCCGGGATGTCTTCGGTATAGTGTCGGGTTAATTTGGCTCTGGTGTCCTGAGCCAACTGACCAACGGGGTTTTGTGTTGAGGTGTACATCTGTCCATAGAACTTTTCGATCTCTCTCAGAATCTCCGGTTTCGACGAAATGATAGTGCCGTTGTCGGTCTTCAGCTTAGTCATTTGGCTTTGCCCTATAGACGAATGCTTTGCGAACACTTTTGAACCTTTGTTCCTTTCTATTGCGACCTTAACGCGCCGGCGAACACTGAGCGCAACTTCAATTCGGCCACGTCAAAAACTTCGGCCTGAATATCGCTATCCCTGTTTAGTGACGAAGTTTAGCCACGCAGAGCGACAGTGATAGCAATAGAACGATTCTAAATTTGATTAGATTTTGACCGTGTTCCGTAATACCAAAAATGATGACTGAAAACTTGTTGTATTTTTCTCATTGTGTTGTTATTCTGCAACTAGACGATATAATCTATGTTCCCATGACTAGGATACGTAAGATGTTGTAGTTTTTAATACGAAACAATTAGGTTGAAAACAGGTCTTTTATGACGTAAAAACATGCAGAATGCGATACGCTTCTATTTCATTTTAGGTAAGTATTTTGATCTAATTATGGTTGGGAACCTAGATAAATACTATTCAAATTAAAATAATGCCTGATTAAGGTAGAAATATGCTCCAATTAGAAATGATCTTGGTAGTACGTGTTGTATGGGCGATTGTCCCTCCGGTGCCCCCTGTATTAAAGGTACGCAGATCGTGTCGCATATATTTCGAGATTCGTCTATTAAGCACGCCGTAGGCCGACATATCAGCTGAACACTGCATTCTCATTTCATCCCGGTCCTCCATTAGCTTAATGGTTTCATCTGAGAGTTTCTGGTGCTGAGTTCGGCGGGGGGCCTTAAAGAACACCTTAAATACAGTCCACTTTCTCTATCAATTCAAATTGCAAACCTTAACACAATATGTTTTAGAAAAACATTCTTTATTAATTATTTAATTAGTTAAGTATACCTATGTTATGTCCTTATTGATTTGTAGGTAGGTATAAATTCTTAGCTTGCTTATAAATTATCTCCTTGATTTACATATATGTATATATAGAAATATTAACTGGTAATATTAAATGATTGTATTTTATGTGATAAATTAGCATTAACAAAGGAATATTGACGGAAGTGAGCTATAATTTAATTTCTAATTTATATTAAAGTGTTTAAAAATGATAGCTTTGCCTACAAATTATAGGTTTTATTTATATAAATATCTTCTTGCATAATTTAATATTTGATTGCAAATTATTGATATATTAGTTCATTATTAACACGTTCCCTGTGTATGACCCATCGGTGGTGCATATTGAAGTTCTGATCGTACGTGCATGACTCACATATGGGGCATGAACCCTTGCAAGATTAAAGGCTAGTAAAAATGTACACGTATAAGCTTATCAACTTATTATCAGCATACACGTGTAGACAATGAACTAAAATATAAATTGACAAGAAAACCGGACGACTTTTCATTTAGGGTTGCCAGTATCCTACCATCAAAAGTGAAAGTATTTTGGGTAAATATAAAATAAAAATGCGTTATGTATAAGCGTTATTTTTAATGCACACTATTAAAACAGTTTAGACAATAAGCTTTTCGGCATTGCAAGCACTTCTTATCGGTTTTTTTTGACTTGCGGGCTGCTTCCACTGCTGTTTGGCCTCCTTCTACCAAAATCTTGTAGCAGCCAGCGCAACGTTTCCTTCTAATTTTTTTTGGATCGCACCTCGGGATCGTTGTTAGGGAGTGGCTGTGTCTGAAAGGTAACTGGCTTGATCTTGAAGAACGTGGTGTACTATGCAGTCCTCCAGTAGACGGATTCAACATTTTTTTCCCTGTCGAACGTGTATGACATTTATGTGGGTCATGGTGACAAGAGCTCATACGTGCATGACCCACGGATGGCTCATTTACAAATATTGTTTTTGTTAATAAAGGGGGACAAAAAAAAAAAAATGTTGTGTCATTGTCATTTATATGCTACCCCAATATAATATCCACAATAAGCGTTTGCACGTAGATGGTATACTCCATAATCTTGGCTGCACAGGGAACGTGTTAATGAAATATTGACGGAAGTAAGCTATAATTATATTTATCTTTTATAGTACATAGTTTAAAATAATTGTATTATTTATTTAAACGTTATTAAATAAATAATACAATTTTAAAATCAATTTTTGAATGAATACCTCAACGGAAATCCGGTTGCTGTCAATAAGTTGATGTTTTACAAACTTGGAGAATGACGTGTCGTGTCATTCAAGGGTTTTTTTTTCTTGATCGTAAATTCGACAGCACCGGGCATTCGTTGTGGAGTTAAGAAGCTAAACGGTCATAACCACAATTGTATTACCTGGTCATAACGATTAAACAAAACTTGAAAATCTGAAGGTGTTTTTATATTAGATTCTTTCAATCTGTTGTGTTTTTTGTGTACCTTTTAAACCTAAACTATGTAAGTACCTAAGTTTGAAAATGAATGTAGGTAAGTATATTATAATTTGTAATTTTTCTTTTAGTAGTTTTAAATATAAGTTATATTTAAGTGTAAATAAACGAATTAGAATTTGAATTCTGTCGAATGGAGTTTCAAACATATACCCTGTAAGGGCATAGCAATTATTACATCGAACAGGTGACTATATTTAGATTAGAAACGAGAACTGAGAAGTACTTAGACAATACAGTGAATAAAAATACAAGTATAATAAAATATCTTCTTAATAACTGTTGCAGTAAGTAAAAACTTATGTTCGTTATAAAATTATACATTATTTTTAATAGTAACCGTTGGGAAATATTATGCCCCGCGCGTCCCGCGGCCGCACAAAGAGTCGCACGCATGCGCACTGCATCACAATGCAGTTAATTGATTTGGCTGTCATTGCTGTCACGTTGACAAGCATTGTCTTCCAAATGATATCTCGGATTGCGTCATAGGACGATTCGGTCTTTTTAAGCTTTAATGAACGGCTATTAAACTAAATTCAGCTTAAAATAAGATCGTGCGATACATTTTTATTGATAATCGAATATGGTAAGGCATTGTTTTGGAAAACCCGCTAACCTAAGTACCTATAGTTATACCTAATCGAATTAATTTTATGGTTCTGTTAATCCCAGTGTAGATACACACCTACATAATACCTTGGTACTTACTTACCCCTAATAAGTAGGTAGGTATACGTTTTTGAAATAAACCTTCTTTACGTACGCTTGACTTGGGGAGTAGCTGGTGAATGCGTGATGAGATCGTTACGAAAAGTGAGATCGCGCGAGGCGAACGGAAGTTGAGAGGGAGATATAAGTTTAAGTTCGTGAAGATAGAAAGAGAGGAGAGTTACTTTTCGTATAATACTGTAGGGGCAAGAGAGAGAAAGAGAGAGAGGTCCTAGCACACATTTTCTTTCTCTCTTTCTCTCATAGCCAGTTACGTTCAGTATATCTAAGATACAGTGCAGGCCTATTGTCTGTATCACACTGTAGAAGCAAGCGAGAGCAGTGCGCGCACATTTTCTTGCCCTCTTCCTCTCATAGCCAGTGCATGAAATACCTAGTCAGGTCATAAATTCTGTCACATGTTTAATATAAAATAATTGAAACAAGTTTATTCAGTATGTAACCATTTATATACCAAAATGACTTAACAAAACATAGATTCTTATGACACTAAAGTTTATTCAAAATGACTTCCGTGATTTTGAATACAAGCCTTCAATCTGCGCGGCCAGTCGTCTATCGCAGCACGAGCGAGGTCCATGTCAATATCGGCGGCTGCCTTAGTCAAGGATGTCTTGAGTGACTCCAAATTGGGATGAGGCTTTGAGCACGCCTTTTCCTCCAAGTGTTGCCATATCTTGTAATCTAACGGATTCAAATCTGGACTGGAGGAGAGCCAGTCTTCGTGCCGGATGAAGTCGATTTCACGCGCCGCCAGCCAGTCTTGTGTGCTCTTCGCTCTATGAGCTGGCGCCGATTCTTGTTGGAATACCCAGTTCCTGTTATTGAACATGGTATGAGAAACAGGTTCCACAAGGTGCGTCAAGACTGTATTTTGATACACAACTGCATTCGTTTTTACACCTTTCTCACAAAAATGTACCTCTGTTAAGCCCCAATAAGAAACTCCCAACCATACCATGAGCGAGGATGGAAAATGACCTCGTTGGACACGCGGAATACGGTTGCTCGCTTCTTCACTACTGTGTGCGTACACCTTATCATTTTGTTTGTTGTAGCTCTCTTCTACGGTAAAATTTTTTTCATCCGAAAAAAGAATTTTCCGATACTTTTCCCGCGTACCGCTTGAACAAAGCGCGGCATATCTTCAGTCTCAGGTCCATTAGACGAGCATTCAAACGATGTCCTGTTTTTCTTCGATATGCCCGAAGCCCTAAGTCTTCATTTAACACCCTTTTCACCGTGGTTCTGCTTAACCCCATCTGAAGGGCTGTTCTGAACATCTGAAGGAAGTTTCTGCTTATGTTTGGGATTTCTTTGAATTCGCGCCTTCACAGCTTTTATCACTGCTGGAGTCCTACCAGACCGAGGGCGACCACTTCTTGACCTGTCATCTACACTAGAGTCTTCATTGTATCGTTTGATCGTGCGATAAACGAATCTTTTGGTTATATTCAAATTTTTCAGTATGTCATAAATTTGAATTGGCGCGTAACCGCAACGATGCAACGCAATAACTGCAACACGGTCTTCTTTAAGCGTCCACTCCATATTTAAAAATGAGTAAAATTCTAAAAAATATACATTTTTATTTTCATGAACAGTTCGAAATTCAAATTCTATAAATTTTTTTGTGGCCAGCATTCTAAAAGAAAAGTTTTTACTGTGTGACAATACTTATGACCTGACTAGGTATATATAGGTATAATATCTCAGTCAGTAGGTAGATAGTTCGTTTGCGAGTTTGCTAGCGTTACGCGAACGGTGATTTCTTGATTATTTTTCGTAATTTCATTTCGTTCTTGAACAATTTTAGTAATTCATATTTTGAAAAAGAAGTTTTAGGTACTTCAGTCATGTGGTCTAAAACACTCGTTTTTTTTTCTTTGTGTTCAACTACAGCCTTCTAACCATAGATAGCAGAACTAGTGCACTATGGTAGTGTATAGGCTGAGGCTCTTACACTTACACAATGTAGGTAGGTACAAGGGGTTTCAAACACAATCTAAGTCAGAAAAGAAATAAGATCGACCGCCATCTTTGCAGACATAACTATCCAACCGCCATTTTGATGTTTTTCATTTCCACAGACAATCAATAATAAATAAGGTATTGTATGGTTCTGAGTGTTGGGCCACGTAAGGGACGAATGAAAGAAGAGTGCACGCGGCGGAAATGCGAATGTTGATATGGATGTCGTGACGAGAATGAATACGATAAGGAATTACATTAAATTAAGTTTAAAAGTAGCGCCCAAGATAGAAAAATTGATTAGTGACTAAGACTAAAAGAGTGTTAGTTAAGAGTGTGGATGGTTATAGAAGTAGAGGAAGACCGAACAAGCGATGGATGGACTGAGTGAAGAATGATATGGGTAGGAAGGAGGTGACAACGGAGATGACGGGTGATAGAGATGTGGAGGAGGAATACATGTTGTGCCAACCCAAAGTACCTAATGTGGGAAAAGGGCAGGAATAAAAAGAATCAATAATAAGGTAGGTAGGTACACAACACACAACAAATACTAAATAATTTATGTAAATAAATACTTATCTTGCACAGATAAAGAGATATTAAGAGATGAAGCTGGAGGCGCTATCCTAGCAAACAATCAGTAGGTATCTATGAAAATCCCTTTACTGTTTTAATTAAAATTGCTTTATTGTTATAACTAGTGGTTCGCCCCGAACTTCTCACAGTAAATAAGTAGGCGTTATTATTATTAAATTTTATTATTGTTATTTATTTTTATCCTTAGTATATTTAATTGTATTTAGTTGTTCAATGCTTAGTTAGTGAGCGGATATCCGTGCTCTACTCAAAGAGGCTCTAACGGAAGACGAGCGCTGGGTAGCCAGTGCAACCCAGCACATGCTGAGTTAGTCTTTTTGTGACACATGCAGTGAGTACGATGAGACACACACACTGTATATTTTGCATTTTTATTTAATTTTAATCTTTCAGTTATTGTTTGATTGTTCTTCTTGTTATGTCTCCTGTGTGTGTTTGTTCTGTTGTACTATTGGTGTTGTTCACAAATAGGTAAATGTTTTTGGTTTGATTTGAACTGAGATCTCGCGAGTTTAAGATTTAAACAAAAAAAAATATTGTTTGTAATCTTTGACTATCAAAATAGTGCTACGAAATAATGAGGAACTTACTTGACCTACAGTTTTATTCAAATTACAGGTAACGGGAGTTCATGTAATTTGGTTATTCTTTTTTGTGGTACAAATTGCAGTGATTCTGGATTTCAAACTTTTGCCTATATTTGTGTCACATAAGCTACACATATACCAAATTGCAGCATTGTGGGGTCACTGGTGTACCCTGTGAATTTTGTCAAAGTTCAGTTTTTATTATGGCTAATAGTTTAAACTAAAAATAAAAACGGGGTCGAAATTTACTCACAAAGACCTTTTTTTAGACGTCTCACTTGACCGACTAGTCCCATTTTATTTTGTTTACACCACTTGAACCCCAATATCTCAACAACCCCCCAACATTTTTAGCTCATTTAGTCACACCAAAATTGTGCCATCACTACATATCTATGTATTACTACTTACTACTTACCTACTCTGTGAATTTTGTCAAAGTTTAGTTTTTATTATGGCTAATAACTTTTATACTATAAAGACTTTACTAAAAATAAAAATCTAGTCTAAATGTACTAATGAAGACCTTTCATTTGACGTCTTACTTGATCTAATAGTCTCATTTTAATTTTTTTTACCCCTCTTGAACCCCAATATCTCAACAACTCTCCAACATTTTTAGCTCATTTAGTCACACCAAAATTGGGCCATCACTATCTCTATACCAAATTTCACGATGATCGGATAAACGTTATCCTCGGACAATTTAAACATACATTCAACGCCGATTTGCCCAAGTTGATTTGGAGATCTCGCTTCGCTCGATCAAATACCCACGGGATTTATCACATACCGTTTTATCGGTGTTTCAACCGAAAATGTTTCGGTTCAATTCAACCTTCATCAGGGTGAGTGCGATCCGCTCCGAACTGCGTCTCACCTCGCACTACGCGCAACAGCTCTCTGCGTGCGAGTAGACGGATGCAGAAAATTCACACTACGAAGATTATGCACACAAATGCGAAAGTTTGGATGCTTCTTTATTTATTTGTTTGTTTGTTACTCACGTCGTAACGGCTTAACAGATTTCGATGAAATTTCGTATGTACGTAGATTCTAACCTGGATTAACACATAGGCAACTACTTACCTATCCCGTAAATCAGGTCCCAGTCAAGTTGCAACATCGAGTATACCTTTATTTCTAAGTTACCCACACTTTAACATTGTAACGCGTACGAAGACGCGGGAAACAGCTAATCTAATGTAAAGAGCCCGCTGGATCCCACTGCTGGGCAAAGGCCTCCCTTCCTTTCTTCCATTCATCACGGTCTAGGGCTTCTGTCGAGCAGTTCGCACTATGCGCGTCAAGTTCGTCTCGGCATCTTCGCCTTGGCACGCGGTCTCGCGCCTTGTGGGACCCACTCGGTGGTTATCTTAGCCCACAAGTCATCGCGCATTCGACATACGTGCCCCGCCCAGTCCCACTTTAATTTACCTGTCTTTTGCGTGGCATCGGCGATTCACACACGGTGGGAAACAGCTATTATAAAATAAAAATATAGCTTCATATTGACTATGTGTATTTCACCTAAAGGTATCTATTTCAAACAAACACCGCATTTAAATAACTCTACAAAATATTCCCAGGCATTTCTACTGAACGCGACGTGAAATTCAAATGAACTGATTTATTTCATGGACGCAAAACTGCACTTTGTCGCACCGACAGACAGACAGTTCCAATTATTCAATTAGCATATACACACAATCACGACACGGTGGCCATTTTAATATCATTCTGACGATGCAAGATCATTAGGCGCTCATAATATTATACTACTTATACTTGAAAAAACATAGCTTGATCTCTGCGACATTTGTTAAACTGACATTCCTAGGGTTGTTATGATACAGAAAAAAATATCGATAGTAATTATCGATAGAAGCTTTGCAGTAAGACCAATTGTTGGACTTTTGAGGACTCCAACAACCCGTAACGACTGCCATTAGATATTCGTATGGCAGCCGGGACCGACGGCTTAACGTGCTTTCCGAGGCACGACCAGACCAGTGCAAAAACACATATTCATGCATACAAATATTTGCACTGAGCGAGGATCGAACCCGCGACCTCCTGCGCAGCAGTCGTGTTCACTACCGCTTCGCCACGAAGGCTGTCTGCCATAATTATATGTATATGGGACTATATTATGATTTGGGTAATAAAATGAAACGAATATTTTAATACATACATTTATTTATGGAGTACACCCCAAATCAATATCCGAATCACTTTCAGAATCGCTAGAGATTATCGAAATAGGTATTATAGAGAAGATCATCTTGTAAATTTATAATGAATTGAAAATTAATTTTGAATTAAGTTTTATACAAAATATCGATAGTTTATACTCTGTGGTCACGATGATTCATCGCTCATCACTATAATTAGCTCAGCATGCCCATAAAATATGACATTGACTGGTACGTTTGTCCGTACTGTTAAATTCAGAACTTCATAGGCGCGATTTTACCGACAGCTGTCCCAGAGATCAAGCTACGTTTTTTCTAGTATATGTACTAACTTTTACTAACTAACCAACTGAGGTTTTCTCGTTAGGCGACGACGTCGTACGCTTCAAGAAAAATGTCGAGGTTTGTACAGGGTAGGGAACGCATCGACAATTAAATTGTACTAATTGAAAATGAAAATCATTTATTTACTACAAAATGTACGTAGGTAAGCTTAACTTAGGTTACAGTTTTAGTAAGTACAGTGCAGTGTAAACATTTGTAGAGATACCTGCCGTCTCCTCACTAGACTAGGCCTGTATCGCGGAAACATTATTAACAATGAATTCTCGCACAGTAGACAGTAGTAGGTAATATTTGTAAAATCTAATGATACACCTATTGACTCGATAGGTGAGTTCAAGATAAATAAATATTTATATATAATATATTGTACAATGATTATTTATTTTAGAAAAACCATCAGCACATATTAAACACAATAGTTACAGTGAATAGTAATAAACAGGCCATTTAAAGGTCTCCACTGATAGAATCACATTATTCTAACAAGCAACAACAAAATAACAAAAGACAAAATCTAACCGAACACTGTACGGGTCACTCACGTTCACGATAACAAATCAGGTGCCATTCAGTCAATTTACAAGTAGATATATTACAAAACTAGTTATCAAAAACTCATCCTCACTCAGTCACACATGTCCTAAATCGATCAAAGAAGATATTATTAATTCTGTTTTTAAGAGATGAAATACTGCAGTTGAACAGATCAAGGTCATGCTCATTGCTCAATAGATTGAATAATTTACTTGCACGATACACAAACGCATTTTGGCGATAATTCGTAGAAACTACGGGTAGATAAAATAGGTTGCTTCTCCTAAACGTTCTGGTAGGCGCATAAAATTGTATCTTACTAAGGAGTGGCGGGCAATCGACAGCAGAATTAATTATTTTCAATAGGTATAAGATGTCGACAAACTCTCATATACATATACATACATATATAATATATCTACATATATCTTATATACATATATGACAAAAATATATATTGTGTAAAATGTTGATAAGAAAATAATATATATTTGATAACAATCCAATGAAATTAACTTTCGAATAATATAATGTTCTCGGTTTCTTGGTAAGATAATGTTTATAGGTAACTAATTATTGAATTACATTAAGGGGATACCGGAGGGATAATCGCCCATACAACACGTACTACCAAGATAATTTCTAATTGGAGCATATTTCTACCTTAATTAGGTATTATTTTATTTTGAATAGTATTTATCTAGGTTCCCAACCATATATTAGATTAAAATACTTACCTAAAATGAAATAGAAGCGTATCGCATTCTGCATGTTTTTACGTCATAAAAGAACTGTTTTCAACCTAAAAGTTTCGTATTAAAAACAACAACATCTTACGTATCCTAGTCATGGGAACATAGATTATATCGCCTAGTTACAGAATAACAACACAATGAGAAAATTACAACAAGTTTTCTGTCATCATTTTTGGTATTACGGAACACGGACAAAATCTAATCAAATTTAGAATCGTTCTACTGCTATCACTGTCGCTCTGCGTGGCCAAACTTCGTCACTAAACAGGGATAGCGATATTCAGGCCGAAGTTTTTGACGCGGCCGAATTGAAGTTGCGCTCAGGGTTCGCCGGCGCGTTAATTTACTCTCCATATATAAACTCCTCAGCCTTGAATCCAGGCGCAAATACCTTGAAGCTGTTACCTTGTATAATGTTGTGCATAATAAATTGGATTGCATTGATCTTGTCACAAGACTGCTGCGTCGTCCCGAGAACCTGCACCCCACGAGCAACTCACTCTCGAACTCTGTTTGCGCTTATATTACATTATAATAAGAGATAGCAATAACTCGTTTTTGAGCGCCGATAGCTAGTAAGATAACCGACCGCATGCGTGCAGACCGTCCCCGTGCACATCAGTGGAGAGTCCCACACCCACTAAACACTGAATCAGCCTTTCTGGCGATAGTTACCAAAATTACGGCTATGTCTTAGTTAGACTATTAGCTCCTGCCGCACTAACTCAGGGCTTCGTGTCCCCATTCCTCGTATGGTTGAGTCGTAGGTACCTATAATCTATACTTTGTAGATATAGATCTTTTTGCTTGTAATATCTATAAAATTATACGTATAAATTTAGTTAATATTATTCTGTCCTGTATTCATCTTAGTTACTTTAGTTGCATAATTTCACACTGTATCTCTATTTTCTAGTTCTTATGTAGATCTTTATTTTACTTACTCCTGTAAACATATGCCGTGGGGCGCCGGCAGTAGAATGTTGCCCCTCCGCTCTTGCCCGTGGATGCAGTAGGAATCTGCTAAGGGATACCTCCGAAAGATGGGCAGCAGCATCTTTTCGTATTTTCAATACCTTATACTGCGCTCGCCAACCCGCCTGCCAAACGTGGCGAGTATGGCAACAACCCCTTTATGATACAACAACATAAAACCAGGCCCCGAGTCCCCGGCGGCCCCGCTAATCCTGGCTACGTTAGCAGTCACGGTAACGGCGGGGACAGGGTTGCTAAGAATCCCCGGGAGACGATCGGCTACCAAACCCTACGATGACCACTGGCCCTGGTAACACACAACATCCGCACTTTGAGGACAGACGAAAAGATTGTTGAGCTGGAAAAAGAAATTAGTAGATTACACTGGGACATTTTGGGGTTATCAGATGTCCGTAGAGAGGGCGAGGAGACGATATCCCTTAAGTCTGGTAACCTACTATACTACCGGGAGGGCGACCAACTGTCCCAAGGTGGTGTTGGGTTTCTCGTTCACAAGTCACTCATCAACAACATTATCACCATCGACAGTGTGTCGAGCAGGGTCGCGTACCTGACGCTCAGAATATCTAAGCGATATTCGCTGAAGGTCGTTCAGGTATATGTGCCGACCTCTTCACACCCAGATGAAGAAGTAGAGTCTATGTATGAGGACATCAGCAGAGCCATACATACGAACAAAACTCACTTTATTGTTGTTATGGGGGACCTCAATGCAAAGCTAGGCATGAGAAGCGATGATGAGTTGAGAGGGGCAATTTGGATATGGGCAACGGAACCCCAGGGGACAGAGGCTGGCCGATTTTCTGGAGAAAGAAGGACGGCAAAAGAAGGCGAATTCTTTTTTCCAGAAGCAGCCTCACAGGAAATGGACCAGGATGAGTCCCAACGGTTACACGATAAATGAGATTGATTTCATCTTGACCAACAAGAAACGAATATTCAATGATGTCTCTGTGATTCACAGGGTGAAAACCTGCAGTGATCACCGAATTGTTAGAGCCACATTTAATATGAACGTTAAACTTGAAAGGTCCCGTTTGATGAAGTCTACGCTCCGACCCACTCGGGCACATATCCAACCTTGAGAGCTTTCAACTCGAACTTGCAAATCGCTTTGACTGTCTAGAAGTAGATGCATCAGTGGACGAGATCAATAACAGGTTCGTAGAAACCGTCCATACGGTGGGGTCCCAGTTCTTTAAGACCCCCCGTACCAATAGACCTCAGAAACTCTCTGATGACACCCTTAACCTCATGGCTGAACGACGTTCTTTGCGACTGCAGTCTCCCGATGATGCTCATTCACATAGGCAGCTCAATAGAAAAATTTGGAAATCCTTGCGGCACGATATTCGTACCTTTAATACATCTCGTATAAAAGACACGATAGAGCGGAATAAAGGCTCCAAAGTGTTTGCGAGAGATAATTCTATTGGGCAGAGCCGCATGACGAAGCTGAAGAGGGAATATGGCAGCATAACGTCAAGTAAAGCGGAAGTGTTAAGGGAAGTCGAAAGGTTCTATGGACGGCTCTACGATTCGGTCACTAAACCTGTTTGCAGTGCGGCCAACGACCCAAGAGCCAAACTGACCCGACATTATACCGAAGATATTTCCGACATCAGCCTGTATGAGATCAGGATGGCCTTGAAGCAGCTTAAGAACGACCAGGCGCCGGGTGAGGATGGAATCACTTCAGAGCTTCTGAAAGCGGGTAGATCACCGGTACTTAAATTCCTTCAGAAGCTCTTTAATTCCGCCTTGCTTGAAGGTTCGTACCTTTAAGCAAGGCGGCAAAAGCATGGAACGAGGGCGTGGTGGTTCTGTTCTTCAAGAAAGGTGACAACACCTTGCTTAAGAATTACAGACCCATCTCGCTTATGAGCCATGTTTATAAGCTGTTTTCAAGGGTCATCGCGAACCGTCTCGAACGCAGGTTTGATGACTTCCAGCCTCCCGAACAAGCCGGGTTCCGTAAAGGCTACAGTACCATAGATCACATACATACGCTGCGGCAAGTCATACAGAAGACCGAAGAGTATAACTTGCCGCTATGTCTCGCGTTTGTAGACTATGAGAAAGCCTACGATTCGATCGAAACATGGGCAGGCTTGAGTCTCTCCAACGATGCCGTATTGACTATCGGTACAACACAATGTTGAAGTGTTTGTATAAAAACGCCACTATGTCAGTCCGAGTACAAGAACAGAGCTCGAAGGTGATTCCCTTAAAAAGAGGCGTAAGACAGGGAGATGTCATCTCTCCGAAACTGTTTACGACCGCTTTGGAAGATACCTTCACGCTTCTGGAATGGAAAGGACTGGGCATCAATATTAACGGCGAATACATAACTCACCTTCGGTTTGCCGACGATATTGTGGTCATGGCAAGTCGATGGAAGAGCTCAGCACGATGCTCGAAGGCCTCAATCGAATGGTAGGGCTTAAAATGAACATGGACAAGAAGAAAACTGTCCATGTCGTGCCTGTCCCAGTTATGTTTGAGAACTCAGCTCTTGAAGTTGTCGATGCGTATGTATACCTAGGACAAACAGTCCAATTAGGTAGGTCCAACTTCGAGAAAGAGGTCAATCGTCGAATCCTACTCCGATGGGCAGCGTTTGGGAAACTTCGCAACGTCTTTTCGTCCAACATACCTCAGTGCCTTAAGACGAAAGTCTTCAATCAGTGTGTGTTACCAGTGATGACATATGGAACCGAGACGTGGTCCTTCACTATTGGCCTTATGAATAAGCTCAGAGTCGCTCAACGAGCTATGGAGAGGGCTATGCTCGGGGTTTCTCTACGGGATCGAATCAGAAATGAGGAGATACGTTGGAGAACTCAAGTCACCGACATAGCCCGACGGATTAGCACGTTGAAGTGGCAATGGGCAGGCCATATAGCGCGCAGAACAGATGGCCGATGGGGCCGGAAAGTTCTCGAATGGAGGCCACGCACCGGCAAGCGCAGCGTAGGACGTCCACCTACAAGATAGGCAGACGACTTGGTAAGAACCGCAGGTCAGCGTTGGATGCAGGCCGCTTCCAACCGCAGTTCCTGGAGATCAATGAGGGAGGTCTTTGTCCAGCGGTGGACGTCCTACGGCTGATATGATGATGATGTAAACATATGTTGTACTCTTAGACTCTCTAACAGCTCCTTATATACAACAAGTATTTTTTATAATATGTGGATAATGTTATGGGCTACATTATCAATATCTTTTTCATCCCCTCATCTTGGAAAGAGTCTCTTCGATATCTGAGTGCAAAAGCCGTTTTTATCAGCTAGAGGTTATAGTAAATTGAATTTAGAACATCGTGTGCACTAAGTTTGTGAATTCAAAACATCATTAAACCTATTTACTTCTACCTTCATGGTGCCGAATTTATCATACAACCTTTTTTAATTTGTTTAAAACTCAGACTCGGAACCTTCTTGGTGTTATTACTTTTTTTTTGCATTTAGTCATTTCCTCGCTGAGGTCAGATGAAAAGTTATGTGTTGCACTCGAGTTCAAAGATTTTTCACCTCGTGCTCTTTTGATTCCCTCGGTAACGCTCAGGATTAAAATTTTTTTATCACTCGCTACGCTCGTGATTCAATTTTAGAATCCTTCGCTTGCTCGGTCATCAAGATTGAGCACACGGTTATAAAGTAACTTTGCACTCTGGTAAAACAAACAACTGTTACATTCCCAGAATGTACCTACATGGATTTTAATTAAACAGTATAATTGATCGAGCGAAGCGAGATCTCTAAATCAACTTGTACAAATCGGCCTTGCATGTATGCATGTATGTATGTTTGTCCGAGGATAACTTTCAAAGCGTTGATCCGATCATCGTGAAATTTAATACATAGATAGGTAGTGATGGCACAATTTTGGTGTGACTAAATGAGCTAAAAATGTTGGGGGATATCGAGATATTGGGGTTCAAGAGGGGTAAAAAAATGAAAATGAGGCTAACTGGTCAAATGGGACGTCAAATGAAAGGTATTCATTAGTAGATTTAGACTCCGTTTTTATTTTTCGTAAACTTTTTATAGTTTTTGAGTTATTAGTCATAATAAAAACTGAACTTTGACAAAACTCACCAGTGACCCCACAGTGCTGAAATTTGGTATGCGTGTAGATTTAGTAACACAAATATAGGCAAAAGTCTGAAATCCAGAATAACTGCAATTTGTACCCCAAAAAAGGGTAATCACATCACATGAACTCCCGTCACCTGTAGGTATCTCCTTGAAAAACTGTCAAACTTTTGACAGGTTTTCAAGGAGAAACGAGCCGTAGCTGGTTACCGACGGATATAGGAACCCGCTATTAAAGATCTCGCTTTGCTTGATCACAAAAACCAAAGCTAGTCCCAACTAGCGTAATAGATGGCGCTGTCTGGAGATAAGCCGCTAAAAAGATGGTTTGTATGCCAAACTCTCTAAGTCCCAAACACGGAGTATCAACATTTGTCTAAAATCTCATTTCATCAGTAAGTTTTTTTTATACTACTTATATGGCAAACGAGCATGCAGTCCACCAGATGTTAAGTGGCTACTGCAGCCCATTGATATCCACATAATATAATTCAAAACAAGCTATTATGTTGTCTTGATCTCTATGTGGATACGTTGTCATACTATAGGACTTAGCTGTTATGCCTATGTATGTGCCAGTAATTACAGGAACATACCATTACCATCTAACAGGAACACAGCAGCACAAGTACTACTAGTTCCTCGTAAAATAATGTTGACACGGCATTTGACTTTCCTTCGTTATTAGCGTATGACATAACAGCGCCATCTATTAGCAGTTAATAAAATATGGTTGTCAAAACCCCTAATTGTCAAAATCAGCATACCGCAAGTTTTTTGTCATGTCTCGTTTGCCATTGAGGACTTTATATTGACAGCTAATGACAGAGGGTTATTATACCTAATTGTGGAATCTAAGATGGCGAATCATTAGTCAGTGCACACACCGCATTCAAAGTGTTACAATATGCTTATAATGTCAGTAATTGATTATTTTGGATAGCCGTCAGCGTGCCTTCACGATTGCGGTAGAGTCAGTAAATAAGATTTATAGATATGGGTTTAGGATATGACTTAAAATGTTCCTCAGTAAACGGCAAAAGAAGAGCGAACACCTTTAAAATGAGGTGTCCTTCATTTAAACGTGTCTACACTTTATTGGTAAAGAAAGAGTAGGAGTAGGTGCGTATGAGTGGGTGGCCAGCTAGTGCGTTGTTGTGGGGCTAGCTTGTCGTGTGTTTTATTTTAGTACTTGTTGACTCTCTCCGGCTTCACAGTAAATAAGTAGGCTTTATTATTATTTTATTATGTTATTTATTTTTATTCTTAGTATATTTAATTGTATTTAGTTGTACACTGCTTAATTAGTGGGTGGATATCCGTGGTCTACTCAAAGATGCTTTAACGGAAGACCAGCGCTGGGTAGCAAGTGCAACCCAGCACATGCTGAGTTAGAGCCTTTTTGTGACACATGCAGTGAGTACGATGAGACACACACACTTATTTTTTTTATTCTACTTGATAATAAGCAGGAGGAGCACAGTTGTCTCATACTGGCTTTTCAGCCTAGTGCAGGTAACTGAGGCTCATTACATAATTGGTGTCACACTATTTTAAGATACCGTTCCGGAATCTAACGCTGTCAAGTTTAGATATTTACAAAGCCGGCTGGTCGCGCGACGCACTGCATGCCGAGTGTGCGGCTCGTGAATGTGTGTGTTTGTGTCCTATATATATACCTCACTATAGGACAAGTAATTTTGATCCTTTGTCATGTTGATCGAATGAAAATGTTTATTTATAGTGTATTGGGTATCTTCGTATTTTCATTTGTATTATACAGTTTTTATATTTTATTTGTATAGGTTAAGCGCTTGACCACTTAGGTTGAGTACCTAAGTGGTCAAGCGCTCAACCAATACCTGATGGTAAGGTGTAAAAAGGAGCGAGCTTGCCTAGATAGATTTTTGCTATATGTAACTACCTAATAATTATGTATTGAATTTTTATATTTCTGTACTTTGTCAAATAAATATTCTTATTCTTATTAAATAACGACAGGGATACAGATAATCTAGTCCAGTTCTTAGCGCACCACTAATACCAGAATAAGGATTTTTTAATTGTTTAATTGCAAATGAAACCTAATACTTAGCTTAGTATAGTTTTTTATTTTCATATCAATTTATTTTGTTTATATATACATACTAGCTGTTGCCCGTGACTTCGTACGCGTTACACTACTAAATGTGTACGTAACCTAGAAATGAAGCTAAACTCACTGTTGCAACTTGACACCCCATTTTTATCCCATGGGACTTGATTTATAGAAGAAAGTAGCCTATATTTTAATCTAGGTTATAATCTACGTACATACTAAATTTAATCGATATTGGTTCAGCCGTTACAACGTTATTGAATAACAAACAAATAAATACATAAATAAACATACTTCCAAACTTTCATATTTATACTAATAGTGTGATACATTTTTTCCAGCTAAGACCAAGTAAGTACATGTACCCTGTAAGGTCACTGCAAGTTGGGTTAAAACCCAGAAAGAATTTAAAAAACGCGATGGGCCCCGGTACCCCATGGACCCAAGGTCTTGACCACAAATGGCTCAAATACGTAAGCTCTGTCGAGACTTCCATATTTGCGACACTTGAGATTCTCGGCTGAATTTGTCGCCGTACCGGCTCAAACTACTGTACCAGACAGAAGAGATAGCGCAAGGGTATCGACGCACGTGGCGTCCCACACCAAAGGACTACCTTTCTTTCAAGGTGTAAAAGTCGTACCATCAGGCCATAGTCACGTATCAGACCGTTCGGTTCGAGAACGGCTGGAACGTTGACGCTGCAAAAAGCCCAGCGGATGATATCATTCAGGCTAGCGTGACGGGAAATCCTACCGGCGGCCCTGGAACACGATAATCCATGGTGACTGTTCGACTGCTGAACTGCACTAGCACTATTGACGGGCGCAGCACCGCGCATCCAACCGTAAACAAGTTGCAATCTGGAAATTTATAGGATCCATTAACGTTCCAGTATTGTGAGAAGAACAAGAACGCCGGTAGGACTACACTTGAAATTTGCCATGGTAGCAAATAAATGTATGTCTATGTCTAAATTTTGCATATACCTAAGCCTCCCAATCTGACAGGCAGGGAGGCCTGCAACCATGCCCTGTCATCCAAGACGATATTCAAAACCGACGATAGGGTAGACTTTAATATGAATGAATGAATGAAATACTCTTTATTGCACACCAAATAAAAATACAATAATGGAAATAAACAATAAATAAAGGTACAATGGGCGGTCTTATCGCTAAAAGCGATCTCTTCCAGACAACCTTTGGATGGACAGGATAAACAAAATCAAAAGACGGCGTTGTAAGAGTACCTACAGACATAAACAGAACCCACAAAATAAAATATACCTATTAATTATACTAATAAACATAAACTTAAATACATACAAATAATATAAGTATAAATAAACTACACTACATAAAGAGGATAAACAACATAAACACTAACTAGCAGTTACGAGACAACGAAAGGAAATGGTTGTATACCTTGACTTTGAAAATAGGAAGAGATTGGGACGACCTTACAGACAAAGGTAAGGCGTTCCACAGTCGCACAGCTTGTACTGTAAAGGAGTCACCATAAAATTGTGAACTATGGATGGGAGTTCGAAGCTGTAGAGCTTCGGAAGAACGAAGGGTTTGAGAGTGTCCCTGATACAGAAACTCGAAACGCTCCTTTAGATAAGAAGGTGAAGTGGGATTATAGAGAATGTTATAAAGAAGTGATACAATATGTGCATTCCGGCGAAGACGTATAGGGAGCCACTTGAGTTTTGCGCGGAATTGTTATGAATTAATATGTTGTCCAAGCCTTCCATCAGCTCGCTGTGTTTCCACAGTTGACAGCATCTTAAAGTATATGTATATTTTGGCACATAAATCCAGGACATAATAATTGTAAAAACCAATTTGTCAATTGTTGGTGTTAATTTTTAGCAATCTGTCCGAGGTTTTCATAAAGTTAGTCATTAGTTTCTAGGATTCCAGTTCAAAATGGTAAATCTTGTCAGGGTTAACCTCGCCTTTGTACATGTCCTCTATTTTTGTATTTATTAATATATTTTATTGTGTACAATCCTTACTAATATTGTTAATTCGGGAGTAACACTGTCCCTCTGTATGTCTGTTTTCACGACTGAACTCCTGGACCGAGCTGACCAGCCCGCGGCTTCGCACTCGTGCCGCACATCTTTTTAATAATAGCATTACACTCCTGCGCAGTCTGGTCAAAATAAGCCTATCTCAATCTCAGTCATAATCTATCTTAAGACTAAATTTCATCAAAAACGATCCCGCCATTTAGTTGTGAAAACGCAACAAACAGAAGACAGAGACCGATAGGCAAGGAGAGATTTACTTTCGAATTTATGATATTAGTAAGGATGGATTTGGAACAAGCAAATGGCTCACCTGATGTTAAGTGGTAACCATCGCCTATAACAGAGCATTACCTCGTAGTACTCGTACTTGAGTCAAAAAATCTTGCGTTATAGGTACGTGTCATCCACAAAACAGTTTTCAAGAGTAGTAGAGTCCTTGTGATAAGGCTCACCAGGAAAAGTACTACCACTATACCCATTCCTGCGTCCAAGCAGTACTGCTGAGTTTCAGTATGAAGGGTATGGTTTCCGGTGAAATTACAGGCACATGAGACTTTACATTGTATGCTTCCACTTGATGGATCGTGAATCGTAGGGCACGTTCCTAAGGTGCTTGACCTACGAGACAATACTTTGTTATAGGCGATGGTTATCACTTTACATCAGGTAGGTCATATGCTTGTTCCATTTCCAGGTCGAATAAATAAATAAAAAGTAGTAACTACACTACCTAGTAGGATTAAAACCTTTTTTGCTGACGGTATCCTAGCGCCAGCGTCCGGTCCCAACTCTCGCGCGTGAACAAATCTGTTTATTATGGTAATTGCTAACGCCCTCGCATTGTTTTAGGAAAACGGAAATTATTTTGGAATTATCGATGACTAACGATACCTAATTCAAATTCAATGATTTGATAGCTGAAGACAGTTTAGGAAGAACATAATTTGATGTTAAGAACAGCCGTACTAAGTAATCGTCATCTCAATAAAAAGCTTCCTACCCAATAAAATTTGTTGTATATTGAAATGACATTATGTTTGATTTTTATTGAAGTAAAACTTCTTTTCGCACGCTTGACTTGGGGAGTAAGCTGGTGAATGCGTTACGAAAAGTGCGAACGGAAGTTGAGAGGGAGATGTAAGTTAGTAAAGATAGAAAGAGAGAGTTACGTTTCTTATATTTTTAAACGTTAATGTGCGAGTGCGAGTTGCATCTGTCCAGATTATAGACTGATCGACCTACAGACGTGTGGACAATTTTCTAATTGAACAATTTTATAAAATAATATTTTGAAAAAGATGTTATACTTCAGTCGTGTGGTCTAAAGCACACTCGTTTTTTTTATTTTTGAGTGTACTATTTTGTTTTTGTATAATATAAAATGTATTTTTGAAGTGAAAACGTCTTGAGGCGCGTTGATCATTTTTTGAGATGGGAAAAAACCATTGAACTTGCGTCACTGTTACCGACACCTGTCACTGACTACTAAAACTGGCTGTTACTGACACCGCTGTATAATAAAGGTTGGGAGAAAAAGTCTTTTCGCATTATAGTATGTATGAACTTGTAATAAAATATCTTTGGCTATACTATTTGTATCTGGCTGGTTTTGGTATCATTCAAAGTTTAAATTTTAAAGAAGATAATTCCAAATTCAAATTAGGAAAATGTGTGTTTTTTATTTGTTTTTCGTACTGTAAAGATGAGTGAATCTAATGAAGAAATTCGATACATTTTAAAATTTTACTACAAAAAAGGTAAAATGCAACGCAAGCCGCGAAAAAAAGGTCATTGGGCATTTTGTTCGGACATATGACCCACGGCGCACAAAAACGAAACAGGGCTAGGTATGTAGTTAAATGTATATGTTACTTAATGGTATGGGTCGCATTATTGCAGGATATGGGAGAACCGCAAAAAAAAATTTTTTAATTAATATTATAGCATTTTTAAAATAATTATTATAGCATTTTTAAATTATTATTATAGCATTTTTATAATGAACTAAGTAAAAACTATTGGCCTGACTGTAAAAATACTTTGTAAAACAGTTGTTTTGAACAATTTCCAGGAATACGAAAATAAAATCCATTTTGCGGTAATAATATTTTTATTCTGCATTATCAAAATCTATAGTTAATTCATCTAAAAAGGCTGCAGGCGCGTCTATCACGTCTTGATGCCTGGCCCATGACAGAAAGTATACGACGCTTACAACATGTGCACAGCTTCCGACAGTGCGACGGCCGTGTATACACGAGCAGTAATACTGTTGGATGCTATTTCTTCCAATATGGGTAGGATCTACTAAAATATAGGTGTAGTACTGCTTTGCACGGACGTGTCGTGACTGTATTCTGCCTCTTATCAATATCTTATTTTCAATCATTTCTTGGTGCCGGTATAGTTCGATAGTGTATACACCATCCTCACGCATGTGCTCGTGGCAATACGATCTTGCGATTCTCAAGTGGTATGATCCCAACGTAAACAATATTAATTCGTCAAATGTAAGCCGAGGAAAGTCATCAAAATCCGGATCATTGCCATCGAGTCGCACAAACGCTACTCTCTGCCTGTTTAAATTATGGTTAATCACATATTCTGCCATCTCATTGGGTTCATTCATTCGTTCATTTATAATTCTTATGAATTGTTCCGCATACATATGGTCCTCATATGGATGGCGAGTAGCATTAATTATGGCCGCAGTTATTTTGAAGTCGACCATCATGTTTCTCATGGCAACGTTAAAATATACATGGCGGAAGATTTTAAAATCTTTCTTGAATCTGCCGTTAATGGTTTCCACTACCCACCGGATCATTGTTATTAATCTAGATTTATTAGCATCTAGTGTCGTCAGTTGTTCTCCTCTTACTCTTGTAGGCGGCATGTGAGGATTATACCCGCATTCCTCAATTTTATCAATCGAATCCCGAAATCCACGATCCAATATAAAAACATCATTAACTCTCAAGAACCCATGAATCGGAGAATCTTCTTGCATCAGGTCACGCATAATGCTTGCGTCCGAAGTAGTCGCAGTGTAAGGCCCCGTAACATCTACTATGTAGCCGTCGGTACATACTATAAGGAAGGGTTTTACTAAGTTCCGAAACTTATGAAGACTGTAAGTTTTGCGCTGGAAAAGGAAATTCGAACTCTTTTGTAGATAAATATATGTTCCATCACATACGAGAATGGCCGCCGGTTCATTATAGTTACCACCAAAAAAATGGCTTGGAATTGCAAGATTCTTGGCCACCACATCTTCCCTAGTAATATGATTTAAGCCCAAATGCTGTGGAACAAAATCATTACTTAAGCATTCTCTTGCTATCGCCAACTTCCTTTCTAGGGTTCTCCTCGACATATTGAATTTAGTGGCTAATCGCTCATCTGGTTCACCGGTTCTTATTTTTGTTAAAAAAATTCCAAGAACTGTGGCAGGATGAACTGATCGATCACCCAGTGAAGGCGTTTGGTTCAAAATAACATTAAATTGATATTTTGTTAGTCCCGTCCAAAAGTGAAATTCATTGTCCTCTATTTCTTCAATATTTTCGAAATCAAGGTTGCTTCTTTGTTCGATACCCCATTTATATAAATTCATCATACCAACAACATGAGTACTGTCAAAGTTTTCGTGGGATGTAGTGTTGAGCAAGTCTACCCAATCATTCCTCATAAAATGAGCATTGCAAACCCGAGCTAATTCTGGTATATAAAAATTGTGATTGTGTAAGAGTTGGAACTTAGCATATAGTGGAACATTATGGGCCACTACATTTCTACAGTTTGTAAAAATACAATGTCTCGCTGTATTCGATGCTCGCTTATATCCTCTAGGCGTAACAAAACTAGGCTGCAATTGTACTTGATCTTGCACTGGTTGCTCTTCAACTGGCTGATCTTGTACTGGTATATTTTGTACTTGTTCATTTTGTACGGGTTGATTCCGTAAACGACGATCTAACCTTGACCAACAAGCATGGCACATGGCCCGTGAGCCATTAAAAGTAATCTGAAACAATTGAAAAAAAAAAATATATTCCTCCATTTATCAAGAAGTAAAATGAGCCATTACATTGAGCAAAGCAACATTTGTACAATCAAGAGCACGCGACGAGTCATACACATACGATGACAGTGTAGTGTACTTACCTCACGTGGTATTATTTCTTGCAATAATAAATCTACAAGATCCCTTTGTCTTTCCAAAAAGAGAACTGTCAATATGTGTTTTCGTCGACGTAAAACAGATCGATTACACGACACGCAACTATTTTGTCTTTCCATGTTAATGTAAACCAATCGTCAAGCAAAATCAGGGGTCCATAAAACACGCTCAAGTAATCAATAAAATGCAAAAATCGGAAACACGAGTTTAAACGCACAGATCGAAACGAAGGATGACGTACGACTGCGGGGCGGTCAGAGCGGGTGGGGCGCAGGCGGCGCGTCGCACGCGCACTTCGATACCTTACTGTTATTTTCTACCTGTCGAAAGTGCGAGCGAGAGAGACATACAATCTGTTATGCGATACAAACATTTTTCTTATGCTTGTACATACATTTTCACAATGCTGACAGTAAAATCTTTAGTTTTTAGTCTAATAGAATTATATATATAGATATAGTTATATATATAGATATAGACTCACATACATACTGTTACATAACATTTTTCCTCCAGCAGATACATAAAAAAAATTTACATATTTAGAAAAGTGGAATTGAATACTTTACTTTAAAAGTGATTTGAACACTGTGCGCGAAAAAAAAAAAGTGGGTCAAAACCGCCCAATGATCTTTGTGATGTTTATGGACCTAGTGCAGTGTCTGTGAGAGTAGCACAAATTTGGTTTAAGCGTTTTCAATCCGGAAATTTTGATGTCAAAGATGCACGTCGCTCTGGTCGCCCTATTACGGATACAAATTGATGTCATTTTTGAAAAAGTGGAGCAAGATCGGCATATCAGTAGTTACGACGTAGCTTAAGAACTGGGAATTGACCACAAAACAGTTTTGGCGCATTTGAAAAAAACTGGGTACACAAAAAAGCTCGATATTTGGGTACCCCACGAGCTCACTGAAAGAAACCTAATGAACCGTGTACCTACTCATTTGTAATTCTTTATTACGACGTAAAGAAACCGAACCATTTTTGAAGAAGCTGATAACTGGTGATGAAAAGTGGATCACGTACGACAAGAACGTGCGAAAAAGGTCGTGGTCAAAGGCCGGTCAGGCTTCACAGACTGTGGCGAACCCCGGGTTAACTCGCAACAAGGTGATGCTGTGTGTGTGGTGGGATTGGAAGGGAATTATTCATTATGAGCTGTTACCACCAGGCAGGACCATCGATTCTGAACTCTACTGCGAACAACTGATGAGATTAAAGCAAGAAGTTGAGAGAAAGCGGCCGGAATTAATCAACAGAAGGGGTGGGTTATTCATCATGATAACGCTAGACCTCACACATCTTTAGCCACTCAGCAAAAATTAAGAGAGTTTGGCTGGGAGGTGTTAATGCATCCGCCGTATACTCCTGACCTTGCACCTTCAGATTTCCACCTGTTTCGGTCTCATCAGAATTCTTTAGGCAGTGTCAGGTTAATATTACGAGAGGACTGCCAAAACTACATGTCGCGGTATTTTGATAAGAAGCCCCAAAATTTCTATAGCAATGGGATCATGTCCCTACCTACAAGATGGCAAAAAGTTATCGAACAAAATGGTACCTACATACTTTAGTTAAATGTAAATAAACTATATTAAAAAATGTTTTTAATTTTCTTAAAAAATGCGAAGAAACTTTTTCACCAACCTAATATGTACCTACATATAAGTATATGTAGTGTAGTCTGCTTTTATTCAAGTTTTCACTTCAGTCAGCACTCCCGGAGTGCCATTTTTTTAATTTAATAATGTATCTATGGACTTGTTCTGAAATAAATAATAATAATAAACCTTGTTCCTTTTTGATCAGATTTAAAACTATAGATCCGACAAATAATTCAATTCATATTTTTTTGACGTTTAGTGGGCTACCACTTTCAGAGGAAAAAAAATAGAGACGCGGAAAGATTAACAGTTGATCCCACAGAACATAAAAAACAATTGTTTTTTGTGTTCTGTGGTTGATCCTAATGATTCATTCATTGGTTCAGAGTTATGAGGTAAAAATGTTACCTTCATACATGTATTTAGTTGTTTTGATAATATAATTTACTCGATCTAGCCTTATTTTTACCTGTTTTTATACTTCATTGGCTTGTGTTTGACCACGATCTCGCCTGATGGTAAGTGATGATGCTGTCTACGATAGATTACGCTTGCCTAGAAGAAACCTATTCACTGGCGACTTGAAGACACTCAGGTTGTACCTAGTTATGAGGAAACACAGAGTCCGGCAAGGAAAAGGAAATTTAATTGATATAGAGCTGTATTGAATCACTCATTCAAAAAATCTGTTCTGTATTATAATAACAAGAGGTTCATAAACGTCAACAATTTGATTGGAATTCTTGTCAGAGTATAGTTTTCACACACTGCTGGGCACTCTACTTTAGATTTCAAAATATTTAATGTTTTTCGACAATCCTAAACCCATTATAACCTGTCTTATTTTAAAAGTCTAGTTGAATCGACATCAATGTATCAACGCATCAATAAAAATATTATTTTCCTGTATACACAGCCAATTCTGACCATTCCAATTAGAACAATGCTAATTATTTTAATAATTGGTCGCTCAATCTATTGTCCTACATTAGACCATAGACAATGCGGCCGTAATGGCGCGAAACTGAACGAATATGGCGGACAATTACTTTTAGTCGCCGCTGAATGCGCGCGATTGTATGCAAACTATTGCTGCATTCGTTGATTGATTATAGTGATTCTCAAAGTTTAACGAACGAAAAGAATCTTACAAAATTCAATAGAAAATCTTATTAAAAGTTAGAGAATCTCTGGCACTACGCTTTCTGCATACTAATATAATACCAACGATCGATTAGTAATCGAATTCTAGAAATACATTTTACGATGGGATATTGGTTTTTAATAGCGACAATTCTAACAATCTCGTAATTCTTTTTATATCTGTGGTCTAGGTATAGACAATCTCTAGACCTATACTAATAATCTGTAGGATGTGAAAATTGCGCGGGAAATTTCTAGAAATGTCAAGACGTGGTTTGAGGAATTTAAAAATGACTGGAGTAACATGTTGTCAAACAGCGAGTGCGAATTGTTTTATGGGTTCTGTAGAAATACATAAAGAAAATAAAATGAAAATATTGTGGTTTAATTATTGTGATTTTTCATGAATTAATTTTTTATAATTTACGGACGCGATCACTATCATTAAAGTTCCCATTAAATTTTGGAAATAATACTTACGCGAGTATGATGTGACGTCACATTCACAGTAGCAACTTTGATTTACGATCTATTCATCAGAATCCAGTCTCTGTTCGTGATCTGCCTACTCAATGGAATTCGATTTAGACAACGATATTTGAGTTTTAAATAATTATATTAGATAATTATATTGACGACCTCCGTGGGCGAACAACCGGCTGAGACGCAGGAGGTAGTGGGTTCGATTACCGCCGTGGAACAAATGTTTGCATGATCTACAGATATTTGTTCCGGGTCTGGTTGTTTTTCTATATATTATAAGTAGTATTTACAAAAAAAAGTATAGGTACCTTTAAGTATTCTATCAGTTATCTGGTTCCCATAGTACAAGCTCTGCTTAGTTTGGGGCTAGATAGCGCTGTGTGAAATGTCCAGCAATATTTGATCGAGCGAAGCGATATCTCTAAATCAACTTGGGCAAATCGGCGTTGTATGTATGGATGTTTGTTTGTCCGAGGATAACTTTCGAAGCGTTGATCTGATCATCGTGAAATTTAATACATAGGTAGGTAGTGATGGCACAATTTTGGTGTAACTAAATGAGTTAAAAATGTTGGGGGTTTGTTGAGATATTGGGGTTCAAGAGGGGTAAAAAAAATGAAAATGGGGTTTTTAGGTCAAATGGGACGTCAAATAAAAGGTATTCATTAGTACATTTAGACTCCGTTTTTATTTTGCGTAAATTCTTTATAGTTTTTGAGTTATTAGCCATAATAAATACTTTGAACTTTGACGAAATTCACAGGGTACACCAGTGACCCCACAGTGCTGTAATTTGGTATGCGTGTAGCTTAAGTGACACAGATATAGGCAAAAGTCTGAAATCACGAATAACTGCAATTTGTACCCCAAAAAAAGTAACCAAAATACATGAACTCCCGTTACCTGTAGTTTGAATGAAACTGTAGGTCAAGTGATATCGTTGTTTATTTCGTGACACTATTTTGATAGTCAAAGATTACAAATAATATTTTTTTTGTTTTAATCGGAGACTCGCGAGATCTTAGTTCGGGGCGAACCACTAGTTACCTATTTATAAAAAAAAAGAAAAAAGTGGATGGAGGCTGCACAAGATCACTTTGGAAATCTATACGGAGGCCTATGTTTAGCAGTTGACAACCTTTGGCTGATATGATTATAATGTACACACGGCTACACATCAAGCTTTACATTTCCAGTATAAGCTGACCTCGCATTGTGTAGGCTTTTCGTAGAATGAGAGGTCAGCTTATACTGGATATGTAAAGCTTGATGTGTAGCCGTGTGTACTAAAAACGGGATATTTACCATGATTTGTGAGTTATTGAGTATTCCGATCCCGTGATCACGGCGCATGCAACTGCGTCGAAACATCGGGATACCTACTCACAAATCATTGTAATTATTCCGTTTCAACTACAAATAGTGTTCATAACCATGATCGTTTCAATAGTTATATTATTAGGTATAATGATACAAATATAGGGAAAAGTCTGAAATCCAGAATAACTGCAATTTCTACCCCATAAAACTTAACATAACATGAACTCCTGTTATCGGTAATTTGAATGAAACTGTAGGTCAAGTATCTTGGTCATTCATTTTGTGACACTATTTTGATAGTCAAATATTACAATTAATTATTTTTTGTTGCTATAGGAGACTCGCGCTCAAAACTAGCTTACCAATCCGCAGCTTCGCACGCGTAGTTTTTCAATAAAAACATTACCCTCCTTCTGCGCAGTTGGGTAAAAAGTAGCCTATGCCACCCGGGGATAGTGTGGCTTCCCAACAGTGAAAGAATTTTTTAAATCGGTCCAGTGGTTTTGGAGCCTATTCAATACAAACAAACAAATCTTTCCTCTTTTGAATATTAGTACCTATAGACGATAGGTATTTGGTAAAGTCTGAAAGTAAGAAGTCTCTTGGGTTCGGCAATAGTGTCTAACTTTATCTCTCTGTCTGTTACGTCTACGACTAAACGGCGGGACCGATTTCGATGAAATTTGATATACAGGTTATGACCGGGATTAGGACATGGACTACTTTTTACTCGACTGCGTGGAAGGAGGGTAGTTGCAGCTATAATATTTCCATTTCTTTATTTTCTCGATGACAGCTCCTGTGAAAACTTGAACGAGCGTCTTTTTTACGTTATGTATGCATTATTTTATAAAAATATGACGCTTACGCACGTACAAGGTTATACCAGAGTCGGAGAAACTGATAGGGATGGAGCTATCGATAAACGTAACACGATAAGAGACCCGATATTTTTTTACAAAATGTAAGAAACTAAACGACGACTTGACGACCTCCGTGGTGCAGTGGGCCAATAGCCGGCTGAGACGCAGGAGGTAGCGGGTTCGATTCCCGCTGCGGAACAAATGTTTGCATAATCTACAGATATTTGTTCCGGGTCTGGTTGTTTCTCTATATATTAAAAGTATGTATTTACAAAAAAAAAGTATATAAGTATTCTATCAGTTATCTGGTTCCCATAGTACAAGCTCTGCTTAGTTTGGGCTAATAGCGCTGTGTGAAATGTCCAGAAATATTTATTTATTTAAACTACTGCCGGATACTTTTGTACAAATTTATTAACTAATATTATATTTCATTACATTTGCAGAGGCGCGGGTCGATGGGTTCCACGCCATCATCCGCAAAAAGACTGCCTCACTGCTCAGTAGAGTGCGAGGCAACACCAACACCATCCTGCAGGTCATTGCAGACAAGTACGACTCACCGATTATGAAGTCCTTCAATCGGGTTCTGGGGGCCTATTACGAACTCTTAATTCCAGGCAATATACGCTGTAAACTGAACTGCCCGCCATTTTTGTAATATGAACTTGCAATGGCAGCCATTCAGAGGTCACGTGACACTTGGCCGACTTCTGAACGTAAATTGGCTGGAAATACCGTACTATGAGTGTCCATTTGACATTTCTATCCATGTTTTATCTGTCAAATCAAACTATTCTGTTTACGGTGCGACGATTGAGCTTTTTGTGAATTGTTTTGGATTTTCGATTATAAAAAATATTGTTTACGGCCATTAAACCTCCATAAAAATGTTTGAGTTCTTGGAGAGTGATTCTTCGCAAGAGAATAGAAATAATATAGTATAGTAATAATATAATATAGATCGAATAGTCTTTGTGAGAGACTATTGGCTCAGGACTTGAGTGAGGGACTTAAACATTTATTGTTTTTATTTCAATTTTGTTTGTTTTATTGTGCCTACACTTTGTACTATAGTGTGACCATTAGTGCTGTGCACTCCCTGAGGTATGCGCGCGGCGAGACGGGGGGGGGGAGAATCGGCTGCTGCGCTCTGTCAGTTCACCGTCAACGCTCGTGGCGGCAGGTAGTGTTATTTGTATCGGACTGTCTATCTCATGTGCGTCTGACATAGACAGTCCGATACAAATAACACTACCTGCCGCCACGAGCGTTGACGGCGAACTGACAGAGCGCAGCAGCCGATTCTCCCCCCCGTCTCGCCGCGCGCATACCTCAGAGAGTGCACAGCACTAATGGTCACACTATAACCCATGTGACATGTTTGATTTAAGTTTTCTATTCCTTTTTTACTAACAACTATATGGATCTTTGACATCTGAAATTTGAATAAATGAATTGAATTACAAGATGTTACACGTATTAATTCTTGATTGATAATGCCAACTTCTATAAAATTTTCGAAGCTGTTGTAAAATAAGTAGGTATAGGTAGATACTCGACAATGAAACGAAATAATTATAACGACAGGAAATCTTTATTTATTTATTTTAATAAAAATCTGATGAATCGTCACTGGCGCGATCGATATCATTACTTATTTGGTCACAACACTACAACTGTAGGGGTTCCTACTTTCCAGGCTTCAAATGACTCGGTATGTGGCAGAGTGGGCTGTATTTTCTTTCTTCTTAGTTGCTAGGTTACAAAGTATATCGCGAACTCGATGATCACAATTTCACTTTTTTTTTCGAATGGACTTATCTCGCTGTTGGCCTCTGAGGCCGTTGCAGCTTAACCGAGCTTTTGGCGAGCGCAGAAGGCGCTCAGCCCTATAATTTTATTTTTGATGAGGCAACTAGCGCAAGGGCACCACTTAGGTACGAACCTCGGCTTGGGCTGTTGCCGGGACGGGGATAGGAGAGAAACGCCCGGGTACGTGCTTGTACCTCGTGTAGGCGGCGACTAAAGGGACTCCTCGACCTCGCCGGCGAAGTCGGTGTATTTGTGTGAGTGTTTGCTCTGTCTAACGTGGATGACTCTTCCGCATTAGCGGAAGTGATTTCGTCATCCGGGTCTCCGAGAACGTGTCTCGGACGACGCGACGGAGGGTTTTTCTGTGTTCGGACGGTTCAATCGAATAGTCCGGAATGGTATGAATTTCACACTTTTACTGAGAATTTGTTCTATATTTATACAAAACTAAGTCCTCGCCCTAGCTACGGTGCGGGAAGCGTAATTTACCTCTTTAACCAATAACATTTTCAATCGAACTTTCTGGAATAAAGTTAGACAGAAACACATTGTAACTACGTATAGCCATCCTTTTTCTTCGCCGTTATCGAACTTTCCAGAAAAGCTAGACAGGGACGCGAATAATTGCCTGTAGTTATCCCGTTCTATTGACCGTCCGTTACAACAACTGTCAAATTAGAACTGTCATCGAAAAAATAAAGAAATGGAATTATTATAGTGTACAATAAAGAGGATGTATATGTCTAGTGATAAATTTATAAATCTATTTGATTACAGCAGGTAACGTTTTTTATGTATTTTGATGTTTAGTCTGTCTCAATGTTCTTGACCTTAAAAATGCGCGCTATACAAAGTGTTCATAGGAACTTTTTAATAATAAGTACTTCTGGAAAAATTTTGGCTGCATAAAATTAAGAAATCTGCTTTACAAAGTGTATCTCTCATAAATACTAGTTTTATCAAAAAACTTATAAAGGTGCTATAGCCTGCTGAGTTATTCTAGCTTAAGATACTATTATACTAAACTGTGTTTAGTTGTAATACGCCGTTAACATTTATTTTATTTTTATTTTATTTATTTCACAAAATCCACAGCCCTTATTATGTAAGATACAAACTTATACTAAGCGTAGCATACGGCCAAAAACGGATTTACTTTATATAAAAAATAATTTATAAATAGACAGTCTAAATTAAACTAAAAATACGAACAAAACAAATTACGTGTAAGAACACAAAAAGGTTGATAAAATACATTGAATACTGTATATACCTAGTCAGGTCATAAGTATTGTCACACAGTAAAAACTTTTCTTTTAGAATGCTGGCCACAAAAAAGTTTATAGAATTCGAATTTCGAATTGTTCATAAAAATAAAAATGTATACTTTTTAGAATTTTACTCATTTTTAAATATGGAGTGGACGCTTAAAGAAGACCGTGTTGCAGTTATTGCGTTGCATCGTTGCGGTTACGCGCCAATTCAAATTTTTGACATACTGATAAATTTGAATATAACCAAAAGATTCGTTTATCGCACCATCAAACGATACAATGAAGACTCTAGTGTAGATGATAGGTCAAGAAGTGGTCGCCCTCGGTCTGTTAGGACTCCAGCAGTGATAAAAGCTGTGAAGGCGCGAATTCAAAGAAATCCCAAACGTAAGCAGAAACTGTTGGCCCTTCAGATGGGGTCTAAGCAGAACCACGGGGAAAAGGGTATTAAATGAAGACTTAGGGCTTCGGGCATATCGAAGAAAAACAGGACATCGTTTGAATGCTCGTCTAATGGACCTGAAACTGAAGAGATGACGCGCTTTGTTGAAGCGGTACGCGGGAAAAAAATATCGGGAAATTATTTTTTTGGATGAAAAAATTTTTACCGTAGAAGAGAGCTACAACAAACAAAATGATAAGGTGAACGCACACAGTAGTGAAGAAGCGAGCAACCGTATTCCGCGTGTCCAACGAGGTCATTTTCCATCCTCGCTCATGGTATGGTTGGTAGTTTCTTATTGGGGCTTAACAGAGGTACATTTTTGTGAGAAAGGTGTAAAAACGAATGCAGTTGTGTATCAAAATACAGTCCTGACGAACCTTGTGGAACCTGTTTCTCATACCATGTTCAATAACAGGCACTGGGTATTCCAACAAGATTCGGCGCCAGCTCATAGAGCGAAGAGCACACAAAACTGGCTGGCGGCGCGTGAAATCGACTTCATCCGGCACGAAGACTGGCCCTCCTCCAGTCCAGATTTGAATCCGTTAGATTACAAGATATGGCAACACTTGGAGGAAAAGGCGTGCTCAAAGCCTCATCCCGATTTGGAGTCACTCAAGACATCCTTGATTAAGGCAGCTGCCGATATTGACATGGACCTCGTTCGTGCTGCGATAGACGACTGGCCGCGCAGATTGAAGGCCTGTATTCAAAATTACGGAGGTCATTTTGAATAAAATTTAGTGTCATAAGAATCTATGTTTTGTTAAGTTCATATTGGTATATAAATGGTTACATAATGAATAAACTTGTTTCAATTATTTTATATTAAACATGTGACAGAATTTATGACCTGACTGGGTATAAGTAGTTACATCATAAATTCATAAATATATATATATACCATAATAACCAGTATTTTGTTGCGTTGTTATCATGCATATGTGTCATCCTCCATTATTATTATGTTTAATAAAGACCTTAGGATATAAACAAAACGAATGTTCTTGTGCCTTCCTTCTTATCATTGTTACTTACCTGTTTTAAAATGTTTTGTAAACCTACCTACATTACCTACCTCCTCGTATCTTAATTTTTTCTAATTCCTATGTCATTGCAGGGCTGGGCAGTATTTGAATTACTTGTAATTAAAATACAAATAAGTATTTTGTATTTGTAATTCAATTACTTCGTAAAAATGAAATTGTATTTGGTATTTCAAATACCTGGCTTCAAAATACATCTGAACATAAATACATTTAGCGATCTTATTAATGGTGCGTTCTACAGAAAAGAGCGCTCGATAGTTTTCGTAAATATTCGTAAGCAAAATGGCGACTGCTAAATTATTGGAATCTTTAAAGTTGGCAACACTGTACTGTACGTCAAGTTGTCAAGTACTTATATAAAAATAGTTATAATACTGTATTTTATATCTCAAATACACATTATGATTTATATACAAAATAAAAGTATTTATTTTATAATTCGTATTTTAAATACGTGCGAGATAGTATTTTGTCCAGCTCTGTGTAGGTACGTGTATGTGTTTATTTTTACTTTAAATACCTATGTCTCTTGTTTTAAATAACTGTGTCAATTAAATCTTTTACTTACTTATTACTCGTGCGCGATAACTTGGGACCTGCTAGGAATGTGACTCCCCGACCGCTTCCCCTGCACTTCCCCGATGGCGCCCGTATTGTACCGTTCGCATCACTATTTTTTACTAGGGTTTTTAGTCTCGTACTGGCCTACGTCACGTAACGACGCGCTCTGGAATTCTTTTAGTTTTCGTTTGTGTTATTGTATTGTTGTTGTAGTTTTTGTTGTTATAGTTCTTGTTAAGTGTTTTTGTTATCATTATGAAGGGTAAACCTAAAAGTGTTCGAGTTTTTTGAAAATGAAAAACAGAACAAACAGTTTTATTTGTTCCGTTTTTCGAAGAGACGAATGAATCGCAATTAATTGTATATTTATCGGATATCTGTGATTATAGTGATTATAGTCAAGTGATTATAGTGATAGTGATAGTATACTGAGGATGAAGAACAACCCCTAGAAGGCATAAATCCACTAAGTAGTGACGAAGATGAGATAATGTAAATAATAGATAAATAAAATGTATAAACTTAAACATTGTATTTTTATTTTATTCAAATAGTCTAAAAAAGATTAGATAAAAAGCAGCGTCCTCCTTGAGTAACTTAATAAATTAGGTTAAAAAAATAAAGACGAAGCCGCAGGCGGCTGCTTGTTATGTTCGCTTTTTTGCGGGCGGTACAAACACGCCAATATGACGTCACCGCGCTCAGGTCCCAACTTATCGCGCACGGGTAATACGTAGGTATATAGGGTTTTCTCAAGGCTGACAAACGCGAAACGCTTTAAAATACCCCTATTTAAATCGGGGGTTTAATAACAACCAAGACGATTACTTCCACGATAAAAACAAAGAAAGCAACAAAAACTTAAGTGGAAAGTGACAAACCACTATGTTAATAACATTATTTAGTTGTGCTCCGTCATCGAACCAATTTGTTGTTTGGTATCACAGCGCTGAGGCGCTATTGATTGTTCTGGACAGAGGGATGTGTGGAGTCAACAGCGAATAAAAAGGTTTACATTAAATTTACAAATATAGGCGAACTAGCATTCTCTTCCGGTTAACCTTTGTGTAATGCGGACAAACAGTTATTGTAGGTAGTGCATATAAGGTAGAGGGACTAATTATAGATAGACTGCGTCGAAATATCGGGATATTCAAAAACTCACTAAGGAGACAATGGAACACTTGGTTACGTCAATAATAGTACATGTATACTTAATTACATGTAAGTAGCTTTATCTAAGTAGCTCATTGCACCATCATTTTGGAGGTGCCAGAAACAGACAAGCATTTAATATACATTTACATTTAAGCATATACATACTCATTATTAAGTATGTAGGTACTTAAGATTATAGCTGCTGTAGAGGGGCATTGTCAAAGAATTGATTATAATACCTATTTTGAATTCTACCTATTCTAAATATCCCGTTTTAAGTAAAAATATTCTATATTTGTTATTAATTATTATGTCCATGAGTACCTTAATCTAGTGCGACACTTTTCTGGAAGCAAATCTTCTCCAATGCTTTCTGTCCTCGATCTGCATTTCGAAATTGGAACTCTCCGAGCTATAGACAATAATGATGGTATCGTTAACCGTTTAGCATACTACAAGACGAGTTTGGCAACGGTATACTTTACATGCAGCCCATTATGATTTGTATTGTTTTAAATACGGTACGGTTGGCAGGTGAACCATCATTTTGCACGTTATAAGTAGACAGAAGAAATTAAAAAATAATAGATATAAAAAATCTGGTACATAGGCAAAAATAAAACATTTTTTATTCTTATTTCATTTAGGTAGAATGAGAATGGCTTTGGTCTGCGCAAAAAAATTTTTTTTTGTTATTTTTACAACTACACTGTTCTATATATAGTGTATATAATTTTTATTGTCTATTTTTAGGGATCCCTAGTCCAACTCGTCGTATAATTTCACCATGTCCGTCAGGTTGTCTGTCCGTCACTTAAAAAAACTTAATTAGTTTTCGACGTGCAAAAAATTCTACTTTCGTCAGGCTATAAATGGAGTGACGATCTGCGAGCTGTAGGTAGGTAGAGGACCTGAATTAGAAGAGTCGTCGACTGCATCATCGCTTTCCACTATAATATTAAAAATTCGAAAGTTTTAATATTTGTTTATTTATTAGTTTGTTTGTTACCCAATCACGTCGTAATGGCTGAACCGATGAAATTTGGTGTGTTGATAGATTAAGACATGGTTCCCAACAGGCTACTTTTGATTAACAAACATCGCGTGCGAAACCGCTGGCGGAAGCTAGTAAAATATAAAAAAGCAAGTGGACTGGATTAGAAGAGTCGGAGATCGAACCCAATGGCGCACCCGGTGGAGACCTATGTCGGTAGGTAGACTGCTATATAGGTTGATGTTCATGCTGATGATACTGGCCTTAGAAAAGTAATGTTAAATATCTGACTGTACTGTAACTTGGCGCGTTATCACGTAAGGGCTCGGCAGACAGCATGGCATATTGAAACACGGAAATATTATCAGGTTCTATATCAATTTAACGACTATTGTCAATGGCGTGTGACTCACAGGATATACTAAGGTACAATTAAATAAATTATGGAGTTATGACTTATGAGTGTATAGACGAGAAGGTATTAACAGAGACTATTAATAGTATACTACTAATACAAATTATTAACAGAAACAATGAATGAATGAAAATACCTACTTTATTTTACATTTCAAAAGAAACAGACATAAAAAAAAATCACAAAGCAACAGGTACAATGGGCGGTCTTATCGCTGAGAAGCGATTTCTTCCAGACAACCTTTGGACGGAGAGAACTTTTGTAACATTACAATAGTGGAGGGGGGGGGGGGGGGGGGGGGTTGTACCTACATCAACAACGCAAAAACTAAATTTTAGGACAGCGCTTAACACTTACAGTAAAATAAAACAATTTCCGTAAGTAAATAAACCTAAAATATACCAACAACAAATAAAATAAGGAATATACATAAACATACATAGCTATAGCGATACTAATTTTATTACATTTATTTATTAAGGGTTTCCAATGAGTAATACACAGACTTACATTTAGATAAATTACAATAGAAGCGCTCCCTGTGCACACTCTGTGAAGGCAATCACACCTAACGCAGGTAAACATAATTAATTACATTAAAATAGTCTAAAAAAAAGAATAATAATAATAGACAAGATAATACTACGATGTTTCTGAGAAATAAAATCTTTCCACTCTTGTTTTAAATGTGGCTAATGATGGAGCTCGCCGTATTGAGACCGGTAATGTGTACCAAAGACGTGCTGCTTGAACGGTAATGGAATTCATATAGGAAGTCATAGAATTTAGTTGCAATTATTTACAAGACTAAAATACATAAGAAACAGTTGAATCATATATAGAGCGATGCAAACGATCTATAGATAGCTCAACTGCTCCAGATCACTACCAGGCGGAACTGTCCCCAATACACTGGCTGCATTGCCCCGCTAAATTGCAATGCGTTGATTCAGATAAGCGCCAGCTCTCAGATCACACGTTGCTTCGACCAGACGCCCAGAAAGAGTTTCAAAAATGCGATGGGCTCCGTTACCCCGGATGACCTCTGTTAAATATTGAAAATAAACACAAGATATTGCAAGTAATTGTGTATCAAAAGTCCTAATTGCCCAAAAAACTATCCCTCTACTTGACAATTAATGCGAAACATACAAAATAATTAAAAAAAAACAAAAAAACCCCCGGATGACCTCTGTGTTGCACTGGGCGAATAGCCGGCAGAGGGTACGATTATTTGTTCTGGGTCTGGATGTTTTTTTCTATGCGAAGGTATAATAAGAATGTATTTAAAAAAAATTATATTAGCATTCTGTCCGTTATCTGGTTCCCATAGTACAAGCCCTGCTTAGTTTGGGGCTAGATAGCGCTGTGTGAAATGCCCAGCAATATTTATTTATTTACCCCATGTACCCAGGTTTTCCTCTACCTCCAATGGCTACTAATACATAACATAGCCTATTTATAAATGAGGGCACTTTAATTTTTAAATAGAAATAAGGATTTGTCATAGAGATTGTATCTTTGAAGGAACGAAAGAAAGTTTTTATTTATAACCACACATCCTAGATTATGCAGATGTATGTTATCCCGATGCTACGGAAGAGTAACTGAACAGGTTGGAGCGTCTGCAGAATCTCTGTATTCGCTAAATCTACGGCCTACGAAAATATGACCATGTCTCGGTATTTCGTCAGCAGCTAAAATGGCTTGACATCAGAGCTCGTCGAGATGCCCACATGCTATCCCTCCTGTTTAGTATTCTTCGCAACCCACTATCTCCCAGCTACTTCAGAGAGCGATTTACGTTTGTATCAACTGAGGACAGAGCTGTGCGATCATCTCGTCGTTTCCAATTGATTACTCCACAGCATAACACGGCTACTTACTCTGACTCTTACACCATAACCGCTACTCGTCTCTGGAATAATATGCCACCAAATTATTTCGAGGCTACTTCAGTGGAAGCATTCAGATTGAAAATCTATAGGCACCTTCTCGGTCATACCGACCAAAAATGAGCAACTTAATCGTTTCTTATCATTTCTTCTATTGTTATGTACCTATGCTATTTTATTAGTCCTGTGCAAATTTTTCATTAGTTCCCTTTCCTGTGCACTGCCTACACATCTTTATCTACAATACACAAAGGTTATCTGGAAGAGTTAGCATAGTCATAGTCTCTTTAGCATTAAGTTCGCCTTTGTACTAGTTTTATAAGTGCAATAAAGTATTTTCAATCAATCAATCAATTAGGAAACATACCTACACATATTTAATTTTAGCATTTATGAATATAGGTAACCTCTTTTTCTTTTAAATATAAACCAGGATTGGTCATGTAGATTGTATTTCATTTTAGCTTATTATGAATGCAATGAGCCTCATTCTATTTTCAAATTTACTTACGGACCTAGGGCCGTAAATCGCATTTACAGAGCCGATATCAAGTTTACAATTACCAATAAACTTTCGAAGCATGAGTGATGAAAATATTTTTGACGTATAACTGAAAATACATTCTTTCTACCTATATTTCCTCCAACTTATCTCTCTAAGCTTGTACATTGATACCTAAATGTATTTAGCGACTAAATGTGTTTAAATTTAACGTATTTGTATGATTTGACAACTCTCTAAATCATATTTAGCTACTAAATACGTATACCTAAGCATCGTTGTTCAAGCCCTTCCTGTGTGAATAGTGTTCCGTATATTTCCAAGTTTCCCAAGTACTTAAGTACAATTATTATTATGAATTGTGACCGTGAATGTGAGTCACCTATTATAGGAATGAAACTCTAGAATACTCCATAACATAAATCCACAGGAAATAGGACCATTATTATTTGCTAGTTATTGATTAAAACATTTAAATAAAGAAGCCAGGCACGATCCGATGCTTCCAAGAACGGCGGCATTGTAAAGAAATTAAAAAGAAATAGGACCATAGACAACGCTGGCCGCATAGATTATGAGCCGACAAAGAGTTTTATTTACTGAATTTATAATCTATGATTAGCTCGTGACAAGATGGCATCCATCGATTTGAGGGCGATTGAATTTTAATAGATAAGTCTACTTTCTTTAGCTACTAAATTCTTTTAAAACTCTGGTTTTTTTTACTTTAAAATAATAGACAAATTGAATGCTAGATTTGCCGAATTGTTTAAATTCAATGGGGCATGATACTATAAATATAAATAAACAAACAAATAAAGTTCTTGGAAATTCCTATTTTATACGTAGAGAAAAACTTTGCAAGTATTACTCGTGCGCGATAACTTGGGACCTGCTAGGAATGCGACTCCCCGACCGATTCCCCTGCAATTCCCCGATGGCGCCCGTATTGTACCGTTCGCATCACTATTTTTTACTAGGGTTTTTAGTCTCGTACTGGTCTACGTCACGTGACGACGCGCTCTAGAATTCTTTTAGTTTACGTTTGTATTATTGTTTTGTTGTCTGGAAAAAAGAAGTCAACCATGTGGACAGGCTTCGACAAAAGTATTGGGACGATGACCTATTACTAGAGACGAATGAATCGCAATTAATTGTAAATTTATCGGATACCTCTTCGTCAAGTGATTTAGTGAGACTGAGGACGAAGAACAACCTCTAGAAGGCATAAATCCACTAAGTAGTGACGAAGATGAGATAGTGTAAATAATAGATAAAATAAATGTATAAACTTAAACATTGTATTTTTATTTTATTCAAATAGTGTAAAAAAGATTAGATAAAAAGCAGCGTCCTCCCTGAGTAACATAATAAATTAGGTTAAAAAAAACAAAGACGAAGCCGCGGGCGGCTGCTTGTTATGTTCGCTTTTTTGCGGGCGGTACAAACACGCCAATATGACGTCACCGCGCTCAGGTCCCAACTTATCGCGCACGGGTAATAGGTACCTATCCCTTTTTATAACATACCTATTGCGCGCACAGAGAAGTATGAGATCTGGCATAGTTAAAGTTTACTTATATGGAGAATGAATGCTAATAATAAACTAAATAAAAAATAAGGCTTTTGTTCAAAACTGCTTTTTCAAAACAAGCTTTTATAAAATTCATAATCAGAACCGCAAGTATATTCAAATGAGCCCAAACACTAGTAGCCTACTATAATCCATTCAGAAGTTCCGTTGTCTAGCATCCGTCTCCACCATGAGACCACCTCCATGGTACCATATTAATGCATTGTCACCGAAGTTACATACGTATTCCAAATTTCAGCTCAATCGGTTGAGGGGAACGCGTTTAAAATTCAGTTGTAAGATTCCACCCGGACAATACAGACATTGCAATGATTGCAAGTTAATAAAAAGGTTGTAAAATGAATAACGGTTGAATTTCAACCACTGTGCACTGTCAACCAGTATTAGGTAAATTCACAAAGATATAGGTCGCGTAGTAAAGTAAGACGGATCATCATTATCAGTTATTAACTGCTGATCTTATGCCCCCCCTCATAGATTCACAGAGCATCCGATCTTGTGTGGCACTCAACGGCTCCCAGAAACGGTTATCATTCCATCTAGTAGGCATCCAATACTGCGCTTTCCAGCGTGGCTAACATGGCAGGCACGAGATAATTTTGTCACGCCATTTTGTCGTCGTATCTCTACATCTCGACTGTCGGTAACATAGAGTTCACTTATGTCATGTCGTTCTGTCAAACGTAGACTTCGTGACAAATTTCTCTAAAACCGTAACATACGCGTCTTATTTTCTCATCACTAGTCGACTTTTGACATCTAGACTTGACTAACAGGGCGTGGTCTCCACTCAAGAACCTTTTTGTCGTTGGAAATATAAGTGCCTAGCGCATATTTTAAATAAAAACCAACCTACAAGTTTTTTGTAAATATCCTTGGCGCCATTTACACGCATTCAGAATATTATCAAAATAATACCATAGACAAATTATTTAAATTGTATTGTTCTGTTAACCCGCTTGGCGCCTGGATGTTTGTTTTTATAAAAATGTATATTAATATTAAACGAGTTATTGTCTTGTTCTGGGGTAAATCCGGCGGAATAACGTTTTTTTCGTGTATTTTTGATAAACGTGACGCCATTTGTACGTGCTTAAACTTTTAAAATTTATGTGAGTTCAAAGAAACGAGATCGTTGTGAATACTGTTAAAAATGCATCCAAGTCTGTTTCACCGCTTTTTTGAGTAAAAACCAAAAAGTTTAACAATAAAAGGTTTTGCAACAAAAACTGATATTATCTAAAACTAAATAATAAACTGCAAACGATTTTCAGCCTTTACACAACACTCCAATCATCTAAATGCCATTCAATTCTACATTTGAATATTTGAATACGTTCTCGAATGCTATGATAAACAATATTCATGTTCTAGAGATTTGCGTCGGGGTGTCGAGGGAAGCAGTATGAATTTCCCGCGTCAAATGCTTGCTTTCCGGCTAGTAAGGAGACATTAAGGCAGAGATATATCGATAGGGTAATTCCGGGGGAGATGGCCCTAGTAACTTTATGTAAGACTCTATTGTGAAGAAATTATGATGAATAAAACATTGAATTAATAACGAACATAAACTTTATTTATTACTCTTATCAAATATTAACGATAAATCACTTCAAATGACGCAAACAATGTAATTTTAAACTTTAAAAAAAAACTAGGACTGGCCATCTCTCCCAGAGTGTCCGGGAATGATGGCCATAGTGATCGAGGGGAGATGGCCGGTAGGTACTCTTTTTGCCTTTCCCTTTAAGATCTTTTAACTCCTTTTATTTCTTATTACCGCAGTAAGAACACATGTCCTTAAACTCAGTGCAGTTTTCATGCACCCAGAACATACAAATATTGCATTGTATCCAATCTTCAGCTAATTGAGTCCAGTTATAGTTATCACCACAACCTCTGCCACCACCACAACCTGGTCGATTATTCAATTGCAACTCAGACTCGTTCATGTTGTAAATATGGCCGGGTTTATTTATTAGGTCATTATCACTGACAATCCTCTCAAGCATTTCATAATAGGCGTTTACTTCTGCTTTATTCATCCCGTGACTTAATAAAAGACACCCCTTCTGATTTGCTTAATGAAACGTCGGAATTTCTTTTCAAAAACATTTGCACCCAATCACAGCCCGCCTTCTCAGATTTCATGTTGAATCTGTGTTTAATTCCTAATTGCTCAGCATACTTAAATGAAATTCTTCATAAGAGGGCATTCCCAAATCTGACGCTGTCAATTTTAGATATTTACGAAGTCGGCCGGCCGTTGAACTTGCTGCGTGGCTTGCGGATGTGTGAGTTTGTGTCCTATACACCTCACTATAGGACAAGAAATGTTGATCCTTTGTCATGTCGATCAAATGAAAATGTTAATTTATAGTGTATTTGGTATCTTCGTACATATCTTCATTTGTAGTTTAAAGTATTTTAATTGTATTGGTTAAGCGCTTGACCACTTAGGTACTCACTTGATGATAAGGTGTAAGAGGGAGCCAGCTTGCCTAGATAGAACGTGTTCACTCTGGACTTGAAGACTCCGAGATTGTAATGGTCTGACAAGATTTCTACAAGTAAAATAACTAGTGGTTCGCCCCGAACTGAGATCTCGTGAGTCTTCCACAAAACAAAAAAAAAATATTATTCATAATCTTTGACTAATTGATCGAGCAAAGCAAAGTTTCTAAATCAACTTGAGCAAATTGGCGTTGTATATGTATGTTTATTTGTCCAAGGGTAACTTTCGAAGCGTTGATCCGATCATCGTGAAATTTGATAATATATAGGCAAGTAGTGTTGGTAAAATCCTTGTTTGACTAAATGAGCTAAAAATGTTTGGGGGGTTGTTGAGATATTGGGGTTCAAGAGCGGTTAAAACAAACAAAAATAAGACTATAAGGTCAAATAGGACGTGAAATAAAAGATCTTTATTAATACATTGAGACCCAGTTTTTATTATTAGTTTATTCGTAGTTTATATCGTAGTTTTTCGTCGTTCGTAGTAGTCGTAATGAAAACTGAATTTTGACTAAATTCACAGGGTACACTAGTGACTCCACAGTGCTGAAATTTGGTATTCGTGTAGCTTATGTGACACTAATGTAAGAAAAAGTCTGATATCCAAAATACCTACAATATTTAACCTAAAACGAGTAGATAATCAATTAACATGAACTCCCGTAATTTGTAATTTGAATGCAACTTTAGGTCAAGTAAGTTGGTTATGAATTTTGTGGCGCTGTTGTACAATAGATTCTCCACGAACTAAGAACTCGCGAGTCTGTTAGGTCAAATGGGACGTCTTATAAAAAAAGTTCTTCATTAGCACGTTTTGAGCTCGTTTTTATTTTTAGTTTAATCTTTGTAGTTTATGAGTTTACTGAACTTTGACTAAATTCACAGGGTACACCAGTAACCCCACAGTGCTGAAATTTGGTATTCGTGTAGCTTATGTGACACTTATGTAAGGAAAAGTCTGATATCCAAAATACCTACAATATTTAACCTAAAACGAGTAGATAATCAATTAACATGAACTCCCGTAATTTGTAATTTGAATGCAACTTTAGGTCAAGTAAGTTGGTTATGAATTTTGTGGCGCTGTTGTACAATAGATTCTCCACGAACTAAGAACTCGCGAGTCTGTTAGGTCAAATGGGACGTCTTATAAAAATAGTTCTTCATTAGCACGTGTTGAGCCCGTTTTTATTTTTAGTTTAATCTTTGTAGTTTTTGAGTATACTGAACTTTGACAAAATTCACAGGGCACACCAGTAACCCCACAGTGCTGAAATTTGGTATTCGTGTAGCTTAAGTGAGACAAATACAGGGAAAAGTCTAAAATCCAGAATAACTGCAATTTCTACCCCTATAAAAGTAACCAATTAACATGAACTCCCATTACTTGTTATTTGAATAAAACTGTAGGTCAAGTAAGTCTGTGGTTGTTATTTCGTGGCACTATTTTACAAGTCTAAAATTATGAATAATATTTTTTTTTGTTTTTTGAGAGACTCGCGAGGTCTTAGTTCGGGGTGAACCACTTGTATAACAGCGCCACGAAATTCATAACCAACTTACTTGACCTACAGTTGCATTTAAGTGTTTACCTAAGTATGTAGGATAACATTCAGTTTGGTATCATATAAAAAGTCTTAGGTAACTTACACATTACAAAACAATTTTTTATTTTGTTTTTTGTCGTATAGTTTTGGAGTGCGAACAATTTAAAATTACCATGATTGATAGGAACATCAACAAAGATTACAGGAAACATAAAACGAAGTCTATATCTGAAACAAATTGACTTAGATAACTTCTGTGATTTATTTTCATTTTAGTTCTACTGGTGTGTAAAGTTTTACTTCAATCGGACAACTTGCTGAGGAGTTCCATGGAACAGCTCCTGACTCCATCATCAGATCAGAGCGCTTTTAGTATAGTAAAGTATTTTCATTTAAATTATACCGGTATGCATAGTTCGACCTCAATCGGACAACTTGCTGAGGAGTTCCGCGGAACAGCTCTTGACTCCATTATCAGATCAAAACGTTTTTAGTATAGTCTAAAGTTTTTATTTTAGTTCTACCGGTGTGCAAAGTTTTACATCAATTGGATAATTTGCTGAGGAGTTCCATGGAACAGCTCCTGACTCCATCATCAGATCGGAGCGTTTTTAAAGTAGTCGAAAATATTCATTTTAGTTCTACCGATGTGCAAAGTTTTATTTCAGTCGGACAACTTGCTGAGAAGTTCCATGGAACAGCTCCTGACTCCATCATCAGATCAGAGCGTTTTTAAAATAGTAAAGTATTTTTATTGAAATTCTACTGGTATTAATAGTTTGACCTTAATCGAACAACTTACTAAGGAGTTCCACGGAACAGCTCCTGACTCCATCATCAGATCAGAACGTTTTTAGTATAGTCTGGAGTTTTGTTTTAGTTCTACCGGTGTGCAAAGTTTTACATCAATTGGATAATTTGCTGAGGAAAAAAGTGTTTCAAAGTGAACCATATAGATGTCGCATATACTTGATAATTTACTAAGAAAGTTGCGTTACGCCCCTCCAAAAACTAAAAAAAATATTCGACGTTTCAAAGTGATCCCTGTAGATGTCGCATATACTTGAAAATTTACTAAGAAAGTTGCCTTATGCCCCTCCAAAAACTAAAAAAAAATATTGGACGTTTTAAAGTGATCCTTGTAGATGTCGCATATACTTTAAAATTTACTAAGAAAGTTGCCTTACGCCCCTCCAAAAACTAAAAAAAAGATATTGGACATTTTAAAGTGATCCTTGTAGATGTCGCATATACTTGAAAATTTACGAAGACGCCTTATGGCCATCCAAAATCTAAAAAAAACATGGGACGTCTCAAAATGATGATGATGGATGTCGCATAAACATGAAAATTTACTAAGAAAGTTGCCTTATGCCTCTACAAAACCTGAAAAAGGGACGTCTCAAAATGATGATGATGATGGATGTCGCATAAACTTGAAAATTGAGTTATCTCATGCCCCTCCACCAATAAATAAAATACAGTAATATAAACTTCACAGTACCCACAAGCCGTTTGGCTCCCTACAAAAACAGTATGAAAGTTACGGCAAACGAAATTTACGGTGTACGGTATTTGCACAAAAATATTTTGTATCTTATACTTTCCGAGATACAAGGTGGATGGGAGCGAATGGGGGACAAAAGGGGGACTTTAGGATTTATTTCCAACTCATCAAAACTCCCTCTATACGATCATACCAAACATTTTTACCCTACGAGGTGGCATCTGGGAGAACAATGATGTCAATGAGTTTTATAGATCTGTAAGGATCCATACAGATCAAAACACTCGGTCGCGCTATAATTGTATGCTGTTGCCTATAGTACTATATATACGTAACTATGTATAGTGCTCGTGACAAAGAGCGACACGTCCTCCCTCCAAAAGAGCTCGACGCAGACTGCCAGTGGCCTTTTTTTTTTCAAATGGACTTATCTCGCTGTTGGCCTCTGAGGCCGTTGCAGCTTAACCGAGCTTTTGGCAAGCGCAGAAGGCGCTCAGCCCTATAATTTTATTTTTGATGTGGCAACTAGGGCAAGGGCACCGCTTAGGTACGAACCTCGGCTTGGGCTGTTGCCGGGACGGGGATAGGAGAGAAACGCCCGGGTACGTGCTTGTACCTCGTGTAGGCGGCGACTAATGGGACTCGTCGACCTCGCCGGCGAGGTCGGTGTATTTGTGGAGTGTTTGCTCTGTCTAATGTGGATGACTCACCCGCATTAGCGGAAGTGATTTCGTCATCCGGGTCTCCGAGAACGTTTCTCGGACGACGGAGGGTTTGAGGCGTTGCGTTTCATCATTTTATATGTGATTTTAGAAAATTCATATTACAATAATTAATGGATAGTACACTTCTAGTTTTTTTTTATGTGTAAATAAAAGGTTGAACTTTGTTATAGTATGTGAATTTTAACTTATAAACTTTCTACTTTTTAATAAACGACATCTTTTGAAGCGTAAAATTGCGCAGTTTTTATTTGTTATTTTTTTTTGAAATATTGTATTAGTATACTAAAAATTTTTAAACGCATTTCAAAGAATACAATATTTTTGTTGTAATGTTGTTTTTGTTAAAAACTTTACGACTCGTTTTTTGGGTGAAAACAGGGTTAGATAGTTCACTCAATTGCTCATTATACGAAAACGCGAGTTACAAATTAATTTATTTGACGAATGTGATATGTTTACATTTATTTTTTTTCGATTCGATTTAAGTGTTGATGAACCAAACTTTGGGTGTTATTATTTTTGTTTATCTCTCTTTATCAACCGAGCCACAGACTTGTTCGAAATATTCGCATAAAACGTGTAACAGAAGACAGGGCCCTTAAATCATCGATAGTCAATGGAAAGCCTTTCGACTGCATGTCTTTTTTATGCTTGCTTAGTCTTGTTTCGTTGTCGGCACCAAAGATTGATGATGGTCCCATAGGTTTCTTTGTGTAGTTGTTTTGTTTTAACCTTCTTTCTAGTGTTTTTCTTGGAATATTGTAGATAAAAGAGGCCCTATAAACCGTCATCCTTCCACTTTGTACTTCTGCCATAGCATTTTTAAGTCTTCTTCGCTCCAGGCACCTCGTCCAGCAGCCGTCTTCCGTAAGTATTGATTAGGCATCTATAGAAAATATTTAATTATAAAAATAAATTTAAATTATGACATTTAATTTTATGGCTATCTCTATCGTAAATACTATGGCCATCTTTCCCGATTGTCCGGGTGAGATGGCTACATTACTTAATAAAATCAGCTGTTAAATTTTGTGGTTAATTTTGAATTTAGAACACGAGAAAGTTTTTTACTTCACAAAGAAAGCATGAACACGGACAAAACTTTCAAAACTTTTTGTGACCATTTAATATGTCTACCCCTTAGTTTAAACTCGAGCGCGTTATTAAAAAACAAAGTCAAATTATTCACGTTTCCATAACTTTTTCGCAAAAAATTCTACTAACACTTGTTGCCCGCGCCGAAACGAATGGAACTAAATTAAAGTAAGAGCCATCTATGAATTATTACTTGAACTTTTTTCTATTGGCCATCTCTCCCGTACCGCCATCTCCCCCGGAATTACACTAAAAATTTTAAACCTTTTTTAGGGTACCTTTTTACCTTAAAGTATTTATGTATTTAAAGTATTTATGTATTTAAAGTATCATTAAAGTATAAGATAACTGTTTATTGTACACCAAAACAAAATACAGAACATAATTTTTATAAATAGATTTAGTACAATCGCGATCGAAAAGCGATCTCTTCCAGACATCCTTTCCATGGACAGGATAATACTTGATCACGTGACGGCGGAATAGGTACACACGGCTACACATCAAGCTATATTTTTCCAGTATAAGCTGACCTTTCATTCTACGAAAAACCTACACAATGCGAGGTCAGCTTATACTGGATTGATATAGCTTGATGTGTAGCCGTGTGTACCAACTTACACTTATTTACAGGTTAGCTCTTCCCCTTCGTCATGTGGTGAAAAAAAAACACCACATTATGAAGTAGTTAGGTCAACACAGTCTTAATTAAGTTCAGCTAACTTGAATTTTTTTGTATGGAACCAGGCATATGCACCGATCCGCAATTTTTTTTCAATGTTTTGTTGCTCTTTAGTGAAAAAAATGGCGGATTGGGGACTATGCCAACAGTTTTCAAACCCCTTTGCAAAAACAGGTCGCTGATTTTTATCGATAGTCTTTTGCTTGTAGTACGTACCTCATCTCTAGAACGTCAAACGCTACTCACATTAGCATGACAACACGAAAATAGATTTAAAACGACACGCGGATCACTCTACTCTACTCTATGGATGACGTTTAGTCTGTGGCTTAGGGAACTACCCCGCTTCTTTATTGCACTAGCTAATGGAAATTTGTTAAGTATTGGCAATGGTTTTTGAATGCAGCGCACAGACATATACGTCCATATATTTACAACAATTACACTTTAAAACAGAGAAAAGACAGAGAAATAAGTGTTATTGAAATAGTAGAGATAAAGAAAAGAGAACTTGGTAGATACCTACTGTGTGCTACAGTAGTAAGTAAATGGCCCCGACTCAGGATTATGCTCGCCGTAATGCATGGAGGTCCCCGTGGCGCAGTGAGCGAATAGCCGGCTGAGACGCAGGAGGTTTTGGGTTCGATTCCCACGACGGAACAAATGTCTACAGATATGTGTTCCGGGTCTGGTTGTCTCTCTTTAAAAAAAAACCATAAAAGTATTATATCTATCACTTAACATCAGGTGGGCCATATGGTGTTTTCTATGACCAAATCGAACAAAATAAACGAGACAGAGCCTTTTGAATTTCTATTTGATCAAGCGAAGTAAGATCTCAAAATTAACTTGGGCGAATCGGCGTTGTATATTTGTTTGTCCGAGGATAACTTTCGAAGCGTTTATTCGATCATAGTGAAATTTGGTATATCAATAGGTAATGATGTGACTAAATGAGCTAAAAGTGTTTGGGGTTGTTGAGATATTGGGTTTCAAGAGGGATAAAAAAAGAGATTTTAGGTCAAGTGGGATGTTTAATGAAAGATCTTCATCAGTAAACTTTGACACCGTTTTTACTTTACGTCTTGTAGTTTTTGAGTTATTGGCCATAATAAAAACCGAGCTTTGGCGAAATTCATAGGGTACACCAGTGACCGCACAGTGCTGAAATTTGGCTTGCGTGTAGCTTTAGTGACACAAATATAGGGAAAATTCTGAAATCTAGAATAACTGCAATTTCTACCCCAACAAAATTTAACAAAATAAACATAAACTCCCGTTACTTGTAATTTGAATGAAACTATGCGTCAAGTATTTTGGTTGATCATTTCGTGGCACTACAAATTTTATTTTTTTATGGGACATTTTTTTATCGCGAGATTTCTGTTCGGGGCGAACCACTAGTATTAGTACCTAAGAATAACACTCAGAAATTAAATAAAAATGAAATTATTTATTTGACACGACTTATGGACAAAATAAAACACAAAAGAATTATGGGATAAGTTTAGCTTTCTTTCAGTCGGAGGTTAAAACGATTGCCATTACTATTTACTTAGTTACCCGTAGTGCAATTGAGCGGTCGGTTTGGGGTACAAATTGCAAACTACCCCCAGTCAAGGGGTGGTAATGAAATAATGGCCATAAATAAATGGAGCTTAACTTTGTTATTTTTGATGAATTGTTAATAGTTTTTGATTTTATTCGTAGGATTATGTGAACTAATCGTCCAGCCGCGCTAAGTATGCGATAACAGTGGAAAACTGGAGATATATATCGCTTTAGATCGCCATGTTATCCTTATGATTTTTGAGTGGAGCCCGCGCTTCGGAGTGCGTAGGGGGTAAGATGCCAAGATTCATCGAGAGGGCGTTCTACAATGTTGAGGATATTGTCTGCAAAGTCTGCTAATTTTTATTTTTGTTATATTACCGATATTATTATTATTCTATTAATTAATCAATGTATTTTAATTTTTTTAGTTTTTATTAAATTAATTATTATTTTAATTATTATTTTAATTAATTGTGAATTTAAAGCAAATTATTATTATTTTTAATGATTTTGTTGAAATTAAATTTGACTTGTAAATTGTTTTTACCAATAAATTGATTATTCCGATTCCGATTATTCCACACACGATGGAGTCGGGAGCCGTTGGGTACATACAAGAAATCTATGGAAAATATTCAGCAGTGGACGACATAATCCATACGAATCCCACTAATATTATAAATGATTGTTACTCTTTCATGTCGTAACGGCTGAAGCAATTCAATGCAATTTATAATATGGGCCCCAGAGAATCATTTTACGCAATAAGTTTAAACAAATAAATATTATGACATTCCCTTGTCAATACATCTATGAAAATCTGATGTATGTTCACAAAAATATTAATTTGTTTAAGAAAAATAGCGATATTCATAACTTTAAAGGTTGTATTACATTATAACGGCACGGATCCAGCACGGTTCCAACCCAGCAATTTACTTGTCATTCAAATTAGAGCATTAAAACCAGTGTCGTATAATATATTTCGTAATGTCAATATAAAAAGCCGCCGGCGGGCAGGCAGCGCGCATACTATACGACTAGTCTCGGAGCCCGCGCGCTGTAAGCGAGGAGACCGCGTGCGTACAGTGCGCCGACTGCGAGCCGATTATTACTAGTTCGCGCAATGTAAACTGAGACATTAAGAAGTCGTGCGAGTCCTAGGCGTGTTCATTCACGAATACGTGTTCGCGGTGATAGTAAGCTACACACTTTGCGGATGGCTCGCTGCCAGCGAGCTGGCACCTCGCGGGCGGCGAGCGGTAGCCGAAATTTGAGGCGGTGCTGTGGTGCAGCTGTGTCGTTGCCGTGCCGCATCCGTGCGGCTACAATGTAATACAACCATAATACTAGAAATAAATATAAACTCGCTGTTGCCACTTGTAGACTCCATAAAGTTAGTAAATCGTTTAAAGGGCAAGGGGTTCGCTTTTATAACAAACTCCCAAGTGATGTACAAAAATTGACAATTGACAAATATAAAAACGTAATTAAACAAAATCTTTATAAAAAAAGCCTACTATAAAATATCGGATTATTTAGATGATAGAGAAGCTTGGGATTGAAATTGCTCCAACTCGTTCAAAATGTTACAATTTAGACGTAATTTATTTCCTGTATTGTTATGTATTCTAAAAGGACCATTAAAAAACAACCAGCCTTGTTTTCTTGCCTTTCTTTCCTGGCTTGGTCGCGAAGGAACAGGCAGTAAAATTGACGTTTAAAACACGCGTGCGGTAAGTAACTCTGTTACCTATTCACGACTAAACGGCTTGACCGATTTCGATGAAATTTGGCACACAGATAGAATATGACCAGGATTAGGGCATAAGCTACTTTTTACCCAACTGCGCAAAAGGAGGGTAATGTTTTTTTACAGAAAAACTACGCGGGCGGGCGGCTCAGCTAGTGGCTAATATCACGGTAATAGTATATCTACGTAATGCAACGACACGTAATGTCGTAAGGAGTACGTCCTGCTGCGGCGCATTCGCGACTGGTTGTGTACCGAGTGGGTACCGAGCACGAGGCAAGTAGGTATGACTCACGTTCCGGCCGTTTGTATGAAGACAGAATACCTACTGTACAAATAATATTACCGTGCTGATATCTTTTTTTATACTACTGATATGCCAAACGAGCATGCAGTCCACCAGATGTTAAGTGGCTACTGCAGCCCATGGATATCCACATAGAATTCAAAACAAGCTATTATGTTGTCTTGATCTCTATGTGGATACGTTGCCATACTATAGGACTTAGCTGGTATGCCTATGTGCCAGTAATTACAGGAACATAGCATTACCATCTAACCGGAACACAGCAGCACAAGTACTGCTATTTGGCGGCAGATAAAGGTAAGGCGGTGGTGCCCACTTCCTCGAGCCCGTTCACAAAAGCTCTACCACCAGTAAATATGTTTGATATGTTGATGAATTATCAATATTACTAAAATAGTTCTTCATTTCAACCCTCTATAAAATGATACCGGGTGTCCCAACTCTCTAGGGGTGTGGTTGCTGTCCTTTTGACAGCGATACCCATTATAATTGTTATACAGGGCGCCCATTCATTCGGAATCGCATTGATTTGTGCGATTTAATTGTTAGTAGTATTGCATTTTATTTGTAGGCGTGAAGTTCAAAGTTTAAATGGATTATGGTAGGTTATACGGGGAGTTCATAAAACAGATGCTGCCAAAAAAAAAAGTTGGATATTTCACACAGGTCTATCTAGCCCCGAACTAAGAAGTGTAGTAGGCATAAGTCATTTAACAACCGATTTCTGAAATTATTTTATATCATTATCATCAGCCGGAAGACGTCCACTGCTGAACATAGGCCTCCCCCTTAGATCGCCACAACGAGCGGTTGGCAGCCGTTTGCGCCCAACGGCTCCCCGCGATTCTTACTAGATCGTCGGTCCACCTTGTTACGCTGGGTTACGCTGCGTCTTCCAGTCCGTGATCTCCACTCGAGAACCTTTCTTCCCCAACGGTTATCGGTTCTACGAGCGATGTGGCCTGCCCATTGCCACGTCAACTTGCTAATTTTGAGAGCTATAACTTTAGTTCTTCTGAAGACTAAATTCTTCAAACAGTGTGTGTTGCCAGTGATGACCTATGGCACTGAAACGTGGTCCTTTACTCATGGCCTCATGACCAAGCTCAAGGTCGCTCAACGAGCTATGGAGAGGGTTATGCTCGTTTCTTTGCGTGACAAAATCCGCAATGAGGAAATCCGCAGAAGAACTAAGTATTTTATATGAAATGATATAATTTCAGATTGGTTCATAGGCTACTTTTTTCCCGACTGCGCAGGAGGGTAATGTTTTAATTGACAATCCACGCGTGCGAAGCGGGCGGCAGCTAGTTGATTCTATTTTTCTCTACCCAAAACAGTTATAAAAGTGAACACATTGTGCATTACCGAGGTAATCTGCACTAAAGGTCCACGCCCTCACGCATAGTTTGTCACGTCACCCCGCCCACAGATTAGCGATAATATAACTGCAGCTGTCACGTTTACGCGCAACTTTTAAATATAAATAACTAGCGGTCCGCCCCGAACTGAGATCTCGCGAGTCTCCCATACAAACAAAAATATATCTATTATTCGTAATCTTTGACTATCAAAATAGTGCCACGAAATGCTAAACCAAATAACTTGACCGACAGTTTCATTCAAATTACAGGCAGTACGTCTTTACCATAAGGGCACACGGGGCCTGTGCCCAGAGCCAGTATCGTCACGGGGGCCCCGAAAGGCCGATATATTCGCTTACCCTAAACAATTTTTGAAGTGAAAACTTCTCTAAGCGCGTTGGGCATTTTTTGAGATGTGAAAAAACCATTGAACTCGCGACGCTGTTACTGACACCTCTGTATATAAGTAAGTATCTGTAGAGTAGTCTGCTTTTAAATTTTGAATAGGTACCCAAACACACACGTAATTGTTCAAGTTTTCAGTTCTGTCGGCACTCCAGGAGTGCCACTTTTTTAAGATGAGAAAAACCATTGAACTCGCGACAATGTTACCGTTACCGACACCTCTGTATATAAATATCTCGTAATTGTTCAAGTTTTAACTTCTGTCGGCACTCCCGGAGTGCCACTTTTTTTAAATTTCCTTTACTTTCCAACAAGGCCCCAAATTCTTGTGTGCCCAAGGGCCCCGGCATAGCCTAAGACGGCGTTGATTACAGGTAACGGAAGTTCATGTTAAGTGTTTACTTTTTTTTGGGGTAGAAAATGCAGGTAATCTGGATTTCAGACTGTTACCTATATTTGTGTTACTAAAGCTACACGCATACCAAATTTCAGCACTGTGGGTTCACTGGTGTACCATGTGAATTTTGTCAAAGTCCCGTTGTTATTATGGCTAATAACTTAAAAACTACAAGGTTTAAGCTAAAAATAAAAACGGGGTCGAAATGTACTCACAAAGACCTTTTATTAAATGTGGCTATTGACCGGATAGTCTCATTTTGTTTTTTTTTTACCCCTTTAGAACCCCAATATCAACAATCCCCACACATTTTTAGCTCATTTAGTCACACCAAAAGTGTTCGAATACTTACTACCTACCTAACTACCAAATTTCACGATGATCGGATAAACGCTTCGAATGTTATCCTCGGACAAACAAACATACATACAACGCTGATTTGACAAAGTTGTTATGGAGATCTATTTTCGCTCGCTCAATTATTTTCTTATTGTGTACCTACCTACCAATCTAATCTTTAAGTAATTAACTAATCATGCAATGGATTTCTGTAGTCAGAAATAAAGTAGTTTTATTTATGAATATATTTTATTTATGCCTGGAGGAGCTGTTGGTACATGGGACATTTGATGAAGGGTAACCTTCCTCTTTCGCTCAAGCGAAAGTTGATGGACGTATGCATCCTCCCCGTTCTAACCTATGGTGCGCAGACCTGGTCTTTGACTAACATCCAAAAGTATAAACTCAAGGTTTGCCAACGTGCGATGGAGCGCAACATTCTCGGATTCAAGCGTCTTGACCGCATACGCAACACCGAGCTGCGCTCTCGAACACAAATCGTAGATGTAGCTACGAAAGCCGCCAAACTCAAATGGGAGTGGGCTGGTTATGTAAGCCGTATGTTGGGTGATCAGTGGGCTAATCTCACCACCGAGTGGAACCTCGACACAGCCCGAATACGTCGCGGCAGGCCAAAAAAGAGATGGAGGGATGAGCTCACTGCGGACTGGACCATCTTAGCGCCTGAAAGAAGTGTCTGGAAAGAATGGGGGGGAGGCCTTTGACCAGCAGTGGGACACAGTGGGCTAATAATAATAATAATTTTACTTCTGCCCCAACGGCCGTCAGTTCTTCGAGCCACGTGCCCCGCCCAATACCACTTCAGAGTGTTAATCTTCTTTGATCAGTCTTAATCAATGTGTGTTACCAGAGATGACACGTGGCACAGAAGCGTGGTCTCTCACTAAGGCGCCAGGCCCTCCAGCGTTCTATGCAGAGGCCTATGATCTACGCTAAGAAATCACATCAGAAATGAGGAGATTCGTAGAAAAACTAAAGTCTTTGAGCTAGAAGAGCGGCCAAGCAGCATTACTGTGTTTCGGCATGACGGGTATGGTTGCCGGTGAAATTACAGACACATGAGGCTTTACACCTGTATGCCTTGGACGCAGGGCAGCTTTTCTAAGGTGCGTGACCTACGAGACAATACTTTGTTATAAGCGATAGTTACCACATAACTTCAAAACATAACACAGCAATGCTGTTTGGCTGCAGAAATAGGAAAGGTAGTACTTCACTGATGGTAGAGCTTTTGTGAACGGGCTCGAGGAAGTGGGCACCACCGCCTTACCTTTATCTGCCGCCAAATAGCAGTACTTGTGCTGCTGTGTTCCGGTTAGATGGTAATGGTATGTTCCTGTAATTACTGGCACATAGGCATAACAGCTAAGTCAGGGGCGTAGCTACCGCCGTATTTGCCGTATCAATTATACGGGGCCCCCGGGCCACGGGGGCCCCCAAAGTGTGTAAGGAAAAAGAATAAAAACTTTCTAATTTATTTTATTTTACAAATGACAAAATTCTATAAAGCAATTCCTTTTTTTCCCGCCTTAAGCGTGCGTTCAAAAGTTGGCAACACTACATCGTTATGGCGGGCTGCGGGACTTCCCCGTTTTACTTACTTCATCTTCAACTCAGCGGGGAATCCCCGGGAATCCTTCATCGATATCGCGATGTACGTGTACGTTGTTGTACTTTGCATTGGATGTTAAACCACGGAGTGCAGTGCACTGTTTATTTACGCGCTTTATATAAATGTGCATTACATTGTAATTCAGTACAAACAATATTGTTCTTCTGGTTTAGCAGTATTAGTAACGATTTGTAAAAGAAATGAGTGAAAGGAAAAGAGATTATCCCAGCGGCGCTGAGAAAAGAAAAATTAAACAGAAAAGGGACGAGGTTATAAAAAAAGTGCCCAAAATTTCTTCATTTTTTCAGAGACAAGATACTGTGAGTGATTTAGATTGGAAAGGTAAGTACTACACTACTACCCAACCCATTTATTAGGGGCCCGTAGTGATAAACAAGGAAATCTTTTAATTTCGGTCTGTCCATCTGTCCGTCACAAAAAGTTGTCTCCCCCCCTCGATTTTCACAATTATACTGTTTTTAGGGTTCCGTGCCTTGATTAAAAAAACCAAAATTCTAACTTATCTATAGGATCGATTTGTTTTGTTGTTTGTTTATCAGTCCGTATCGTATCGTTAATTGCGTGTTGAGAACTTCAGATGTGCAGACTCGCTTTCGGGTTCTCGTTTTGTATGGCCACTACACTACGCGCTGCGTTTAAATAGCACGCAGGTGTATAGTAATGCACGGACGGGCTGCAGGTGATTTTGTATCTACTAATAGGTACGAGCACAATCCGCGTAGAATCTGTGTGCGTCTGAACTGAACACTCTCTAACTGTGACCCTTAGTAACGTTATTTATTTATATATAACTCTTTTTAGTTTAGTATCAAAGCATTCGTATTTATTTTTTAACAATTACTCGTTTATTTTTAGATTCTTCTGAAGCATGTTCTTCGTCACATATCCATCCGGAAATAGAAGAAAGCCAAGCACATACTTTATCGGATGTCCATCCAGAAATCAAGGAACCCCAAGTCAACGATTCTGATATATCTCTGAGGAAATTATGGTGACAATTTAACTGAATGCGAACGAAAAATAATTTTTAAATTGGGTCCATTTAAACCACAAGGACCATTTCCAAAAGTTTCAGAAAATAACCGACCTTTTTCAGCTTATTATTATTCATATTTCAATCAGGCAGGCATAAAAATTATAAGACCATGGTTATGTTATTCTAACGTTTTAAACAAACCGTACTGTCACTTCTGTTGGTTATTAGCAGATCGTCAAAACAAATCGTACTCCTCTGCTTGGGTTAACGGTGTTTCGGTTAGAAGCAATTTCACACAAACTATTCTTGACCATGAAAAGTCACAGCAGCATATTAGTGCCTCACTCTCTTATAATAATTGGTTGCAAGGAAATACCATCGATACTCTATTGAAAAGTGAAATCGATAGTAAAATTACATTCTGGAGAGATGTACTGCATCGTATAATTAATGTTATAATTACTTTAGTATCTTGTAATCTACCTTTGAGGGGGCATGATTCTGATTCTGGCAATTTTATGGCAATTTCACGTCTGCTATCTAACTATGATGCAACTTTAAAAGAACTTTTTCTAAAACCGAAAGGTGAAATAAATTATTTAAGCCCTACGATTCAAAACGAAATTATTAGTTTGCTTGGTACTAACGTTAGGAACAGTATTATCTCAGAAATTAAAAAAGCTCCATTTCTGACAATAATTCTGGATACAACACAAGACTTGTCAAAAATTGACCAACTATCTGTAGTTTTTCGATATATCTCGGTTACAGAAAATGATGATAATGTGCCTAAAGAAATAAAAATCTGTGAGTCCTTTTTAGGATTCATAGCAGTAACCGATTGCAGTGCTGCAGGTCTGAAAACTGTCATTTTAAATTTGACTATAGAATATGGAATTGATTTGACTAAATGTAGAGGACAGGGATACGATGGAGCAAATGTTATGTCGGGTGTGTATGGAGGATTACAAACCCTAATAAAAGAGCATGCTCCAAATGCCGATTATGTTCATTGTGCTGCGCACGCTTTAAACTTGGTTTTGAACGATGCTGCGAGACATGTTCGTGAAGTATCGACTTTTTTCGATAATTTAGAAAAAATATATACTTTTTTTGGCAATAGTATAAAACGCTGGGCTATGCTAAGTGACGATTCATCTGAAAAATATTTGATTACCCTTAAAAAGGTATGTCCTACCAGATGGTCTTCTAGGAACGACGCTTTATTAGCAGTAAAGAAAAATTTTTTACTAATCATGAAAACTTTGTACCAACTAAATTTAATTTCAAATAAAAAAGATGAACGTGAAGAATGTAAAAGTATAATTAATATTTTAGAGAGTTTTGATTTCTTAGTGCTCGTTACATTTTTTTCTTCACTATTTGAAATTATTAATCCTGTTTCTAAAGCTCTACAGCATGAAAATAATGACTTACAGAAATCTAGTATTTTATTAAGTAATCTTTTAAATAGACTGTGCCAATTAAGAAATCAGAATTCATTTAATAGTTTGCTAAATGAATCCAAAGATTTAGCAAAAAGTGGGGGGTAACAACTGTTTTTAAAAACAGTAGGCGAAAGATAACGAAGCGTTTTTTTGATGAGTTATAACAAGATGAGAGAATTTCCGACCCGGAATCCTATTTCAAAGTCAATGTATACTATTGCTGTTTAGATATATTAATTTCTCAAACTAAAGAAAGATTTCAGAGCCTTTGCAACCTGAGTAGTATATTCGAAATATTACAACCGGAGAAACTCCTATCTTCTTCAAGCGAAGAGATATTAAACGCTTCCGGAAAACTGTCTGCTAAATACAGTAAAGACATCTCACTTAATCTTTGTGACCAATTAAAGGCTCTAAAAACATGCTTAAATTCTGAAATTAAAAAAATTTATTCCATTAAAGAACTCATTGAATTATTGCTAGTAAAATTCAATAGTCTTGCATCCAGTTTTCCCGAGGTAATCACAGCATGCTTTTTATTCTTGACCCTTCCAGTTACAACCGCAACGGCAGAAAGAAGTTTTTCAAAATTAAAACTAATAAAAAATTACTTAAGAACTTCGATGGGACAAGAACGGCTGTCAGACATCTCACTATTGTCCATAGAGGCAGAAACTTTAGAAAAACTAAAATCATCATCAGCCATAAATGATTTAATAAATCAGTTTGCCGATAAAAAGGCAAGGAGAGTGAATATTTAAAATTCGATTTTTATTTGTAAAATGGGTAAATTATGTGATAAATAAATATTACTTCTCACAATATTTTTTTTCTTTTTGTGAAAAATCTTTACCTCCATATAAGGGCCTCCAAAAAAATTTTTATACGGGGCCCCGACAAGGCACGCTACGCCACTGAGCTAAGTCCTATAGTATGGAAACGTATCCACATAGAGATCAAGACAATATAATAGCTTGTTTTGAATTCTATGTGGATATCCATGGGCTGCAGTAGCCACTTAACATCTGGTGGACTGCATGCTCGTTTGCCATATAAGTGGTATAAAAAAACTTCACTACTCAAATGAGTAGAGTATAATATCAACATACGGTTGTAGTGTCAGCGTTATCGCAATAAAGGTTCACGCCCACTATACCGCACGCACAGTTTATCACGTCTCCCCGCCCACAGATTAGCGGGACATTATCTGCAGCTGTCTCTCTCAACTGCTCTTACCTTGAAAAAATAACTGGTTATAAACGCAGACAAATAAACGATTCTCAATATTATACTATCGCCGTCCCTAGAGGCCCGATTTGACGTTGTCAAAATACAAAGAATAGAGATGGGAACTGAGTAGAAATAAAAAATCATTTGCAAGAAAAATCGAATTTTGAGACATTTTGATTGGTCAGTCTTGGTCAATGTGTGTTACCAGAGATGGCACGTGGCACAGAAGCGTGGTCTCTCACTATGGACCTTTTAACAAGGCTCAAGGCGCCCGAGCATTCTATGCAGAGGCCTATGATCTACGCTACGAAATCAGAAATCAAAGTCTGTTATCGTTTAGTTTAACTTAGGTTAAATTAATATCGAACTAGCTTGGCTATATATATTTACATAATTTGTATCGTTTTTAATTCAAGAAAATATTGTCACTTATGGTTAGTAGATTAGATTAGAAAATTATTTATTGCACTGATGAAATTATGATGCAAACACCTCATTGTGGGTGCTTCAATATCTATAATCGATTCATGGCATTACATTATGGTTTATTTTTCGACTTCTTGTTTAGACGTTCGTTCAAATTTATCATCACCATCATCATTTTCAGCCCGTGTCGACCCACTGCTGGGCATAGGCCTCTCTTTGTTTCTACCATTCTTCCCGATCCTGTGCCAGTCTGAACCACGTACAACCCACGGTCTTATGGATGTCGTCGACCCATCTCGCTGGTGGACGTCCCTTATTTCGATGCCCAGTTCTTGGCCTCCACTCTTTTCGAGCCTTAGTCCACCTGTCGTCACTACGTCTGGCCAAGTGTCCTGCCTTACTCCACTTGAGCCCCAATATTCGCTTGCTGACGTCTTGTACTTTAGTCTGCTTGCGAATTTCAGTATTGGGAACTCGTAGTGTGATGCCGAGCATGGCGAAATTAAAATTTATAAAAATTTTAAATGAAAAATTAAATTCAAATTTATCACTGCGAGAAAAATGATAGACGTAACATCGAGCTTTTAATAACGGCGCATGTATATACAATTGTCTAGCAAATAATTAGATTCCTATTTTTGACGTTAATCCGGCTACCACTTTAAGGGGAAAAATAATAAAGATGACATAAGATAACTCTTTGTAGGTACCTACTCTTGTACACCAAAATAAAATACATAAAATATTTTTTACAAATAGATTTAGTAAATAGTGACAAACTGCCTTTATTAACAATAAATATTTGACTAATATTAAATGACTTAAACAGGCAATTGAAGACGGGATTCCATTGAATGTATTACCTCTATATTCGGAACGTTTTAAAATAATTAAGCAAACTTGCATAAGTTTATGGCAAGAATATTTTGACGAACGGTCACTTGAAAAAGGAGTATGGTACAAAACTATTCAACCACAAGTATCATATTATCCCTGGATTGATAATGCAAATCTTTGTAGAAATGTTTTAAAAAATGCACTTAGATTACGCTCGGGACACATTCCATCAAACAAATTTACATTTCTAATGAAAAAGGTTCAATCTCCTAATTGCAACGAGTGTGGTGTTGTTGAGGATGTACAACATATATTGATGGAATGTGTCCGGAATGAGAGACTCAGATCAGCTTGCTTTAGTAGGTATGAGACCATTCGCACCGGCCTTATCAACAGTATTTTGGCTGACCCTTTGTCAAAAGAAGCGGAAATGCTGTATAAATTAGTAAATTAGCAATTGTAGGTTTAAGCTAAGTTAAGGAATTTGTTTTTTTTTTTAGTGAATTATTTTGGTTGTTTGGTTATTAATTTAGAAGTTATTTTTGTGTTATTTTGTTTTATGGGACGATGTGGTCGCTAAGCGACAAAGTCCTTTTGATTATATAAATTAAAAAAAAAAAAAAAAAAATGACTTTGAATTTCATAAAACGTTAAAAATATGAATCTAAATAATGGACAGGTGGTAGAGCTTTTTTGAACGAGCTCGAGGAAGTGGGCACCACCGCCTTACTTTTATCGGCCGCCAAATAGCAGTACCTACTTGTGCTGCTGTGTTCCGGTTAGATGGTAATGGTATGTTCCTGTAATTACTGGCACATAGGCATAACAGCTAAGTCCTATAGTATGACAACGTATCCACATAGAGATCAAGACAACATAATACTTACCTTGTGTTGAATTCTATGTGGATATCCATGGGCTGCAGTAGCCACTTAACATCTGGTGGACTGCATGCTCGTTTGCCATATAAGTTGTATTAAAAAAAAATTGACCGTTTATAGATGAGCGACATTTTTTTTGATGATTATCAAGCGCTTGACCACTACCTCACCTGATGGTAGGTAAGTGATGGTGTGATCGAAGATGGAGCACGCTTGCCTAGAAAGAACCTATTCACTCTGGACTTAAGACTCCGAGATTATAATGGATCTGTATAGAGGCTCAGATGATGATGATGATAATAGAAAAGTAATGTTATAACAAAAATATAACCGACTTCAGATAACAGTAACAACCAAACTACTCTACCAATTTTGATGAAATTTTCATAGGATCGATCTAAAAGTATATCCTTTCAAATAAAAAACTAATTTTTCAAATCAGTTGATATATAACGGAGTTCTGAGCTAACAAACATAAAATAAAAATTAAACAAATTTAAGAGTTATATGGTTTTCTCATGGATGCCATTGTTAGAACGGGATGAAATGTAAATGGGACCACACGGGAAGCACCAGCTTTCAAATATAAAATCGGTTCACCCAGTCGAAAGTTCTGAGGTAACAAACAAAAAAATATACAGTCGAATTGAGAACCTCCTCCTTTTTTAAAGTCGGTTAAAAACTGGATTAAAGTCAGATAGGTTTAAATAAAAGAGGACATTTTAATCACACATTTTATAAAATAAATATAATGATCACTGCTAGTACATAGGCATTATTGTGACTAAAATATTTACACATTTAAAACCTCAGAGTAACAATACCTACGAAATATTTAGCTCAGTCGGCCATTTTGGCTCGGAAAAGTTGGCAACTGTCGTAAGTTGGCAGCACTGGCTTGACCCAATGCCGCCAACCTAGCAGACATATCGTCATAAGTAGTGCTGCGCGGTATCGGTAATTCCGAACGTGAATGATTGTCGGATAATCGGTTTTCGTTCATTTTGGACGTGTTCAAGAACGCTGAGGTTTGAGATTGCATAAGGCTTCCAGGTAAGGGTTGGGTTCTATCTAATCTGTATTGCAAGTTCTGTTTCTCCATCTGATGGTGTTGAGTTCTGACGGCGAAGCGGTTGACGTGAACCGGTATTGGTACAACGATTTTGGTCCCGGAGTTGCCTTTTCCTGTATGGCTGCCGGAAGCGAGGCCTGCCTTCACTCGTTTCCACTTCGCTCGCCGATTTTGGAACCAGATTTTTACCTGGAAAGTAAAGTTGATATTAACGAGATGAAAGGTTGTATGACGACCTCTCTGGCGCAGTGGGCGAATAACCGACTGAGACGCAGAAGGGACAAATGTTTGTATGGTCTTCAGATATTTGTTACAGGTTTGGGTATTTTTCTATATATTAGAATTTAGAAGTAAGTATGTACAAAATAAATTATATAAAGTATTCTATCAGATAACTGATTCCCATACCTAGTACCTACAAGTTTTGCTACAAGATAGCACTTTGTGAAATGTCCTGCATTTATGTATTTTTATTATTATATGCAAGTGCTAGTTTTCTGTTTTGTCTTTTAAAACTTTACCCTCCTGCGCTGTTGGGTAAAAAGTAACCTTTGCCCCAATCCTTGTCATAATCTATTTTTATACTAAATTTCATCGAAATCGGTCCAGCCGTTTAGTTGTGAAAACGTAACAAACAGACAGAGAGACAAGTTACTTTCAATCACATTAATATTATGCAAAGTTTGGATGTTTGTTTATTTATTTGTTTGTTTGTTACTCAATCACGTCGTAACGACTGAACCGATTTCGATGAAATTTGGTATGCACGTAGATTTTAACCGGGATTAACATATATCGACAAACTACGCGTGTGAAGCCGCCTGCGGAATGCTAGTTTAAAATATATGTATAGATTTGCCCTGCTACAAAATAAAAGGTAGCTGCCCTCGATGAGGTAAAAATTTCCTCCTGTTTATAGACTGCTCACCTGCACCTCGCTGAGTTTAAGCGCTGCCGCAATCTGTGAGCGCTCGGTGAGACTCAGGTACTTCTTCGCGTGGAACTCTCTCTCCAGCTCGAGGAGTTGTTCTGATGTGAAGGCAGTGCGTCGTCGCCTCGCCTTGGACTCGCGTGTGTTATCAGCGCTGTCTTCTAGGTCCGGCTCTGAATCGTTTCCTGGGAAGGAATGTTGATTTAGTTACTGTTTTTCGGTTTGAAGGGTGCCGTAAATTGCGGGCAAATGAGGCTTGACACCTCTAACCGTAGCCGATGACCTTGAGCGAATGGGCGTAGCTATTGTTTCGGCCCCGCACCTTCCACTATACGCATCTAACCGACCAGCAAAAAGGTGAGCGCGAGGCAGACGAGCACAACCCTCCCGTACGACAGTCAGCGGTACACTGGCGCCCGTCGCTCGCGCAATCTCCTTCTAAGGGTACGCCCGCTAATTATTCGGAAAAAATTAAAATAATTAATTGCCACGTGAAAGACCGTCGCAGCACAGCATCATTTGTTCAACTTGAAGGTATAGTCTTTGCCCACATTTAGGTGAAAAAAAAATTACAAAAATTTACGTCCTTTAGAGGTTGAATCAAATTGAAAGTCGAAAACAACTACATTTTGTTATTGTTTTTTCTCTTAATAAATAAACAGGTAGAACTTTTTTGTATGTTCATTTTGCAGATAAAATGTCAATGAATGACATATATTATTTTGAGCATATAAAACTGATTCCTCCCTGAGGAGAAAGCCTGCAAATAAGACCAATCAGCTAGTATATTCGCCTTAACTTGATGGAAGATAGGGCATTGCATCATAGGGCACGCTCCTAAGGTGCGTGACCTACGAGGCAATGCATATCACACATTATCTGGATTTCTGGATATCTGGCATCGTACACAGGCGCTATAGCGAAGCGGCTACGAATCGAAATCCCCAAAATATTGTAAATCAAAGTGTTCTATTTCAGATTATTGTTTTATGTATATTAGTCTAGATAAAGGCCACCAGACCCGCGATGGTGTACGGCGCAGAGTGCTGAACCACCTCTTAAAAGCACGAACAGAAGCTAAAATGAAAATGCTGCGATGGGCGGGAGGTATGACGCGCCTAGATAAAATCAGCAACGAGTACGTCAGAAGTTCTTTTAAAGTAACGCCTATTACGGAGAAGCTCAAGCAGAGCAAACTCAGATTGTATGGCCATATAATGCGCAGGGATAATAGCTACTCCGTCAAAACAGCCTCGGGGTAGAGGAAGACCTCCCGCTACCTGGTGGACCAATGGAGAAAGGGATATAAAAACTCTCAACATCTCTCCCACGACAAACCAGGATCGAATATACTGGCGCAGAAGTCAAAATGTACTCACAATGACCTTTTATTAGACGTGCCATTTAACCGGATAGTCTCACTTTGGTTTTTTTTTTACCCATCTTGAACCCCAATATCTCAACAACTCCCCCACTCCACTTTTTTAGTTCATTTAGTCACACCAAAATTGTGCCAACACTACCTAGCTTTATACCAAACTTCACGATGAACGGATAAACGCTTCGGAAGTCATCCTTGGACAAACAAACATGCATACATACAAAGTCGATTTGCCCAAGTTGATTTGAAGATCTCGCTTCGATCAATAATGATTTTTGCATATAACTTCTTTGAAAACTAACATATAATTTATTTTTAATAAATATAATTATGTGTGCATAATTTATAATGCTATAATAAATAATGCTGGATATTTCACACAGCGCCATCTAGCCTCAAACTAAGCAAAGTGATGGATGTGAGACGTTTTGGGGAGTCCAAATTGCTATTTAGTTCATTGTACAGTAACATAATATCTAGTAAGATGCGTCTGTAAGCGTTTAATTAACATCCCAGCTCTAAAAATACTTGACGTCTTGGCAGAATCCCGTTAAATCCCCCTCAAATATCTCAATGGCTCCCTCAAAATATCCCGTCGACAAATGTGGGGCGTGGCGGACTGATGGACGACGGCCACAAAGACATTTTATTGATTGACTGACCTACAGGACGCCGAAGGGAATGTGCGTAGTAAAGTGATATACGTTTTCAAATGGGCTATTAGCGGGGAAATAACTAAATAAAGTAAAATAATCCGTTTACTTAATTACAGATTAAATGATCCATAGCCTTGTCAAAACTAATTAACTTAGTCAAAACACAAAACATAGGTATTCTTAGGGCGACTCGCGCAACGATGCCTAACGTATTTAGTGGCTAAATATGAATAATATGACTAACTAAAATCATACAAATACGTACAATTTAAACATGTTTATTCGCTTAATACGTTTAGGGATCGTTGTGCAAGCTGGCCTTAATCGTTCACTAATAAAATAGTGCCACGAAATGCACAACCAACGTACTTGACTTACAGTTTCATTCAAATTACAGGTCACGGGAGTTAATGTTATGTGGTTATGTTTTTTGTGGCACAAATTGCAGTTATTCGTGATTTCAGACTTTTGCCTATATTTATGTCATTTAAGCTACACGCATACCAAATTACAGCACTGTGGGGTCACTGGTGTACCCTGTGAATTTCGTCAAAGTTCAGTATTTATTATGGCTAATAACTCAAAAACCTATAAAGAATTTACGCAAAATAAAAACAGAGTCTAAATGTACTAATGAATACCTTTTATTTCACGTCCCATTTGACCTAATAACCTCATTTTCATTTTTTTACCTCTCTTGAACCCCAGTATCTCACAACCCCCCAACATTTTTAGCTCATTTAGTCACACCAAAATTGTGCCATCACTACTTACCTATGTATTAAATTTCACGATGATCAGATCAACGCTTCGAAAGATATCCTCGGACAAACAAACATACATACATACAACGCCGATTTGCCCAAGTTGATTTAAAGATCTCGCTTCGCTCGATCAATAAAGGTAGGTATTACCCGTGCGCGATAAGTTGGGACCTGAGCGCGGTGACGTCATATTGGCGTGTTTGTACCGCCCGCAAAAAAGCGAACATAACAAGCAGCCGCCCGCGGCTTCGTCTTTGTTTTTTTTAACCTAATTTATTATGTTACTCAGGGAGGACGCTGCTTTTTATCTAATCTTTTTTACACTATTTGAATAAAATAAAAATACAATGTTTAAGTTTATACATTTATTTTATCTATTATTTACATTATCTCATCTTCGTCACTACTTAGTGGATTTATGCCTTCTAGAGGTTGTTCTTCGTCCTCAGTCTCACTATAATCACTTGACGAAGAGGTATCCGATAAATTTACAACATTTACTATAACAACAAAAACTACAACAACAAAACAATAACACAAACGAAAACTAAAAGAATTCCAGAGCGCGTCGTTACGTGACGTAGGCCAGTACGAGACTAAAAACCCTAGTAAAAAATAGTGATGCGAACGGTACAATACGGGCGCCATCGAGGAAGTGCAGGGGAAGCGGTCGGGGAGTCGCATTCCTAGCAGGTCCCAAGTTATCGCGCACGAGTACTAGGTATAAATTTAAAAATTTAAAAACCCTCAACACATAAAACATCAGTAAAAAGGAAAAATGCTGGCAATCTTCGGCCAACAATTATTTGACCAAGCTCGGATACCTTTCCGACACGGATTTAAAGGTTAGTTGACAAGATAGCGTTCCCGGATCCCAAATCGGATCCTAATCTTTATGGGCCGTAAAATAAGTTATTTAGTAGGTATCGTGTAACTATTTAATTTCTACCTGAATTAAATGACTTATTATTATCTAAGTCAGTACCGTCTTTACCATAACGGCACACGGGGCCCCTATCGTCACGGGGGCCCTGAAAGGGCGATATATTCGCATAACCTATACAATTTTTGAAGTGAAAACTTCTTTAGGCGCGTTGGGTATTTTTTGAAATGGGGAAATAACCATTGAACTCGCGACGCTGTTACCGTTACCGCTACCGACACCTCTGTATTTAAGTATCTGTAGTGTAGTCTGCTTTTAAATTTTGAATAGGTAACCAAACACCCACGTAATTGTTCAAGTTTTCAGTTCTGTCGGCACTTTTTTCATTTCCTTTACTTTCCTACAGGGCCCCAAGTTCTTGTGTGCCCAAGGGCCCCGGTATAGCCTAATGGCGGGTTCCTATATCTGTCGGTAACCTTGAAAAAGTGTCTAACTAGTGTCAAACTTTTGACAGGTTTTCAAGGAGAAACGAGTCGTAGCTGGTTACCGAGGGATATAGGAACCCGCCATAAGACTGCGTTGATCTAAGATCTAGTTTTTTTCATTGTACACACGGCTACACATGAAGCTATACAATCCAGTATAAGCTGATCTCTCATTCTACGAAAAGCCTACACAATGCGAGGTCAGTTTATACTGGAAATGTATAGCTTGATGTGTAGCCGTGTGTAATGAGGGGTTTTCACGGCCATGTTCGTGTAACTGCTAACAGATGGCGTTGCCCTGTCATGCTCTGATGAACAAAGGAAAGTGAATTGTCAATGTCAATTGTCGTGTCAACATTCATTTCGAGGAACTCGAAATAAAAACCCAAAAATTTGTCTTTGTTCATCTGACGAAATGAGATTGTTGTAAACAAATTTCGTTATTGTGTCGGTCCAGATTTTTCGTGATTGTGACTGCAAATCATATTTTTTGGCGGTGCATCTCCAGACAGCCCCATCTATTATGCTTGTTGGAACTCGTTTTTCTTTATAAATTTAAAATTAAAAGCCTTAATTGTGCGATAGTTTGAATAAAATGATTTCTTTCTTTCTTTCGCCGAGCATAGGGCGTGGCGCTGACACAGCGGCCAACTCAATCGTTTTTTATCGGCACTTTGATCCGAAATGACACGTCATGGGACTGTTTTGTCATTTACTGCGGACCGTCATTTAGTGGCTATTGAGTTGGGGAGAAAAACGATGGAAATTCAAAGAAAATCACGAAATTAAATAGTGCTTTGTTCGAGACGAAATATATAAGCTGGAATTGAATATTTATAAAGAAACTAGCTGTTTCTCGCGACTTGGTACGCGTTACACTCCTAAATGTGTAGGAAATCTAGAAATAAAGCTAAATTCGCTGTTACAACTTGACTTGACACCACATTTTTATCCCATGGTAACTGATTTAAGGGATAAAAGGTAGCTTAAGTGGTAATCCAGGTTATAATCTAGGTACGTATACCTATACTTACCAAATTTACTACTAAATAATACTAGCTAACAAAAAAATAAAATACTAGCTAACAGCCCATAACAGATTTACGCCCATATACTATGTTTCAGTATATTTGCGGTATAAAAAGGCAATGCAGCTTCTACGAAAACCATAAATGTATCCTTTTAGCAAATAATACATTCATTTCTTATGGCCGCTTGAACGTCGATTGACAGTTATCGACATCGCCAAACGAATTTATAAAGAGCGCCAACATACCAAAACTAATTCACAAACCTTATGTGTTTAACAGTAAGGTATAAAATCCCATAAAATCCAGCAAATGCCATTTTTAACGCATAGAGTTCCCGCCAAGTATCGCGATTGGAATTTTAAATTTTGAAATTCGGAACGCATTCGAATTGCGCGGCGAAGTTAAATGGAGTGGACGCGATGCATTATCGATAGAGCAATGTTGCCAACATAGCTACTTCATAGCTAGATATTAAAATCAGTTCACTAAATAAATTGTAAATTAAAGATCTAGCAACTTTTAAAGATAGTAATAGCTACATTAGAAATTATTTTGTGGAATGACGAGTCATTTCGAAAACCTCAATTGGTTTTAGGCGTTTCGCGCACTTTTCGTAATTACAAAAAAAACACTAAATATTATGTAACTCTTCGTAAAAAAACTTTTTTTCACCAGCAAAATCACTACACAGTTCTAAAAACATACCGAATTCTAAAAACCTTGCAAATTTTAATCCCAAAATATAGATCTAGATAGATAGATAATTCTTGATTGTTACACCAAATTACAATTTGTTACTTAACCTAGAAAACTTTTAAAGACTAATACGTGGTGGTAATGGGCGCCCTTATCGCTTAAAGCGATAATATAATTAGGAATCTATAATTTTTTAGAGGTGAACCTAGCTACTCTGAGCTAGGGAATGCAATCCCAACTCGAGATTGCAAATTCGAGATCCCACGGGATTAGAAATGTCAATCCCGCGGGATCCCGGAATTTTCGGGATCCCGTCTAGTTTAAAAAAAAATGTTAACTTCGGATGACTGAAAAAGCTAATAACTGCTTGTTTGTGATAGTGAGGTTAACTAAAATAACATATTACTCGAAAGAAAATAAAAATCTTTATTCTTTAATCTTACCAACTAAATAATTATCGTCACCTGTCGCTAATATTCGGAAATAGTCGGAATAGTTTTCTAACGCTGTTTGGCGTTCCTGCCGCTCGCGGCCGTCAGTGACTGACGCAAGCGGCGCGCTGACTGACGGTCAGTCAGCGCGCCGCGTCCGAGTGGACGTGTGTAGCGTCGCTGACCACTGCCGCCCAATCCTGTAATCTCGAACGGGATCTCGTCATATGATGCGTCGGGATTGATCCCGAAAAATTACACGAGATCGGGATTGCATTCCCTACTCTGAGCTCGAAGCTGCCTTTCTTTATTGGCTTGGTGCCGAAGAAACAGGCAGTTCAATTGACATTTTAAAGTGATCTTTGTGATTTAAATCAGAAATCAGAACGTTTATTTGCCAGAATATAGGTACATTTGTTTCGATGTTACATTTGGTTGATCCTTATATACAGATGGTGTGCAAATATAAATTATTATATAAATTACATTTAAATTATGTGAATATCTAATGTTATGAAAAATATTATCAATCAACACACGCATAAGAAAGTAAAATTAGAAAAGTCAATATAATCTATACTAATATGATAAAGAGGAAAGATTTGTATTTTTGTATTTTTGTGTATAAACTCTATTATATTATATTATGAATAAACTCAAAAACTCCTGGACCGATTTAAAAAAAAATTTCACTGTTGGGAAGCTACACTATCCACCGGTGGCATAGGCTACTTTATACCCAACTGCGCAGAAGGAGGGTAATGTTTTTATTGAAAAATACGCGTACAAAGCTGCGGATTGGTCAGCTAGTACATAATAAAAACAAATGTCACAGTACTTAGGTACTTACTTAGGTAAGTCAATTAAAAGTCATTGGAATGAGTTAAATATTCATTAATATCAAATGAATAAAAACATTTTGATTTGATTACTTACGAGTCAAAGCACAGTTGGCAATACTACGATAGAGATATTTATCGATAAATGCACAACACTATAAAATGTTGCTCACGTATTGAATCGTTTTAATTTTGACACCGAGTTTTCCTTGAGCGGAATGGTGGAATCTTAGGGGAAAAATGTTGATTTATTTTTTATTTGATTTTTTTCTGATTGTTCTAAATGAAATGAGACAGAATTAATTGTACAATTATTACAAAAATGGCTACATAATTTGAAACTTCATAATTCGTAAAATCGGTTTTCTGTATGTATCTAAATAAAATTCCAGAAACAGTTAATACCTATCCAACGATAGGGTATCTTCTTCTTCCTACCCTTTTCCCACACTACACAGGGTCGGCACAACATGTATTCCTCCTCCACATCTCTCTATCAGCCGTCATTTCTTGTTTACCTACCCATATCGTTCTTCACACAGTTCATCCTTCTCTTTTTCGACCTTCCTATATCCATTCAAATTCATATCTAACACTCTTTTAGTCACATGATTTTCATAATTAAACGATAGGGTAGTGGACGAGAAAAAAAATCACCCCAACATGCAAAACAAACATACAGATACAATAGGCCGTCTTATCGCTAAAAGCAATCTCTTCCAGGCAACCTCTTAGACAGCATATCATACAAGTAACTTTTTAATAAAAATATAACCGACTAAGAATATAACTTTCCAAATCGGCTTTCCAAATAGCGATAAAAACAGAGTTCTGAGCTAACAAACATAACATAAAAATGAAACAAATTTAAGACTTAAATGGTTTTCTCATGGATGCCATTATCAGAACTGGACCAAATGGAAATGGGACCACACCGGAAGCACCAGCTTTCAAATAAAAAAAAATCATCAAATCGGTTCACCCAGTCGAAAGTTCTGAGGTAACAAACATAAAAAACCGACCAAGTGCGAGTCGGACTCGCGCACGAAGGGCCCCGTACCATTAGCTATAAAAACACCAAAAAATCACGTTTGTTGTGTGGGAGCCCCCCTTAAATATTTATTTTATTCTGTTTTTAGTATTTGTTGTTATAGCGGCAACAGAAATACATCATCTGTGAAAATTTCAACTGTCTAACTATCACGCGGTTCATGAGATACAGCCTGGTGACAGACGGACAGAGAGACAGACAGACAGCGAAGTCTCAGTAATAGGGTCCCGTTTTACCCTTTCGGTACGGAACCCTAAAAAAGTGATATCAGAAAAATATGCGGTAAGTATGTGAGTATCTAGTGTAGGTACTGCGCATGTACCATACAACAATGGTTTAGATACTCACAGTCGAACCTGTTTGAGAACGCATTCAGTATACCGTTGGAGCTGGCCCGAATTCTGCGCCCCAGGGATGTGCACCGCTTGCGCATGGTGCTGTAGAAACAGTCCACTTGCGCCTCGGCGAAGATCCCCGACGCGCTGCAGAACCGGGGCAGCCCCACCAGCACCCTGAACGCGTTGTTGTACTGTACGCGTAGAGCGCTGTACTGTTTTTGCGTTTAACCCACAGGCTGCTCGTGTAGAAGCTAGTACAGTACGCTCGGAATAGGCAGATTTTTACATCAGTGGAGCAACGAGCAATCCTGCAGGCAATCATGCTTGCTCTTACAGACAACGCCCTCCGTTCCCTCTCAATGTCTACATGTCTTACAGGTCAGAGGTTATCCAATGTAAGTATTTAAATTTATCAACTCGCTTCAGCGGCGTACCATACAATTTGATGGTAGGTATTGGTGACGGACATTGACGACCCCTGGCCTGAAAGACCATGCATTCTTGCATTTACAATAAATGTCAAATAAAATGCAATGTTCGTGCAATTTATAATATGGGCCCCAGAGAATCATTACGCAAAAAGTTTAAAGAAATAAATATTATGACATTCCCTTGTCAATACATCTATGAAAATATGATATATGTTCATAAAAATATCAATTTGTTTAAGAAAAATAGCGATAATCATAATTTTAATGTTAGAAATAAAGATAAACTCGCTGTTGCCACTTGTAGACTCCATAAAGTTCGTAAATACTTTAAGAGTTGACTATACCTCAGCCCAAACTCGAATTTCACCCCCGCTTCTCCGCGCCCCGCTGCACGTCCTATCTCGCCGTGGTTCATGTTTGCCGGTTTTTTATCATTCAATCTCTTCATTATCTTGTTGTGTTTATTTCTCATTACTGCGTCTTTACAAAAACCAACTAAATATAAATTCTACCTAAGAATTACGTGTTCGTTTGGAGCGACAAGCGTCACGGGTACCCCGTCTGAAAGCCGAGGCCAGACTGAATCACGGAACGAGCGTCCGGAACGAATGGTTTCATTAGTGCAAAACTTAGATATTTTAATTTTACGGTAAAATCAAAAGGTATTTTGAAAATTTAAAACACAGGTGCCCTTATTTATGTGGTGTAGAATTACTGTATAAAGTTTCAAGATCTAAATTGAAGTATTCATCGCATAAGAACGGTTTTAAGATAAATTTGGAGTCAAGTTTGGATTATTTTTTCTATCGAGAAAATTTTACGGAATCGTGTTTTCACAACAATAACATATATGAATTACAGATTGAAAGCACACAATTTCTTGAACAAAACATTATTTCTCAATAAGCGATTTAACGTCTCCCCATGTATAGTGCGCCCTTAAAGGGCAAGGTGTTCGCTTTTATAACCAACTCCCAAGTGATGTACAAAACTTGACAATTAACAAATTTAAAAACGTAATTAAACAAAACCTTTATAAAAAATCTGATTATTTAGATGATAGAGAATCTTGGGATTGAAATTGCTCTAACTCGTTAAAAAATGTTATATTTTAGACGTAATTTATTTTCTTTATTGTTATGTATTCTAAAAGGATCATTAAAAACAACCAGCTTTGTTTTCTTGCCTTTCTTTCTTAGCTTAGTCGCGAAGGAACAGGCAGTAAAATTGGCGTTTTATAGTGATTTTAATGATTTTGACTTTGACTTTGTCTATATCTATCTATCAAAGAATTTTCATTCAATCATTCATTCAGCAGTGAACGTCATGTGGCAGATATGTTGATGCCAATTTTTTTCTACAGCAGCCCCCTACAAAATATTGTGGTAGCGTGAAATGCAATTTGCAATGCATAGCAATGTCAAGCAGGCGACACTAATTTGATTGTTGGCATTTGTGTGACAATTGTTATATTTTTTTCAACATTTCGACTTGTGGTTGAATAATTATTGATTAAAACGGGTATTTATCGCGTATGCACCTTTTTTATTTGTTGTCCCGACGTTTCGGCTGTGTTGCAACAGTCATGGTCTCGGGTTGACTGGGGTACTTGGAGCTACCGTCGGGAAGTGCGGGTAGCTGCAGCAGCTACCCTCACTTGGTCTTCAGAATTAGAAATGTCCTCGTTCATATTACACTATAGAGGACTACTACACTAACCGTATCTACGCATACGGTTAGTGTAGTGTGTCGTAACCTAACCTGCTGCAGCTACCCGCACTTCCCGACGGTAGCTCCAAGTACACCAGTCAACCCGAGACCATGACTGTTGCAACACAGCCGAAACGTCTGAGTCGACCGATTACGACGCGCACACCTAGCAATCACCGGGTTCCAGGACGCTGAGAGTCTATAGCCATCTTCCCGATTGAAATTTGGAAATTTCTTGATTTCAATCGCTTCACGAACTATTCTCTTGTAATATATAATACCTAATAATAAAAAACCTTCTACCTTTTGTTAAAACTACATTTATTTTGATTATGTATTATCAATATTCGCATACCAATATTGATTGAATTAGTAGAACGACAAATATTTTAATACTGCAGTACACCCTTTTTCTGCGAATAAATGATTCATTAATTCACGGAATTTTCCACCGTTTGGGCAAAACTGGGGCAAATCGGTGTTGTATGTATGTATGTTTGTTTATCCGAGGATAACTTTCGAAGCGTTGATCCGATCATCGTGAAATTTGATACTTACATAGATAGGTGTTGATGACAAAATTGTGGTGTGACTAAATAAGTTAAAAATGTTGGAGGGTTGTTGGATTTATTGCTGAGATTTGTAGGAGAATTGTTGTTGAGATTGTTGGAGGATTCAAGCGGGGTAAAAAAAAAAGAAAATGAGTCTATTAGTTCAAATGGGACGTCAAATGAAAGGTCTTAATTAGTAGGTACATTTCAACCTCATTTTTATTTTTAGTTTTTGAGTGATGAGCGAAAATATAAACAAAACTTGACATCATTCACAGGGTACACCAGTGACCCCACGATCCTGAAATTTGGTATTTGTATACACAAATATAGGGAAAAGTCTTAAATCCAGAATAACTGCTATTTCTGCCCCTAAAAAGAGTAACCATATTACATAAACCCCCGTTACCTCTACCTTGAATGAAACGGTAGGTCAAGTTAATTGGATATTCATTTCGTGGCACTAATTTATTAGTCAAAGATTAAGGCGGGCTTGCACAATGATCACTAAACGTATTTAGCGACTAAACATTTAAATTTGACATATGTATGATTTGACAACTCCATAAATCATATATAGCCACTAAATTTTTTTTGTTGAATTTGAGCCATTTGGGGTCAAGATCCTGGGTCTATGGGGTAACGGGGCCCATCGCGTTTTCAAAATTATTTCTGGGCTAGTCGAAGCGACGTGTGGTCCGAGATCTGGCGCTTATCTGACTCAACGCATAAGCATTGCAATTCAGCGCAATGCAGCCAGTGTCTTGGGGACACTTCCGCCTGGTAGTGATCTGGAGCAGTTGAGTTAATTATCTATAGATCGTTTGCAACGGTCTTTATATGATTGAACAGTTTCTTCTGTATTTTATTGTGAATAATTGTATATATTTCCCTAAATATTATAAGATTATATACTGGTGGTAGAGCTTTAGTGAACGGGCTCGAGGAAGTGGGCACCACCGCCTTACCTTTATCTGCCGTCAAATAGCAGTACTTGTGCTGCTGTGTTCCGGTTAGATGGTAATGGTATGTTCCTGTAATTACTGGCACATAGGCATAACAGCTAAGTCCTATAGTATGACAACGTATCCATATAGAGATCAAGACAACATAACACCTTGTTTTGAATTCTATGTGGATATTCATGGGCTGCAGTAGCCACTTAACATCTGGTGGACTGCATGCTCGTTTGCCATACTTATAAGTAGTATAAAAAATAGATTAAATACTTACTGAAACACGACTACTAAATACCTAGGGCGATGGTAGCCTATGTCATTCATATGTCACCCGGACCATGATAACGAATCGATTGACAACTCAAAATCGGATGAGTAGTTTAGCCGCTACGGTGGAACATATATACGTAAATATTACGTTTTTTGTTACGAAAAGTCGAGTAGGGCTAATGGCTAGAGTATTAGAGTAAGTAATAGTTATAATAAAAGTTTTAGAAATAAAACTTTTATACGCACGCTTGATTTGGGGAATAAGCTGGTGAATGCGTTACGAACAGTGTGATCGGTCGAGGCGAACGCAAGTTGAGAGGGAGATAAGTTAGTGAAGATAGGAAGAGAGAGTTACGTTTCGTATATTACTGTAGGGGCAAGAGAGAGAGGTGCGAGCCCACATTTTCTTTCTCTCTTTCTCTCATAGCCAGTGCATGAATATATATCTCAGACAGTAGTTCGTTTGCGAGTTTGCTAGCGTTACGCGAACGGTGATTTCTTGATTATTTTTCGTAATTTCATTTTGTTCTTGAACAGTTTTATAAATTAATATTTTGAAAAAGAAGTTTTACATCAGTCGTGTGGTTTAAAACACACTCGTTTCGTCAAACAACCGTAATTTTAAGTCTTACAATATGAATGAAAGAGCCTGTATATAATAGTTATTGTTACTAATGTATAATTGATAATGTTATATAATGGTTAATTACAAGCTTATATTTATTTAATTCTATAATTCAGGTCTATCTTGATTATATGTAGTATATATTTTGTCTCTCATTAATGTATCTAGTACAAAAACATGTTATCTAGTCGAGTACCTAGGTACTTTTTTATTTTGCATCGCTCTATCATCACAACACAACTATAACTGCTCTAAATAATCATTATGTGTAAGCATGTTTTAGGATGCCATCTAGCCCATTAACATATGTATTTCATAATATTGTTATCGTATCTGGTTGTATTCTGTTTTGTGTACCTTATTTAAATAAAATTAAAGAAATCATATTCATTCATTACCTGTGTAAGTAAGTAGGTATAGATTACCCGATAAACTGACTAAGCGGCAACGTCGCAAAGGCGCCGCCGATTTACGTTAGAAATTGTTTATTGGGAACGTATCGATTACTCGATAAATATTCAGGCTACCAGTATTAAATAATAATAAAAGCCTTTATTAACAATATTAAATACACATTATATATTTCTACTTAGTACTACAAAATTGGTTTATGTATAGATATAAATATATACTAGTTTCAGATTAGAGCCTGGTTTTTTTATTGTCTTGCTTTTCAGCATACGAGTAGGCCTCCCCGAGTGTTCTCCACAAAGATCTATCTCTTGCTTTTCTCGCCCAAGTCGTTCCCGCCACTTTTTTAATATCATCTTCCCATCTACGATACTGTCTAACTTTACTTCTCGTTTTATATCTAGGGCACCATTCTGTCACTTCTTTTGCCCATTTATCCGTCTTAAGGTTGTATTACATTATAACGGCACGGATCCAGCACGGCTACAACCCAGCAATTTACTTGTCATTCAAATTAGAGCATTAAAACCAGTGTCGTATAATATATTTCGTAATGTCAATATAAAAAGCCGCCGGCGGGCAGGCAGCGCGCTTACAGCTACCATACGACTAGTCGCGGAGCCCGCGCGCTGTAAGCGAGGAGACCGCGTGCGTACAGTGCGCCGACTGCGAGCCGATTATTACTAGTTCGCGCAATGTAAACTGAGACATTCTAAAGTCGTGCGAGTCCTAGGCGTGTTCAATCACGAATACGTGTTCGCGGTGATAGTAAGCTACACACTTTGCGGATGGCTCGCTGCCAGCGAGCTGGCACCTCGCGGACGACGCGCTGCCAACGAGCTGGCACCTCGCGAACGACGCGCTGCCAACGAGCTGGCACCTCGCGGGCGGCGAGCGGTAGCCGAAATTTGAGGCGGTGCTGTGGTGCAGCTGTGTTGTTGCCGTGCCGCATCCGTGCGGCTATAATGTAATACAACCATTATTTCTTACTAGATGCCCAGTCCATTTCCATTTTAGTTGTTGGATTCGGTATTTAATATCTGTAATGTTGGTCTGTTTTCTTATTGTTGTTAATCTAACTTTGTGTTTTAATTTAATATTTAGTATACTTCTTTCTATTCTGTGTTGTTAACACAGAATGGTATTAAATAAACCCACTTCAAATTCTGGACGTGTGTTTTAAATTAATGTCGTACTAACCAAACAGGTTGTATAAATACATAGGTACCTACATACATTAAACGGCTAAATCTTAACCCTTCCTTTTGGCTTTGCCGGAGTCGGGTAAAAATTAATATATTCTTTCAGCTAAGTCAAACGTTGCTTGAATTTTACAGATTTACTGGATTCAATTACAAGAATTCAAATACATTTCGGGGAGTGTGCTGCGGAGCCCTTCAACCCCCACCATCCCCATTCTATCATCGGACAACCAGACGCTCCGCGGTGCGCCACCGCTACATGGTAGACCATAGATATAGGACAGTACAAGATACACATAGACGGCTTGGAGACATGACGAAAAAAAATCTGTACATGTGTTGATAAATGTCTATGTGTGTGTTAAAAATAGTGATGGCCTCGATAAAATTTCACATTATCGATTCTTTGAGTTGGCAGGCCTTTTTGTACAGAAGAAATAACGTTTATCGTGCCGTGTTATGCAGAACTAATATATTCGGATGATAATGGATATGGTGTACCTCTGTCTAGCGAGGCCACTCGAGCTTCTAATAAATTGTTATTTATTTAGTTTTAAAGTCATATCTTATAAGTCAAACCCATAGAATAAAATTAAGCCTTGTTAAGCTATACTAATGTAACGCAAGAATAATTAGTTCTGTATAACACGGCAGACCGGGTTCTCAATCAGGTATTTAAGAATTAAAATTTTATTTTTAGGCTCATACATGAATATAATAAATAATACAGTTAATTAAAACACTTTATATACTTCTGAATTATTTTATTTATTGCCCTCGGAATATTACAGTTTTGTTTAAGTGCGTTCGTAATGTTTCCCTATCCAATTTTAACAATTTGCTCTCATGCTTTAATCTGAGATCAAAATAACTTTAGCGTCTATGTGGTAGACGTAAATGTATGTGGCCCGACGGATTAGCACGTTGAAGTGGCAATGGGCAGGCCATATAGCGCGCAGAACAGATGGCCGATGGGGCCGAAAGGTTCTCGAGTGGAGGCCACGGACCGGCAAGCGCAGCGTAGGACGTCCACCCACAAGATGGGCAGACGACTTGGTAAGAACCGCAGGTCGGCGTTGGATGCAGGCCGCTTCCAACCGCAGTTCCTGGAGATCAATGAGGGAGGCCTTTGTCCAGCAGTGGACGTCCTACGGCTGATATGATGATGACGATGACGTGGTAGACATACCTCTCATACGCAAGTCGGTACTCTTCCACCTTTATTATGCGCACCGCCAAGGAGTGAAACGACCTGTCTGAGTCTGTGTTTCCTGATAACTACAACCTAGGGGTCTTCCAGTCGCGAGTGAATAGGTTTCTTCTAGGCAAGCGTGTACCATCGTAGACTGCATCATCGCGCGCCATCAGGCGAGATCGTGGTCAAACGCTAGCCTATAATTTGTAAAAAAAACAATTACATATATTAACACACAATAATATACTATGTATTATTTACCAGATTAATATATATAGAAGAAATAGTTGAATCATCTAAAGACCGTTTCAAACGATCTATAGATACACTGAAAAACCAATTAGGTTATTTTAAACTTTTTTCAATTTTTCTAGGTTAATATAGCATCTACCGACATGATTTCTTAAAGGTAAACTATACTTAAAGGTAAGTTCGACCTGATTAAATATATTTAACGTAGTTAACTTTACTAAAATAACAGTTAAGACTTACTTAGATTCGAATATACCAAAAAAAAATTGTGTTGTACACACGGCTACACATTAAGCTATAATTTCCAGTATAAGCTGACCTCTCATTCTACAAAAAGCCTACAGAATGCGACGTCAGCTTATACTGGTAATATAGAACTTGATGTGTATCCGTGTGTACCTCTTTTAGTGGTTGGTTTAACCTATTAATTTTCAACAGTTTTATTTTTGTAGAAATAAACGTACTATAATAATTGTTTAAAGATAATATTAGGATAATATATGGAATCAACATTATGGAGCTCAACCCTACTATTCGTTTTAATTGTATATAGATGCACCGCCGTCATGTGATACATTATAATCATGTCCATACAAAGGTTGTCTGGAAGAGATCGCTCTTAGCGATAAGACCGCCCATTGTAATAAATCTATTTTTAAGAATTATATTCTGTATGTTACTTTGGTGTACAATAAAGAATTATCTTATCTTATTCGGATTTTCAGTGTAGCTCATCAGCTGCTCCAGATCACTACCAGGCGGATCCCCAAGACACTGGCTGCATTGCGCTGAATTGCAATGCTTGCGTGAACCAGACGCCCTGATGAAAGAATTATGTAAACGCGATGTGCCCATGGACCCAGGGTCTCGACCCCCAAATGGCTCAAATACGTAAACTCGACACTTCCATATTAATGCCATCTTTTTTTTTATTTTTAAAGCAAAATACAAAGGTGACAATTTGACAATCACACAAACGTCAAATCTCAAATTAGACACAGATATTTGACATTTGAAGCGCTGTTACAAATGTAATTTCACGCTCCTGCGCCATCTGTACCGTGAAATAAGGTGATTACTGTTACAGCTGCCTCTTACCAGAATGTGAGAGCTGATCTATAATAGATAGTTACTAATATTAGATCGAAGCAAGATTTTCAAATCAACTTGCAATGTTATTGATGATGTGTATCACATATTGATGGAATGTGTTCAGAATGCTGGTGCGAGAAATACTTCTAATTTTAATATTGGTGATTGTAATAGTATTTTGGCAGATCCGTTATCAGATAATGCCAAAAAACTATTTAAGTTGGTAGATAGGAGGTAGCTAAATAAGTTTTGACCTGTATAATTAGTTAATTTTCTTATGTTTACATTACCAGGGTGTCATAATCGCATGAGCGACAAAGACCTTTTGTTAATTGATTAAAAAAAAATCAACTTAGACGAATTAGCGTTGTATAATGATTGAATGAATGAATGACTGAATGAAATACTCTTTATTGCACACCAAACAAAAATGCAGTAACAATGGACATAAACAATAAATAAAGGTACAATGGGCGGTCTTATCGCTAAATGCGATCTCTTCGAGACAACCTTTGGATGGACAGGATTAACAAAAATAAAAAGACGGCGGGTAAGAGTAGGTAGGTAGGTACAGATATAAACAGAACCCACAAAATAGAATATACCTATTGATTATACTAATAAACATAAACTTAAATACATACAAATACGGGATTTATCACGTACCGTCTTATCGGCGTTTCGACCGACAACGTTCCGGTTCAATTCGTGAACCTTCATCAGGGTGAGTGCGATCCGCTCCGAATAACGTCTCGCCTCGCACGAATTGAACAGAAACATTGTCGGTCGAAACACCGATAAGACGGTACGTGATAAATCCCGTATTTGTGATGATGAAGTTTATGTTAGTTTTCTAAGTAAAACATAAACTTAAATACATACAAATAATATATAAATAAACTACACTACACAAAGAGGATAAATAACATAAACACTAACTAGCAGTTACGAGACAACGAAAGGAAATGGTTGTATACCTTGACTTTGCAAATAGGAAGAGATTGGGACGACCTTAAGGACGTTGGTAAGGCGTTCCACAGTCGCACAGCTTGTACTGTGAAGGAGTCACCCTAAAATTGTGAACTATGGACGGGAGTTCGAAGCTGTAGAGCTTCGGAAGAACGAAGGTTTCGAGAGTGTGCCTGATACAGAAACTCGAAACGCTTCTTTAGATAGGAAGGTGAAGTGGGATTAAACAGAATGTTAAAAAGAAGTGATAGAATATGTGCATTCCGGCGAAGACGGACAGGTAGCCACCAGAGTACCTACTTTAGATCAGACTGAAAATCAGCGTTGGGTGAATAACATCCAACGTTATGCTGAATTGAACGCCATTTTGGTACGCTGACACATGAGTCGAACTGTCTTATCTAGTGGTTTGCGCCAAACTGAGATCTCGCGAGTGTCCCAAAACACCTAAGAAAATATTCTTAGAGAGACTCGCGCAACGATGCCTAAACGTAATTAGTGGCTAAATATGATTTAAGGAGTTGTCAAATCAAACAAATGCGTAAGTTTAAACACGTTTAGTCGCAAAATACGTTTAGGGATCGTTGTGCAAGCTGGTCTTATTATTTGACTTTGAAAGTATTGAGATCTGCTAAGTTAAAAATATATCTAAGTGGAATTTAGATATTTTTTTCACTAAAACCAATCGGCTTTTTAAATTTCTGTTCGGTTAAACATATAACTACATAGTTTCTTTGTCTATCTGTAGTTTTTGCATTGAATAATATTGCTTCATTGCGTCGTTCTCGAGTTTTAAAAAGAAGATATAATTCGACTTCTGGCCCCATTGCTCGCCAACAAAATAGTGCAACGAAATAATTAACCAAACTACCTACTTACTCGAACTACAGTTTCATTCAAATTACAGGTAACGGGAGTTTATTTATTGTGGTTACACTTTTTGGGAGTACAAATTGCAGTTATTCTGGATTTCAGACTTTTGCCCATATTTGTCTCATTTAAGCTACACGCATACCAAATTACAGCACTTATTCAATAGGTTTATTTCACGGAACGCCACGCAAGTATAATTCAAGAGAAACTGGCATTGTCACGCTGACCGCACAGGCACCATGGTTCGCCATGCGCCAACAGCGCAACCGGCCTTCGCTTGGTAATTAGCAAATCTTGGTGCAGCAAGTGTAGATAGTGATGCAGGGGCAACATCCGCCACTGCAGCAGCTTCCGCAGCAACCTCCGCAAGGCCCGCAAGGTCCACAAGATCCGCAAGGTCCGCACATCTTGAGTTGTTGAGTTTAAGGAGTACAACTAAAGTTCTAAAAACAGGTCAAAAGACCTAAAGTTGCGATTGAAAACTTGACGAATAGGTAGACACTGAAATCGTATTGACTGTTTTTAGGTTTTTAAATATTTTTGAAGTTTTTAATGTGTATCTCGCAAAGAATTTGAGTGTACTGTGGGGTCACTGGTGTACCTACCCTGTGAATTTTGTCAAAGTTCAGTATTTATTATGGCAAATAACTCAAAAACTATAAGGAATTTACTAAGAACAAAAACGGAGTCTAAATGGTCTAATCTTCATTTAACATCCCACTTGATCTAATAGTCTCATTTTAAATTTTTTTTACCCCTTTTGAACACCAATATCTCAATAACCCCCCCCCCCCCCCCAAATTTTAACCTCATTTATGGCGGGTTCCTATATCCGTCGGTAACCGACTACGCCTCGTATCTCCTTGAAACACTGTCAAACTAGTGTCTATCTTTTGACACATTTTCAAGGAGAAACGAGTAGTAGCTGGTTACCGACGGATATAGGAACCCGCCATAAGTCACACCAAACTTGTGCCATCACTAACTACCTATGTATCAAATTTCACGATGATCGGACCAACGTTTCGAAAGTTACCCTCGGACAAACAAACAAACATACATACATATATCCATACATACAATGCCGATTTACCCAAGTTGATTTAAAGATCTCGCTTCGATCGATCAATAAATTCATTTGTACATTTGGATGTAGAGGATTTTTGTAAATTTATTAAAATATGCAGTACTACAAGTACTTAGGCAAGTTGAAGTGGCAATGGGCAGGCCACATCGCTCGTAGAACCGATAAACGTTGGGGAAGAAAGGTTCTCGAGTGGAGACCACGGACTGGGATACGCAGCGTAGGCCGGCCCCCCACAAGATGGACCGACGATCTAGTAAGAATCGCGGGGAGCCGTTGGGCGCAAACGGCTACCAACCACTCGTTGTGACGATCTAAGGGGGAGGCCTATGTTCAGCAGTGGACGTCTAACGGCTGATGATGATGATTACAAGTACTTACTACTTCGCTCGGGGAAGTAGGTAGGTACTACAAGTATTTACAAAGTCTAGAGCACAGACGCCGAGTAGCCAGACGTTTTTTACAAGAAACATTTTGGTGAATGCGCGCAAGATCTTCATGACCTTATCCCTCCTTTCCCCTTCCACCACCGGACAAGCAGACTTACATAATCTCGGAGTCTTCAAGTCCAGACTGAATAGGTTTTTTCTAGGCAAGCGTGCTCCATCTTCGATCACACCATCACTTACCATATGGTGAGGTAGTGGTCAATTATCAATTAAAAAATAGTACTACCACCATACCTATTTCTGCCGCTAAGCGGCATTACTGTGTGGCACATGAGGCTTTAAAACTGTATGCCTCAACTTATGGCCGCAGGACAGTGCATCGTAGGGCACGTTCCTAAGGTGCGTGACCTGCGAGGCAATACTTTGTTATAGGCGATGGTTACCATTTAACATCAGGTGGGCCATGTTTATTCCATCTCCAGATGGAATAAACAAATTCACGTACATGTTGCAAGCCCATCGCCTTTGATGATTTTTTAGTTCTAAGTAGTTTAGAATTACTATTAAGAAGTCTTAGAACTAAACAAAAAAAAAAACGAGTGTGCTTTAGACCACACGACTGAAGTAAAACTTCTTTTTCAAAATATTAATTTATAAAATTGTTCAATTACAAAATTGTCCACACGTCTGTAGGTCGATCAGTCTATGTTCATTCTGGACAGACGCAACTCGCACTCGCACATTAACGTTTAAAAATATACGAAACGTAACTCTCTCTCTTTCTATCTTCACTAACTTATATCTCTCTCTCAACTCGCACTTTTCGTAACGCATTCACCAGCTTACTCCCCAAGTCGAGCGTCCGTAAAGACGTTTTACTTCGAAAACGGTTTCCCCACGATGTTTTTGTGCACCCGTTTTAAGCCCGTGTAAGGTTAACAAGTCTGCCCAAATGGGGTTAAATTAATAACCTAATAATAAGTAAAACCTAGTTAAATTAGTCTACCTATATGCTGGCAGAATAGAAACTTTTTAATTTGACCTGCGTTTAGCACATCACTACTTTTAAATTCGTTTGATCATACTGCTCCGTTTTTTGACGCGTTCTCGTATCTTTCGTAATGATCAAAATTAATTATAATTCTTTAAAAAAATAACAAATATTTTTTAGTCTGGACTTGATTTTATTTTTAATGCTCATTTGATTAACTTTTTTAGACCTTGTAATTGTGTTAGTAGTTTTACGACTAATTTAAGCTTTATTCTAATTTGTAGCATATTTTCTTCACCTATAATTAATTATGTATAATGACTGGAATCGATTGACTCGCCGTGGGGCGCCGGCAATAGAATGTTGCCCTTCCGCTCTTGCCCGTGGATGCAGTAGGAGTCTGCTAAGGGATACCTCCGAAAGATGGGCAGCAGCGTCTTTTCGTGTTTTCAATACCTATACTGCGCTCGCCAACCCGCCTGCCAAGCGTGGCGAGTATGGCAACAACCCCCTTATGGATACAGTGCAACATAAAACCAGGCCCCGAGTCCCCGGCGGCCCCGCTAATCCTGGCTACGGTAGCAGTCACGGTAACGGCGGGGCCAGGGGTGCTAAGAATCCCCGGGAGACGATCGGCTACCAAACCCTACGACGACCACTGGCCCTGGTAACACACAACATCCGCACTTTGAGGACAGACGAAAAGATTGTTGAGCTGGAAGAAGAAATTAGTAGATTACACTGGGACATTTTGGGGTTATCAGAAGTCCGTAGAGAGGGCGAGGACACGATATCCCTTAAGTCTGGTAACCTGCTATACTACCGGGAGGGCGACCAACAGTCCCAAGGTGGTGTTGGGTTTCTCGTTCACAAGTCACTCATCAACAACATTATCACCATCGACAATGTGTCGAGCAGGGTCGCGTATCTGACACTCAGAATATCTAACCGATATTCGCTGAAGGTCGTTCAGGTACATATATGCGCCGACCTCTTCACACCCAGATGAAGAAGTAGAGTCTATGTATGAGGACATCAGTAGAGCCATACATACAAACAAAACTCACTTTATTGTTGTTATGGGGGACTTCAATGCAAAGCTAGGCATGATAAGCGATGATGAGTTGAGAGTGGGGCAATTTGGATATGGGCAACGGAACCCCAGGGGACAGAGGCTGGCCGATTTCTGGAGAAAGAAGGACTCTTTATGATGAATTCTTTTTTCCAGAAGCTGCCTCACAGGAAATGGACCTGGATGAGTCCCAACGGTTCCACGAGAAATGAGATTGATTTCATCTTGACCAACAAGAAACGGATATTCAATGATGTCTCTGTGATTCACAGGGTGAAAACCGGCAGTGATCACCGAATTGTAAGAGCCACATTGAATATGAACGTTAAACTTGAAAGGTCCCGTTTGATGAAATCTACGCTCCGACCCACTCGCGCTCATATCCAAAACCTCGAGAGCTTTCAACTCGAACTCGCAAATCGCTTTGACTGTCTAGAAGTAGATGCATCAGTGGATGAGATCAATAACAGGTTCGTAGAAACCGTCCATACGGTGGGGTCCCAGTTCTATAAGACCCCCAGTACCAATAGACCTCAGAAACTCTCTGATGACACCCTTAACCTCATGGCTGAACGACGTTCTTTGCGACTGCAGTCTCCCGATGATGCTCAGTCACATAGGCAGCTCAATAGAAAGATTTGGAAATCCTTGTGGCACGATATTCGTACCTTTAATACATCTCGTATTAAAGATACGATAGAGCGGAATAAAGGCTCCAAAGTGTTCGCGAGAGATAATTCTATTGGGCAGAGCCGCATGACGAAACTGAAGAGGGAAGATGGCAGCATAACGTTAAGTAAAGCGGAAGTGTTAAAGGAAGTCGAAGGGTTCTATGGACGGCTCTACGATTCGGTCACTAAAGCTGTTTGCAGTGCGGCCAACGACCCAAGAGCCAAACTGACCCGACATTATACCGAAGATATTCCGGACATCAGCCTGTATGAGATCAGGATGGCCTTGAAGTAGCTTAAGAGCGACAAGGCGCCGGGTGAGGACGGAATTACTTCAGAGCTTCTGAAAGCGGGTGGATCACCGGTACTTAAAGTCCTTCAGAAGCTCTTTAATTCCGCCTTGCTTGAAGGTACGACGCCAAAAGCATGGAACGGGGGCGTGGTGGTTCTGTTTTTCAAGAAAGGTGACAACACCTTGCTTAAGAATTACAGACCCATCTCGCTTTTGAGCCATGTTTATAAGCTGTTTTCGAGGGTCATCGCGAACCGTCTCGAACGCAGGTTTGATGACTTCCAGTCTCCCGAACAAGCCGGGTTCCGTAAAGGCTACAGTACCATAGACCACATACATACGCTGCGGCAAGTTATACAGAAGACCGAAGAGTATAACTTGCCGCTATGTCTCGCGTTTGTGGACTATGAGAAAGCCTTCGATTCGATCGAAACATGGGCAGTGCTTGAGTCTCTCCAACGATGCCGTATTGACTATCGGTACATCGAAGTGTTGAAGTGTTTGTATAAAAACGCCACTATGTCAGTCCGAGTACACGAACAGAGCTCGAAGGCGATTCCTTTGAAAAGAGGCGTAAGACAGGGAGATGTAATCTCTCCGAAACTGTTTACGACCGCATTGGAAGATGCCTTCAAGCTTCTGGAATGGAAAGGACTGGGCATCAATATTAACGGCGAATACATCACTCACCTTCGGTTTGCCGACGATATTGTGGTCATGGCAAAGTCGATGGAAGAGCTCAGCACGATGCTCGAAGGCCTCAATCGAGTCTCCCAACGGGTAGGACTTAAAATGAACATGGACAAGACGAAAATCATATCGAATGTCCATGTCGTCCCTGCCCCAGTTATGGTTGAGAACTCGGCTCTTGAAGTTGTCGACGCGTATTATATTCAAATTTTTCAGTATGTCAAAAATTTGAATTGGCGCGTAACCGCAACGATGCAACGCAATAATTGCAACACGGTCTTCTTTAAGCGTCCACTCCATATTTAAAAATGAGTAAAATTCTAAAATGTATACATTTTTATTTTCACGAACAATTCGAAATTCGAATTCTATAAACTTTTTTGAGGCCAGCATTCTAAAAGAAAAGTTTTTACTGTGTGACAATACTTATGACCTGACTAGGTATACATATTTTTTTTTGTAAATACATACTTATAATACCTAGTCAGGTCTTAAGTATTGTCACACAGTAAAAACTTTTCTTTTAAAATGCTGGCCACAAAAAAGTTTATCGAATTCGAATTTCGAATTGTTCGTGAAAATAAAAATGTATACATTTTAGAATTTTACTCATTTTTAAATATGGAGTGGACGCTTAAAGAAGACCGTGTTGCAGTTATTGCGTTGCATCGTTGCGGTTACGCGCCAATTCAAATTTTTGACATACTGAAAAATTTGAATATAACCAAAAGATTCGTTTATCGCACCATCGAACGATACAATGAAGACTCTAGTGTAGATGACAGGTCAAGAAGTGGTCGCCCTCGGTCTGTTAGGACTCCAGCAGTGATAAAAGCTGTGAAGGCGCGAATTCAAAGAAATCCCAAACGTAAGCAGAAACTGTTGGCCCTTCAGATGGGTTTTAGCAGAACCACGGTGAAAAGGGTGTTAAATTAAGACTTAGGGCTTCAGGCATATCGAAGAAAAAAAGGACATCGTTTGAATGCTCGTCTAATGCACCTGAGACTGAAGAGATGCCGCGCTTTGTTGAAGCGGTACGCGGGAAAAAATATCGGGAAATTCTTTTTACGGATGAAAAATTTTTTACCGTAGAAGAGAGCTACAACAAACAAAATGATAAGGTGTACGCACACAGTAGTGAAGAAGCGAGCAACCGTATTCCGCGTGTCCAACGAGGTCATTTTCCATCCTCGCTCATGGTATGGTTGGGAGTTTCTTATTGGGGCTTAACAGAGGTACATTTTTGTGAGAAAGGTGTAAAAACGAATGCAGTTGTGTATCAAAATACAGTCCTGACGAACCTTGTGGAACCTGTTTCTCATACCATGTTCAATAACAGGCACTGGGTATTCCAACAAGATTCGGCGCCAGCTCATATAGCGAAGAGCACACAAGTCTGGCTGGCGGCGCGTGAAATCGACTTCATCCGGCACGAAGACTGGCCCTCCTCCAGTCCAGATTTGAATCCGTTAGATTACAAGATATGGCAACACTTGGAGGAAAAGGCGTGCTCAAAGCATCATCCCAATTTGGAGTCACTCAAGACATCCTTGATTAACGCAGCCGCCGATATTGACATGGACCTCGTTCGTGCTGCGATAGACGACTGGCCGCGCAGATTGAAGGCCTGTATTCAAAATCACGGAGGTTATTTTGAATAAACTTTAGTGTCATAAGAATCTATGTTTTGTTAAGTTCATTTTGGTATATAAATGGTTACATAATGAATAAACTTGTTTCAATTATTTTATATTAAACATGTGACAGAATTTATGACCTGACTAGGTATATAAATGAAGTACAAAATCTATTCCCAACGAATACCACAACATAACTTTTGTACAGTCTGGTACAGTACTGATGGTAGAGCTTTTGTAGTGGTGGTAGAGCTTTTGTGAACGGGCTCGAGGAAGTGGGCACCGCCGCCTTACCTTTATCTGCCGCCAAATAGCAGTACTTGTGCTGCTGTGTTCCAGTTAGATGGTAATGCTATGTTCATGTAATTACTGGCACATAGGCATAACAGCTAAGTCCTATAGTATGGCATCGTATCCACATAGAGATCAAAACAACATAATAGCTTGTTTTGAATTCTAAATGGATATCCATGGGCTGCAGTAGCCACTTAACATCTGGTGGACTGCATGCTCGTTTGCCATATAAGTAGTATAAAAAAAAGTCACAGAAATAATTTATTTTGCTTTCTAATAACTTAATATTATGATGATAATACAATCCTAAAACTTTACAAATTCACTTCATTCCAGCATTTTACTTACGAGTAGCATGTGAATCACTTGCCAAAAATTTTATTAGGGCAATTCCGGGGGAGATGGCGGTACGGGAGAGATGGCCAATAGAAAAAAGTTCAAGTAATAATTCATAGATGGCTCTTACTTTAATTTAGTTCGATTCGTTTTGGCGCGGACAACAAGTGTTAGTGGAATTTTTTGCGAAAAAGTTATGGAAAGGTGAGTAATTTGACATTGTTTTTTAATAACACGTTCGACTTAAACTAAGGGGTTGACATATTAAGGTGTCACAAAAATCTTTTGAAAGTTTTGTCCTTATTCATGCTTTTTTGTGAAGTAAAATACTTTCTCGTGTTCTAAACTCAAAATTAACTACAAAATTGAAAAGCTGATTTTATTAAGTAATGTAGCCATCTCACCCGGACAATCGGGAAAGATGGCCATAGTATTTACGGGAGAGATAGCCATAAAGTTGCATGTCCTAAATTAAATTTTATTTTTAAAATTAAATATTTTATATGGATGTCTAACCAATACTTACGGAAGACGGCTGCTGGACGTGGTGTCTACAGCGAAGAAGACTTAAAAAATGCTATGGCAGAAGTACAAAGTGGAGGGATGACTGTTTATAGGGCCTCTTTTATCTACCATATTCCAAGAAAAAACACTAGAAAGAAGGTTAAAATAAAACAACTACACAAAGAAATGATGGCATGTTAATGAGATTAGTAAAAGGGTTAACTACTCTTTTCAATCTCTTAAGCGTCTCCAAAAGTTTTTACCCTTTGAAACTAAAATTACTCTTGCTCAAACACTCATGTTACCCCTTTTAGACTATGCCGATGTCTGTTTTCTTGACGCCACCGAGGAACTTCTTAATAAACTGGAACGTCTTCAGAATTTGTGTATCCGATTCATATTCGGGTTGCGCAAGTTTGATCACGTCTCCATGTTTAGATCCCAGCTAAAATGGCTTCCCATTCGTCGTCGACGTGATCTTCATGTTGTAACTTTTCTCTTCAACACTCTTTTCAATCCTTTAGCTCCTTCTTACCTCCGTGAGCGCTTCGATTTTCTTGTCCTACCGGAGATGACTTGTAGGTCATCTAAGTCCCTCCTTCTCAAAACCCCTCCTCATTCCTCCAGTCGCTATGGCGGTTCCTTCACTGTCCATGGAGTCAACCTGTGGAATTCTCTACGCACTCTATCCGCGCAAGTCCATCACTAAGCACTTTTAAGCTTAGAGTGAAAGAGCATTACCTGTCCTTGTAAGCTTTTAGGTTATTTATTATGTATAAGTAGGTATATTATTTATATTTTGTATAATATATTATGTTTATCTCTAATGTAGGTATAGTATATAGGTATTATTATTATTTTTTAATATGGTTAAGTGTTGTATTTATTATAGTATATGCTATATATTAGTATTCTACTCCAATGTCATTCTCTGTGCACGTACCCACTACTATAATCAAATATCTCTATCTTCAAAGGTTTGCTGGAAGAAAACTCTTATTAGGGTTAAGCTCGCCTTTGTACATGTCCATTTTGTAAGCTATTTTTATCTGTAAATCTATTTGTGTACAATAAAGAATAAAGAAAGAGACCTATAGGACCATCATCAACCTTTGGTGCCGACAACGAAAAAAGACTGAGCAAGCTTATAAAAGGCATGCAGTCGAGAGGCTTTCCATTGACTATCGATGATTTAAGAAGAATTTCATTCAAGTATGCTGAGCAATTAGGAATTAAACACAGATTCAATATGAAATCAGAGAAGGCGGGCAAATGTTTTTGAAAAGGAATTCCAATATTTCATTAAGGAAATCAGAAGAGGTATATTAGAAGTCACGGGATGAATAAAGCAGAAATAAACGCCTATTATGAAATGCTTGAGAGGATTGTCAGTGATAATGACCTAATAAATAAACCCGGCCATATTTACAACATGAACGAGTCTGAGTTGCAATTGAATAATCGACCAGGTTGTGGTGGTGGCAGAGGTTGTGGTGATAACTATAACTGGACTCAATTAGCTGAAGATTGGATACAATGCAATATTTGTATGTTCTGGGTGCATGAAAACTGCACCGAGTTTAAGGACATGTGTTCTTACTGCGGTAATAAGAATTAAAAGGAGTTAAAAGATCTTAACGGCAAAGGGAAAGGCAAAAAGAGTACCGGCCATCTCCCACCGATCACTATGGCCATCATCCCCGGACAGTCTGGGAGAGATGGCCAATCCTAGTTTTTTTAAAGTTTAAAATTACATTGTTTGCGTCCTTTGAAGTAATGTTTGATAAGAGGAATAGATAAAGTTTCTGTTCTTTGTTAATTCAATGTTTTATTCATCATAATTACTTCACAATAGATTTTTAAAGTTAGGTACGAGTACCTACTAGGCCATCTCCCCCGGAACTAGGTACCCTAAATATTTATTTAGTCAAACTTTTGGTTGTTGATTGAATTATGATAAAATAAATACTACTTAAAATTACATTATATAGCATTTTATTACTGACTGTATTTCAAAAGTACCATATAACTTCTTTTGGGATTCGTTTATGAGTGGTATTCGTTAGGAATAGAATATTAATTACGTTAATAAACAAATACCATTGATATTAGTTTTTTGGTATTAGATTGGAATAGATCGACAAAATACCTAATTAAAAATATATTATAGATTAATTGGGGGTTTATAAGCCTTTAATACCTATTTGATAAGAGCACTAACATAGAAAAATAAGACGTTAAATGTTAGTAACAAAATATGGTTTTGTAGAGATGATTTTTTTTTAATTTTAAATTCGGCTATTTCAGAAACACCTAATTATTATGAATTTTGAATTGAATGTTATGTTCTACACAGCCTAGATTAATTTCATCCAATATTTTCCTCGGAAATACAGAAAATACCTTAAATAAATTATTAAAAAACAAGCCGCGAACTTCCGTTCGCGGCTTCGCACGCATGTATTGTCAATTCAAAAATTCCAAAAAAAATTCATATTGTTTTTATTCATTCAAATCAGGGATCACTTTGAAACATCAATTTTACTGCCTGTTCCTTCGCGACGAAGCCAGGAAAGAAAGGCAAGAAACAAGGCTGGTGGTTCTTTTTAATGATCCTTCCAGAATACATACAATAAAGAAAATAAATTACGTCTAAATTGTAACATTTTGAACGAGTTGGAGCAATTTCAATCCCAAGCTTCTCTATCATCTAAATAATGCGATATGTTGTAGTAGGCTTTTTATAAAGATTATGTTTAATTACGTTGTTAAATTTGCTTATTGTTAATTTTTGTACATCACTTGGGAGTTTGTTATAAAAGCGTACCTACACCTTGCATTTTAAACAATTTAGGTAGGTACTTACTAACTTTATGGAAGATTTTTAACTTAACTTTATGGAGTCTACAAGTGGCAACAGCGAGTTTTTATTTTACTATCGCTGTTTTTCTTAAACAAATTAATATTTTTCCTACAACAGATTTTCATAGATAAGTTGACAAGGGAATGTCATAATATTTATTTCTTTAAACTTATTGCGTAATGATTCTCTGGGGCCCATATTAGATACTAGCTGACCAATCCGCAGCTTCGCACGCGTAGTTTTTTAATAAAAGCATTACCCTCCTTCTGCGCAGTTGGGTAAAAAGTAGCCTCTGTCACCCGGGGATAGTGTAGCTTTCCAACAGTGAAAGATTTTTTTAATTCGGTCCGGTAGTTTCGGAGCCTATTCAATACAAACAAACAAATCTTTCCTCTTTATAATATTAGCATAGATAAATTGCATGAACAGCCCTGTTTTGCAGCACAAAACGGCGTTTATATCTGCAGCACTCCCCTACAGCAGTAGGTACCTATACCTACCTACCGTACGACATAATGCTGTGAAAGTACTTAGATGGAAATATAAATAATAGCACATTCGGGTAAAAAGTAGCATTATGTCCTAATCCCGGACATAATCTATCAGGAGGTACTTATACTAAATATCATCGAACTCGGTCTAGCCGGTTAGTCGTGAAAACAAACTGACAGACGGACAGATAGAGGGACAGCGTTAACTTTCAAATTTATAATACTTAGATATCAATAGGGAAAAATGACAAAAATACCTTGTGTATTATCTTCTCCACCATCACTCTCCATCTCACTCCCCACACTGACAGGACTCTCCCTCTTCTCTTCTCTACTCTCTTCTCTCTGCACCGGGTTCAGCATCCTCAACCACGGCTCAGGATAGCCTAGAAGGAATGGAAATCCGCCATTTTGTTGCAAAAAAGGCGTATTAAAGTAATAGCTCATTCTATTTAATCCGTTCAATCGTTCAGTTTCATCGTCCTCTGATGTCCTAGAATCGGATAGGTTGTTTTCTATGTCAATTTCAGGCGATTTTCTTGCATTTCCTATTATGGATTCAATAGAAAAAGGTTTAGGCGTTTTTTTGGTCTGCGTTTCCACGATTTCTGATTCCATTTTCACTTTTTCACTAACACTAAACTGTCACTTTACTTCGTAGATTTTATTTAAAAAATATTATAATAAACTAAATATTATAAATTTATATAAGTAATTTTTGCGCAAAAAATTTAAAAAAAGTTAACTTGTCACTGTCAACGTCACTTCAGTTTTGGCGCGCACACGTTTGCGCGCGCGGGACTCTCGCCTTGTACTCGCTTCTTTAGCCACATCACTTGGTCACGCCCATACCACCCATACGGGGTGTAGTCGAAACCTAATTTTATTTTATTAATAGCCTTTTCTGGCCGAGCAAATATAAGCCCTATTGCTATTGACATAATACTTCTGTCATTACCAACACTCTCGTGCAATAATGTCACATCATTTACACCTGAACATCGTATTCTACACTTTATTTTCATACGTAATAGAAGTGGTTTTCAATTTTCTCTACATTTTACAGAACAGCACAGCAAGACGAACCTTATTATTAAGATGTGACGGTTCAATCTTCTTGGAACTCCTTTAACAGTAGAGCCTTCTGTCTCTAAGCGGAAAATGATTAAGACCAATTTTCTGGTGCTAGAGCGAGACCGCAGCAAGTCGTTAGAGTGCGCTAGAAAGAGATGCGGATGGTGGATATTTGTGGACTCCGTGTACACTGGTAATTGGTGGTGATCATGTTTTGGCAGTGTCAGCACTCCGGATAAATTCATCGTTTTTGCCTCGTTCACTCGCTTTTATTTCAATATCTTAATTTAGTTCAAACAGAATATACTTTGGTACAAATATTTACTAGACTATACAATACAGAAAAAACAGTTGAACCATCTATAGACCATTGCAAACGATCCATAGATCAACTGCTCCAGAGACACTGGCTGCATAAACTCGTGTAAAGAGTAGGTAGGTAAGTAAATTATTATTTTTATTAGGAACCTGTATCTAGTGCTAGTGGTGTCCCATTGTATAGGAAAAGGCTTCCCTTCCATAAAGTCTTCTCTATTTTGGGCTGTTGTGGACTAATCCTGTAAATGTGCATCAATTTCGTCCCTCCATCTTCGCCGCGGTCTGCCACGAGGTCGTTTACAGTTGAGAGGCGTCCACTCTGTGGTGGCTTTAGCTCAACGCATCCGACTTGCGGCATCAGACGTGGACAGCCCAATCCCACTTCAGTTTACCCGCTTGCTGTCCGACATCAGTGTTTTGCGTTTTAGAGCGCAGTTTAATGTCGAATTCCCAGAGAGAATCTGATTCCCAGAGTACTTGCCTAGGAAATTTGGAGCAGATTCTTCTAACTAGCTTAATGTTTTTAAAGTGTCATCAAAATTGGAAATTTGAATTCAATTCGAAAATTTGTAAAAATTATAAGTTTAGTGTTCTGTTCACCCAGTGTTCACCCACTTTTCGGGTCTGGTTTTATGAACGTAAAAACGCTTACGACCTGAGTTTTTTTACAAGCCAAATTACTTTAATGTAATGTAATACTGTAAAAAAACGAGTGTGATTTAGACCACAAGATTTACGAAACGTAACTCTCTGTCTTTCTATCTGCACTAACTGATATCTCCCTCTCAATCTGCACTAACTGATATCTCCCTCTCAACTTTCGTTCGCACTTTTCGTAACGCATTCACCAGCTTAGATACCCCCCAAGTTAAGCGTGCGTAAAAAAGATTTACTTCAAAAATTAAATTCTAAAATTTAGCAACTTTTAACCTCAAAATATGTAACATCTAGCAACTGTTTGAGGTGAAGTTAACCCAGTTGGCAACAGTGCATAGCTGCGGCATCCTACGGCTGAGAATCCTTATTAGGGTGCCTTTAGCGCTGCGCTTTCCAGTACCCACGTGATCTCCTCTCGATAATCTTACTGCCCACTTCACTTCCACTGAACTACAGTTACTAAACTACTTGTAATGTTCTAAACGAGCGCTCAGTTAGCAGACTAGCGGTCATTAGAGTCCCCCCCCCCCCGCGTCACTAACACCACAGATTAAATGATAATAACGGGTCCTCAATTGATTGCGGCCATTTCCTGGTTAGCGATGATTTATTGTACCTACAACAATAAACTTATAGGAAAGTTTTTTCGGCTGATTTTGTGTTGGAATCGGCAAGTTTTCTTATGAGTCATTTTGAGAAGCTTTTATTGAAGCTCTCTTTGTGTGTTGATATCTGATGCCTTGTGCTTTTATAAACATAAAAACCGGCCAAGTGCGAGTCGGACTTGCGCGCGAAGGGTTCCGTACCATTATCTATAAAAACGGCAAAAAATCATATCTGTTGTATGGGAGCCCCTCCCATACAACAGATATGTTTTTTGCCTTAAATTAAATTTTTTTTAAAGTGAATGTATAACTAAATATTCTGTGAATTTTTCAAGCGTCTACCTGTCGCCGTTATCAATATCGAGCAAATGCGAGCAAAAAAATCAAGTTTGTTGTATCGGAGCCCTCTTTAAATATTTATTTGATTCCGTTTTTAATATTAGTTGTTATAGCGGCAACACAAATACATCATCTGTGAAAATTTCAACTGTCTAACTATCACGGTTCATGAGATACAGCCTGGCGACAGACAGACAGACAGGCAGCGGAGTCTTAGTAATAGGGTACCGTTTTACCCTTTGGGCATGGAGCCCTAAAAAAATAGTCTTTATACATAATAAATTATAGGTGAAGACAACATGCTATAAATTAGAATAAAGCTGAAACTAAATTTGAGTTTGTTTATTTCTGTTTGAAAGTTGGTGCTTCCCGTCTTCATGAGAAAACCGCATATAAGTCTTAAATCTATTTAATTGTTATGAATGAATGAATGAACTACTCTTTATTGCACACCAAATAAAAATACAGTAATAATGGAAATAAACAATACATAACAGGTACAATGGGCGGTCTTATCGCTAAAAGCGATCTCTTCCAGACAACCATTGGATGGACAGGTTAAACAAAATCAAAAGACGGCGGTGTAAGACATAAACAGAACCCACAAAATAACATACACCTGTTAATTATACTAATAAACATAAACTTAAATATATACAAATACCTATATAAGTATACCTAAATAAACTACACTACATAAAGAGGATAAATAACATAAACACTAACTAGCAGTTACGAGACAACGAAAGGAAATGGTTGTATACCTTGACTTTGCAAATAGGACGAGATTGGGACGACCTTAAGGACGTTGGTAAGGCGTTCCACAGTCGCACAGCTTGTACTGTGAAGGAGTCACCATAAAATTGTGAACTATGGACGGGAGTTCGAAGCTGCAGAGCTTCGGAAGAACGAAGGGTTTGAGAGTGTCCCTGACACAGAAACTCGAAACGCTCCTTTAGATAGGAAGGTGAAGTGGGATTAAAGAGAATGTTATAAAGAAGTGATAGAATATGTGCATTCCGGCGAAGACGTATAGGGAGCCACTTGAGGTTTGCGCGGAATTCTGAGACATGGTCGTACTTGCGCAAGCCGAATATGAACCGAATACAAAGGTTTTGAAGGCGCTCAAGTTTACTCATTTGGACATTCCTAGCAGGTCCCAAGTTATCGCGCACGAGTAATACATTTATAAAACTAAGCTCATTTTTACCGACTCCAAAAAAGGAGGAGGTTCTCAATTCGACTGTATTTTTTATGTTTGTTAGCTCAGAACTTCGTCATTTTTATTTAATTTCATTTAATATTTTAACATAGATTACAGTTTTATGTTACAAGTATAGCATCTAAAAACCAGTGAGGTTTGTGTCGGTGCTGTCGTGGGTTTACATCACTAGGTGTTATTTACTTAGCAATAAAAATTATATAAAAATGTAAGTAGGTAGGTAAATAAGCTCATACATCTTTTCATAGCAGCATATCCTTTCTCTTCTCTATTCTATTCTTTTCAATCCCTTCTCTCCTCACTAGGGAATGCAATCCCGACTCGAGATTGCAAATTCGAGATCCCGCGGTATTAGAAATAGCAATCCCGCGGGATACCGGAATTTTCGGGATCACGTCTAGTTTAAAAAAAATGTTAAATTCGGATGACTGAAAAAGCTAATAACTGCTTGTTTGTGATAGTGAGGTTAACTAAAATAACATATTACTCGAAAGAAAATAGAATTTTTTATTCTTTAATCTTACCAACTAAATAATTATCGTCACCTGTCGCTAATATTCGGAAATAGTCGGAATAGTTTTCTAACGCTGTTTGGCGTTCCTGCCGCTCGCGGCCGTCAGTCAGCGCGCCGCTTGCGTCCCGAGTGGACGTGTGTAGCGTCGCTGACCACTGCCGCCCAATCCCGTCAATCTCGAACGGGATCTCGTCATATGATGCGTCGGGATTGATCCCGAAAAATTACACGAGATCTCGCGAGATCGGGATCCCGCGGGATCGGGATTGCATTCCCTACTCCTCACTATCTGAAAGATACATTTGAATTTCTCCATTCTTCAAATAACTATACTCTTAGGTCATCAGAAAACTTGATACTCAGAACTCCTTCGCACAGCAGTTCCTTTTACAGCGCTTCTTTTACTGTCCACGCTGTTCAGCTGTGGAATGCTCTGCCCGAAGAAGTAAGACGGTCATCGTCCTTACACACCTTCAAATTGAAGGTGAAACAACATTACCTGACGATGTCATCTTCCTAGCGTTATTTATTTACTATTTAAGTACTTATTGTATCTGTTAGTATAGTTTGCCATATGTATATACCTATATATTAGTCTATTTTATAAGTACAGTGTAAACTCCATGTAACGTCACTCGTTTTAACGACAAACTCTCTTAAGCGTCGAAATCATTCGGCTTTGGTTGGTTTAGCTGTCTTGCATACAATGGTACACTCTGTATAGCATTACACCCACTCTCAATAACGACAACAATTTGTAATAAAAAGTTCTTTTTAAGTTGCCAAATTAGTAAAAACTTCGCAGCTGTGTATATCCTTATGTCGTTTTATTATCCTAGACCATAATAAACTCGACTGTCGGCATCATACACACCAAACTTTCTAAGAAATCCGTTCTTTTGTTTACAAAATAGAATTGCTTGCACGTGTAGCTGCAGACTGTTGTTAGTAGAAGTGATGGATTTTATCTATACGTTGTCATATTCTTAGTAGCTCACAAACTTTCAAATTGTAAACATGGCTAGAAGAGAAAATCACTGTGACACACACAGATTTTACTTCTCTCCATTTAACGACAACTCTTTATAACGTCAAAATATGCTCAGTCCCTTCAGTGTCGTTATATAGAGTTTACAATGTATTTTAAGTATTAGGATTAAAACTTCATATTATTATTATATCTTAGAATATATTATGTATAAATATGTATATATATCCTCTAAAGTACACCGCACTCCGAATTTTTTATGAATTTCGCTCCATCCAAAGGTTGCCTGGAAGAGATCGCTTTTAGCGATAAGGCCGCCCATTGTATTGCCTTATTTATTTTAACCTAGTACTTATTTTTGTATTATTTCTGTTTGTGTGGTAATTCAATAAAGAGTTATCTATCTATCTATCTATAAGCAGGAGCCAGGTAAGTAGGTAACTACTTCTGTTTATGTTATAGATCAGAAATGTTATGAAAGAGCCAGGAAAATCGGACATGCACTGAACTTGACTTGAATTGAAATTAGATTTATCAATTGATTTGGAAAAATATTTTATCATTATTATCATTTTTTAATTCAGATTTAAAATCCATACAAAAATTCTTAACCGCTAACATACAATCGTAGTTACAAAAACATTAAATAATTATACTTACAAGAATTAAACATTAACAATTCAATAGCATGCCAATAGATTATTAAGAAAATGTACATATTTATAAATAATATACTAACATAACTAATAACTACAGTCAAAATCTGTTATAACGACATCGAAGGGACTACTCATATTGAGTCGTAAAAATCGATAGTTGTAACAACCGGTGACGGGTATTAATAGGAAAGATAATATGTATATTCATGTAGGAAATTAAACCGCATTTTGTTTACTTCAATACAAACGTATAATATAAAAGAATAATATAATTTTTCCATCATTTTTGTATGCATTAAATCTGTAATTTTAGTTTGTTTGAAACACTTCTGTCGTGCATACACATTTTGTAATTCACGTTGGATTTTAATCAGCGTATCGTCACAATTTCCCTGCATGTGGAACTCTTCATTAAAAAGAACAATCTTTCGTAATACACTAACAGCATTGAGACCGTCAATCAAAGTTGGCACTGTAAATTGTTCTTCCGAGTCTTCCTGTTCATTTTCATTTTCCTCTTGAACTTCACGTACAATATCATCCTCCGTAGCTGGTGCACAAATTGCAATAGACTGATCTACATCAATGAACTCGTCTGTTTCAGTAGTAGATAAAGCAGGTCGTAAATTTTGAGCTAATTGAGCCAAAGAAATATTGTCCTCTTCATCATCGTCAATCACATCATCTGAGGTTCTTGTTATAAGACTTGTAAGATCTTTAAAACCTGCATGCCCAAAGCAGTTAGCTGTAGTTTTTTGTGAAATTTTTTCCCATGCTTCTGATATCATCAAGATGGCATCATGAACCGTAAAGCTGTTCTGATTATTACTGTCAATGCTTTGTATTAACTTTAACACTTGCAGTCTTCTATAATGAGATTTTAAACATCTTATTACACCTTGGTCCATAGGTTGCAGTGCAGATGTAACATTTGGTGGTAAGAACACGAGTTTAATACACTTCAGATTAGTAACAGCCGGATGAGCAGGACAATTATCAACTAAAAGAAGAACTTTCTTATTGTTTGCTTTTAATTCAGCATCCCAGTTTCGTAATCATGTTTCTAAGAATTACAAAAGACCCTAAACTTTGTTTACTTTTACGATAATAGCCATTGACTATTATACTGTGCCAGATGTGGATACAGTTACCTATTCAAATTGTTTACAATACAGCTGAGCCGGTCGTTCTACAGATATAATTCTCCGAAAACATTAACCAAATGTGGTCGCTTAATGCGGTATGTCGTAGTAAACAATGTCGTAAAAACCAATGTTTTCGATAAGGCGGTCATATAACATTCAGCCAGGACCTTTGATTTTGGTCAATTTAACCGGTATGTTGTTCTAAACGATGTCGCCATAAACGGTTTTGACTGTAAAAGTATTTGCATCTATTTGGTACGGAAGGGGTAGTCCAGGCGCGAAGCAATCATCTGTAGGATGCCGTTGCTACTGCCGCGCGCCGCGCCGTTTAGGCAGGGACGCGACTTGCTTGTGCATTATGTGAAAGGATATACTTTCAGATTGGTCCCATAAAAATTTCATCGAAATCGGTTCAGTAGTTGGTTTTTTCTGGTATCTGAAATCGGTTATATTTTTTTGTTAAAAAGTTACTTGTATTCCAGTAAGATTATCAAGCACGAAAGCAAGGGCAGTTATTAGTTCGTGAATCTAATTAGACCTTTTTATTTAGGTAATTTAAGCGAGAAAAGTATGAGTATAAGCTAGTATTTCTAATGATTATAAGCTCCCCAGACCTGCCTTCTTAAGGGCTTATTAGACCTTACTAAATTCAGTCGTCTAATTAGGGATTCTAATTAGGTTCCTAAATGATTTAGTGAGTCAGTAGCCGTACTTTTTCCTAAATTTTGAAACCTACCTTTCCTAAATGCTATTGCATTTGTCTGAATTTAGTGACTGAATCATTTAGACGACTGAATTTATTAAGGTCTAATAAGCCCTTTAGATAGGTATTGTTTAACTTTGAAGACGCAGATCAGATGTCAAAAATGTATGATTTTCTTCTCTCCTCAGCTTCTGATTTAGGGATATCTTTGATATATGATATTCTATGATTATAAATTCTAAAGTAGCTCTGTCGTTTTGTCTGTCTGTCTGTTTGTTACGTTTCACAATCAGATTATACTTAACCGGGATTGAGACTAGGGTTGCCAACCCTACTATATACCTAGTAGTACTGTATAATATACTACTGTATAATATAGTCCTACTATTTATATTAAGGGATCAAATATTTCTAAATAAAAATATATAGTAGGCGAAATTAGTATATTTTGCGTATAGCGCAACGCATATATATGAGATCTCGCGAGTCTCCCATAAAAACAAAAAAATATAATTTGAACCTAATCTTTGACCATCAAAATAGTGCCACGAAATACATAACCAGCGTCTTGACCTACAGTTTTATTCAAATTATAGGTAACGGGAGTTCTTGTAATTTGGTTAATTTTTTTGGGGTACAAATTTCAGCACTGTGGGAACACTTGTGTACCCTCTGAATTTTGTCAAAGTTAAATTTTTTTTATGGCTAAACTTAAAAACTACAAGAATCAAACTAAAAATAAAAATGGGGTCGAAATGTAATCACTAAAATCTAACTTTTTATTAGCTGTTGTAAAATGACGTTTTGTGGGTTGCCGGTTTTTGAAGAAAAATAAATAGGGATGTAGCTAAATGAGTGAATCATAAATGAATAATCAGTTTGGTTTTTTTTTTGAGATTTAATATTAAGTTGTAATGTATTTTTTTAACCTATTATTATTACTATACTAGAGGATTGGTCTTTTTTAGTGGAAGTATAGGGAGGTACATTCAAAATGAAACAAAAACGTCATAATAATGTTATTTAATTAATTTTTGTGAACTGAATCACATCCCTATTGAGATTAGGCTGGCAACATTATTTTACGGAATGACATTTAGAAACGTCATTTTACTGCAGCTAATAAAAAGTTAGACTATAAGATCTTTTATTAGACGTTCCATTTGATCGGATAGTCTCGTTTTGTTTTTTTTACCCCTCTTGAACACCAATATCTCAACAACCCCCCCCCCCCCCCCCCCCATATTTTTAGCTCATTTAGTCAGACCAAAATTGTGCCATCACTATACACTACATATATACCCAATTTCACGATGATCGGATAAACGCTTCGAAAGTTATCCTCGGACAAACAAACATAGGTAGGTAGGTACATTCAACACCGATTTGCCCAAATTGATCAATTATTAACTAACCATCTGAAACTGAGGAGGGCATACATCAATCGATTTTAACATCTCATCTCCATCTTCACTCTTCGACAATAACCCCGCTGTATTTAGTATTTTGTTCAGACATCATTGACAGTCTAATAAGATTCGCACCTCAGCCTCTGGCATTAAATTGACAGTTAACTTTGTGAGTCCGGTCTCGTTCGCTGTTCTCACCGGTTCGTCGCGGATTGAGTATTAAACCCAGGCCTTTATATCTTTGCAGATGATATATACATACCCAGCATTCCGAATCACGCTATAATCGCTGCTAGCGTTCACGTAGCTATTTTGCGTACCTACGGATTCAGTTATCGCGCTGATGACACTTGAGTGCTGTCAAGGATTCGGAACGCGCGTAAACGCTTTGCAAGTCAGTGTTCTCCAACCAACCTCAGAACACTATTACTTACAAGCAACCAACCAACCAGCTGTCACGTCAGTTTTGACAGGGAGGCTCACGGTGATATCGGTTTAGAGCAAGGACGTTGTTGGCGCAAAATGGCGGATGTAATGACGTCATCTATGACGATTCACGGGACATCGTTGTCGCGCTCAAGGTGACTCGGAATTTAACGCTTGTTAGCGCGATGATATCGATTTTAGCGTGATTTGGAATGTAGCCATTCGGTGAATGCTGACTAGTTACATGTATCGCGTATAACTGACGCGATGAAAAATTAGACTACCTAATAGATAAATTACATAAAATGTAACAAAACAACAATAATATTTAAAAAAAAAGTGGCACTCCAGGAGTGCCGACTTCAGTGAATACCTACTTGAACAATTATGTGTGTATTTTTTGAGTCGTCAGAAAATATTTTTTGAATCGTCAGGAACGGTGTTGGTAACGGTAACGGTAACAGTGCCGCGAGTTCAATGGTTTTTTACCCATCTCAAAAATGCCCAACGCGCCTAAAGAAGTTTTCACTTCAAAAAAAAAAAAAAGATTAATTTGATGATATTTTTTTGATTTTCTTGTTTTTATCACACTGATATTATATATGTGAAAGTTTGGATGTTTGTTTATTTATTTGTTTGGTGCTCAATCACGTCGTAACGGCTGAACCGATTTCGATGAAATTTGGCATGTGCGTAGATTATAACCTGGATACCTGGAACTTATAGGCAACTTTTTATCGACAACCCGCTCGTGCGAAGCCGCTGGTGGAAGCTAGTACACACGGCTACACATCAAGCTATACATTTCCAGTATAAGCTGACCTCCCATTCTACGAAAAGCCTACACAATGCGAGGTCAGCTCATACTGGAAATGTATAGTTTAATGTGTAGCCGTGTGTACCTACCTACTTACTTCATAAAAGCACAATCGGTGTCTATCCAGCTAGGTATAGGTATGTTCACTATTAGGTAATACTATGGCAATTGCCCTGAAATAAACTTTCAAAATATACTTACCACAGTAAACTCTAGTATCTAGGTACCTAAATACCTACAAACAAGGAAACGAATAAATTATAAAAACCGGCCAAGTGCGAGTCGCAGTCGCGTACGAAAGGTTCCGTACCATTTGGTAACTATAAAAACGACAAAAAAATCACGTTTGTTGTAAGGGAGTCCCCCTTAAATATTTGTTTTCTTTTAATTAAATTATTTATTTTTTAAAGTGAATATGTAAATAAATATACTGTGAATATTTTATGCGTCTACCTGTTGCCGTTATCAATATCGAGCAAAAAAATCGCGTTTATTGCATGGGATCCCTGTTTAATATTCATTTTATTCTGTTTTTAGTACATGTTCTTATAGCGGCAACAGAAATACATCATTTGTGAAAATTTCAACTACTTAGTATAACTATCACGGTTCATAAGACACAGCCCGGTGACAGACAGTCAGACAGTGAAGTCTTAGTAATAGAGTCCCGTTTGACCCTTTGGGTACGGAACCCCAATAAACAAAATCACCGACCCACGCCAATAAAATCTAAATCTTTTTCAAGCGAGACGTAATATCGCTTTAATCTAATTACGATGCAACACAAAGTAATGTTACAGGGAGCAATTTAGCTTCCAAATCGCATCCAGCCATACCCCATTGTAACCGGCCCATTACCTCTCCCCCACATAAATTCACAATTTCAGAACAAACTTATAATAATTATGAACCATAAAATTAAATAACAACACGCGTTCTAAAACCAAATCTTCGCTTCACTGTTCTTACTACATACGTTAGAAAGAGGTGGGTGTATGTTTGTCGTTGCGTTTCAGTGAGTAATGAGTACAGTCACGCCCAGCAATCAAGTCCGGCGGTTCTCATTGGTTGTAATAGGGTTCGAAGTTTGAATTTTATTTTCTCTTATTTTCTTTCATTACTGCAAATGACTGTCACATTCTACCCAGATTTAATTTTGTTTGTTTATTATACAGATTAAATGATAATCTAATTGATACCTATTTTAATATTGCTTTGCCAGTGATTTAATTTAATAGTCACTATTCAAAGTTCTAAGTTAACTTTAGGCTTAAATTATACTTTGTTGACATTGACACTTCTATATAGGACTCTTGTGTGTGGCCAATTAACGCTCTCAATTTATTAGCCATAGGACTATTTTATTAAATAAGGTACACAAAACAGAATACAACCAGATAGATAACAATATTATGAAATACATAGGATAATGGCCTTAAATGGCATCCTAAAAACATTGTTTTGTGATGGATGATAAAGCGATGCTAAATAAAAAAAGTACCTAATCAACTAGTTACATGGTTTTCTACTAGATACACTAGTGGTTCGCCCCGAACTGAGATCTCGCGAGTCTCCCATGAAAACAAAAATAATATTATTCGTAGGTAATCTTTGATTATCAAAATAGTGCCACGAAATAATAACCATCGGACTTGACCTACAGTTTCATTCAAATTACAGGTAACGGGAGTTCATGTTATTTGATTACTTTTTTTGGGGTACAAAATGCTGTTCTTCTGGATTTCAGACTTTTCCCTATATTTGTGTCACTAAAGCTACACGAATACCAAATTTCAGCACTGTGGGGTCACTGGTGTACCCTGTGAATTTTGTCAAAGTTTTGTTTTTGTTGCCTATGGCTAATATCTCAAAAACTATACGGACTTGACTAAAAATAAAAACATAATCTAAATGTAGTTAGTACCTACTAATAAATGCCTTTCATTTGACGTCCCACTTGACCTAATAGCCTCATTTTCATTTTTTTTACCCCTTTTGAACCCCAGTAGGTGTCTCAAAAACCCCCCAACTTTTTTAGCTTATTTAGTCACACCAAAATTGTGCCATCACTACCTACGTATCTAGGTATGTACCTATCAAATTTCACGATGATCGGATCAACGCTTCGAAAGTTATCCTTGGACAAACAATCAAACATACATACATACATACAACGCCGATTTGCCAAGATCAATAAATGAGAGACATAATATATACATATATACTATATATAGGTAATTAAGATAGACCTGAATGATAGAATTAAATAAATATAAGCTTGTAATTAACCATTAGATATATAACATTAGCGCTACAACACTAACAATCCTCAAGACTAACTAATAAAGCTTGCGGATGGTTTAATCATTTGACAATAACATTAAATTTTAATTTCAATACCTATTTTGTTGTTGAACACATCAATATTTTCACTATGTTTTAATAATAGATCATTGTACAAGCGACACATTCTGACAACTGGATTATTTTAAGGGGACACCGGAGGGACAATCGCCCATACAACACGTACTACCAAGATCATTTCTAATTGGAACATATTTCTACCTTAATAAGGTATTATTTTAATTTGAATAGTATTTATCTAGGTTCCCAACCATATATTAGATTAAAATACTTACCTAAAATGAAATAGAAGCGTATCGCATTCTGCATGTTTTTACGTCATAAAAGACCGGTTTTCAACCTAATTGTAACGCATTAAAAACAACAACATCTTCCGTATCCTAGTCATGGAAACATAGATTATATCGTCTAGTTACAGAATAACAACACAATGAGAAAAATACAACAAGTTTTCTTTCATCATTTTTGGTATTACGGAACACGGTCAAAATCTAATCAAATTTAGAATCGTTCTATTGCTATCACTGTCGCTCTGCGTGGCCAAACTTCATCATTAAACAGGGATAGCGATATTCAGGCCGAAGTGGAGCGGCCGAATTGAAGTTGCGCTCAGGGTTCGCCGGCGCGTTAAGAGGTGTTATTTGAGTACCTATAGATACCTGCAAGGCGAAAGTATTGAGGAAGGGATATCGAGACTTTATTATTAGGCTTTATGCTAAAATTTAAAATAGAAAGAAAATTAGGTGCGTCAATAATAGTGTGGACAATTTTGAAAAGATGTTACTCATCATGATATTGGCGCCGAGTTTTAAGTGACAAAATACTTGGGACGTAAACTGACTGCTAAACATATAGGCCTTCTCCATAGATTTCCAGAGCGACCGATCTTGTGCGACCTGCACCCAACCGCCATAGTCGTAGCTAAGTTGAATTTATGGGAGGGCAGCGGTGGTTACAGGTAGGGCAGACCAGAGAGCGGAGCGAGCCACGAAAAATTCGTGTTTTGAACGCTAAAAAGAGCACGATACTGAAGCAAAACTAGTGTTTTTTGTTGTGTCAAATCGTGTTTTGAACGCTAACGCGAAGTAAGACTCACATATTATTTTACATCATGGTATTTTTTTAAGATAGGGCATTGCCCCACAATGCCTTCCCCCCCCCCCCCCCCCCCCTCTTGGTACGGCCATAACAACCGCTCCCAGGAACCTTTATCAGTTTCTACGCTGTGGTTTCCAGTGCCTGGGTCTCCACTCGAGTAAATGCTTTTTCAGTGCAATGACTACATTTTGATAAAGTAAGAAAATTAAAAAATATATGTATTTATTTTTTCCCTTCGTCTAAATTAAATTCTAAATTCAAATTTGTGTCGAATGGCGCGTCATGTCACAGCTCTAGTTGAGTGCACTTGTGTCCGCGACTAACCGTTAGTGATGAGGTAAAACATGGGTTGATTTGAAACTCATAAACTAGTGTTTCGCCCCGAATTGAGATCTCACGAGTCTCCCATAAAAACAAAAATGAAATATTGTAATCTATGATATTCAAAATAGTGCCACGAAATTATTAACCAACTACAGTTAGAATATATATTATTATAATATATATATTCGACCTACAGTTTCATTCAAGTTACAGGTAACGGGATTTCATGTTAATTGCTTACACTTTTTTGGGTGGAAATTGCAGTTATTCTGGATTTCAGCCTTTTCCCTATATTTTCGTCACTAATCTTAACACAAAAGAGATATTAAGTAAACCTAAATCGCCTAAAATAATAAAATATCGAATAAATTTTAAAGTGTAAATCAAAACAGCCTAACTATTTAGGTACGAAAACATGGACTGGCTTCCAGTTGCTATACCCTGCCCGGGTTCATAATATCAAACCTATGACCATGTGAACCTATTAATCGTAAATTCCTAAATTGTTTGATAATGAGTCTGTTTACGACGAAACCAGTAGTATAAGGTAGTTAAGTTTGATAATTTCGTTCATAAGTAACTCGTAGATAAGTTAGCACAAGTGCGTAAATGATTAGTTATAAAAAATATTAATGGGCCAGGCAGTACAGTATACTGTACAGTATACAGTGTAAGTACAGTATCTACAGTTACAGTATAAATATATGGCTTATTTTTTTCGGTCGCGGGTCGTGTCCGTCAGGTTCCTAGGGAGTGCGAGGCAGAGCTTCAACGTTTCGAATTGTATGATTCAATACTAAGTATAATAAACAGTCCACACATATTGAGCAGAACCGCTCCGGTAGGCACGAATCGTCACAGAGTCTTTTTGTTAAATTATGTGTGTGTGTTCGATGTTACAAATAAATTCTATATCTATCTATTGCTACTTATATCTATCTATCTAGGTACCTGCTATCTGTAACAACTTTGTCACCATATAAAAGGCAATAAAAATGTATTAAGTATTCCTTCAACGTTTTATTCATATGTACTCGTAAATTCGTTTTAATTTATTTTTAAAATATAACGAAAATCTCCTTTTCCGACTTTTCCTTCAATTTAAAATTCCACACAACACTGGTAAATTTTGAATACAAAAACCTCACTGACCAAAAACCAACTTTCTTCCATCGCATTAAAATCTATTTTTCAATATCTAGCTTATTTCGATTCGTACCGCAAATCAAAATCATCCCTTCGAAAATGGAATGATCGTTTTGACGTTTCTGACAGCCCCTTGCATTTGACAGACTTGACAAAAGTCGAAATGGTTTAGGTAGGTACAATGGCGCGAAACGGTAAGTAGCTTTTACATTTTACTTACCCCAATCAGTTTAGGATATTAAGTTGGTAAATCTATACTAATTTCTATTCACTGTATTATATACTTCTCAATTCTCGCTAGGTATAGTCTAGTCTAGATATAGTCAACTATTTAGATATATCTAATAATTGCTGTGCCCTAACAGGGTGTTTACGTATAACCTCTTTTTAGGGTTCCGTACCTCAAACGGTAAAAAAGGAACCCTTATAAGATCACTCTCTTGTCCGTCTGTCTGTCCGTGTGTCACCACCGATTTTCTCAGGAACGGGTGGACTTAGCAAGTTGGAATTTATACCAGATACTGAGGTATATAGTCTTTATTAGGTGTATAAAAATCAAGGTCCTGAGTCAACACGATAAAAAGATATGGGCAAATTTAGATTTTCGCGAAAACTTGTAAGTACCAAAATTTATCTTTTTTTCGGAATTTATCCTTTACTTGTGCTGTAAGACCTTGCTTTTAACAAAAATTGTCAATTCTAGGTCAACCGGAAGTAAGTAGACTGTAGGTTTTGGACGAAAACCTATAATGGTAGTTCCCGTTGACATAGAATCACGAAATTTGGCAATAAGCAAGGTAAACAGCACAAATAAAGTAAATTCTAAATATAAAAAAGTTGGAAATTAAAGGGTGTCCCCATACATACATAGTTGACGCCAATTATGATAGTCCTACTCTAGGACAGAGAAACACGGTAGGTAATGCTGCTTAGCGGCAGAAATAACTATGGTAGCAGCAAGGGCGGATTCAGCTTTGGTGCCGGGGGGGGGGGGGGGCACATAGTTGTATTCAAGTCACAAGTTATAATATAATTTTATAATCATACATATTACTCGTGCGCGATTTATTTACTGAGTTTATAATCTATGATTAGCTCGTGACAAGATGGCATCCATCGATTTGAGGGCGATTGAATTTTAATAGATAAGTCTACTTTCTTTAGCTACTAAATTCTTTTAAAACTCTGGTTTTTTTTACTTTAAAATAATAGACAAATTGAATGCTAGATTTGCCGAATTGTTTAAATTCAATGGGGCATGATACTATAAATATAAATAAACAAACAAATAAAGTTCTTGGAAATTCCTATTTTATACGTGGAGAAAAACTTTGCAAGTATTACTCGATAACTTGGGACCTGCTAGGAATGCGACTCCCCGACCGCTTCCCCTGCACTTCCCCGATGGCGCCCGTATTGTACCGTTCGCATCACTATTTTTTGCTAGGGTTTTTAGTCTCGTACTGGCCTACGTCACGTAACGACGCGCTCTGGAATTCTTTTAGTTTTCGTTTGTGTTATTGTTTTGTTGTTGTAGTTTTTGTTGTTATAGTAAATGTTGTAAATTTATCGGATACCTCTTCGTCAAGTGATTATAGTGAGACTGAGGACGAAGAACAACCTCTAGAAGGGCATAAATCCACTAAGTAGTGACGAAGATGAGATTATGTAAATAATAGATAAAATAAATGTATAAACTTAAACATTGTATTTTTATTTTATTCAAATAGTGTAAAAAAGATTAGATAAAAAGCAGCGTCCTCCCTGAGTAACATAATAAATTAGGTTAAAAAAACAAAGACGAAGCCGCGGGCGGCTGGTTCGACAATCGACAATCGTCGCACGGCTCAGTAACATCCGTACCTAGTTATTATACCACCCATTCGCACTCACCGTTTTGGATTTTACCGTGTCGTCTGTTTTTTCTAAAGACATCCAGGGCTCTTCAAGGTAAGAGTGAATGTGTCTTCTAGATCTTCGTGCGTCATCTTAGACCACACCATCGCTAACCATCAGGTGAGAATGTGGTCAAACGAAGTCCAATTCGGGATAAAAAAACATCGATTAACATCGGGCGATATCATGGTCACACGCGAGCCTATAATATTGTTACGCCGAGGCTGTTACAGAATAAGTAATAGTCGGCTCTTCTCGAAGTTATACCTACTGTGTCGCAGAATAGGTAACACTTGGTATGGAATATACCTACATACCACGTTTTTACCTACAGTTGCACAGAATAAGAAATAGTAGCCTTTCGAAATACCTACACTTTTCTGGTAACTAGTAGAGGCATCGAGAAGGTTCTGGAAATAATGCGCAGTATATATAGTGCGCAGAGACGTCCGCGCAGTCAGTCTGGATTTGGCTATACGTGCGAATATTTCGGTGACTTTTCTTTTAGTGGTTTATTGTGCGATAGTGTTGTGATTAAGTTATTGTATTTATCATTTCAGTGTTGAATTAAAGTGTTATTTTGGTTAGATTCATTTTAATTATTTTATCCCCAACCCTCAGCTCGTAACAATAAAATAAAATTTCAAAAATGTTAGTGCTGCATCAGGCACTGAAAGTATAAAGCAGTATTCGTCCATTTTAGTTTAGGCCGCAAACATTAGCTTTCATTCTACCAAAATCCGCAATAAATAATCTATGGTAATAATTTGGCGTGCTGTCACGATGACAGCCCGCCGGAAGGGGCGTGGCTTCCGCTTTCCTAATGCGGCGGCGATAAGACGAAGTGGCCAGTATAGAGTGAACTACCCTCGCTTTGATGTTACTAAGTTAGTTACATATAGTAAGTTTATAAACTTAGTTGTAAGTATAGATCTTACAGTCATTAATTAGGTAGGTCACTACTCATTATCTGAATATCCTCATTTTCCAATGTTCTGCTTAGATAAGCTATGTTATGTTATGCTTACTTTATTATCATCTATTTCTTGTGTAACTGACATTTATAATATACTAGCTGTTGCCCGCGACTTCGTACGCGTTACACTACTAAATGTGTAGATTACCTAGAAATAAAGCTAAACTCACTGTTGCAACTTCACTTGACACCCTATTTTTATCCCAAGAGAACTGATTTATGAAATAAAAGGTAGTCTACGCATAAAACTGACGCCTGAGCATAAAACTTCTTTCTTCACTTACTCTTTCACTGTGACTGATATCTGCTTGTGGAACTCTCTTCCAGTGGAAATCCGCAAGGCCGCCTCTATGGGAATCTTCAAATCCAAACTCTTTAAATACTTCATCTCTCTTCAAGATACCCAACAAAATTGAGCACTTTATGGAGATATATTTGTGTATTTCGTTTATGTATGTGTATTATTATTATTTTTAATTTTTGTAAGTTTATTTCTAAGCTAAAGTTTGATTAAATTTCCTTTTCCTGGCACTACCACTTTCTCCACACTACACAAAGGTTAGCTGGAAGAAAATGCTAATTAGCATTAAGTTCGCCTATGTATCTTTCTATTAGTGCAATAAAGAATTTTCTAATCTAATCTAATCTAGTCTATGTGGTAATCCAGGTTATAATCTACGTATATACCAAATTTCATCGAAATCGGTTCAGCCGTTACGACGTGATTGAGTAACAAACAAACATCCAAACTTTTACATTTATGATACCTACTGGTGGTTCGCCCCGAACTGAGATCTCGCGAGTCACCGAATTATTTGCAATCTATCAAAATAGTGCCACGAAATAATAACTAAAGTACTTGACCTACAGTTTCATTCAAAATACAGGTAACAGGAGTTCATGTAAAATGGTTCATTTTTTTGGGGTACAAATTGCAGTTATTCTGGATTTAAGACTTTGGCCTATATTTTTGTCACATAAGCTAAACGCATACCAAATTACAGCACTGTGGGGTCACTGGTGTACCCTGTGAATTTTGTCAAAGTTTAGTTTTTATTATGGCTAATAACTCAAAAACTATAAGGACTTTACTAAAAATAAAAACTTAATCTAAATGTAACTACTAATGAATACCTTTCATTTGACGTCCCACTTGACCTAATAGTCACATTTTCATTTTTGTTTACCTCTCTTGAACCCCAATATCTCAACAACCCCCAAACATTTTTAGCTCATTCAGTCACACCAAAATTGTGCTATCACTACCTACTTAAGTATCAAATTTCACGATGATCGGATCAACGCTTCGAAAGTTATCCTCGGACAAACAAACATAAATACATACATACCACACCGATTTGCCCAAGTTGATTTAGAGATCTCGCTTCGCTCGATCAATAACTTAAGTCTACTTTTTTTATTATACCACTAAGTTAGCAAACCCCACCTGATGGTAAGCGGTTACCGTAGCCTATGGAGCCTACTTCAGCCATAAGTTAGTTCTTAACACTTTATGTGATCTCATCCAGACAAAATTACAAGAGAAATCTTTAAAATATCTCGAGAGCTGACGGTGGTTGCACAGCTCTACACAAAATGGCCGCTCGAACTGACGGCGTAATTAATTCTCTTGAGATTTACTGCGTGGAACGAAACGTCATAATATGTGGTGCTTTTCAAAATGGAATGAAAGCGGGTGACGTCATTTTTACGGTTCCCTAAAGTAGGTAAGCAGTTATAAAACTGACGTTACGTAATATAATACCTATTTCTTGCACTTAAAAGTAAATATTTGACACTGACTCGCCCCGGCTTTTCACAGATTTTTTTCAAAATAAAAAAATACTTAAGTATAATGATAATAAATAATGATTTAACTGCTATTGTAAATTATGATAACTATTTTAGAAACTATTTAAGATGTAAAAGTATTAATGTACATGTAATTGATTTAAAATGGTTGCTCTGCATACTGGCAACGCTTCCGGAAAAAAAGATGGCGGGGCGGCCCGAATGTTCAAACGGGCGGGAGTCTGAAAGAAGCGCTCGGGAGTGTTGGTCGTATGCGAGCTACTGAGTCTAACAACTTAGTTTTGAGCTGTTAACTTTAAACAAGTGCTAAGAGATTGTAACGACTAGGAAAGTGAAGAATATAAAGGAGTGATTGAAAGGACAGCGGGAGTTTTATTACCTACTAGCTTATATATTATATCCGTTTTGACTGCTTCCTTGCTTCTTTCACTTCGTTATCCTCTGTGATTGCTTCTTTCACTTCGATATCGTCTTTGATTGCTTCTTTTATTTCATCATCCTCTTGAATATTGACAATAGCCTGGTCATAATCTATCTATATAACAAATTTCATCAAAATCGGTTAAGCCGTTACGTGATTGAGTAACAAACGAACATCCAAACTTTCGCATCCCACTAATATTATAAACGCGAATGTTTGTATGTATGTTTGTTACTCTTTCACGTCGAAACGGCTGTATCGATTTCGATGAAATTTATTGTGTATGTAGATACGCACGCACCTGGTTTAACACATAGGCTGCTTTTTATTGGCAAACCACGCGTGCGAAGCCGCGGGCGGAAGCTTGTTTATAATATTAGTGTGATTCTTACATTAAACAAACTCACAAACTTTACCACATTAATCGGTTACGATTTTGTTTACACAATATATATTCATTATCGAAACGCAATATTATTCTTAACTGACATCGGCCCCCAGCACTCATTCTACGGACCCCTTAGGGGACAATGGACCTCAGGTTAAGAAACCCTGAGCTAGAGGCAGCAAAATGACCATGTATGTGACTAGGGTTGCCAACCCTACTATATAATATAGTATACTTACTAAAATAGAGAATCAAATACTATATTTCTAAAAAAATATACAGTAGGCGAAACTACTATATTTTGCGTATAGCGGAACGCAGCCTTAATCTATTTTTAAAGCCCGCTCCGCTCTAAAATTAGAAATTGCTGAGAAATTAAAATTAATTTTAACAATTTGTACTCATAAATCAATCAAATGACGTGAATCAATCAATTTTACTGGTGGTAGAGCTTTTGTGAACGGGCTCGAGGAAGTGGGCACCACCGACTTACCTTTATCTGCTGCCAAATAGCAGTACAGCAGTACAGCAGTACTTGTGCCGCTGTGTTCCGGTTAGATGGTAATGGTATGTTCCTGTTATTACTGGCACATAGGCATAACAGCTAAGTCCTATAGTATGGAAACGTATCCACATAGAGATCAAGACAACATAATAGCTTGTTTTGAATTCTATGTGGATATCCATGGGCTGTAGTAGCCACATAACATCTGGTGGACTGTATGCTTGTGTAGTATAAAAAAAATGAACGAAATTTTGGACATTCTACTTTCTGGCTAAAAATTTTCTACTAAATCAACTGTTGAAAAATGGCAAGAAGTTCTTCTCTTAAATAATTCAGACTTACCTAGTATTTTCAAAATATCATTTCTTCTTTCAATTCCTGCAACATCAGCATTCAAATAGCGCATATTTTGATTATGAAGACGAAATGGAGAGATGAGCGTAACAGTGCCAGTTTGAATCTAATAAAAGCAGAATTAGGGCAAAAACGAAGGCTTTCTTAAAAATAAAAATTTAATTATTAAGGCGCAGCGCAGCAAAATATATTCATTTAAAAAATAAATATTTTAACCACATAACTACTCATTTGTTTAAATTTTTTGCCCTTTACTATATTTTTAGAGGTTACCTTCGAAAATACTATATTTGATAGAAAAAAAGTTGGTAACCCTCTATGTAAGTGACTGACAATAATAGTATATTATGATACAAGTGAGCTAAGTTGCTCAATATACACGAGGCTGTGGGGTGCAGCCCGAGCCGTAGGCGAGGGCGTAAATCAGCCGAGTGTCTAGTGAGCTAGTTGCTCACAAGGTTCATACGCACTTTTTCAACACACTTGCGAGGAAAAAACAAATCTTCTGTACTAAAGCTTGACATTTTTACAATTATTACACAGCAACAAATGCGATACAAACAAAAAAATGGGAAATGGCGCGCAATTTTTTTTGCACGCACCAAATATAAGTTGATTGAATACTTATAGCCATACAGCCTACATCAAAATTATAATTTTAGTGATAAAATGCAAATATTTTATAACAAATTATTGTGAATTAGGTACCTATAAATGATTTGATAATAATAAATGTTTTTTCGTCTTAATTATGGATACATTTATGTATTCCAAAATGTAATAGGATTTTCAGCGGCATAAAACCTCTTTGTTGTTACATAAACTGTATTTACCCGGTTCATTGGTGATGACTCACTAGTGAAAGCCAATTTACAAAGTCTAGAGCACAGACGCCGAGTAGCCAGACTTTCAGTTTTTTACAAGATAAGTACATTTTGGTGATTGTGCGCAAGATCTTCATGTCCTTGTCCCTCCTTCCCCCTTCCACCACCGGACAAGCAGACGTACCGAGAAGTACCACCCATACCTGGTCGGCATACCACCTTGCCGTACCAAATGATTTGCTTCAACTTTTCTTGTTAGCACAAGTCACTTCCGGCGTATGTTTTTCCAAACCAGTATAACCTTGGAGTCTTCAAGTCCAGAGTGAAAGGTTCTTTCTGGGCAAGCATGCTCCATCTTCGATCACACCTTCACTTACCATCAGGTGAGGTGGTGGTCAAGCGCTTGGCTATCATCAATAAAAAAAAATTAAAATGCGCTGTTTACTCGCACATAATTTGCAATTAGGTACTAACTTAACTTTGTAGGGTAAAATCGTGTGTAATATTATTACGCACGCGTGTGTATATATAGTTCGGTTTATGGCCCTAAGAACGATGTAGTATGGCTCACTTTACGAGCGAGCGTTGAAAAACATTTTACGATGGTCTAACGTGCTTGTAATTACAAGGGATAATATATAGGTAGGTCTGTGTTCGCCCTTTATTCACAAAACACACAGTTTACTGACAAATTACATACTTTACGTACAAATTAGATCCATTACAAATGAATTGTCGAATTAATATTGATCGGTAATTACTGTGGGAATATCGTACACATGTTTGGACTTTAATTATTTTTGTGCCTAATATAACATGAATTTCGTCGATTTAAAATTATTTTATATTTAATTAAATTAAATTAATGTATAAGTATATAAACACGTAAAGCAAAAACTTTTTACGAGACGGTCAGAAAAAAGGTGTTATTTTTTATACTACCTTTTTTATAAATTATAGGCTTGAGTTTGAACACGATCTCGCCTAATGGTAAGCGATGATGCAGTCTACGATGGTACAGGCTTGCCTAGAAGAAACCTATGCACTGAAGCCGGCGAACCCCGAGCGCAACTTCAATTCGGCCGCGTCAATAACTTCGGCTTAGTGACGAAATTTATCAATAGCAATAGAACGATTCTAAATTTGATTAGATATTGACCGTGTTCCGTAATACCAAAAATGATGACTGAAAAATTGTTGTATTTTTCTCATTGTGTTGTTATTCTGTAACTAGACGATATAATCTATGTTCCCATGCCTAGGATACGTAAGATGTTGTTGTTTTTAATACGAAACAATTAGGTTGAAAACAGGTCTTTTATGACGTAAAAACATGCAGAATGCAATACGCTTCTATTTCATTTTAGGTAAGTATTTTGATCTGAAATATGGTTGGGAACCTAGATAAATACTATTCAAATTAAAATAATACCTTAATAAGGTAGAAATATGCTCCAATTAGAAATTACCTAGGGGTATTTAAGGGGAGACCGGAGGAGAATCGCCCATACAACACGTAGTACGTGTTGTATGGGCGATTCTCCTCCGGTCTCCCCTTAAATACCCCTAGGTTGTAGTTATCGTAGTTCATAGTTAATCTATTGATAACAAAAAAGTTACAAGTCATTTGCATTGTTAACAATGGAGTACAGAATTAAAAAAAGATGTTAAATACATTAAAAGTATCGTATTAAAGGGTTGATGACTCAAAAAAGTCATCAATTCTATAATACGACTGTATAATAAGCCATTGTTTTAATTTACGCGTAAAGGATTGCGTTGTTTGTACATTATTGACGCGTACATTATTGCGTTGTACATTATTGACGCGCCCACTGCACCACTCCGTGGTGCAGTGGGCGAATAGCCGGCTGAGACGCAGGAGGTAGCGGGTTCGATTCCCGCCGCGGAACAAATGTTTGCATGATCTACAGATATTTGTTCCGGGTCTGGTTGTTTCTCTATATATTATAAGTATGTATTTACTAAAAAAAAATGTAAATTCTATCAGTTACCTGGTCCCCATAATACAAGCTCTGCTTAGTTTGGGGCTAGATAGCGCTGTATGAAATGTCCAGCAATATTTATTTATTATTATTATTAACGTCCATTGGTAAGCGATTGTAGACGGCTGGCCCCAACACATGTACCAGCTTCGACGTTTTGGTAAGGCGCCTCGGCACGGCTCAGCTTTTGGGTATTCCGTGTCATATACCTATGACAATCACCGAGTCTCGAGTGAAAGGAAACACAGACTCAGGCAAGGCGCTCCACTCCTTGGCAGGGCGCATAATAAAGGTGGAAGCGTACCTCTTTGTGCGTATGGGAGGTATGTCTACTATGTAGCGGTGGCGCACCGCAGAGCGTCTGGTTGTCCGATGATAGAATGGAGATGATCTGGTTGAAGAGCTCCGCAGCACACTCCGAAATGTATCTGATAGAAAACCGAGAGGCTTGCAACCTTTCGACGATGCTCGAGGCTGTGGAGCCTTGCATCTGCTAACTCGTCATTGCATATGAGCTTGTTGGCTCTTCGTGTTGGTTTCGCGGAAAACAGAAACGCCTAGGTTTTATTTGCATTAAACTTAACCAAGTTGGCATCGCCACTTATCCTTGAAGGCAGATCGCCTTCAAGGATAAGTTTAAGCGTTCAACCATGGCCTCTCTGAGTGACTGAGACTGGAGATGAAACAAACATAAGATCCACCTGATTTTAATGAAATAATGATCCAATTTAACTCCATTACAGTTAAATGCCGGTCAAGTCTCAGCACATCAAATCCATTACAGTTAAATGCCGGTCAAGTCTCAGCACATCAACTCAATTCGCTAATGAGTCGTCTGCTGGTTTTTGACGTCACTATCTATTTTCTCTCCAAAATGGCAAGTGGCAGCCCGCTTTACGTCAAAAATATGCACTGAATTATTTGTCAGACTATAGGTACCTACTCGTAAATGTAGAGAGGGTGTATAGCCCCAAACAGTTCAGTCTCGGTGCTTGTATCAACTAATTATATATCGAATTAGCGGTGTAGGGCTATAAAGATATAGACAGGTTATGCAGAAAGAAAGAAGTGAAGGCAAAAACTTTTTTAGGCCCCAAAAACGTAACACAAAATAATTAGACACAATCATTACGTAAAACGCACCTACCTTTAAACTCATCTCTCTCTCTAGCCTCAAAGGTTTGCTGGAAGAAAACTCTTTATAGGGTTAAGCTCGCCTTTGTACATGTCCTCTATTTCTGTACTTTATAATGTATTTTCTTGTGTACAATAAAGAATAAAGAACGCTTGGTTTGCTGCTAAGGGTGTCCTTACGCCACGGGAGTAGGCAAGGGGGGTTTTGGAAGGTTCAACCCTCAACCCCCCCCCGCCCCGCGGAATATTCAAATTGAATTGAAATTGGATTATGCATAAACATTGCATAACAATTCAGCGGGGCAACGCGGTGTCTTGGGGACTAAGTGGTTTTTGAACGAGTTCGAGCAATTTCAATCCCAAGCTTCTCTATCATCTAAATCAGGGATCCCCAAACTATTTTGGACAAGTGACCCCTTTCCCAAAATGCTCTGTTACCTCAGACCCCCATGGCCAAATTACCTACTTTTAAGATCAACCCCCTTATTCATAATGGTCCGCTAACTTAAAACAGCTGATACAGAGTGTTATTTTTCATTCTGACTTAGGTCAATAGAAGGAGACAGAGTGGGAATTAGCAATGCTTTAAATTACTAAGGTACTAAGGTACCAATTGGAAAACTTTGCACTTGGTTAAGTGAGTAAAGTTGACTTCATCAAAATTTAACATAATAAATACAATTCAGTAAATATCAAGTTTAATTTATAATGATTATTACAAATTAAGTACATAAAGAATCTTAAGTAGGTAGGAAATTATATTTAAAAAGTATTAATTCGCAAAGAGAAAATAAAACATTCAGTGTGATGGATGAACCTGGTGACTATCTACCAATCTAGCTACATCCGGTTCAATATTGGTGAGTTGTAGCCTTAAATCTCCACGTTCGTTGATTTTCAAACGGTTTCTTTGTTTCGTCAAAATGTTTGTTACCACACTGAAGCTTTTTTCAACTAGGTATGATGATGGAAAAGCGATAAGGTATTTTTCAGCAATGTTCCAAAATGTAGGATACTGTGTTTCAATGTTGCGTTGCAACCAGAACTTCTGATAGCCTTGGTTGAACTTCTGCTTAAGCTCTTCGTCTGTGCTGATGGTAATCAACTCTTCTTGCATTATCACATTGGCTTCTTTTATGGCTGTGGTATTGTACGGATTTATTATATATTGAGGAATTTGTAAATTTAAAAGATCCTCAAAGTTCTCCGTAAAATCCTTGTGTAATGCGTCCAAGTGAGTGGCATATAATAAAATGTCATCATCTTGAAGCATTTCTGGTAATTTTGACAAATGCGGAAACTGAGAATATTCTTTTCTGCCTAAATTTTGTTTATAAAGGATTAGTTTACCCACGAAGACCGATATTATTGATTTTGTTTTAATCAAGTTAAGATCGTCACCCTGCAGCTGCAAACTAACTTTGTTGAATATTCCTAAGATATCAGTCAAGTAATAAATATCTGTTTTACAATTGTTTAGATTTTCTCTCAAATTTGGATCTTTTTCTTGTACTCCAACACAAATTCAAAAATGACTGAAAATCTTTCTAAGCAAGCGCCTCTTGATAGCCAACGAACTTCAGTGTGCAGAAGTAATCGAGTAGTAAAGACTTCGTCGTTTTCCTCACATAGCTGAGCAAATAACCGAGAGTTCAAAGAATTGCTTCGAATCTTGTTGATAGCATTTATTACATATTGTAAAGACTTATGCAATCTAGGACTCAGCTTTTTTGCTACTAAATGATGCCTGTGAATCACGCAGTGAATGACCAGTACATCAGGCAGTTGTCGCTTTAAGTGAGCTATAAAACCACGATGACGATCCACCATAGACGGTGCACCATCAGTCGCAACAGAAACAATCTTTTTCCATCGAATAGCTTTGTCAGTAAAAAAATGTTCCACGGCCTGAAAAATCGATTCTCCTCTGGTATCAGTCTCTAAATATGTAGCAAAAAGCAGTTCTTGGCACATATTTTCATCTTTGATATATCGAACATATCCTAACAACAGAGCTTCATTGCCGGGTAATGTAGACTCGTCCAACTGAAGAGAAAATCTGTTGGTCTGTAAGAACTTGCATAAAATGTTTTCCACATCCCGTCCCATCTCGTCTATGCGTCTCTGAACGGTGTTATTGCTCAAAGGTATTCTCTTTAAAATATCATGTGCGGGTTTGTGCAATACATTGTTAAGGACCTCCGCAATGGCTGGTAAGATAAGCTGCTCTCCAATTGTGTGGGGTTTCCCCGACTTCGCTATTAGTAAAGATATATTATAGGACGCTCGTAAACCATCATCGTCTTTAATAGATGATGACGCAAACATCGATCTTATGGATGGTCTTTTGTCTAGTTTTTCTTTAAGTGCTTGAAAAAATGACATGGGCTTACTTTTTTTGTCAGCATATACTCTTGATAAGTGGTCATCCATTTTTTAAGGCTTCATGGCATCGTTACTGAATACTTTTTCACATATGAGACACATCGGCAAGTGTTGATTTGATGGAGATGCAATGAATCCGAACTTCAAGTAGTCCAAACTGTATTGTCTGCATTTTTTTTTCGTGTCCGCCATCATAAAACTCAGTAATCCTGCAAATAAAAAAATAAGAAACTACCTAAATAAAAAACAATAATAAACTGTTAAATTTACTGGTAATTTTTTACAATTGAAACAACTGAGGCAACTGCAAACTGTTGCAAACAATCTACACATAGCTCAACTGATCACTATCACACAGTGGGGCAATGCAGACAGCGTCCCCAAGACGCTGGCTGCATTGCCCCATTGTATGGCAATGCTGATGCGCTGTGCCGGATAAAAACTGTTTGGTACTTACCCTGTTAATTTTTCATAAACTGCAGATATTGTATGGTTACGCTATTAACTCGCGTAGGGAGCTCAGCATTTTGTAAATTCTTTTTCAATCATTTTACTTCACTTAATTTAGCTATGTTATAACTTTGTAATCTCTTGAAATAAATGAGTACTTATATGAGTTATTTATTATCGTTCAAGCTCCAAAGAATTTCAAAACGCAAATGAACTTTCAACCTAAGTGCAAGCTCGTTAAATAGTAAAATATCATGAACATGTTTGGACTTGCAACTTGATCATGAATTCGTTCGTATTTAATCGCGTAAGCGTCAAATAGAGAGCCAGTCAAAACGCGCCTGAAAGACGTACGCTCGAACTCATTATCTTGCACAAACTTGTCCACACTGACTTGCCGAGTTTTTTATTTTGTACGAACTTGAGACTTTACATTACTACAACAATGCTATTTCCTACAAAAATATTAATTATTCTTAGTACACGTAACACAACATAAACAATACAGTACCTACCTACCTATCTTGAAAGATTTAAATAAGAACTTGTGTTAATTAAATAGGGGTCGATTTTTAGACCTCGTCGACCCCAAAATAAGTTTTCGTTTATGTCGACCCCTAAGAAACCGATTTTGACCCCAAGGGGTCGATATCGACCATTTAGGGAATCCCTGATCTAAATAATCCGATATGTTATAGTGGGCTTTTTATAATGATTTTGTTAAATTACGTTTTTAAAGTTATTTGTCAATTTTTGTACATCACTTGGGAGTTTGTTATAAAAGCGAACACCTTGCCCTTTAAACGATTTACTAACTTTATGGAGTCTACAAGTGGCAACAGCGAGTTTATCTACATTTCTAATTAAAAATAAATACAAATTAATATTTTTGTGTCATTATTTTTTAATTTCTCTTAAAGAAATTAATACTTTTGTGAACATACACCAAAGTTTCATAGATGTATTGACAAGGGAATGTCATAATATTTATTTCTTTAAACTCATGGCGATTAGAAAAATTATACTGCTTGACTACCTCCCCGGATGAACTATTTCTCAAGAAGCTCTCTTCCATTCCTAGCTCTACGTTTAAACAAACACACGGTAAGTACAGTTCAATTTATTAGTAGTTAAGCCCTTAATTTTGTCAATGACCACCATAAAGTAGCAATTACGAGTTCTGCGGCGGGGTGCGCTGTTTGTTCCCCTCATTAGCGGGGCAAATAATTGCGTGGACTGCAAATATTTCATTTAGTTCTGGATGTAGGATGCCATGGTACCTTTTCGTATTTTGACAACGCTCTTTACGTGTCGTCCAAAGCATTACACACGGAAGTGCTTATTTTATTATTTTACGACCTGGACATGGAAAAGGCATATGGTCCGCCTGATGTTATGTGTTTTTTTTATACTACTTATATGGCAAACGAGCATGCAGTCCACCAGATGTTAAGTGGCTACTGCAGCCCATGGATATCCACATATAATTCAAAACAAGCTATTATGTTGTCTTGATCTCTATGTGGATACGTTGCCATACTATAGGACTGAGCTGTTATGCCTAGGGAATGCAATCCCGATCCCGCGGGATCCCGATCTCGTGTAATTTTTCGGGATCAATCCCGACGCATCATGACGAGATCCCGTTCGAGATTGAAGGGATTGGGCGGTAGTGGTCAGCGACGCTACACACGTCCACTCGGGGCGCAAGCGGCGCGTTGACTGACGGCTGCGAGCGGCAGGAACGCCAAACAGCGTTAGAAAACTATTCCGACACTTTCCGAATATTAGCGACAGGTGACGATAATTATTTAGTTGGTAAGATTAAAGAATAAAGATTTTTATTTTCTTTCGAGTAATATGTTATTTTAGTTAACCTCACTATCACAAACAAGCAGTTATTAGCTTTTTCAGTCATCCGAATTTAACATTTTTTTTAAACTAGACGGGATCCCGAAAATTCCGGGATCCCGCGGGATTGATATTTCTAATCCCGCGGGATCTCGAATTTGCAATCTCGAGTCGGGATTGCATTCCCTAGTTATGCCTATGTGCCAGTAATTACAGGAACATACCATTACCATCTAACCGGAACACAGCAGCACAAGTACTGCTATTTGGCGGCAGATAAAGGTAAGGCGGTGGTACCCACTTCCTCGACCCCGTTCACAATAGCTCTACCATTAGTAACCATCGCCTATAACAAAGTATTGTCTTGTAGCGCTGTTGTAAATAAAAGTCACTAAGTAGCAGTCACCCATCAAGACATTTTATATAAGATAGAACGGCTGGACAGATTTGGCTCTTTTTTAGGGTTCTGTACCTCAAAAGGTAAAAATGAATTCTTATAAGACCACTCTCTTGTCCGTCTGTCTGTCCGTGTATCACCACCGATTTTCTCAGGAACTGATAGACCTAGCAAGTTGAAATTTATACCAGATATGAGGTTTATAGTCCCTATTAGGTGTATAAAAATCAAGAGGGTCAACGCGATAAAAAGATATGGGCAAATTTAGATTTTCGCGAAAATTTTTGTGTCGAAATTTATCTTAATTTTCACCTTTTTTATTTTTCAGAATGTTTCTTTACATGTGCTATGACACCTTGTTTTCAACCAAAATTGACAATTCTAGGTCAACCGGAAGTATCTTATATTATAGGCTTTGAGTCGAAAACCTTTAAGGTAGGTACTTCACGTTGACCTAGAATCACAAAATTTGGCAAAAAACAAGGTCTTACAGTACAAATAAAGGAAAAATTCCATAAAATAAAAAAAGTTGAAAATTATAGGCTGTCCCCATACCTACATACATAGTTGACGCCAATTAAGATAGTCCTCTGAGTTGTATGGGCGCTCATACAATTTAGAGGACTAGCTTAATCGGCACCAACCTCAAATATGATAAATAAATAAAATTGTGTTAGTGAATAAAATAAATATTTGAGTGGGGCATTCAAATTAGGTTGGGGAAAGAATTCTTCGCATTTATTAAGAAAATTCAAAACATTTTTTAATATAGTTTATTTACATTTAACTAAAGTATGTAGGTACCATTTTGTTCGATAACTTTTTGCCATCTTGTAGGTAGGGACATTATCCCATTGCTATAGAAATGTTGGGGCTTCTGATCAAAATACCGCAACAAGTAGTTTTGGCAGTCCTCTCGTGATGTTAACCTGACACTGCCCAAAGAATTCTGAAGAGACCAAAACTGGTGGAAATCTGAAGGTCAGGACTATACGGAGGATGCATTAACACCTCCCAGCCAAACTCTCTTAATTTTTGCTGAGTGGCTAAAAATGTGTGGGGTCTAGCGTTATCATGATGAAAAACCACACCCCTTCTGTTGATTAATTCCGGCCGCTTTCTCTCAACTTCTTGCTTTAATCTCATCAGTTGTTCGCAGTAGAGTTCAGAATCGATGGTCCTGCCTGGTGGTAACAGCTCATAATGAATAATGCCCTTCCAATCCCACCACACACACACAGCATCACCTTGTTGCGAGTTAACCCGGGTTTCGCCAAAGTCTGTGAAGCCTGACCGGCCTTTGACCACGACCTTTTTCGCACGTTCTTGTCGTACGTGATCCACTTTTTATCACCAGTTATCAGCTTCTTCAAAAATGGTTCGGTTTCATTACGTCGTAATAAAGAATCACAAATGAGTACACGGTTCATAAGGTTTCTTTCAGTGAGCTCGTGGGGTACCCAAATATCGAGCTTTTTTGTGTACCCAGTTTTTTCAAATGCGCCAAAACTATTTTGTGGTCAATTCTCAGTTCTTTAGCTACGTCGTAACAACTGATATGCCGATCTTACTCCACTTTTTCAAAAATGGCATCAATTTTATCCGTAATAGGGCGACTAGAGCGACGTGCATCTTTGACATCAAAATTTCCGGATTGAAAACGCTTAAACCAATTTTGTGCTACTCTCACAGACACTGCACTAGGTCCATAAACATCGCAATTTTTTTCGTGGCTTGCGTTGCATTTTACCTTTTTTGTAGTAAAATTTTAAAATGTATCGAATTTCTTCATTAGATTCACTCATCTTTACAGTACGAAAAACAAATGAAAATCACACATTTTCCTAATTTGAATTTGGAATTATCTTCTTTAAATTTAAACTTTGAATGATACCAAAACCAGCCAGATACAAATAGTATAGCCAAAGAGATTTTATTACAAGTTCATACATACTATAATGCGAAAAGACTTTTTCCCCAACCTATTACAACAGACATGATTTTATTGCCGTTTTTATAGATAGGCAATGGTACGGAACCCTTCGTGCGCCAGTCTGACTCGCACTTGGCCGGTTTTTTTGGAAGCATACAGCGGAAGCCGCTGGCGGAAGCTAGTAGTCAGAATAAGGTTATAACGAAAACATTTTGAAGAATTGGAAAAGTTGCAAAATGGAATACAATCTCCACGACAAATATTTATTTCTATTATGGAATGGAACTTGTCACATTCATATTAAGTAATATGATCTCCATGACAAATTCTCAAGTCTGATAAAAAATGAAAGAGTTCACAGTCCGGTTGCGAATAACAATTAACTTTATAACAAAAATATAAACGACTTCAGATAACAGTAAAGACCAAACTACTCTACCAATTTTGTTGAAATTTCCATGGGATCAATGTAAAAGTATATCCTTTCAAATAAAAACGAATTTTCCAAATCGGTTGATATTTAACGGAGTTCTGAAATATAACATGACATAAAAAATAAACAAATATAAGACTGAGGTATTATGGTTGCCGTGGGGCGCCGGCAGAAGAATGTTGCCCCTCCGCTCTTGCCCGTGTATGCAGTAGGAATCTGGTAAGGGGTATCTCCGAAAGCTGGGCAGCAGCGTCTTATCGTGTTTTCAATACCTATACTGCGCTCGCCAACCCGCCTGCCAAGCGTGGCGAGTATGGCAACAACCCCTTTATGATACAACAACATAAAACCAGGCCCCGAGTCCCCGGCGGCCCCGCTAATCCTGGCTACGGTAGCAGTCACGGTAACGGCGGGGCCAGAGGTGCTAAGAATCCCCGGGAGACGATCGGCTACCAAACCCTACGACGACCACTGGCCCTGGTAACACACAACATCCGCACTTTGAAGACAGACGAAAAAATTGTTGAGCTGGAAGAAGAAATTAGTAGATTACACTGGGACATTTTGGGGTTATCAGAAGTCCGTAGAGAGGGCGAGGACACGATATCCCTTAAGTCTGGTAACCTACTATACTACCGGGAGGGCGACCAACAGTTCCAAGGTTGTGTTGGGTTTCTCGTTCACAAGTCACTCATCAACAACATTATAACCATCGACAGTGTGTCGAGCAGGGTCGCGTACCTGACACTCAGAATATCTAAGCGATATTCGCTGAAGGTCGTTCAGGTATATGCGCCGACCTCTTCACACCCAGATGAAGAAGTAGAATCTATGTATGAGGACATCAGTAGAGCCATACATACGAACAAAACTCACTTTATTGTTATTATGGGAGACTTCAATGCAAAGCTAGGCATGAGAAGCGATGATGAGTTGAGAGTGGGGCAATTTGGATATGGGCAACGGAACCCCAGGGGACAGAGGCTGGCCGATTTTCTGGAGAACGAAGGACTCTTTATGATGAATTCTTTTTTCCAGAAGCCGCCTCATATGAAATGGACCTGGATGAGTCCCAACGGTTCCACGAGAAATGAGATTGATTTCATCTTGACCAACAAGAAACGGATATTCAATGATGTCTCTGTGACTCACAGGGTGAAAACCGGTAGTGATCACCGAATTGTTAGAGCCACATTTAATATGAACGTTAAACTTGAAAGGTCCCATTTGATGAAGTCTACGCTCTGACCCACTCGGGCACATATCCAAAACCTCGAGAGCTTTCAACTCGAACTCGCAAATCGCTTTGACTGTCTAGAAGTAGATGCATCAGTGGATGAGATCAATAACAGGTTCGTAGAAACCGTCCATACGGTGGGGTCCCAGTTCTATAAGACCCCCAGTACCAATAGACCTCAGAAACTCTCTGATGACACCCTTAACCTCATGGCTGAACGTCGTTCTTTGCGACTGCAGTCTCCCGATGATGCTCAGTCACATAGGCAGCTCAATAGAAAGATTTGGAAATCCTTTGCGGCACGATATTCGTACCTTTAATACATCTCGTATTAAAGATACGATAGAGCGGAATAAAGGCTCCAAAGTGTTCGCGAGAGATAATTCTATTGGGCAGAGCCGCATGACAAAGCTGAAGAGGGAAGATGGCAGCATAACGTCAAGTAAAGCGGAAGTGTTAAGGGAAGTCGAAAGGTTATATGGACGGCTCTACGATTCGGTCACTAAACCTGTTTGCAGTGCTGCCAACGACCCAAGAGCCAAACTGACCCGACATTATTACGAAGATATTTCGGAAATCAGCCTGTATGAGATCAGGATGGCCTTGAAGCAGCTTAAGAACGACAAGGCACCAGGTGAGGACGGAATCACTTCAGAGCTTCTGAAAGCGGGTGGATCACCGGTACTTAAAGTCCTTCAGAAGCTCTTTAATTCCGCCTTGCTTGAAGGTACGACGCCAAAAGCATGGAACGAGGGCGTGGTGGTTCTGTTCTTCAAGAAAGGTGACAACACCTTGCTTAAGAATTACAGACCCATCTCGCTTTTGAGCCATGTTTATACGCTGTTTTTAAGGGTCATCGCGAACCGTCTCGAACGCAGGTTTGATGACTTCCAGCCTCCCGAACAAGCCGGGTTCCGTAAATGCTACAGTACCATAGACCACATACATACGCTGCGGTAAGTCACACAGAAGACCGAAGAGTATAACTTGCCGCTATGTCTCGCGTTTATGGACTATGATAAAGCCTTCGATTCGATCGAAACATGGGCAGTGCTTGGGTCTCTCCAACGATGCCGTATTGACTATCGGTACATCGAAGTGTTGAAGTGTTTGTATAAAAACGCCACTATTTCAGTCTGAGTACACGAACAGAGCTCGAAGGCGATTCCCTTAAAAAGAGGCGCAAGACAGGGAGATGTCATCTCTCCGAAACTGTTTACGACCGCATTGGAAGATGCCTTCAAGCTTCTAGAATGGAAAGGACTGGGCATCAATATTAACGGCGAATACATCACTCACCTTCAGTTTTCCGACGATATTGTGGTCATGGCAAAGTCGATGGAAGAGCTCAGCACGATGCTCGAAGGCCTCAATCGAGTCTCCCAACGGGTAAGACTTAAAATGAACATGAACAAGACGAAAATTATGTCGAATGTCCATGTCGTGCCTGCCCCAGTTATGGTTGAGAACTCGGCTCTTGAAGTTGTCGACGCGTATGTATACCTAGGACAAACAGTCCAATTAGGTAGGTCCAACTTCGAGAAAGAGGTCAATCGTCGAATCCAACTCGGATGGGCAGCGTTTGGGAAACTTCGCAACGTCTTTTCGTCCAAAATACCTCAGTGCCTTAAGACGAAAGTCTTCAATCAGTGTGTGTTACCAGTTACCAGTGATGACATATGGAACCGAGACGTGGTCCTTCACTATTGGCCTTATGAATAAGCTCAGAGTCGCTCAACGAGCTATGGAGAGGGCTATGCTCGGGGTTTCTCTACGGGATCGAATCAGAAATGAGGAGATACGTAGGAGAACTCAAGTCACCGACATAGACCGACGGATTAGCACGTTGAAGTGGCAATGGGCAGGCCATATAGCGAGCAGAACAGATGGCCGATGGGGCCGGAAGGTTCTCGAGTGGAGGCCACGGACCGGCAAGCGCAGCGTAGGACGTCCACCTACAAGATGGGTAGACGACTTGGTAAGAACCGCAGGTCGGCGTTGGATGCAGGCCGCTTCCAACCGCAGTTCCTGGAGATCAATGAGGGAGGCCTTTGTCCAGCAGTGGACGTCCTACGGCTGATATGATGATGATGATGATTATGGTTTTCTCATGGATGCCATTGTCAGAGCTAGACCAAATTGTAATGGAAATGTGATCACATGGGAAGCACCAGCTTCAAATAAAAAAAGAATCATCAAAATCGGTTCACCCAGTCGAAAGTTCGGAGGTAACAAACGAAAAAAATACAGTCGAATTGAGAACCTCCTTCTTTTTTGAAGTCGGTTTAAAAACAAATGGACACCGGGAACGCACATTTTTTGTTTAGCAACAAGCTGTTCTGAAAAATGCTATTTTCGTTTCCTCGCATTCATGATGAATAGTTATGTGATAATGTGATAAACTAATATCTTTATCTAATCTTATCTAATATTGTATACCTAGAGGCAAAGTTTATAATTTTGTATGTTGAGTGCTAATCTCAGAAACTACTGAACCGATTTTGAAAATTCTGTCACTGATAGAAAGCTATATATCCCTGATGGATAAAGACTTTTTTGATGCGTAACATCTTTCCTTTCTGTTTGTGGAAGTGATTTTGGCAAAAGGGACGGAAATGTGTAACAGGAAACCGGGGAAGTGCGCGCTATTTGATTTGACCAATGGGCGCGTGCGGTGGTCAGATGTTACACATCTTAAGCGACTACTATGTAAGGCTCGTAGTTTTTTTAATTAAAATGCATATCGCTTCTCACGCGCAAAACAAACGTCGAAAATTCCGCCCATTACCATCTGTCAACTTGACAGTTCGTCTCATCTACTAAAATGTCTGCTAACGACTGTCACACTGTGATGACTTCACTAATTGTTATTTGGCAACAAAATTAGATTGAGAATAAGATTTAGAGCGCTCGTTGACGTCTGAATTGATTGGTATTTAGCTGTTGGTATGTTAATTTGAATTCTTTGGCTGTTGCTGGCTTGGTAGAATGATAGGGTGTTTTTTGTCACATTTTATGCTAGTCACAAATTTAAAATTAGAATCATAGTAATTTATGATGTGCCATAAATCCTGGATGGACTTATCTATAGGACATTCATAAATATTTGAACATATTTGATCGCGCGAAGCGAGATCTCCAAATCAACTTGGGCAAATCGGCGTTGTATGTACCTATGTTTGTTTGTCCGAGGATAACTTTCGAAGCGTTTATCCGATGATAGTAAAGTTTGATCTATAGGTAGGTAGTTATGGCACAAATTTGGTGTTGCTAAATGAGCTAAAAATGTCGGGGGTTGTTGAGATATTGGGTTTCAAGAGAGGTAAAACAAAAAAAACAATGGGACTAGGTATCCGGTCGAGTGGCACGTGTAATACTTAAATAAAAGGCATTTGTGAGTACATTTCGACCCCGTTTTTATTTTTAGTTTAAACCTTGTAAGTAGTTTTTAAGTTAATAGCATAATAAAAACTGAACTTTAAAAAATTCACAAGGTACACCAATGACCATACAGTGCTGAAATTTGACATGCGTGTAGCTTAGGGTTACCAACTTTTTTTTTTAAATATAGTATTTTCGAAGCTAGTATGTAAGTAGGTATGTGGTTAATATTTATTTTTTTAAATTAATATATTTTTCTGCTCTGTGCCTTAATAATTAAATTCGTCTTCATGACAGAAAATATGCGTTCCGCTTTATGCAAAATATAGCAGTTTTTCCTACTGTATATTTTTTTAGAAATATAGTATTTGATCCCCTTATATAGTAGGATACTATATTATATACTTAGTAGGGTTGGCAACCCTAATGTAGCTTTAGTGACACAAATATAGGGAAAAGTCTCATATCCAGAATAACTGTAATTTCTATCTCAAAAAAGTATATCCAAATGACATGAACTCCTGTGACCTGTGATTTGAATAAAACTGTAGGGCAAGTTATTGATTATTTATTTCGTGGCACTATTTTGATAGTCAAAGATAACATAGGTAGGGGAAGTCCGGGAGACTTGAACCGCTTTTTACAAAAACTATCGTGACATCTACCTCGACAGATTTAGGAACTCCTATCTAGCGGTGTCCGATAGTTAAGGTATCTGATCATAATTTTAAGGTATTTAAATTGCAGTAAATCAACAAAATTACAATTTAAGGTAATTCAAATAAAAAATGGGATTTGGATCAAGTCTCCCCAACTGTAGGGAGATTTGATCAGGGGTCTGGGGAGAGTTGACTATACTTTATCATGACATCAAATAAAAAACTTAAATACTTAATTAAATATTTTATTGTATCCAAAATGAACTAACTTGTAACATAGGCATAGTTTAATGTTTTATATTTTACTATTAACAGTAATTAACATATTATTTAAACAAGAACTCTTAATCCTTCATAAAGTAACCATATCAGCCTTCTTCTTTCTCATTCAACACAATTTGTGCAAGTCTTATTCACATTGATGGCAGATAAAATCATCAACATCATTTTACGACAGACCTACACATACCTCATGAACATATCTACGACATGAAATACAAAGGCGCATATCCGTCATCTCATCCTTTAAGCAAACAGAACAAAACCAACGTTCATCTATGTTAGGATTTTCTCCCCAATCATCGTCATCAGAACTATTGGCATATGCAATGTCTTCAGCTTCATCTTCTGTTTCACTGTTATATTGTTTATTCGGGACTTTTCTTATTTTCTTTGTATGTTTTTTCTTCGTGTCTTTAATTTTCTTGACATTCTTTTTCCCTCGAGTATTTTTATTTTCTTTATTTTTATCATCATTGTCACTTTCTGTTTCACTGTTCAAAACTTTTCGCTTTACATTACTTTTCTGTCTTTTATTCGCAGTGGGTTTGTTATTATTTTCTGCTATCTTTTCAGTTACTTACATAAATAAAATAGTCGAGCAGCTGAGTGATCGACTGATAATCAGCGCACAGACCAAACCAGAAATTTTACCCTGAAAATGACAATGCCAGAAACTCTATAGAGCTTTGACCCATCAAATAAAAGTTGGTTTACAAGCAAGCTAAATGTAGCATTCTATTGCTGATTTATTAGTGATAATTAAAAACATGTTTAAATGCCTTTAAAACTTGCGGTTTCTGTTTAAATCTAAGAACAATTGTTACATTTAGGTTAGGTACCTTAAGTTGATGATCAGAATCCGTAGCAAGTAAAAATCGTCGTGATAATATAACAGTAATATGATCAAAGAGAGATCTATGTTAGGATTTTCTCCCCAATCATCGTCATCAGAACTATTGGCATATGCAATGTCTTCAGCTTCATCTTCTGTTTCACAGTTATATTGTTTATTCGGGACTTTTCTTATTTTCTTTGTATGTTTTTTCTTCGTGTCTTTAATTTTCTTGACATTCTTTTTCCCTCGAGTATTTTTATTTTCTTTATTTTTATCATCATTGTCGCTTTCTGTTTCACTGTTCAAAACTTTTCGCTTTTCATTACTTTTCTGTCTTTTATTCGCAGTGGGTTTGTTATTATTTTCTGCTAACTTTGCAGTTACTTACATAAATAAAAAAGTCGAGCAGCTGAGTGATCGACTGATAATCAGCGCACAGACCAAACCAGAAATTTTACCCTGAAAATGACAATGCCAGAAACTCTATAGAGCTTTGACCCATCAAATAAAAGTTGGTTTACAAGCAAGCTAAATGTAGCATTCTATTGCTGCTTTATTAGTGATAATTAAAAACATGTTTAAATGCTTTTAAAACTTGCGGTTTCTGTTTAAATCTAAGAACAATTGTTACATTTAGGTTAGGTACCTTAAGTTGATGATCAGAATCCGTAGCAAGTAATAATATAACAGTAATATGATCAAAGAGAGATTATGGAGCGTAAAAAACAAACAGCAATGCAAACAGAACAGAGCGAATGTCAATGAATGAATGACTTTTTGATATAACTATAATATTAGCGCGTCGCATCAGAGACGTTTCGTTACCCTATCACCTAATCACTAACGCTCAAATGCGAAATAAGTAATGATTAGAATATACATGCATAATAATATATATTAAAACAATATTTTCATTAATTGTGTATATTTCAATCAAATACATATTAAAATCCGTACATAATATATTAATAGATGTCATTTTTTCTTATTAAATGAATAGTTTTGTTCCGCGTGTATGCGTACCAAGTAACGCAGATAGCCGCGATAATAACAGGAAATAGGACTTGGGTTTTTAAATTCCTTTTATCTTTAACTTTTTATCCGCAAGTGTAACAGAATAACAGTTATGTAACCAAGGGTCCTAATTTCATTGCATAATTTTGATTAATTTACATTTTTTGTAAATTATGAAAGGGTGGGGCAGGATCTGGCATTGTCCTTTCATTCTCTGGTTTTGGATTTCTTTTGTAGTGTAGGGGATGCATTAAACAAGGATTTTAGGAAGTTCCTACTGAATGACGGGAACGAAGTCCCGAGCGCTGCACTGGTTCATAGACTTGAACCACTGGTCATTTCTCCCAATAGGAAGGCGGGTCAAATCTCCCGCATCCACTTTTTACAGTTTCATTGTTTATAAAATTAAATACTTGATACACTGGTATTTATTACTAATCAAATATAAAACTACAATAGTAAGGCATAACAATAACATTTAGAGAACGTACATACCGTTATTAACGATCCTGTCACAAAATAACAGATTCAAATTCAAAAATTCACTCTGACCGGTGACAAACACGTTTCTCCATCTCACAACTATACTAGAAAAAACATAGCTTGATTTCTGGGATAGCTGTCAGTAAAATCGCGCCTATGAAATTCTGAATTTAACAGTACGGACAAGCGTACCAGTCAATGTCATACTTTATGGGCATGCTGAGCTAATTATAGTGATGAGCGATGAATCATCGTGACCACAGACTATAAATAAACTATCGATATTTTGTATAAAACTTAATTCAAAATTAATTTATCATTTAATTTAACAAAATAACATTATTTAAAAAAATAACATTATTTACAATAGTGAGTAAATAAAATCTAAATTCTAACCTACTCGTAACATTCCTTCCGACAACTTTGGGGTTCGAGAGAAGTTTGGCCGCGGCGTGTCTTCTTCCGCAAGATTAGGCGCCAATGCGCCGCCATCTTGTTTGACATGACCCATTCTCCTCAGTACGAGTGCTAACGCTTTGTATACGCCACGTGTTTTCCGTTCTCATCACTTTGTTTTTATTACTATTGCTGTTAATTTGTTAAGTTTATTTGTTATTGTTAGTTTCTTGGTTGTTATTGTTTGTTTTCATTGTTTGTTGGCATAATGCCAAAGAGAACGAAGAAAACTGTTTTGAACAGTCAAAGTCGTGAGCTTGTGATTCGCTTGCGTAAATATTTTGAGCGAGAAAACCAAAATGGTGGACGTCACAAACTTTTGCCATGGGTAATACCCATGTGAAAAGTTTGTGACAGAGTTGCAGATGCTCTTGGCATTGGACGTGCGACAGTAATTCGCATCAGTAAAGAAAAATATGGCGAATCTTCAACCGCAGTATTGACTGAAGACGAGGAAAAAAAGCTTTCAACGCCAAATAAAAAAAAAGAAAGGCTGCTCCTGTCACAAAAATTGACGACTTTGACGCCGCTGCGATTCGCAACCATGTACATATATGGCGAACACACGGGGCGAACGAATACACGAATGTATACACGGGGCGAATTACCTATATTAAAAAAACTGGCGGCGTCCCTAAAAGACGCAGACTTGTTTAAAGGAAGCTTGCCGTCACTATCGAAGATTTTGAAAAATATTGGATTTTCCTACAAAAAAAGTGACAAAAGAAAAATTATAATGGAACGAACCGACATTGGTCTTGCTCGAGTGAATTTTCTCCGGAAAGTCAAAAAAATTACATATTGGGACAAAGTTGTCTTTCTTGACGAGACATGGCTAAACGACAATCATACCGTATCCAAAGCTTGGACCGATGATACGGCACAATCGACCACCAGAGTACCCGAAGGCTAAGGTCAAAGATTAATAATAACTCATGCTGGGACGTCATCTGGTTTTGTGCCTAATTGCCTATTGGCATTCAAATCTACGAAGACCAATGAATACCATGAAGAAATGAATATTGAAAAGTTTAAAGAGTGGTTTTTAAAATTATTAGATAATTTGAAGGAGCCACATTATATAATTATGGATAACGCCCCATATCACTCGGTCCAAAAGCACAAACCACCAACTTCGGCAAACAGGAAGTTAGAAATAATTGCATGGCTTCAAGAAAAAGGAATAGAGGCCAATGAAACAATGCTTACAAACGAATTATTGAGACTCGTTGGTCTGCACAAACCCAGCACACCAACGTATGTCTTAGATGACATAGCCCAAGAAAAGGGTCATAACGTCATAAGACTGCCTCCATATCACTGCCAGTATAATCCGATCGAGCTTATCTGGGCCCAAGTAAAAGGTTTGTTTGCTCGAATTTCAGTTAGACAGATTCTTTATGTATTAACTCCTGTATAATTTATGATATTAAAATATGTTTTTCTTTCAAGGTTACGCTGCTAGACATAACACAACACCGCCTTTCACGGCAAATAAAATGTTGCAGTTACTAAACACTGCGGTTGAAAATGTATCTGTAGAAGGTAGTTACCAAATGAAGAAAAGTAATGGAAGAAGATTGGGAGCGGGAAGTTCGATTTGATAATATTTGCGAACAAGAGTTCATTGTAAAGGAGAACGGGCATCCTGGTCTACAGTCCAATAAAAATGAGCAGCACGTTTTCGAATTGGCATACAATAGTACATCAAAATAGACTATTGGAACTTTCCCCAAAAGTCTGTCCGTTTTGAGTTACAGCCATGCAAACACCAGCATTTTTTGTTTTAAAGAACATAAAATAACGGTTTCACGATTACTATATCCATACATAAAGGCTCCTATACAATGCAGTAGCAAGAGCGAGAAGGGAGAAGAGCGATGTAAGGGCCGTGGGGAGAGGGCTGCGTACGCGGGGGAGGGGAACGGTTGTGTACGCGCCGCGCCGGACGGCTACAATAATCAGTCGCATCGCATCAAGTGAGTGGCTACGTCACGTCTTGTTACGATAGTGCTGTGTTTGAACTTCTTTCTCTGTTTTTACTGACCCTGGCTTGCTTTTGGACCCTGTTTCTTTCCCTAATGTGTTAACTTTGGCTCGACTTATTGACTTTTGAACTGCCTACCGATAATGGAAGTTTTTCGAAACTGTGTGATGTGTCGTCGAGGACTTTACCGCAGACGGTACCAGCAGCATATCTTGGCTGATAACCTGCAAAGGGAACGACCAGAATTCGCCGCGTTTATACAACAACATGCTGTGTTGGAGGTTAGTTACCTTTTATTTTTATTATATTGAGTAGTTAGGCATAGGATTTATTTATTTTAAGTATTAATTGTTATTATTTTCAGGTGGTGTTCGACAGTACTCGAAGCTTGTGTCACCGATGTTGGCAGAGGACTGAGCGTGATCATAGACCTGCACAGCAAGCGGCGCGAGCGCCTGGTACATTGCACTCTCAAGAATACACGAGGGCACCGAACACTTCGGTGCATTGTATTTACAACAACTGTGCTAATATTACCCGTAATCATATACCAAACGCGATAAGAATTAATGTATTTTGTGAGAGCCAGCTTTTTATTCCTGATAGCGCTAGGGTGTGTACAGAACACTTACAAAATAATGAATGGAGCAACCTGCCGCAAATGTGTAATGTGACACATGATTTTAATGACGCTCAGTTTACATCGCTCTGTGACTTGATGAGAATGGCTGCTAACAACCAGCCCAGAATCGACTTCGAAAACAGAGGCACCTTGTCTAATGAAGAGATGCACTTATGGACTGGGCGCACTTACGATCAGTTCGAAGCTATATTAGAACAAACTCCGTCACTAAGTGAACGTTGTAACCAGCCTAGAACTGCATTAGGCATCTATTTAACAAAACTTAGAACTGGAGACTCTGATGAGAGACTGGCAACGTTATTTCATATGTCTCGTCGAAAACTAGAACGTTTTTTGCCTATAGTTCGAGAATGTCTGAGCAACGATTACGTTGTGCTGCATCTAGGTGTGGACCACATTACCAGAAATGATATCCTTCAAAGAAACTTAACAATTCCAAGGGCTTTATTTGGAAACGATGAAAACATCAAAGCCATAATTATATGTGACGGTACATATATATATATTAACAAAAGCTCCAACTTTTTGTTTCAACGGCTGTCATACAGCTTACACAAATATCAAAACTTGTTGAAGCCGTTTTTAATGGTATTCACGGACGGCTATATATTAGATGTCAAAGGGCCATTTGCCGCTACCAGAACCGATGCCCAGATCATGAGTGAAATAATGAATAACGAAGATGAGACGCTGCATTGGTTACTCGAACGTAATGATGCGTTTATCCTAGACAGAGGATTTAGAGATAGTTTGCAGGATATAGAAGCTTGTGGCTACGAACATCATGTGCCACCAACTAAAGACAGAAGAGAAAATCAACTCACTACAGAACAAGCTAATCAGTCTCGTTTGGTCACCATGTGCCGATGGGTGGTGGAAGTAGTAAATGGGAGATTTAAGCGAGATTTTAAACTTTTGCGTCAAAACTATTTTAATAAAACGTTGCCAAAAATGTTTGTTGACTTCAAAATAGCTGCAGCCATTCTAAACCACTTCCACGCCCCCATCGAAGATAGTTCACACGCAGCAGCCTTTTTGAATTCAATAAGAGCTAAAATACACATACCAAACACATTGCACAATTATGTGGAAGCAAAGAGATTGAATTATAGGAGAGCAGACTTCATGCGAATCGAAGCAAATGAAATAGAAGACTTCCCAAGGCTTAGTGAAGAACAAGTCATACATTTTGCCTTGGGAACTTACCAGTTAAAGCTCGCTCGATCATATTGTAGCGAGCACTTACAAAATGGTCTTTATATAATCGAGACGTATAGAGATAACGCTCTAGAAGACTTGGTACAATATGATATCAACGAAGAGGCTTGGCTATTACGTGGACGTATACAGTCTCGACATGTCCGAGCCAGGAAATATTTTTGTTATATATTAATCAATAATATTAATAACAATATTACACAATATTATTGTACCTGCTTAACAGGGCGACGTACTATAGGTACTTGTGCCCATGTACTGTCAATTATATGGTACGTAGGTTATGCCCGTCATGAAGGGTTCAATGAACCTACATTGTTCCTTAACAGTATTCTCATCGATGATGATGATGATGATAATGTTTAATAACATATTGTTTTGATTTTTTAAGAAGATGTTGTTTTTATTTGTATTACTACTTACCTAACTTAAATAAAATCATTACATTACACGAAATGTTTTTTTAATTACCACGATATTCAATGTTTGGCACTAAATATTATCAGATTCAATTTTTAGTAGAACTCAGATCGGACAATACTTAGAGAAATGCGACTTTCTACATATGAAAATACATAGCCAATACCTTTATATTGACATATGACTCATTTTTATTGCAAGGTAGACCAGCTTCCATACACTTATGCCCGTTCTCCTTTACAAGATTGCTCTAGCGATTCTGAAAGTGATTCGGATATTGATTTGGGGTGTAGGTACTCCTTTGGAATAAATAAATGTATGTATTAAAATATTCGTTTCATTTTATTACCCAAATCATAATATAATCCAATATACATATAATTATGCCAGACAGCCTTCGTGGCGAAGCGGTAGTGAACACGACTGCTGCGCAGGAGGTCGCGGGTTCGATCCTCGCTCAATGCAGATATTTGTATGTATGAATATGGGTTTTTGCACTGGTCTGGTCGTGCCTCGGAAAGCACGTTAAGCCGTCGGTCCCGGCTGCCATACGAATATCTAATGGCAGTCGTTACGGGTTGTTGGAGCCCTCAAAAGTCCAACAATTGGTCTTACTGCAAAGCTTCTATCGATAATTACTATCGATATTTTTTTCTGTATCATAACAACCCTAGGAATGTCAGTTTTAACAAATGACGCAGAGATCAAACTATGATTTTTTAAGTTTGTTTGTGTTAAAGTGGCGTGGCGTGGGCGTGGGCGTGGGCTATCGCCCACGCCCACGCCCACGCCCACGCCCACGCCCACGCCCACGCCCACGCCCACGCCCACGCCCACGCCCACGCCCACGCCCACGCCCACGCCCACGCCCACGCCCACGCCCACGCCCACGCCCACGCCCACGCCCACGCCCACGCCCACGCCCACGCCCACGCCCACGCCCACGCCCACGCCCACGCCCACGCCCACGCCCACGCCCACGCCCACGCCCACGCCCACGCCCACGCCCACGCCCACGCCCACGCCCACGCCCACGCCCACGCCCACGCCCACGCCCACGCCCACGCCCACGCCCACGCCCACGCCCACGCCCACGCCCACGCCCACGCCCACGCCCACGCCCACGCCCACGCCCACGCCCACGCCCACGCCCACGCCCACGCCCACGCCCACGCCCACGCCCACGCCCACGCCCACGCCCACGCCCACGCCCACGCCCACGCCCACGCCCACGCCCACGCCCACGCCCACGCCCACGCCCACGCCCACGCCCACGCCCACGCCCACGCCCACGCCCACGCCCACGCCCACGCCCACGCCCACGCCCACGCCCACGCCCACGCCCACGCCCACGCTCACGCCCACGCCCACGCCCACGCCCTCGCCCTCGCCCTCGCCCACGCCCACGCCCGCGCCCACGCACACGCCCGCGCCCGCGCCCGCGCCCGCGCCCGCGCCCGCGCCCGCGCCCGCGCCCACGCCCGCGCCCACACCCACGCCCGCGCCCACGCCCACGCCCACGCCCACGCCCACGCCCGCGTTTTACCCGCGCCCGTGCCCACGCCCACGCCCACGCCTACGCGCACGCCCACGGTCACGAACACGCCCACGCCCACGCCCGCGCCCACGCCCGCGCCCACGCCCACGCCCGCGCCCACGCCCACGCCCACGCCCACGCCCGCGTTTTACCCGCGCCCGTGCCCACGCCCACGCCCACGCTCGGGTCCACGCCCACGCCCGCGCCCGCACCCACGGTCACGCCCACGCCCACGCCTACGCCTACGCCCACGCCCACTCCCACGCCCACGCCCACCCCCACGCCCACGCCCACCAACTGTGGACGCCCAAAATGGCGTCATGCTTTTGGTCTGTCGCTGTCACGCGGCCGTTGACCTGCTTTCCGCTCAAATCGCGGGAAGTTTAAACTATATTTTTGTAGGTGGTTCATCTCTCCCACCTGGTCAAGTCTCCCGGGTTCCCCCTATATATTTTTTTGTTTTTATGGGAGACCCGCCAGATCTCAGTTCGGGGCGAACCAATCGTTATAATAAGTCGTAGTTCCCCCCCCCCCCCCCCCCTCCCTCTCCACCCATTCAGTATCTTGAAAATCCTTCTAGTGTCAGTATTTCGGTTGTTAGTTCGGTAGACCGCACTACTTACACTGTTCGGTGTCATTAGTCCGGTTGATACAAAACACAGAACTATCAATGGGTACCCTTTAGTAGCTGATGTCGTTGTCCGGAATCGTCGCGATAACAGTAAAGTATGTATCCGCAACTCATGAACCGCCAAGCATCTTCTGTATGGCTCCGTTCATTTATAACAAGCTCCCGGAGTCACCGAGAGAGCTACCTTGTTCAATGTTTCGAAGAAAGTTGAAAATTGCACTGTTAAATAATAGCAGATTATTAACCAAGGGGATAAAGCAGTGTCTTCTGTCGCGGGTGACGATTTAAATCGCGAGCGTAACGAAGGATTCGAGGTTTACTCCCGAGCGTAGCGAGGGATTTAAGTTCACCTAAGACTAAGACAGCTTTATCACCGAGGAAAATACTCTACTTTTCGTACCATTTGCGAAAAAATTAACACAATAATAATATGACATAATATAATAACATTAACTTATTTATAAAAATAAATTTAACGTTTATGTATTTGAAGAAAACAAAAACGCGGCAAATTCCTAGACTAATATTTTTTTGTCGGAAAAGCAAAGGCATCAAGCTCATACGGCCTCGTCGGTTTTCGTAATTTTATTTAATAATCATAACTGCATTATAAATGCGTATTCCTTTTTCAAAAAGATGTATAATGCGTTATATACAAACTCAATGGTGTAAACACAGATGTAGTTCAGTATAAATTTCGGTAAGTATTCCAAATTTAAACCACATTCTCCCCCTAGAGGATGAGTGAAATTCAGTACAATTTTCTTTCCCTGTTTTTAACAGATTAAAAATGACTATTGTTATGTTCGCTTTTTGTGGCATAGAATGTCACTTTTTTGAGCAAGTGGTACGAAAATGTTATTATACCATAAATGAATACCAGAATAAAAAATATTAGCTAGGATTAGATTTACCAATTTTATTTTATAATTAATATTTTTTTTATATTTTTACTAGTTTTATTTTATTTTATATATTTGTTATAATTGTTTTAGTTCAGGTGTTATTATTATTTAGGACTTTGTAATTTTTTTATTGCATGCCGGAAAGGCAGAAATGTATTGATTCCAATTTACTTCTGACATGTTTGTAATATAACATATATTTCAAGCAATAAATACATTTGAGTTGATTTGATTTGCATTATAGTCTTTCCATTTCTTTATTTTCTCGATGACAGCTCCTGTGAAAACTTGAACGAACGTCTTTTTTACATTATACTTATGCATTATTTTATAAAAATATGACGCTTACGCACGTACCTACAAGGTTATACCAGAGTCGGAGAAACTGATAGGGATGTAGCTATCGATAAACGTAGCACGATAACAGACACGATATTTTTTTACAAAATGTAAGAAACTAAACTACTGCCGAATACTTTTGTACAAATTTATTAACTATTATTAAATTTCATTACAAGATGTTACACGTATTAATTCTTGATTGATAATGCCAACTTCATTAAAATTTCTGAAGCTGTTGTAAAATAAGTAGGTATAGGTAGGTACTCGACAATGAAACGAAATAATTATAACGACAGGTAATCTTTATTTATTTATTTTAATCAAAATCTGATGAATCGTCACTGTCACTCGATGAGCTCTCCCCATGAGGTCACAACACTACAACTATCAAATTAGAACTGTCATCGAGAAAATAAAGAAATGGAAAGACTATAGTTCTATTAGTATAATACAAACATCAACCTAACAAAAAAATCCTAACGAGCTACTGCCATCCAGTGTGCCTGGCAAGCTCGTTAGGTTTTTTAACGAACCGGACTAATGACACCGAAAAGTATCAGTAGTTCAGTCAACCGGATTAACAACCGAACTACTGACACTAGAAGTGAAACTCACCCGGTCGTATAACAATTACTTGAAAGTTGAAAGTTACTTTTGAACAGTCAAAATGCCTTTAAGAATTGTCATATCACTCAGTGACCAACTCTCGCTGGGTGACTTTCAAAAAAAGAGATTTCTTGACTTCAAGGCTTGACTTCTGGTACCACGCGAATGAAGCCGAGTGCAGACGTTAGTGTTATATTTTTCCGTCTAAACTTGATTCGTCGTTTTATTCAAGTCTAAACTTGACTTGGTTTTGGCTTAGTTTAAGTCAAAAAAAAGGTAAAAGTATGACAAAATAAAATCAATTTGGATAGTTTTACTAAATGTTAGATATACCTAATAGCTAAAAGCAAGATGAAAAACATTATACAGTGTGTTTTTTTAATTAAGTCTACTTTTTGCGTATTTGACAATGCCATGATAGGACAAATAAGATGGTGCAATGACTGATATAAAAGTCCGACAGATGCAAGAACCATGTTCGAAATTAAAAATTGTTCTGCAATACAAAATGTTTTTAAATTGCTCATGAGAGCATGGAGTTCCTAAACTTCTTAATCGCTACAGTATTAATACTTCTTTAATGTGCAATTAGAATCTAATAAAATGTTTGTTGGAGGAATTTTGCTTTGTCCTGTTGTATGAGAATACGTTTTATCAAATTTGACTAACTTCCGCGGCTCAGATTGTTTTCATCCGATACATTAAAATGATCCTTACATAGGACTGCATCGATCAGCATCAAAAAAATTTTACCAACTTGATTCACTTTAAGGCGCTACTCACGCTTGACCAAAAAATTTTAATGCCAAAATGTTTTTCTTTGAAAACGAGCTGATGTTTTAAAAGAAACTGCACCGGTATCTCCTCTGGTTATGGGTGCTGTCGTACTGTCCCAGTTAAAAAAAAACACTGTATATTCTGAATCTGTTTTAACATGCGTGTTGGTATATTTAAAAATAAAAAAATATATATCGAGAAGAAGCAGGGGCGGCTGGTACTTACAACATGGCCGGGGGGGCCTAGGGCGGCCAACAATACTGCAAATCCGCCAATGATTTTACGACTTTTTACAAAGTTAGTGGCTTTGAACAAAATTACCATACTAATTTTTGTCCATGTGATTTTTAAACGCGCACTAAACTGTTTCATTTTATTTATGATAAGACCCTACAGTTTAACATACGTTAGCATCACAGTTAGCATACGTGTAGGTATGAACAGTAAGCAAGAATTCACTATTCACTATTGGTTGTATGGCCTCTGTGGTAAGCAAGAATAAACACTCAATAAAACGAAGAAGTAACAATAAACAGTTATGCCGATCGTCCATCCGTTACAGCGCTGTCAAAGTGCCGCGCTGAGAGCCAGAGAGTAGAAATGCAAGCTATATGTACTTAGTGCGAACCAGGGGTGGCCAGTAAGTATTTGTCTATGCCGACGATACAGCATTGCTGGTAAATGGCGAAAGCTGGGAGACTGTCCAGAAACACGCTGAGAGTGCCTTTACCATTGTCATGGGATGGCTCTGCGAGAATGTGCTAACACTCAATATCAGCAAAACTAAATTTGTAACCTTCACTAGTAACACTTTCTCACAGCCACCTGAAAACGCAATAAGTATTGTTGCCCACAAGGGCCGTAACCCGACTGTATGCCACAGCCATAACTGTCTACCTATTTCGCGAACCTCAAATATAAAATATTTAGGTGTTCAATTGGACTGCACCCTGGATTGGGACTTGCACTTGCAGTCTGTTGTGTCACGTGTCAGAAAATTAATCTACGTGTTTAAGCGTCTTAGATCAGCGACTTCTCTAGATATAATGAAGATGGTATATTTTGCTCTAGCACAGTCACTCTTGTCCTACTGTATCACGGCATGGGGAGGAACGTATGTAACGCACATGCTTCGCTTAGAAAGGGCACAAAGAGCTGTTCTAAAAGTTATGACCAACAAACCCTACAGATACCCTACAACCAAACTCTATGCTGATACTTCTGTACTTACCACCAGGCAGATTTTTGTCCTTCATGTAATACTTCGAAAGCATGCGGAATCCCCGTATAACTCTGACATCAACGTAAATAAACGGAGCAAATATCAAGTGTGCACTATTGAGCAACACAGAACTGCGCTAGCTGCGCGACACTATGGAATAATAAGCTCTTGCCTCTACAATCTAGCCAATGAGAAGTTGCAGATTTACGATCTTTCCGCAAGAAATTGTAAAAATATCACAACTAACTGGCTGAAGGTTTTATCATATACTGAAACCGAGGAACTTTTTAAAATAATTATTTAAGCTAATACACGAACACTCACAAACACACAAACACACACACTGTAATATTTAATGAGATAATTCCTGTACTTAATATAATTTGTTTTTAGTTCACATCTCTGTAAGTAGACAACCATAAGTAAGAGCACTAATTGCCAAGATACAAGTTTTTCACAAACTTAGTTTGGCAATTAGGGCGCCATTTATTGTAAAGCATGACAGAGAAAATAAAGAATTTTTGATTTTTTGATTTTTTTTTTATTACTTGTAGGGTAAGGGGAGATGTATTGGTGATATAAGTAATTTGGTCATAGTTTTTTACTAGATTATCACACAATTACATTATGCAAGTTACATTCACCCTGAGTAATATAGTTTACTTTTTACACAACTGCGCAAAGGAGGGTAATGTTTTTATTGAAAAACTTTGCGTGCGAAGCTGCGAATTGGTCAGCTAGTATTATGTAAAACGCGTTTCGCTACATCGTTTCTGCATTTAGTAAATAATCTTTTATGACGATTGTGCATCAGTGGCGCCATTGTTAAGTAAATGTGGCCTGCATTTACGTATTTTGTTAAAATGAATTGATATAATTAGTGTGTCAGTTAAAAATTACTAAAATCGATCAATAAACCAATGATCATTAAAAAAGCTGTTTTTTGATAAAGATTGGGATAAGTTTTTGAGAGGGTAGCTTGAGACCTATATTGCGCTTATATTAAAACTGAGAAGTCGTAGTAGGTATTATATTGAGTAATGCGTGTATGTGTTTTATTTTGAATTTAGGGTTTGTTTGTTTATCACCAAATTACCTATAGGTACAAGTTTTTTTGATATCACCAAATAACCTATTTTTGGTACCTCTAGATTGGCAATGGAAAAAGACAGAAAATATAGAATACAGCAACTTCAAAAAGCCGTCAAATTAGTAAAAAATACAGATAAAACCATACATCGCGAAATGCTTTACATTACACCAACAAGTGCTAATTAGCCGTTATTGTTAGTTATGTATAACCGATTGCTTAGCGTGTATTATGCTTTCTGTGGCGATCCAAAACATCGTGTCAAATACAATAATGCTTTCAATGTTATTGGGCCTCCCGCGGTTCTGCAGCGTCTCTGGTATGTTCGCCGCCTGTATGAGAAAAAATGCTACTTCGTTGCTTACCCAGAGTATGCAGGAGTACCTACCAACCCCATTCTGAGGATAATAGCGGACAAGTATCACGGCCCTCTATATAAACACTGCATAGGGGTTTTGCGTAGGTAACCTACCCGCCCGTATACCTAAGATTTGTAACACGTACGTAACAGTTATATTTAGGAGTCTAATAACTAACATAGTTTTAATTTTAAGAACCTTAATAACAATGGATCTTGTGACATCTAAAATAAATAATTAGATGTTTCATCTTAATTTAATTTCTAGGCAGTACCGTCTTTACCATAAGGGCACACGGGCCCGTGTCCAGTGTCCCTATCGTCACGGGGGCCTCTAAAGGCCGATATATTCGCTTACACTATAAGTACATATTTTTCTATTTTAGGTAGATGTTAGTAAGTTTCGCCGCTCTGAGAAGTCTGGACAAGTGCCGAGATCCTGGAAGCTTGCAAACGTGCAGCCCGTGCCTAAAAAAGGTAGTCGTGCCAACCCCTCTAACTACAGGCCCATCTCGGTCACGTCCGTCATCTGTAAGATTATGGAACGTGTACTGAATAACAGGCTCCTGGCACACCTATAAACGAATAACCTCCTCAGTGGTCGACAATATGGCTTTCGCCGAAATCGGTCCACTGGGGATCTTCTAGCGTAGGTATGCCACGCACATATGGAGCGAGGCCGTTGAGAAACACGGAGAAGCGCTGGCTGTTTCTCTTGACATCTCAAAGGTCTTTGATAGGGTCTGGCATGATAGCCTTATTAGCAAGCTTCCATCATACGGTCTGTGTGTCTGGATATCGGACTTCTTGAGGGACCGTTAAATACGAGTTGTCGTTGAAGGCTGCTCGTCTGATCAATTGGCGATTAACGCCGGGGTCCCAAAGAGGTCAGTACTTTCCGCAACTCTTTTCTTGCTGCATATCAACGATCTGCTAAAACCCGGTACCATTGGGTATGCAGATGATAGAACAGTTGTGGAAAGCTATACATCTAGTGCACGAGCCAGTGGAGCGCAGATTCAGTCACTCAGGGAGGCCATGGTCGAGCGCTTAAACATGTCTTTGAAGGCAATCTCCGACTGGGTTGATGCCAATCTGGTCCAGATCAATGCGAATAAGACCCAGGCGTGTCTGTTCTCCGCAAAACGAAGTCAATTTAATCTGACTCCTACTTTCCGAAATGTATCCGTGCCAATATATGACCACCTCGAGCTTCTTGGTATCACATTAACTCTGACCCTCAATTTCCGCTCCTACATTGAGTCGAAAGCCCAGTTGGTTGCTAAAAAGCTTGGTATACTCGCAAAGGTGAGGCACTACTTCACACCGGGACAGTTGCTCAACTTGTACCAAGCACAAGTCCGATCGTGTTTGGAGTACTGTTCTCACCTCTGGGACGGATCAGCGAAGTACCAACTTGAAGCTCTGGAATCAATTGAGAGAAGAGCCAAGAAGCTCATAGGCAATGATGAGCTAGTTGATGCAAGGCTCCTCAGCCTGGAGCATCGACGAAAGGTTGCTAGCCTCTCGGTTTTTTATCGAGTAGTTACATTTCGGGGAGTGTGCGGCGGAACTTTTCAACCTGATCCCACCATCTCCATTCTATTAACGGACAACCAGACGCTCTGCGGTGCACCACCGCTATATGGTAGAAATAACTCCCATTCGCACAAAGCGGTTCTCTTCGACCTTTATTATGCGCACCGCCAAAGAGTGGAACGCCTTGCCAGAGTCTGTGTTTCCTGATAGCTACAACCTGGGTATCTTTAAGTCGCTAGTGAATAGGTTTCTTCTAGGCAAGCATGTACCATCATAGACTGCATCATCGCTTACCATCAGGCGAGATCGTGGTCAAACGCAAGCCTATAATGTATAAAAAAATATAACCCGACAAATGTAAAAGAAAAACTATGAAAAAAGTTCATAGAGTAAATGTGGGCGTTGTTGTTAGCGACTTTCTGGCAACCCTGAGAGCAACAAGCCTCTGTCAACTTTGTTTTTATATGTAGCTTAGCGAATTTTAATCGGACACCAGAACAGTTTTTTTGATCATTTTCTAAATAGTGAACATTTTAATAATTACAAATAATACCTAAAAAGGTGCATATGAAGTATAACTAATGAACTACACAAATTAGCGGTCACCGACAAAAACCACTTCTAATATAAGATCATAGCAGAATTTTTTTTTTCTTTTACTTTACTTTCCAACAAGGCCCTAAATTCTTGTGTGCCCAAGGGCCCCGGCATAGCCTAAGACGGCGTTGTTTCTATGAGATAATTGTAACAACAATAACATGGATAACTAGTGCACTGATCTAGTTAAAAATAACCTCTTTTTCATATATTTGCCATAATAAGTTTTGCTTTTCTAGTTAAAGAAAAGCAAAACTATTATATTCTATTTAGTGAGTTCTATAGCTAGAACAAAATTATTCTAACGCACCGCCATATTTAGACAGCAAAGGCGCGAGACCGTTGCATTTCGCGCCTCATTGAGATTTCAAAACGCAATTTTCGGTTCCATTTTCAAAGCTCAAAGACTGTCAAAGACGCTAGAATGTTGCCAGCAATAAACTATCGTAACTCGAGCGTTGTGCTGCCAGTAACAAATTGGTTAATTGTGGGTAAAAATAGCTTTGGTGACAGGACGCGTCGTTCTTAATTTAATTAGGGATTTGTTGACAATGTTGATGCTTTATTGGGATGTGCTTAGAGAATATATTGCCCAAGTAAGAAAACTGCGTGTGAACACACTCCTCAGCATATTTATAGCTTATTCAGGGGTTAATAAAGCATAAGAATTTAGAGGCGTCAGCGTTCAGAAGTTTAAAGGTAGGTAAAATGTATTTGGACTTTACACCTTTCCAAAAGTAAACCAATAAATTTTTGGAAACAAATCATCACACGAAAATTATAAATGTGAAAGTTTGGATGTTTGTTTATTTGTTACTCAATCACGTCGTAATAGCTGAACCGATTTCAATGAAATTTGGTATATAGGTACGTAGATTATAACCTGGATCCCCACATAGGCTACCATGTATCCCGTAAATCAGTTCCCATGGGATAAAAATTGGGTGTCCAGTCAAGTTGCAACAGCGAGTTTAGCTTTATTTCTAGGTTACCTACACATTCACTAGTTTAACGCGTAGGAAGTCGCGGGCAACCGCTAGTAATAACATAAATGTACAAAAAAAGTGGCACTCCGGGAGTGCTCACAGAAGTGAAAACTTGAATAAAAGCAGACTACACTACAGATTACAGGTTACAGTACGTATACAGGATGTTTGGTAATATACTGACGATATTCAAGTGACGATTTTTCAACTCAAAACATAAAAAAGACTTCTCGAAAAAAAAACTACTAGCTATATTATCAAATTTTAAAGAAAATCGACTAAGTTTAGGCGATTAATTCGATATAAAACTTACTGCCTACTCTTGCATGCGACATCCAAAAATAAAGGCCGATTTGATATCTCTTTCGGAAATGGCTGCGGGTTTTGGGTTAGAAAAGGACATCAAGAGATATATCGAGACGTCACCAATACAGTATCTGTGGTTAGATGGCAAGTATTATGCAATAGCACAACAAAAGTTTAATAAAGTGATTTTTTACATGCCAAAATAAAGTTCACATTTCTATGGTAAACATTTCACAAATTTATTTACATATTATGCTCATCAAAATAACCCCTTTCATTTTTGTGCGTATATTATCAAACAGCCTATATACAGAGGTGTCAGTGTCAGTGACAGGTGTCAACAGTCAGTGTCAGTAGTCAGTGACAGGTGTCGGTAACAGTATCGCGAGTTCAATGGTTTTTTTCCTATCTCAAAAAATACTCAACGTGCCTAAAGAAGTTTTTACTTCAAAGAAATTGGTACTGCGTAGTACACCCAGGTGAACCCTGAGTAAGGACCATAGCTCACTAGATAGGTACACACGGCTACACATCAAGCTATAAATTTCCAGTATAAGCTGACCTCTCATTGTACGAAAAGCCTACACAATGCGAGGTCAGCTTATACTGGGAATTTATAGCTTGATGTGTAGCCGTGTGTACCTAGATACATACAGTATTCAGTATTTATATAATCACCAATCTATACCTTTCCTAATATTTGTATGTCAAAAATATATTACAATTGTCAGTTAACTAAATAAAAATAAAATTTAATTTTAAGCTAAATAACTACCTGCTTTGTCTCAGCTGGCAATTCGCCCTCTGCGCCACAGAGGTCGTCAAAGAATCACTTGATCAAAATCTCATTCAATTCGTTTAGTACATTTATATACCTAAACCTTTATTTACAGAGCGTTCATCCAAAACGCTATATAAAAACTACTAAGTACAAAAAAAAATTATGATGTCGATGAATTTTTCTAAGATAGGCAAGCCTCGGTCACATGTGCAAATCGTTTGGTACGGCAAGGTATTCCGACCAGGTATGGGTGGTACTTCTCGGTACGTCTGTTTGTCCGGTGGTGGAAGGGGGGGAAGGAGGTATAAGGTCTTGAAGATCATTCCCACATTCACCAAAATGAATCTTATAAAAAACTGAAAGTCTGGCTACCCGGCGCCTGTGCTCTAGACTTTGTAAATTGGCTTCCACTAGGGAGTCATCAGTCATCCCCAATGAGACTAGTCACACGTCGCTAAATCGAATCAAGGGCTTCAAGCTGATACTTGGCCGAGCCATCCCAGAGATGGCAGCAGTACTGTACAGTACCATACATGAGCGGACTTGTGCTATAAAGAGACTGAGCAGCTGTCCCGGTGAGAAGTACCTCCGAAACCTAGCTAGGATGCCCAGCTTCATAGTAGCAATTTTGGTCCTAGATTCGATGTGCGAGCCGAAGTTCAGGTTGGACGTGAGCTCAACGCCCAACAAGCTCAGACTTTGATTTGAGTAATTACGAGAGGGAAGTCACAAAGGGTGAGAATTGTATCCTAGTGACATCTAGGGGCAAGTAGCTTTACTTGTCTAATTTTAACCTCCTTGGCTCTGCCATCTAGTGGGGAGTAGTAATTCACAAGGTCACATGGTAACAAAACCATAGACAAAAGCCCAAATGAGTCATAGTAACTAATCCCACTAAGTTCAAAAGTACGTGCGTTAATTGAATTTACTTAGGTGAAAAGGGTTTTCGTAATTAGTCGAATTTTTAGTTACGTTCTGAAGCTATATATTTGTCTCAATTCAAGCTGAAATTTATAGTTTTGTAACCTGGATGCTACAACGAGAACTTTGTTAGTGCATAATAATTGTTTTAGTTTTGTAATTGCAGTTAATAGCTATCACTATCGCACGCATATGTATATTACAACCAAGTGTGTCACATGTTAAATCGCATTATTGGTTGAAACAAAGATTTCCGAACGCCATGACAAAATTGACAAATATAAAAAACAAAAACACGTCACGTCAGCCATCTGTCAAAATCTGTTGGGTCATGTCGGTGATGAAATAAAAATTTAAAATCTAATGAAAAATCAGCAATAAACTTATAAAAACCCACGAATAGTTTGTAACTAACCTGGAAAACTGATTCTCACAACATCATCATGCATTGGTACGGCGGCAGCATCGCCGAAGCTGTGACTCTATTGAAACAGAGAAATGCGATTTTCGTCGTATTTGTTGATGGTTTGTAATTAATTGAGTCTTTTATCTGCGTGAAACACTTATTTTTAATCGCTTTCTAGACATACAACTCGTTATCATTGTGATAAACTTGTGAATTGCATTACCATAAGGATTTCATTGTTTATGACGAATGACTTTTTCCTGGAAAAACAAAGCCCAAGTAGGTTCCTCTGGGACAACTATTGTTTTTATTATCCATTTATAACTCTGAAATATGTATCTTATTTACGGATGACAGAAAATTAATCATATGGTGCAATTTCGAAGTCATAAATAATACACATATTTTGGGCAGTCTTGGAATAAACCGATTGAAAGTAATTTATTACTACAAGCAATAAACTATATGCATTAAAACGAACATTTAATGAACAGTTTGCGGCCTTTATCAATTGGCGATATATTCCAAACAACCTTTGGATGGTGAAGATCATAAATCTAAAAAACACAAAATTTAATTTGAACACAGGTGAAAATGACTTGTCCACTGAAATGGCGGCGACTATCGACGATGCGGCTGTCATCTCCCGTCTCTCTAACGAGGCCAACTTTCTGGCTATCAAGCTGAAGAGTGGCACACCTAACTACACACACTTTGCTCAGATTTGTATCCTTTTCTAAATAAGTAAACAATGAACAGTCACAATCTTAGCCCTGAGGGCTTAGATTCGATTAGCGATGACGCTAGTCGATAAGTCCGAAAATGTATGGGATTGACATATGCTATGGAAATATCACGTGATATATCGACAACAAACCTATGTAGAAATTGAATTGATTCGAAACGAATGTAACTTGTCTAAGTCCTCTGGGCTATTATGTCATAATCACATCGTACAGCTGAATGAAATTTAGTTTACTTTTAAACACATACACATAGGCTACTTTTTATCCTGAAGGTTTTACTGGTGGGCTTCAAAATGAATGTCTTCAAGAGAGGTGTAAATAAGGTATTAGGTGCTAGGCAACGCAACTGCAGTACCACGAGTGCTACAGGAATTTATAGGCGGTGGTGACCTCTTAACATCAGAAGGTCCGTCAGCTTGTGTGTCTACATGTTTAAAAAAAATCCCATAAATCAGGTCCCATGGAATAAAAATTGAGTGTCAAGTCAAGTTGCAACAGCGAGTTTAGCTTAATTTCTAGGTTACCTACACATCTGACGACCTCCGTGACGTAGTGAGTGAAAAGCCGGCTGAGACTCAGGAGGTAGTTTTGATTCCCGCTGTGGAACAAATGTTTGCATGATCTACATATATTTGTTCCGGGTCTGGATGTGTTTCTATATATTATAAGTATGTATTTACAAAACAAAAAGTATACAAGTATTCTATCAATTATCTGGTTCCTTTATTACAAGCTCTGCTTAGTTTGGGGCTTGATAGCGTTGTGTGAAATGTCCAGCAATAGTTATATTTATTTATTATTTAGTAGTGTAACGCGTACGAAGTCGCAGGCAACAGCTAGTTTAATATAATTTCCTAAGTAACACCACAAAGTAGTGTAGGTTCACAAGTTAAGTTTAGTACAATAAGCGAAAACAGATGCATGTACATTTAGACTTGTGTGTGTGAGGATCTCAAAAGGAATTTGGTCATACATTCGACCTGTTATCGTTAGTTGTTTTATTACTCATTGTAATGAATTAAATTTCTGTATCTATCTATTTTGTGGTAACTCGGTAACCAATTCGATAACTGGCATTAACTAGGTAATTAGACATTACTAAATAATTCAACATTGAATGACTTTCATCACTTTGTGTAAAAGGTGTAAAATATCGATATATTTAAATGATAACAGAAACTAAGCTAAATCACAATTTCCCTGAACAATAAATCTCAGATCAGTTTGTGCCGGTGCCATCTTTGTTCTTCATTGGCCGGAATGGTACACCGCTGGAGGTGGTGTGCGCTGGAGTCCAGGCAAGCAACCTGGCTACAAGGATCGACAGGATTCTAGTTGAGCATCGTGAGTATTCACCTTTGATTTTTAATTCTAATTCTAGGGTGGGGTAATATGATCTGCACTGATGTACCGCATAGGGGTGTATTGTGAATTACCCCCCTTCGAACCTGAACCTAACTCCTTGAAATAAGTAGGCCTTTGTGTTATCTATGGTAAATCTAGTCTCAGAGACCTAAAGATCAAATATATTATAAAAAACTGCATGATTCTTGCACGACTTAAACAAAAAACACTATCTTTCACAATAAAATAATTAAAACCACTTAAAAGTCTCCTGAATATGTCGCGCTCATAGCTAAGTAAACACTGACTGTTCGGTTTTTTTTCTTCGGATGGACTATTCCTGCTGTTGGCCTCTGAGGTCGTTGCAACTTAACCAAACTTTTAGCGAGCGCAGATGGCGCTCTGTGAATTTTTTGTACGAACCTCGGGTTGGGCCGTTGCCGGGATGGGGATAGGAGAGAAACGCCCGGGTACGTGCTTGTACCTCGTATAGGCGGCGACTGAAAGGACTAGTTGACCTCGCCGGCAAGGTCGGTGTAAGTGTTTGCTCTGTCTAATGTAGATGACTCAGAAATCTCCGCGATAGCCGAGGAAATTTCGTCATCCGGGTCTCTGAGAACATGTCTCGGTCGACGGAGTGTTTAAAAACTGACTGACTGACTGCTCGGGCTCCGTCGCGTCCTTTTGTTGCTCAACTTATACCAAGCACAAGTCCGATCGTGTTTGGAGTACTGTTATCACCTCTGGGACGGATCAGCGAAGTACCAGCTAGAGGCTCTGGATTCAATTATCTAACCGCCCTGGGCGGCCGACACCCAGGCTACGCCACTGAGTGGAACGCCTTGCCAGAGTCTGTGATTCCTGATAGCTGCAACCTGGGTATCTTTTAAGTCGCGAGTGAATAGGTTTCTTCTAGGCAAGCGTGTACCATCGTAGACTGCATCATCGCTTACCATCAGGCGAGATCGGAGTCAAACGGATTTTTTTATAATTTATAAAAAAAATCGAGCAGTTCAATATCGTTTTTTACTTGACGCCAATTTCGTTTGTCAATTTACATCCAAGTAGTTTTGAAAAGTTGAATGCGGTCCAAATCTTCTTTGATTAAACGCCGTTGTCCAAGTGCGCTCTGATCAGTGTTGCCACGTTCAAAGTAGCGTCCAAGTACTCATCAAAGCTAGTTTGACCGTGTCAACGCGGCTCAATAATAGGATAAACCTAAACTCAAACTCTTTAAGTGCATGTTAAAAAAATTCTATACAAAAATTGGTAAGGAATTTTTTAAACATACGTTGAACAGTTTTACTCGGAAAACTTTCGTGTTTGATTTCAATCATTATTATAAATACGGGATTTATCACGTACCGTTTTATCGGTGTTTCGACCGACATTATTTCGGGAACCTTGATCAGGGTGAGTGCCATCCGCTCCGAATAACGTCTCGCCTCGCACGAGGCCTTTGAACCGAAACATTGTCGGTCGAAACACCGATAAGACGGTGCGTGATAAATCTCGTTAAACGGGTGTTTGACTTATTTGTGGTACACACGGCTCCACATCAAGCTATACAGTTCCAATATAAGCTGACCTCGCATCGTATAGGCTTTTCGTAGAATGAGAGGTCAGCTTATACTGGAAATGCATAGCTTGATGTGGAGCCGTGTGTACCAAGGTATTTATTTGATGGTATATAACATTGCAGATTATGAGAAGCCGCCGCCGGGGCAGGCGTCCACCTCAACCAGTTCACACGACGCTCAAGCCACTATGGGCTTGTTGCAAGCAGAGGCCAATGCCAGCGCCCCGGTTGATATTCCACCTGCAAAGCCCTCACCTGTACCAGGTAATTAGTACCACCGTCACCGCTGCGGAACAAATGTTTGCGTGATGTACGGATATTTGTCCGGCTGCTGGTCTGGTCTGGCTGTTTCTGTACATTATTATTATTAAGCCTTTATTCCCAACACAAGTACAACACAGTTAATTTAAAGTACTATTAAATAAATTTACATAACATATAACATTAAATATTAAATTGGCATTAACATTAGATAAATTCATTATTATTATTATTACAATTTAATTTTTATTTATTTGACAAAATAACATACAACTACTATTTAATACATAAGCATCGTAAAACCTCAAAGGTTTGTCTCGGTGCTTAGAGACACTCGAGCCGCACAACATTATTTAAATAGGTACCTACTTAACCACTTACATGATTTTCTAAAATACTTATACAGTGTTTTTTTTTAACTGTAACAGTACGGCAGCACCCATAACCAGAGGAGATACAGGTGCAGTTTCTTTTAAAACATCAGCTCGTTTTCAAAGAAAAACATTTTTGCGTTAAATTTTTTTGGTCAAGTGTGAGTAGCGCCTTAAAATGAATCAAGTTGGTAAAATTATTATACAGACCGTAGGACGCATATGTATATACGCCTGCTTCCTTGACCTCTCCAAGGACTTTGACCTTCTGTCTTATGATGTGCTCTGGAGAAAGTTGAGGGACCTGGGTATACCGGCTAAAATCCAAAATATATTTAAATTTTGGTATGACAATCAGACCAACTATGTGAGATGGGCCAATTCTCTCTCAAATGCATATAGGTTGGAGAGCGGGGTGAGACAGGGGGGCTTGAGTTCTCCCAAGCTCTTCAATCTCTATGTAAACGACCTCATCGTCGGGCTGAGCAGCATGCGTGTCGGTTGCAGGATGAACGGCGTTAGCATTAACAACATTAGTTACGCCGATGACATGGTGCTGCTGAGCCCGACGGTGGGGGGTCTCAGGGAATTACTGAGGGTCTGTGAAGCCTATGCTGTTGAGCACGGGCTTATATATAATGCGAAGAAGAGCGAATACATGGTTTTTAAGGCCGCCGGTAAATGTCCCGGTTATACACTGAATATAACCCTAAACGGCTTGAACTTAAATCGTGTTACGAAATTTAAATATCTGGGACATTTTCTTGCCGACGACCTTAAAGACGATGCAGATGTTGAGAGGGAGCGTAGGGCCTTGGCGGTCCGAGGTAACATGTTGGCCCGTAGATTTTCCCGTTGTACTGAACAAGTTAAAGTTACGCTTTTTAAAGCATACTGTCAGAGCTTTTACACGGGAAGTCTGTGGGTCCGAAATAACAAAAGATCATTGGAGGACCTACGCATCTAATATAATAACATCTTCCGGATGATGTTGCGGTTGCCCCGATACTGCAGTGCATCGAGGATGTTTGCCTACTATCACACAGATGGCTTTCACGCCATCATGCGCAAAAAAACGGCATCGCTGATTAGCAGAATTCGGGGCAGTCGCAACAGCATCCTGAGGACAGTGGCTGAGTGCTGCACATCTCCGCTCTGGAAGTGTTTTGTGCGGAGATTGATTAATGAAGGAAATAATTTCCTCAGTTAGTCACCCTTGGCACAAAATGGTGTTTTCTATTTTCACCCAGTGCCTATTTTTATTTTTGTATATTTAGCTTTTCTTCTTTGTTGTTATATGTATATATATTTTTTGTGTGTATGTTAGTCTTAAGATATGGACTCTAGTTGTCGGAAATAAAATATATTTTTATTTTATTTTTATTTATTTAAATTTTTTAATGCCGATCGATGCAGTCCTATGTAAGGATCATTTTATTGTATCGGATGGAAAAAATCTGAACAGCGGAAGTTAGTCAAATTTGATAAAAAGTATTCTCATACAACAGGACAAACAAAATTCCTTCTACAAACATTTTATTAGATTCTAATTGCATATTAAAGAAGTATTAATACTGTAGCGATTAACGCGCCGGCGAACACTGAGCGCAACTGCAATTCGGCCACGTCAAAAACTTCGGCCTGAATATCGCTATCCCTGATTAGTGACGAAGTTTAGCCACGCAGAGCGACAGTGATAGCAATAGAACGATTCTAAATTTGATTAGATTTTGACCGTGTTCCGTTATACCAAAAATGATGACTGAAAACTTGTTGTATTTTTCTCATTGTGTTGTTATTCTGTAACTAGACGATATCATTTATGTTCCCATGACTAGGATACGTAAGATGTTGTTGTTTTTAATACGAAACAATTAGGTTGAAAACAGGTCTTTATGACGTTTTTTAGGACGTAAAAACATGCAGAATGCGATACGCTTCTATTTCATTTTAGGTAAGTATTTTGATCTAATATATGGTTGGGAACCTAGATAAATACTATTAAAATTAAAATAATACCTTATTAAGGTAGAAATATGCTCCAATTAGAAATGATCTTGGTAGTACGTGTTGTATGGGCGATTGTCCCTCCGGTGCCCTCTTAAGAAGTTTAGGAACTCCATGCTCTGATGAGCAATTCAAAAACATTTCGTATTTCAGAAAAAAATTGAATTTCGAACATGGTTCTTGCACCTGTCGGACTTTTATATCAGTCATTGCACCCTCTTAATTGTCCTATCATAGCATTGTCAAATACGCAAAAAGTAGACTTAATTAAAGCATACATACTTCCTTTGTTTGTTGTTTGTCCTGTTGTATGAGAATACTTTTTATCAAATTTGACTAACTTCCGCTGTTCAGATTTTTTTCATCCGATACAATAAAATTATCCTTACAAAGGACTGCATCGATCGGCATCAAAAAAAAAATTACCAACTTGATTCATTTTAAGGCGCTACTCACACTTGAGCAAGAAAAATTTAATGCCAAAATGTTTTACTTCGAAAACGAGCTGATGTTTTAAAAGAAACTGCACCTGTATCTCCTCTGGTTATGGGTGCTGCCGTACTGTTACAGTTAAAAAAAAACACTGTATATGATAAATAAACAACAATAATTATATATATTTTATGCATAGGTAATGTTTCATTTATTTGTTAGCTATCCTCGAGAGTATTCATGAAGTATTTTTTAAATTTATTTTTATGATTTTTTATGTTAATTTCATGTAAAGTTGGAGCTGGTATCTCATTGGTCAAAGTTGGAATTAGGTATGCAGTGGTGCGACTCCCGTAATAATTGTTAATTCTAGGAATCTGCAGCTTTTGGAGTGTTATTTTTTTAGTCGTTATTTTATATGATATTGGTATTTTTATTACATTATTATCATATTGTTCGCTCAGTAGAAGTGTTTTTATCTTTTGTTGAACAGGCAGTATGCCACAAGCTTTAAACAGGCCTAAAATGGTATCTTTATGCTTGTTTTTAATATTTTTTGATAGAATCGTTTTTAAAAACATGAACTGTAGTTTAAAAATCTAATTACAATTCATTACATCAGTTTAATTACATTTGACATTATTTTTTGTTCACTTTGTATTATTAGATATATCAGTTATTCGGTGTCGGCGTGTGTTTGCGACACGAAGGCCTCCTCCAGCTCTTTCCACTCCGCTTTTGTTTGAGTTATTCTGTGCCATATTGGACCCGCCGCATGCTTTCTCAATTCATCAGCCCAACGCGTCCTTTGTCTTCCTCGTTTCCTCTTTGTTTGGAATCTAGGGGTACATTCTGTTATGTCTTTCGTCCATTTATATATGTCAGTTATTCGGTGTCGGCGTGTGTTTGCGACACGAAGGCCTCCTCCAGCTCTTTCCACTCCGCTTTTGTTTGAGTTATTCTGTGCCATATTGGACCCGCCGCATGCTTTCTCAATTCATCAGCCCAACGCGTCCTTTGTCTTCCTCGTTTCCTCTTTGTTTGGAATCTAGGGGTACATTCTGTTATGTCTTTCGTCCATTTATATATGTCAGTTATTCGGTGTCGGCGTGTGTTTGCGACACGAAGGCCTCCTCCAGCTCTTTCCACTCCGCTTTTGTTTGAGTTATTCTGTGCCATATTGGACCCGCCGCATGCTTTCTCAATTCATCAGCCCAACGCTTCCTTTGTCTTCCTCGTTTCCTCTTTGTTTGGAATCTAGGGGTACATTCTGTTATGTCTTTCGTCCATTTATATATGTCAGTTATTCGGTGTCGGCGTGTGTTTGCGACACGAAGGCCTCCTCCAGCTCTTTCCACTCCGCTTTTGTTTGAGTTATTCTGTGCCATATTGGACCCGCCGCATGCTTTCTCAATTCATCAGCCCAACGCTTCCTTTGTCTTCCTCGTTTCCTCTTTGTTTGGAATCTAGGGGTACATTCTGTTATGTCTTTCGTCCATTTATATATGTCAGTTATTCGGTGTCGGCGTGTGTTTGCGACACGAAGGCCTCCTCCAGCTCTTTCCACTCCGCTTTTGTTTGAGTTATTCTGTGCCATATTGGACCCGCCGCATGCTTTCTCAATTCATCAGCCCAACGCTTCCTTTGTCTTCCTCGTTTCCTCTTTGTTTGGAATCTAGGGGTACATTCTGTTATGTCTTTCGTCCATTTATATATGTCAGTTATTCGGTGTCGGCGTGTGTTTGCGACACGAAAGCCTCCTCCAGCTCTTTCCACTCCGCTCTTGTTTGAGTTATTCTGTGCCATATTGGACCCGCATGCTTTCTCAATTCATCAGCCCAACGCTTCCTTTGTCTTCCTCGTTTCCTCTTTGTTTGGAATCTAGGAGTACATTCTGTTATGTCTTTCGTCCATTTATATATGTCAGTTATTCGGTGTCGGCGTGTGTTTGCGACACGAAAGCCTCCTCCAGCTCTTTCCACTCCGCTCTTGTTTGAGTTATTCTGTGCCATATTGGACCCGCATGCTTTCTCAATTCATCAGCCCAACGCTTCCTTTGTCTTCCTCGTTTCCTCTTTGTTTGGAATCTAGGGGTACATTCTGTTATGTCTTTCGTCCATTTATTTATATTCTCAAATGGAGGTGAGTAGGGCACATGATGATGAGAGAGAGAATATAAATAAATGTTTCTCTATATATTATAAGTCAAATCAATTTATTTATTGGGAATATGGGTTAGTAACAGGTGGTTAGTGATACAGTTTGAGTTCGTCCATAATCAGCGTTTATCGCATGTAACTGCAATCAGCGTTCTATCAAAGAAAAATAATATATAACAATTTAAATGAGATAAAATTATTTACAACTAGCTTCCGCCAGCGGCTTCGCACAAAAAAGTAGCCTATGCGTTAATCCAGGTTAATCTACGTACATACCAAATTTCGATTTTAAAAACTAAAACTGTTGACCAACTTATGTTGCTGACTGTACAAGCGTTGCTTAGTTTGGTGCTAGATGACGCTGTGTGAAATGACCAGCATTATTTATTTATTTTAAGTAATCCAAACTAAATTTACCCGTGACACTATCGCAGTGTGGAATTTGGCTTGATTTTTGGACACGGTCTTGTCATGTTGTGACTTTTCTCTTCAACACTCTTTTCAATCCTTTTGCTCCTTCTTACCTCTGTGAGCGCTTCGATTTTCTTGTCCCACCGGAGATGACTTGTAGGTCATCTAAGTCCCTCCTTCTCAAAACCCCTCCTCATTCCTCCAGTCGCTATGGCGGTTCCTTCACTGTCCATGGAGTCAACCTGTGGAATTCTCTACCACTCTATCCGCGCAAGTCCATCACTAAGCACTTTTAAGCTTAGAGTCAAAGAGCATTACCTGTCCTTGTAAGCTTTTAGGTTATTATGTATAAGTAGGTATATTATTTATATTTTGTATAATGTTTATCTCTAATCTAGGTATAGTATAAAGGTATATTTTTTTAAATATGGTTATGTGTAATTAGTATTTTACTCCAATGTCCTTCTCTGTGCACGTACCCACCACTATAATCAAATATCTCTATCTTCAAAGGTTTGCTGGAAGAAAACTCTTATTAGGGTTAAGCTCGCCTTTGCACTATCAGCAAATAGTCCGCTCTGCCACCTTAAAGGTGAATTTTCTATGAAGCGACTAGCAGTTACCCTTCCTTGCCATCTTTTGACCACCTTTTGTAACTTTAATAAAACTCTAAAAGTCATTAAAACAAATGGCTTTCACAAAAATAAACAGATGTTCAATATTGTTCATCTCTCCGATTGGACAAAAGAAAAAGGCGGTGTCAGCTAGCTAACTACTTGCAAGCGAAACTGTTTCAAAACTGGCAGAGCGGAATTTTTGCTGACTGTACATGTCCATTTTGTAAGCTATTTTTATCTGTAAATCTATTTGTGTACAATAAAGAATAGTCTTTTATGGCAGAATTATGTAGTATTTAGGATTTTAATCGTTAGAGTAGAACTACCGTGTCTCAGTTATGCATATTTATTATATCATTCAGGGATAGAATATTCAGAAACGGTTTTGTAATTTTTTTTAAAAACCAATAGATCTTCATTTGACCACAATCTCACCTGATGGTAAGCGATGATGTGGTCTAAGATGAAGCACGAAGATCTAGAAGAAACCTATTCACTCTTACCTTAAAGAGGCCCGGATTGTATTCTTTAGGTAAAACAGACGACGGCAAAGCTGTGCGCACCAAGAACGTAGAACCAAAACGGTGTGTGCGGATGGGCGGTATATCAACTAGGTACGGATGGTACTGAGCCGTGCGCCTGCTTGTCCTTCCATGGAAGGGAGATGGCGGGATCAGATCGTATAGTTCCTGGGCAAATTCCCCAAAATGTAATCTGTAAAAGGTCGATAGGCTTGCAACTTTGCGGCGGTGTTTGAGACTTTGGATCTTAGTCTCCGCCATATATTGCTCACCTATAAGCCTAGAAGCTTCGAGTCTAAAGTTCTATCGAGTCTAAGGTAGCGATTTAAGGCAGCAATGTGCACATTAAAAATATGATTACAAGGCTCATATCTATAGATGCCTTATTTAAAGACTAACTTACTTAAAACAGTAAATTAGTAATGTATGGGACTGTCACAGACACGGTAAACCGTTACGTGTAAACGTCACGCAACAGGTTCAACGTCCCATTCATTTCAACATAGTTCAAATTCAAATTCCAATTTAAAATCACAAGGATTGCGACAATAATTTTATTGCCTGTTCCTTCGCGAAAAAGCAAGTTGACGTGTGTTCCGGTGTACAGCGGCCTTTAAAATACATAATATCATAAAAAAACCTTGTTTTTCAGCAGAAGCGCCATCACCGCCTAAATTCCCGAAAAACTCAGAACCGACTGAAAAGCAAGAAGATAATAACTACGAAGTTGTTTGCGACGGAGACGTATGCGTGAGACGACCAAAGATAACCGACCAACCGTCGACCAGTCAAGCCCCAGTGCTAGCCCCGACGGCTGAAGTGGTAGCCCCGTCGGCTGAAGTGGTAGCCCCACCGGCTAATGTAGTAGCCCCTACATCTGCGGTGGTAGCTCCGGTGACAGTGGCGCCACCTGTTATCCTACCAGCGGCAACTCTTGGAACAACTGTGGTAAGTAAACTGATTACAGTTAAACCTGGATAAGCGAGAGTTCAAGGGAGCACAATCTCATTCTCGCTTATAGAGGTTTCTCACTAACCCGAGTTTCTCGCTAATGCAGGTACATGGGTAGCGTTTCTCTCATATAGAGGTACGCAGCAATAACAAGTCACAGCAAGTACGCATGAAGTAAATATGTAATATGATAAAATTATGTGCATAATATGCACAACATATATGTATTTCCTTCGCAATTGATTAACTATAAACTGAGTAAGTCCGACAAACAGGACGGTACACAGGCACACGTGTCCATTCGAAAAGAATGCGATAAAATAACAACGTTATTTAGTTCCACGAAATAGAATAGGTACAATATTGACGAGAAAACAATTGTAGGAAGTTCCACGAAAGTTAAGAATGAGTTATAAAATAGCAGATGTGTCCATTCGAAAAGAATGCGATAAAATAACAACGTTATTTAGTTCCACGAAATAGAATAGGTACAATATTGACGAGAAAACAATACAAAAACAATGGTAGGAAGTTCCACGAAAGTTAAGAATGAGTTATAAAATAGCAGATGTGTCCATTCGAAAAGAATGCGATAAAATAACAACGTTATTTAGTTCCACGAAATAGAATAGGTACAATATTGACGAGAAAACAATACAAAAACAATTGTAGGAAGTTCCACGAAAGTTAAGAATGAGTTATAAAATAGCAGATGTGTCCATTCGAAAAGAATGCGATAAAATAACAACGTTATTTAGTTCCACGAAATAGAATAGGTACAATATTGACGAGAAAACAATACAAAAACAATTGTAGGAAGTTCCACGAAAGTTAAGAATGAGTTATAAAATAGCAGATGTGTCCATTCGAAAAGAATGCGATAAAATAACAACGTTATTTAGTTCCACGAAATAGAATAGGTACAATATTGACGAGAAAACAATACAAAAACAATTGTAGGAAGTTCCACGAAAGTTAAGAATGAGTTATAAAATAGCAGATGTGTCCATTCGAAAAGAATGCGATAAAATAACAACGTTATTTAGTTCCACGAAATAGAATAGGTACAATATTGACGAGAAAACAATACAAAAACAATTGTAGGAAGTTCCACGAAAGTTAAGAATGAGTTATAAAATAGCAGATGTGTCCATTCGAAAAGAATGCGATAAAATAACAACGTTATTTAGTTCCACGAAATAGAATAGGTACAATATTGACGAGAAAACAATACAAAAACAATTGTAGGAAGTTCCACGAAAGTTAAGAATGAGTTATAAAATAGCAGATGTTATATTTGTAAATAAAGCTCGACTGTCGCTTATAGAGGTATAGATAAGTAGCAGTCTCACTTACGGAGCTCCATGAGGGAAAAACGACTCTCTTACAGAGATTTCTGTTTCTCGCTAATAGAGGTTTTGGGAGCTTAAAATGACGGGTCCTGCCTATTACTCTCACTTATAGAGTTTTCTCACTTATCCAGTTCTCACTTACCCAGGTTTGGCTGTATATCCAACTTAACACTAAATATAGTAGGAAAATTGCTAAGATCTGGTTGTTTCAAGCCAATATCAACATCCATTCCTTCCTTATTTAACCCTCCAACGCAAAAAGAGGGTTGTTATAAGTTTAAATAATATTGCTAGATAATTCAGACTGCGCTATCTAGCCCCATACTAAGTAAAGCTTGTACTATGGGAACCAGATAACTGATAGAATACTTATATATACATTTTTGATAAAGTATGTATTTACAAAAAAAATGTATATAAGTATTGTCCGAAATGTCCAGTAATATTTATTTGTTATTATAATGTATGAGTTAAGTGGGATTGGGTCGGACACGTGTGCCGTATGTCAGACACAATGTGGGCAAAGACCACCACCGAATGTGTCCCAAAGAATGGACGACGGCCGCGTGGAAGGCCCAGGCGAAGGTGGCGGGATGAGCTAAACTCCTTCCTCAAGGATAGGCCCTTACTCGCAAACAACAGGCTTATAATATAACTTAAAACTCCTGTCCATACGACAGAGTTTTATAGTCGATCCTTCACTGTAACAGCCGTACGATTGTGGAACGCTTTGCCCCTCTCTATAAGAACATCCAAGTCTATTAGTAATTTAAAAACAAAAGTGCACACCCATTATCTGTCCTTGTGTTGAAGTTGCAGCTGCTTGTTAATTCATCATAACCACTTTTAGAGTTGCTTATTTAAATTAAATTGGTGTTATTACTGGTAATTTAGGTTTATAGTATGTAGATATGTTTTTAAATTTATATAGATGCACCGCCGTCATGTGTTACATTTTGATCCTGTCCATACAAAGGTTGTCTGGAAGAGATCGCTTTTAGCGATAAGACCGCCCATTGTACTAAATCTATTTGTAAGAATTATGTTCTGTATATTACTTTGGTATACAATAATGAATTATCTTATCTTATAATATAATATTGATATAATAATATATAGAAAAATCCCCAAACCCCGAACGAAATCTGTAGATCAAGCAAACATATGTTCCGCGGCGGGAATCGAACCCGCTACCGCAGGAGGTAGCGGGTCTCAGCTGGCTATTCGCCCACTGCGCCACGGAGGACGTCGTTTGTTAGGTATTATTTTTTTTGTATGTATAAATATGTTTGTTTGTAGCACCTTACTTGTGTGCTGTGTGTTTTTTCTTTCTTTAAAAAAGTATGGACCGATTCGGAACCGGTTTTTTTTTAAAAGAAAGCTGATTTAACTTGTGTGGTTCTTAGACTTCTTAGCTATGTAACTTTATTTGGTTTTTTTATGACGGAGGTATTTTTTTTTTTTTTTTTAGATTGCTCCGACTGCTACACCAAGCGGGAGTAGTGTTGACAAGTTGGAAGTCAAGAGACCGATTGGAGATAAAGATAAAGTGAAGACTGATAAGGAAACGGAGGTATTTATATCATTTATAATTTTTTTACCGACTTAAAACCGACAGCGCTTCCTTGAGAAGTTGAAGATAATTTAGCCAGCGATACCGTCAGTGCGTTTGACTTAGGTTTGCAATGTAATTTCTATTATATTATTTTTGTTTATTTAGCTTATAGGATTTTACGTAAAATAACTATATTATTAAAAAGTATTAAATAAATAAATAAAAAAATGGAGGTTCACAATTCATCTATGTATGTTCTCCGATTACTCGAAGACGCCTGGACCGATTGTGAAATTCTTTTTTTGTTTAAAAGGGTATACTTCCCAGATGGTTCCATTGGCACCAAGCCAGGATCTGATGATGGGATCCCAAAAACCTTCAAATTTTATTCGGTTCGGTTTTAAGTTATTACCTCAGTACTCCGTCATTTATGAACCGATTTGGAAAATTCTTTGTTTATTTGAAAGTGATATACTGTCGTATTGGTCTTATAAATTAATTTTTTATTTGTTTGAAGCTAGTAATAAAACCAAAACCTTGGTACCACAAAAAACGTTAAACATTGTTTAATGCGTTCAAAAGATTCCTTAGCAAGTTTTATTAAGGAATTTTTAAAACATTGCTTAGCGTGTGTTTAACTTTTTGGGGTAAGACCCATATATTCTAAAAACACAAAGTCATCAATGAAAATAAAATTACGTCGCAGATTCATGAAATGAGCTTATACATGTGGTGTTTACCTATAATTGGTTGTGCAATTAGTATCTATTTAAATTATTCTATAGTTAAGCATGAAATATTGTTACAATCGTTGGTAGACCTAATAAATAAAATAAAAATACATCAGAAAAATACTATTTAAAAAAAACACCCCCCCCCCCCCCCCCCCCCCCCCCCCACACACACACAATTTTTTTGTTACTTTTAACCTATTTAGCGACTAAACATGTTTAAATTTGATGTATTTGTATGATTTGACAACTCTTTAAATCATATTCATTTTCTAAACATCCAGACCCGGAACAATTCATATCGATAGATTATGCATGCAACATTTGTTCCGCGGCGGGAGTCAAACCCTGCGTCACAGCCGGCTATTCGCCCACTGCGCCACGGAGGTCGTCAAAGCTGACTCGCCCGCGGCTTCGCACGCGTAGTTTTTCAATAAAAACATTACCCTCCTTCTGCGCAGTCGGGTAAAAAGTAGCCTGTTCCAATCCTAGTCAACGGTACATAGTCAAATCATCTAAACAATACCTCATAATTTTAACCCCTTACTTCCCCCCCCCCTCCACCGTTAACCCCCCCCCCCCCCCCCCTCATCTTTAGGGATGATTTTGCAAAAAAGTTGAAACACGTTTTTCTTTATTTCTTGAATGAATTTTCAGATCCCTAACTTAAGGAATTATGCATTGCCCAAACAAACTTTCAATCAATTCCCTATTCAAGATTCCCTTCAAGATTATTTTTGAGGCAAATTATAGCCTATGCCTTTCCCCAGGATATAATCTCCTTGTCAAATTTCATTACGATCCGTTCAGCCGTTTAGTCGTGAAAAGTTAACTACTAAACAGAGTTACTTTCGCATCTAAAATATATAGATATGTTTACAGAAGATGGCAGTAGGAGCGTCTCCTAGCGGCATCAGCGCGGAGGAGAAGTTGCAACGCGCCAAGGAGCTACTCGAAGCCACACGGAGAGAGAAGGCTGAGAAAGAGAAGGAGGTATTTATTTATATGTACTTATAGCACGTGTTTTGTTATGTACGACATTAAAAGAAAACACGGCTAAGGCCAATGGCTAATATTGTTATAAATAGGGTTTTATCAAATTCATTATACCATAGATCACACTAAAAGTTTCCGGAATGGACCACTTTCAGAAACAATATTTAAAAAGTTATTACTACATTTGAAAATGGAACTCTAGCCGTAGAATAAAATTTGTTTCATCTGATTGTCAATTGTTTTCATATTGTGGCGTCATTTTAAAAATTGCGTGATTACAATAAAATGGATTTAACTCGGGAAAATTTTCGTTGCACGATTTTTTACGATAATTAGTGTAATTTGACAGCTCAGCAGAGCGTCGTTCGGCTTCAATCAGCTTTTGGCGAAGGAGCACCATGCAAGACGACTATTTATAGCTGGTTTGCAGAATTCAAACGCGGTCGTGTCAATCTCCATGATGCAATTCGTGAAGGTCGCCCGTGCACTGCTGTGAACAACAAAAACATTGATATTGTGCGCCGTATGATCGAAACAGACAGGTATGTGACCTACCATGAGTCAAAAACAGTCAATCCTACACAAACATTTGGTTGTGAGAAAGCTGTGTTCTCGATGGATCCCACACAATTTGACTGATGCTCAAAAAACGGACCGCATCACTTGGTGCCATGCTATGCTTGCCAGATACAACGAAGGGGCTTCCAATTTGGTGTGGGACATAGTAACAGGTGACGAAACATGCATCTATGAACCCAAAACGAAACAGCAATCGAGCGTATGGGTCTTTCGAGATGAGCCGAAACCAACCAAAGTGGCGCTCGTGAAAAGTGCCTCGAAGCGGATGATTGCTTCTTTTTTTAATAAAACCGGACACTTGGCTACTGTTGCTTTATAAAATCGTCGTACCGTGAATAGTGACCGGTACACGACTATTTGTTTACCGGAAATTATTGACAAACTCCGTGAAAACAACGGTAAACGCCGTATCATCTTGCACCACGACAATGCAAATTCCCACACGGCCAGACATACAAATGAGTTTTTGAAGGCGAAAAACGTACAACATATGAGTCATCCAGCATACAGTCCTGACCTGGCACCGTGTGACTTTTTTCTGTTCCCAAAAATTAAGAATCAATTACGCGATCAACAGTTTTCATCACCAGAAGAGGCTGTCGAAGAGTATGAAAAACATGTATCTGACGTCACCACGGAGGAGTGGCACGAATGTTTTCAAAATTGGTTCAATCGTATGAAAAAGTGCATTGACGCAAAAGGAGAATATTTTGAGAAACAATCCATTCTTTTGTTGACCAATAATAGTATTTTTTTATTATTGATTCCGGAAATTTTCAGTATGCCCCTCGTACTACGTGGTTTGTTAAATACGACATTAATTTAAAACACACATCCGGAATCGTATTAACTAATTTTAGAGGTGGGTTTAATACCGGTAGCTTGAATATTTATCCAGTAATCGATACATTTCCAATAAACAATATTTAATGTAAATCGGCGGCGCCTTTGTGACGATGCCGCTTAGTCAGTTTAACAGAAAAAAATATATTATTCCCCCCCCCCCCCCCCCCCCCCACCGTGATCAATCGTGATGTTATTCTACCCCCCCCCCCCCCCTGTTAGGACGATCCTATAATCAATCTCTATATAATTCCAGTTGGAAAGGCAGAAAGAGCTGGAGAGACGAAACACAGGGCAAGGAGTGGCGGAGCTGAAGAAATGGCAAGCCGACCAGGAAATGAAGCATTTGCAGGTAAACACGGGTTATTTCATCTAGTGGGAAGGAGGGAAGGGCTGACATTATACCTATTTCTGCCGCCAAGCAGCACTGCTATGTTTCGGTTTGAAGGGTATTGTTCAGTTTCTGCAGTTGAATTGAGGGTAGTTGATAAACCACCATCTTTTCAACGGTGGACCGCGCGCGCCCCCGCCGTCCCGCTTCAGGAAGCTTTTGCGCGTTGAGGTGAACAGAGGTTCTGTTTGCAATCAATTTGACCGTGTCATATCCTTACGCTAGACGTTCTGGCATCATGTGTGTGGACTCATTGTTGTGCAGTGCAACTGTTAACCACTAAAATTCACCTGGACTATCTGTGGCTTGCCGTGCACGCCAGGAACTTCTCTCCGGTCCCAGCAAGTCCAGCTAAGGTAGGTGGTGTTCATTTGCCCTATTAGATACTGCAGGAACACAGGATACTCCACACACCACTTTACAATCACCCCTTTTTTTAAACTCAAAAACCCTGCCATAAATAAATTTCAAAAAAGATCGTGTATAAATCGCACAGGTATGGTTGCCGGTGATGACAGGCACATGAGGCTTTACACCTGTATGCCTCAAGTTGATGGACGTAGGGCATGTTGCTAAGGTGCGTGACCTACGAGGCAATTCTTTGTTACAGGCCTGCGTTACCACTTAACATCAGTTGGGCCATACCATCTCCAAGTCGTATAAAAAAATTAATAAAATATCAATGGGGTAGAAAACTTACCGCTTTTTTGAATGTAAAGGATTTTTCACAGCACCTGCTCGACAATGTCAAATTATATGTCATGTAAACCTCACCGAAAGCAGGTGATTAAATCCCTGCGGCTGAGCCGCGAGTAAAGTTATACTGAATTTGATTATGTGATTTGAATTTGGAACCTCATCTGTATTCAAATTTGAACCAAAGAGACCCACACAATAAGAACATATTCGTAAATCGAACTAACCTCTGCACAGAATGCACCAACCTAGATATGTTTTTTATTGTCTCGCAGGAAGTGTGAAAAGTAGAGTTTTTTCCTCGTGGATGAAGCTGTCTGCATCTTGGCCGTGCTTATATCCCTTTCTGCGCTCAGGATTCTAGTAATTCTAGAAACCTTCGTTACATTCGGGATTCAATATAGCACCCGTGGCGCAAGACACTGCTTCATCACCTCGTTTAATAATCTACTATTTCTTACTTTTAATTAATTATAATTATTTCACAGGAAGAACGTAAACGCGAGAAGCTAGAGAACAATCTAGCGAGACAACGCATCTTAGAGCAGATCGCACAGGACAGAGCTGAAAGGAAGGCGCGGGACAACCCGCCGGCGGCCCTGCCTACCCCCTCGCCGGCGCACCAGCAGACCACGTCCCGTTTACCAAGTTAGTATCAGTTAAATCAATATTTTACTAAATTTATCCCCTATCGGGGTGAGGGGGGGGGGGGGGGGTACCAAAGATAAGTAAAGCTGTCTCACCTTCACCTTGAAAGTGTGCAGGGAAGATGGTTGACTTATAACGACGGGCAGCGCGTTCCACAGCTGAACAGCTTCAACAGTTAAAGAAGCGCTTTAAAGGAATTACCCCTTAAAGGGGTAAAACCTTAAAAACGATAAATAAATATCTTCTATTTTAGTAAACTATTGTGATGCTAAATAAACGTTTTTCTATTCTGTTCTTATAGAAATTTTGTGCAATTTCTTTTGCAAATTTCTTTAGCAAATTTAATGAGTAAAAACGGTCACCAGTCAGCGTTGTGCTATAGTAGCATATATATACCACTATAGCGTTGGTCTTCCGTGGTGCCATTGCCGTGGGTGCAGGGCAGCAACTGTGTTTACATTCCACTGCAAGCATATAACATATTACTAGTACATATGAACTTTAGGACTCGTTTAAGTACACACGGCTACACAACAAGCTATAAATTTCCAGTTAAGCTGACCTCTTATTCTACGAAAAGCCTACACAATGCGAGGTCAGCTTATACTGGAAATTATAGCTTGATGTGTAGCCGCGTGTACCTACTTACGAACTATTAAAACATACAAAATATAATACAGTTAACAGGCATAATTATAATTGCTAGAAACCAGGTCCAGAACAAGCACCTACGTGTGAAAACATTTGGAAACTCAACAAGTATTTTAAAAGATTTTTTGAAAGACCAAACAGAATTCCTTATAGGAGGAGGCAGATTCTTCCAACATTTCGTGGCGGGCATATCTGAAGCTGCCACGAAATGCAGCTGTTCTGTACCTGGGACAAAGTAAACGGACAGCAAGACGCTTAAGACGGTCTGAGAAGTGAAGCTTTTCGTATAAATATAGTGGTTTTTGATTTCGGCTGTTCGCCCACTGCGCCAACGAGGTCGTCAATATATAATATGGTTCCAGCTTCAGGCGACGCCGTGTCAAGCGCTCGCGTCCAGTTCAAGCTGCCGGACGGCACCTCCCACACGGCGCACTTCGACGCGGACGGCACGCTGGCGCAAGTGCAGAGATACGTGGCGGACAATCTGCAGGTACTACACCACATATAACGTGTTTTGTTATGTACGACATTTATTGAATACACGGGTAGAGCTAATGGATAGTATTCTTTTCAAATTCAATACCATAGAAAATTTATTTTTTTTGGAACAATCTTTAGGCGGGCCTGTTTCGGAACTTTAGGTATTTTACGCTACCTCAGGCCCCGCAAATCTATACGTATCTGCAATGCACTAATTTGAAACGCGGGGGAATTTTCGGGAGACAAACGGCGTGCGTACGACCTCGAAGACGTCTCGACGGGAACTGGCCGCCCGGCGCGAGCGCCTGAACGAGTAGATTTTGATTTTAATAACTGAATTACAAGTTGTTTTTTCACAATTCCTTAGTTAATAATACGCTCTATCTTTTGGTATAAATTTGACATGATTTCAAGAAGAAACCTCTTAGTATCGACCGTTTAAATATCAATTTAGTGTCAACTTTATTATTTTTTTTATCGAGCAAAGTATTATTATTCGCGTTTCTATCTTCACAAAGCTGTATATTATATGTTCAATTTTAATAAAATATGTTTTTTGTGCATATTTTTTATTTCAGTAGAGATACAGTTGTTAAAAAAAACATAATTGTCGTCACCCTTCAAACTTCCCCGCCTTAATATCAAGTTCTAAAGTATCAATGAAACAGCCTGTATATAATAGGTAAACAAATCATATTCATTCAACATGTAAGTAGGTACCTGTTAAACTGACTAAGCGGCATCGGCGCAAAGGCGCCACCGATTTAAGTTAAAGATTGTTTATTAGAAATGTATCGATTACTTGTATTGAAGCTGCCGGTATCATACCCACCTCTAAAATCAGTTAATACGATTCCGAATGTGTGTTTTAAATTAATGTCGTACATAACAACACTGACATATGTTTTTTTTTAGTATTTTCTAGTGTACAATTTTAATTATACCCTAGTAATTTTATTACAGTCTAGTATAACATAAACAAAGACGCTAATAAAGGTCGACCTTCCATTGTCACTTAAGCGTAAACTCATCGACATGTGTATTCTGCCCGTCCTTACCTATGGTGCCCAAACTTGTCATGGACAGAATCTCCATGACAAGTTTGGGGACAAAGTTCAAACTCAAGGTTTGCCAAAGAGCCATGGAACGCAGCGTGTTAGGGTTAAAGAGAATCGACAGGATCCGCAACACCGCACTGCGCGCGAAGACCAGCATCGCAGATGTTGGCGACAAGACTGCCAGGCTGACGTGGGACTGGGCGGGTCACGTCAGTCGTATAGTCACAGACAAACGGGCAGCAGTCGTCACACAATAGGTGCCTGCAGATGTGCGTCGAAGCCGGGGCAGGCCGAGGAAGCGTTGGCGTGACGACCTCGATGCATTCCAGGATGGCTGGTGGGACGTGGCGAGTGATCGTGAGATGTGGAGGAACATGGGGGAGACCTTTGCCCAACTCAAAAGGCTTAGTTCTCTTGAGTGTTCTCAGTATTCCCGTGTTGTCGAGGAGCTGGATAGCCTCAACGTTCACATGGTGATGAAGTCTATGCTCGTGAGCTTCTGCATATTTTTTTATAGTTTTGTTCACGACCTCTATGCTGAGGACCCGGTGCAGGTCATCATTTCTTACGCATTAATTGTCTCCCTCAATAATTTATTTTGGAAGCGTTTTATTTCTACGTTAGTCATTATTATAAATACGGGATTTATCACGTACCGTCTTATCGGTGTTTCGACCGACAATGTTTCGGTTCAATTCGTGAACCTTCATCAGGGTGAGTGCGATCCGCTCCGAATAACATCTCGCCTCGTTAGTTTTCTAAGTAAAATTCTACGTTACTCTTTTTTGGTACAGCCCCATAGTTGAATACCATAAGTCCATACAGGCATCAGGAGTTGTTTTTTGTTTTGTACCGCCAGCGTCTTCCAAGCATCCAGTACATTATTTTATAATGTAGTTTGAATTCATCTTTTAAAGGTTTCGTACCTCTAAAGGTAAAAAAAGAAACCCTTATAAGATCACGCTCTTGGACTGTCCGTCTGTCTGTCCGTGTGTCACCACCGATTTTCTCGGGAACGGGTGGACCTAGCAAGTTGAAATTTATACCAGATACTGAGGTCTATAGTCTCTATAAGGTGTATAAAAATCAAGGTCTTGAGTCAACACGATAAAAAGATATGGGCAAATTTAAATTTTCGCGAAAACTTGTAAGTATTAATTTACCTTAATTTTCATTTTTTTTTTACTTTTCGGAATTTTTCCTTTACTTGTGCTGTAAGACCTTGTTTTGAACCAAATTTGACAATTCTAGGTCAACCGGAAGTACCCTATAGGTTTGGATCGGAAACCTATATGGTAGTTCCCATTGACCTAGAATCACGAAATTTGGCAAAAAGCAAGGTAAAATTAAAGGGTGTCCCCATACATACATAGTTGACGCCAATTAATGTATGGGCGCTCATACAATTTAGAGGACTTGCTTAATCGGCACCAACCTCAAATAAGGTAAATATATAAAATTGTGCTATTGAATAAAATAAATATTTAAGTGGGGCAACAGATACAACAGACTTGATTTATTTGCCGTTTTTATAGATAATGGTACGGAACCCTTAGTGCGCGAGTCCGGCTCGCACTTAACCGGTTTTTTTTCTTGGCGTGAGCTTTCCAGCGTAGCTTTGCATCAAGCGTTACGCCCAAATACTTTGCCGTGTTTGCGTATGGTATGAGCTTACTGTTAATGTATACCAGACAGTACTGTTCTTTTTTATTGTTGAAGTTTATGTGAATCGATTTAGATTAATTTAGTTTGATTCGTCACTTCTCCGTCCAGCGATGGATTTCTCTAACGGCCACTTGAACCTATTCTGCTGCTTCTGCGTGAGTGCTTCCGATGGCCATGATGGTAGTGTCGTTAGCAAAGGTCGCTATGGTATTACTTTCTAGTTTGGAAATATCACAGGTGTATAGTAAGTACAGGACCGGGCCCAACACACTACCCTGTGGTACTCTAGCTTTTATTTTCTTGATTTCTGAGTAGGTATCTTCTTGCCTTATTCTAAATACTCTATGTGATAAATATGAAGCTAGTATATCTACAAAATCTTGAGGTAATTTTTTTTTCAATTTTACAATAAGGCCTGCATGCCACACCGTATCGAAAGCGTGTGTTACGTCTAGAAAAAACAGTAGAACAGACTTTTTTATCTTCTAGTGTTTTCTCGATTATATTTGTTGAGTTATGTTCTCGGAAGCCGAACAGATGCTCTGGCCTGATATGTAACAGCATAAATGATGTATATTATGTTCAGTTATCATCGTCATCGTACACACTGTGGACGGCGTTCCCCCGGCGCGAGCTGACGGCGGCGAGCGGCACTCTGCGCGAGCTGCAGCTGGTGCCCTCGGCCGCGCTGCTAGTGCTGCCGCGCCGCACTGCCGCGCCCGCTGCCTCCGCCGCGCCCGCTCCTCTCGCCACACTACTAGGTACAAACTACATTATTATTTGGCCCACTAAACTGGATATTACACGAAACAATACAAGGGAAAAAATACCATTTTACCAAAGATGCCGAACGACCTTCTAGAAGTAGGCACAGCGTGCAAAAATAGTTTGAAATGGAAGGTACATAACATAAACCGACAAGAAAAAAAGAAAACAAAATTATCCATTATAATACACTTACCTGCTACCAAAACCAACTATTGGTTTTGAAAGCAGGAGTTCTTTGAGTGTGTTGACCGATGCACCAAAGATATAGAATAGATTGAGGTGCTCGTTGCACACACGAGCACATGCGGTACAACGTACAACGAAAGCAAAAGTTTTGACTGTAGTTAGTGCGAAAAGTGTGGAGAAAGAATTTCATTTCATTTATTTCATCTTTTGACAAATTAATTGTTCTTAGATATGTCAGTAGGTACAATATAAAAAATTAAATTAAAAATAGTTAGCATAATTTACAATGTCACATTGGTAGTAACTTAATTATAATGTCAATAGCGACTAACAAATTTTACAATATAAAATAAACACCTACTTAAACAAAAGAAATCAATAAAATAATAATAATAATAAATAAAATTAGAAGTATCTGCAAAAGCATTGTCAATTGTATAATAAAATTAATAACTAAATAAAAAACTAATTACAATGTATGAATATGTACTATAATGCAAAAAGGTTTTTATCTGCAAAAGCTTCGTCCAAACGATAAAAACTTTTGTTAATTAAATGTCCTTTGATAAACAATTTGAAGTCATTGTCGGCAAGACTTTCAACATTTTTGGGTATTCTATTATACAATTTTATCGCTGTGCAATAATAGCTTTTGGAAATTTTTGATAATCTGGTTGTTGGTATAATTAGGCGATTTTTATACCTAGTATTAATATTGTGGACATCTATAGCTCTTTTCATATGATGTAAATTTTCTCTAACATAGAGTACGTTTTGGAAAATAAATTCTCCAATCATTGTCATGATGTCCAGTTCCTTAAACTTTTCTCTACGCGATTGCCTAGAACCCATCCCCAAGATATAGCGTATAGCTCGCTTTTGCAAAGTAAAGACCCTGTTAGCATCTGCCGCTGTTCCCCAAAATAAAATACCATATGTCATTAGAGAGTGAAAATACGCAAAATATACATTTCGTGCTGCCCTTACTCCGCCTATCTCTCTAATTTTCTTAACTGCATAGGTAGCAGAGCATAACTTTTTGGCCAGTGTTTCAAGATGAACAGCCCACGATAACTTAGTATCTAGCCATACACCTAAAAATTTTACACTGCGGGCTAAGGACACGTTTAATTCTTCAAGTGTTTCTTTCATGCTATTGGTTAAAACATTTGGTCTAGTGCTTAATGAGAATTGAATTATATTTGTTTTATTAACATTTAAGAGCATATTATTCGTAGAGAACCAGGTTTTTAAATTATGAATAGATTTTAAAATCTTACTACTAGCATTTTCGCAAGTATTGTCCCTAATAACTAAACTTGTATCATCCGCAAATAAGATTACATCTACATTTTTTAGTACAACTGACAGGTCATTGATATAAATCAAAAAAAGTAAAGGTCCCAGAATTGACCCTTGAGGTACACCTAAATTAATTTTACACTCTGTAGAACGACTTCCGTTCATTTCTGTGACTTGAGGTCTACTTTTGAGGTAAGATTGAAATATCTCCAGCTCTTTCCCGTTTACACCGTAATGCTGCAATTTTCCTAATAAAATTTCGTGTGACACGCAGTCAAAAGCTTTGGATAAATCCCAAAAAACGCCATACGTTTTCTGTGACTTCTCCAAGCCCGAATACACATCTTCGATTAGTCTCTGAATCGCATGTTTTGTGGATTTGTGTTTTTGAAAACCAAACTGCCGTTGGCACAATGCCATTTCATTGTTCAGAAAATTAACCAGTTCTTCGGCTTAGTACTTTTCGAAAATTTTGCTAAGACTTGGTAAAACAGATACAGGTCGATAGTTGTCACAATCAGAGGTTTTACCTTTTTTATGTAGCGGTACTACTTTAGCAACCTTCATTTCTTCTGGGAATATACCTTTTATAATAGCATCATTTATTGTACTCATCATTGGAGCAGCGATCTCCATTTCTAGTTTCTTGATAAGATATGGCGTGACAAACCAATAATCGTTTGACTTTTTCGGCTTTAGAAGCCTGATAATTTTCACAATCCGAGCTACAGAGATCGATGGTATACTAAACATTTTATGATGTATAGGTGCTATATAGTCGTTTAGGTATTTTAAAGATTCGTTTACTGAACACGTCAAAGTTTTAGTCAAATTTACAGATACATTAGCGAAATAATTGTAAAAATAATTACAAATGTCATATCTATCATTTAAAATGTCATTATTACTATCTAAAATTTTATCACATGTCATAGTATCACAGTTGGATTTCCCGGTTTCATTTTTAATGATTTGCCAGGTACATTTTATTTTATTTTGAGCTGATTCAATTTTATTTGCGTAGTATATCTGTTTCGCATTCCAACATACACGTTTAAAGATTTTACTATATTTTGTTACATATTCCTTGCTTAAAGCGTTGCCTTCTCTGAATAGAGCATAGAGGTCAAACAGTCTTTTTCTTGAAATAAGGATACCTTTTGTGGCCCATTCATTACATTTATTTAAGCAGTTTAATTTTAACTCTGTAATTGGGATATGTTCATCTAGTTTTTCTAGAAAACATTTGAAGTACGTGGAATAGTCCCTATATAATTCCGGGTTTCGTTTAATTTCTTGCAAGCTATGTTTTAAGTGTTGTAAATTAGTAGGTGTCACTTTTCTCAACAATCTTTTAGATGTCGTTATATATTCAAAGTTAGTTTAGTCTCAATTATTTGTGCATAATGGTCTGATTTTATACCTTGTAATACTTTAGTGCTTCTAACGACTTCAGATTCAGCAAAGATGTTATCAATGCATGATCTAGTTACCACACCATCAATGACAGCTACTCTTGTGTACTCAAATATTTGTTGACTCAATAAAAAACTGTCCAAAATATCAGATAATACATTCGTGCGGCCGTGAATTAGTGAGAACGGAATATTGAAGTCACCGCTCAAGATTATAGTTTTATGATTAAATTTAGATACCTTGTCTAGACATTGTTCTAGGTTTGAAATAAATATGTCAATGTCAGCTGACGGTGATCTGTACACTACTATTATAAAAGCCTTTTTTAGCTCTATGCAATTGACCTCGAATTGTTTCTCAATTGACATCTTGTTTATATCTCCACGTTTCTTGCAAGATATATTTTTCCTAACAAGAATTAGGCAACCCACCACCTTTAAATTTATTTCTGCAGAAAGAGGAGACAATTTTGTAGCCCTCTATGTTAAATGACTCAATTTTACTTTGGTTTAGACATGCTTCTGTTACACACATAATATCAATATTCTCATGAACTAAAAATAAACCTAGTGAAATTGGCTTACTGTAAACACTCTGCACATTTTGGTGGCAGATTCTTATTTGATTACATCTTGACTTTGAGCGGTGGGAAAATTTGTTGCTGGCGTCTCCTTTACATCATTGTTGCAAGATGTTGCGTCGTATATAATTTTTAAATTGCTACTATTGACCCCAACTTCGCATGCAGGGGCAATATAGTTTGCTATTATTGTATTGGATTTTACATGGTTTCTTTGTGATCCATTTTCTGTGTTTATTTCAATAATATTCAGATTCTTGTACATTGATGCCAACGTGTATAGTTTACTGTTAATTTTCATAATATTGTTATTTGTATTTGAGTGGGAATTTCTTCCATACATAAGAGTTGTTACTATTAGTTTACATTGCATCTTTCTCATATTACTTGCCAGTTTATTAATTTTACTTAGGTATTCGCTGATGTGTCCCTTTACTGATTTGTAGTTTCCTATCATAATTACGCTTATGTCATTTTCTGCTTGTAACATATATTCTTCGTCTATAATATCATTAAATTGCCTCCCAGGTAGACATGTATTTATAATTTGATAAGAATTCGGTAGCATATTTCTTATATTACTAGCCATGTTTCTTCCGTAGTTATCAAAAAACATAGACACCCTTGTCTTCTTTTTAATTTCTTCACACTTTTTACCCAGTGTATCTGCGTTTATAACTGGTGTCCCCGATTTTGGTACATTTTCCTTGTTATTATTTTCACTCTCCTCAGTTTCGTCTAATTTGCGTTCTATTATCTGGTGCAATTTTAGTAATTGTTTCTCTAGATATGAGATCTTTACCATGGTCACTGACTGATTTTTAAGGTCCTGTTCATTTTTATGAATAATTTCCAGTAATTTATTACTTTCGTCAGATAGAGCGACAATTATCTCTTCTCTATGTTCTAATTCGGTTTCCATTATTTTTTTTTTAGTTAATAATAGATTTATTTTTTGGATAGCTTTAAAGCTTCTTTTATTTAGTGCCGTTCTCATTTTAATTCTTGTTATTCGAGTGCTTAAACCCTTTTTGAGAGTTGAGTTGTTAAGTGTTTGGAGAAGAAGCTCGCTGAATTTTAATTGTATCTCGTCATATTCCTTATTTTTAATATCTAATTTTTCCTGTAATTCTCTAATCAGACTAACATTACCAAGATAGTCGTGTTCCTGAAGAAGCTGATTATTTTCATGCTGCAGTTTATTATTTCGCTCCCCTAGTTCTACGTTTTTTGACTCTTCTTCGCAACATTTCTTTTTTAATAGATTTATTTGTTTACATATTTTTTCAAATTCTTGAGAATTTGCCTCCTGTTCGTCTACAAGCATTACATTTAGTTTATATTTTTCTTCTAACTTGTTCTTTAGATTTTCTATTATACTGAGATAATTTTTTAAAGTATTTTCATTTGTTTCATTTTTCTCTACACCCATCATTTTTCTTGACTTTGACCTTGTTATAACACTATTCATTTTGTATATATTATGTAAAGGAATTTCCTCCAGTAATTCTAAAGTATCTTAGTAGTTTTTATGCAGAATGAATCAATTTATTTAGCCGAATTTATTCTACCAAAATCGATTTAGAATCGATTTTCGATTTCTCGAACGAAACTTGATTATGGTTTCGCAGCTGTCATTGTCTTGTCATAATGACATTTCTCGTTATACCAGCTGCACCAAACTCTCTAAAGTTAGTTTATTTTGTTGAGACGGTTTATTGGTTTGAAAACAATATTTCTCCTTTCATTGGTCGTTCAAAGCCAGTTTCAAAAAGTGTACATGTGTGAGTGTTTCTTGAAAGTGACCGTTACTCGGAATCACACTTTTCTATTCGTTTTTAGAAAAAAATATGGACTTGCCGGTTTGTTGAATGTGTCTACAACACTCCTCAGTGGTTTGTCCCTGGATACTAGGTGTCTTTTACAGATTTCCGTGAGTTTTTCCACAAAATAACTATTTCTTTTGGAAGAGCTACATGTACGCAATGTTTACAATTAGGCACACACACACACACACCCGTGTGTTTTCCGATTCTGAATTCGACTAGAAGAGCGAGGCCATTAACTCTAGTTTATTTTTTATTTAATAGCTCAGGGCATTCTACGGCGCCTTGAATAATGTTATGTAGGAAGACAGCGACTGAAACATCTCTCCTTAGGGAGAGTGGACTGATTCTGTAGTGTTCGAGCCTTGAGCTATATGACGTTAAGGTGCGACACCTGTTATTTGAGAAGGCAAGATGATATAGAAAATGTTTTTGAAGCCTTTCTATCCTGTTTTTATGTATTGCGTATGGTGGGCTCCAGACTGGAGAACAGTATTCTAGGGGGCTGCGGACAAAACAATTGAATAGAAGTATTGAAGTATCTGGTCCCTTGAACATTTTAGTTTATCTGATGACAAATCCAGTCATACATGCTCCATTAGTAGCTAGTATTGTTTTCACGGAAATCCAGTTTTACTCAAGACCTCTCCAATTGGGGCTACCATTAATGAAGGCATGGCAAAAGGTTGGATTCACTTTTCTGCTAAATTTCAACTGGAAGCATTAAGTTGCATTGATCATTTCGTTGATCAACAAAGATCATTTTGTTGCGGAGTTATTGTTACTCCGTGCTATTGTACTTGTTGCTTCGTGCATTTTTATGTTTGTTTCGTTTGTGGTGTACAATAAAGTGTTTTCATGCATTTTTATTTTTAAATAACAATAATCTTTTATTTGCAGCGTTCTTCTCACAACTCCTAACAACATACTTCTACCAGCCGACACTCTCGCTGTACAGCTGGTTCAGAGCCCGTCTGTTCCCTCCCCCCGCGCTGCCACCGCGCCCCGACTCGCCCACGGGAGCGCCCCCCGCCGCGCCCAGGGCGGCGCCACTACCCAGGCGACGCACTAACATACACAGGATCCCTGGAGACGCGGCCAATGATGATGATAATAATACTTGGAATGGTAATTCTACGCAGCAGATGTAACTAGGTATAGTTAGTAAGCGGGGTGACTGCACCCCTTTTGACACCCCAGTTGAACTTCCACTTGGTGCAAATGTGAGTGCATTGGCTCCCCTTCTGGTCTATAGTAATGTGGTATATTTTTAAATGTGTACCATATTTTTGACACCCTCTACTTACAGTGCTTAGGGCACATTTAGTCGTCACTACTTATTGTACTTTAATCACGCCTTCAAATTATTTATAGGGTGCAATAAAACACCTTTAAGTTAATATTTATAAATGGTCACCCCATTTGGTCACCTCTCGCCTTAATTAGGGTGCCTCATTGATACCCCTTTTTGACACTGAATTTATAAATGTACCCCCACTTTTAGTATTAGTAACTGTAAATTTTTATACCTTCGCCCTACATATATGTACACCCTGATCACAAAACTTTGTAGCTCTTCCCGGACAAACAGAACATAATATTTTGATAGAATGACGGAAAAAAAATATCCCCCGGTACCATTAATGGTACAAAAAATGCCACGGTACCATCGATGGTACCACGGTAAAGGAGCGAGTGTTTGTTTTCTCTAAAAACGGGGTATATACTATATGCATGCAAGGGCCCGTTTTTAATGAAAATCGTTATAAATATTTACTATAATAATAATCACTTTTTAATGAAAATATGTAATTGTATTTTTTTTTTTATATAAATTAAGGTCCCAGATATAAATTCAAACTGTATATGTCACGGGCGCAATGCAATGCCATGTAGTACACGATAAAAAGGTACAATGGTTGGTCTTCTTTGCTTAAAAGCTATTTCCAGACAACCTTTCGATGGAGAGGATTTAACAACAAACGAAGTTAGCCTTAAAACCTTGAGTATCGAAGTTTGAGTTTATTTCTGGGTATGAATTTGAATGTTCCTCTGTTTGCTAATTTTACAATAAAAAAAACAGTTATTATTAATATTGTAAATAAATAATAGTGTAAATAATTTTGTCTGAATTGTTATTTATTTCATTTATAAGTAAATTCATAAATAAATAATATTCAATAGGAATTTATGATTATAAATATTTTAAAAATATATCTTAGGTAGTATTTTGATGTTGCGTCGGTTTGCGCTTATCTGCAGAATATAAGTTAAACTGAGCAACGTTTAATAAAACAACTTGAAATCCTTGTTTTGTTTTTTGTAATGTAAATCGGGGGTAACTGGTAAAACGGGTCGAAATGATAAGCTTTTCGGGCTATAAATCTGAAGAAAAGTGTATTCATGCTAAACAGCGCCTAGTCGCGGTCCCTAAAATCGGAATGCTACCTTTAGATGTAATTTAAAAAATATATTTTTCAAGTCCTATGATCAAACATATTTATTTAAAACTGTAATTTCCTATGAATAAGTATCAGTGGGTTGAAAGTCGCCTTTCAAATCAAAATTGTTTTAGGAGATGTTTCTATTTCATTGAAATAAATTATTTTATTCAAATTTTTTACCTAATTGTTTAGGCGAAGATTCTAACATCCAAAAATAAATAACTAATTGTTTTAGGAGATGATTCTATTATCCAAAAATCAATACCTAATTGGTTTACTAGATGATTATAACATCCAAAAATAAATACCTACTTGTTTTAGGAGATGATTCTAACATTCCCAAAAAATACCTAATTATTTTAGGAGATGATTCTATTATCCAAAAATCAATACTTAATTGGTTTAGTAGATGATTCTAACATCCAAAAATAAATACCTAATTGTTTTAGGAGATGATTCTATTATCCAAAAACAATACCTTATTGGTTTAGTAGATGATTCTAACATACAAAAATAAATACCTAATTGTTTTAGTAGATGATTCTAACACCCAAAAAAATAAATACCTAATTGTTTTAGGAGATGATTCTAACATTCAAAAATAAATACCGAAGTAATTTTATATAATCTATCTTGTGTAATATGTTTAATGATAATTTATAAAAGAAAGTTAATTTCTCGAATTTTAAAGAGTTAATTTAAAACGTTAAAAATAATTCATTTGAAATTGAATGTTATTCGTTTTTAAATTGTACCAAACAATTTGCTTCAACTTTCATTATTACGAGTAAGGAGTGGAACTCGCTTTGGGCATCTGATTTTCGGCACCACTGTATTCGCGGAGTCTTCAAGTCCAGAGTCCGTGCTTTTTTGACCACACCATCACTTACCATCAGGTGGGGGGGGGGGGGGGGGGGGGGGGGGCAATTATCGAAACTTGAAAATAGTAAAAGTATCGATCTAGTCTCGTTATGTTAAATGTCCTAAACGGTATTCACGTAACTGACAATACAATGGTATGACTGGCATGCGACTATACACTTTATTTATATCAAGCTAATATTGTCGTTCCCATAGTACAAGCTCTGCTTACTTTGGGGCTAGATAGCGCTGTGTGAAATGTCCAGCATTATTTATTTATTTATCCCGGAGGGGTAGGCAGAGACCGCGTCTAATATAAGCATGTTCGTTTATATCTATATCTCTAACCATATTCTAAAACAATGTTCAAGGGTGAATTGACAATCGAAGCTTTTTCTAACAGCTGTCAAAAATGCTTGAGTGACTTGACTCAGTTTCGAGTAAGTCATTATCAAAATTGGGCCACCTGTTTTCACAGGTCATAAGGTGGCGTCAACCATAACTATTTATATCATTTTATAATTATAAATTAGTTTTCTAGGATAGTTATAAACTATTACGGTATGTGTAAATTATATGAACGTTTGCAAATAAATAATTGTATTTTCTTATGTCATTTATTTATTATTTAAACTGGATTTTTTTTAGTAATTCCTAGTGTACACAATTTTAGTTATACCCTTCCGTGTATAGGCTAATGAGTAATTTAATTATGTCCTAGTTTTTTAGTAATATCATAAAATAAGAATGTGTCCAATAGCACTTTTCTTACTGTCTTTAGTTAAGGGGAAGACACTTATGTTCATGTGTTCTTTATAAGTAGCACCACATACCAGTATAATATAATAGACTGACAGTCTCAAACAAGATAATGTAACTCGATATTTGATTACCTGCTAGGACGCAAGATGTCGCTAGGAGTTACAAATCGTTAAATATATGTGAACTCTTAGCTTACTACCGCTCATAATGGTACGAATAAAACATAGACGGCGCTATTTCCAATTTTACGTGCGCGATAATCTTATTGCGACGTTGTAGCTTGTACGTTGTGCGATGTTGCCGCTCTTCAGTTTCGTTAAAACTTCAGTCTCTTGTAATTTTTAGAGATTTGCGCACATTTTATCAGAATTGCCGGAACGTGAAAGTTTTCGTCAAAATAGGGATTTTTTAGGAAAGGAAAGGATAGATATATTTTATTCATTACATACGTCTATGATCGTACCAATAACACCTAAATGCGAAAATACCTACATATTTGTAAAGTCGTGTCGAGCCGTCGTACAGTGCGGACCTCTCTGGGGCGTCGTTACGCTGCCCGTTGAATATACGAAGATTCGATCGTCGTTAGTGGTCGAGGCAACATCGCCTATAAAAGGCTCCTCAGATCGCGCGGCACGCATTCGATCGTCGTTAGTGGTCGCCGCTATAGCATGCAGCGGCCACACCTTAGGAACCTAGGCTGGTAGAGGGGGGCTCGAGTGCCGAAACACTTTGTTGTAGCAACGGCGTGTTTCGGCCCTCGAGTCGGCACGGTCACTCCCCGTGCTAGTGCTCGTTGCTTCGGCGTCAACGCAATCCACCTCAAGTGGCGAGGCAACCAGGCAACTGTAGAAGGCCTGAAGGTAGCGATAGGAGTTTTTATCGTTGCCAGATACTGCGTCCTGTTCCCTTCCAGTCGTAGCGGTTCTCCGTTCCACTGGGTCAAGGGGAGTAAGGAGGAGAGGGTGCATCTGTGTACGGCGCGCACACTTATGCAACTTAATATATCCTGCGCATCTGACTTGGCTTTGTCATTCCGAGTTTAAAAAAGTCCTGGGCTTGGTCTAATACCTGGACACGGGTGGCCTAAGGAGAGGAGAGTGGTCGCTCTAGCACTGCATCGGGGTGACAGTGTGGTTCGGCAGCACTCTTTGAGACAAAGCAGCTTTATTTAGAGAGGCACTGCTTTCCTCGCTCAGCCGGGGAGGGGGCTAGAAAAGGTGCCCCAAACAAACGCTCATTCCTCGCAATAAGAATAAATCTAAAAACATGCAGATGAATATGACTTTTGGTGCGTGGAATGTACGTACTCTTTTAGACCGACCCAACAACCTCTGCCCAGAACGTAAAACCGCCATTGTGGCTCGCGAGCTCAAACGCTATGACGTCGACATAGCCGCTCTCAGCGAAACACATCTAGCTGACGAAGGTGAGCTTGTTGAACGTGGTGGTGGGTACACTTTCTTCTGGAAAGGCACACCAGCTTCTGAGCCTAGACGGTCAGGAGTAGGCTTTGCTATTAAAACTACTTTAGCCTCTAAGTTGGAAGAACATCCAGTTGCTATCTCTGATCGTGTCATGTCCTTACGTTTCCATCTTCGAAACAATAAATACTTAAATGTTATCAGCGTATATTCGCCAACACTCGACAAAAGTGATGACGTCAAGGACAAATTTTATGAGGAAGTGTCAGAAGTGCTGACTAAAATCCGGCGCTGTGAGAAAGTTTTGCTTCTTGGCGACTTTAATGCTCGCGTCGGACGTGATTTTGAAGCTTGGCCTCGGGTGATAGGGCGACATGGCATTGGTAACATGAACAGTAATGGGCAACTGTTACTAAGCCTCTGTTCCCAATTTCATCTGGGTATTACCAATACCATGTTTAGACTCCCAAATAAATACAAAACTACCTGGATGCACCCAAGGTCCAAGCATTGGCATCTTATTGATTATGCTATAGTCCGTCAACGGGATATAGCGGATGTCAAAGTAACGAGAGTAATGAGGGGCGCAAACTGTTGGTCGGATCACCGACTTGTTGTTACAAAACTATTTTTGCGTCTTAGCCCTTGCCGTAGACCTCGCAGGGCTAAGCCTAACTGTCTTCATCTGAAAAAGCTAGAGTCTGCTGAAATATTGGCAAATTACAGGGAAGCTGTCAATACCTTTACAGCAGGCATACACCCCGAAGATGAACAGTTAGACGAGGGCTGGAAACTGTTAACTACAAATACCATCAATGCGGCTACTGAGATCTTAGGCCAAAAACCTCGTGTCTGTGAAGACTGGTTTGACGAAAATGATAATACATTGACAGTCGCCCTAGAAAAACACCGCCAGCTCCTTCGAAAGGGAAATCAGACAACTGCTTCTGAAAAAATAAAGGAGAGTACGAGCCAAATAAGGAGACTAACTCGAAACGCAAAAGATCAGTGGTGGCTGAACAAGGTTCGCTATATTCAGTGGCTTGCTGATTCGAATAGACTCGGCGATTTCTTTAACGAGATTAGAAAGTTAGTAGGAAGTCCACATCGAGTAAACGTACCACTGAAATCACTTTCAGGTACCCTCCTGGTAAGCAAAGGAGAAGTTCTTACTCGCTGGGCAGAACACTATAACAGCTTACTCAATGTGGATCGTTCTGCTGACATAAACTATTTAGCATCACTTCCTGCCTTACCACAAGCCGTAGATCTGGATCAGCCTCCTTCTCTTGAGGAAGTTATCATCGCCATCAAAGCGCAGAAAAACAATAAGGCTGTCGGCATCGATAACATACCAGGAGAACTATTAAAATATGGCGGAGATGAGTTGCACTACAAGATTTGGCAATTTTTCCAGCGCATGTGGGAAATGGAGTTCGTTCCTCCTAGTTTTGGCGTATCACTAATTTGCTCTTTGTATAAAAATAAAGGTGATCGATCTGTTTGCAACTCTTATAGGGGTATATCACTTCTGTCTACTCCAGGAAAAACTTTTGCCAGAGTACTCTTAAATCGTCTTATGGAGCTCTCTGAAAGTATATTGCCTGAAACGCAATTTGGGTTTAGACCCAATCGCGGCACATGCGAGGCCATATTCTCTCTTAGACAACTGCAAGAGAAAAGCAGGGAACAGTGTCAACCTCTGTTTCTCTGTTTTGTTGATCTGGAGAAAGCTTTTGACAGTGTACCTCGCGAAGCTTTGTGGATTGTGCTTTCGAAACTTGGTTGCACCGACAAATTTATACGCTTGATAAGACTTCTTCACGACAACATGACTTGTTGCGTAGCCGTCAATGGTGAGCAGACAGAGCAATTCCCTGTCACTTGTGGTGTAAAACAAGGCTGTGTATTAGCACCCACTCTTTTTGCTCTGTATTTTTCCGTTGTCGTGAGGGAGACTTTACAAGCCAACACCGAAGGGATCCGCATACGTTTTCGCACAGATGGCAGTATCTTTAACCTGGCTAGGTTAAAAGCGCACACAAAGGTATCGTATGACCTCATTACCGAATTGATGTATGCTGATGACCTATGTTTCGGTGCGGAATCTTCTGAGGGACTCCAGGACTTGATGACTCGGCTTGACGCTGCGTGCTGTAGATTTGGCCTCAAAATTAATATTACAAAGACAGAGGTGATGGCCATGGACACTGTTAACCAAGCTCCACTGAATCTGCAAATCGATGGAAAGCCCATAAAACAGGTCGATACATTCAGATATCTGGGAAGCAGCATAACAACAAAATGCGACCTTGACTCGGAGATCAACAGCAGACTTGGCTCCGCTATGGCTGCTTTTGGTAAACTACGAGTCCAGGTATTTCGCTCCCATAACATCAAATTGAGTACCAAGATTAAGGTGTATATGGCTATTGTACTTCCTAACATCTTGTACTCGTCAGAGACATGGTGCCTGTATCGCAGACACATACGCACGTTAGACAGATTCCATCTGAAATGCCTCCGCGACATTCTTAACATCAAGTGGTCGGATCGGGTCCGTAATACCGATGTTCTACGACGGGCTAATGTCTGTGGCATAGAGGCATATTTGATGCGGCGTCAGCTGCGTTGGTGCGGGCACCTGTCTCGGATGTCTGATGAGCGAAGGGCGAAACGCATTTTCTTCTGTGAACTAGAACATGGTAAGCGGAAACGCGGAGGTCAGTTCCTACGTTTCAAAGACGTACAGAAGAGGCACATGAAGAGGTGTTGTATCGATCCGTCGCGCTGGGAGGCTCTCGCTGAAAAACGACCTGAATGGAGGCGTCATGTTCAGGACAAAGTGTACGAGTTTGAAGAAGAAAGGAGGCAAGAACTAGACTTAAAACGAGATCAGCTTAAAAGTCGACCGCCGGCTAATATCAATTACAACTACATTAATGGCGCCTTAACTTGTGTTCATTGTAACCGGACTTTTAGCGCAAAAATAGGGTACATCAGCCACATACAGGCTAAACACCTAGGCCAATAATCACAAAGTCAAGTCTCTGTAGCCGAAATCGGCTAGGAGGATTATTATTATTATTATTATTATATTTGTAAAATGAAAATACATATTTATAGCGATGTGCAGATAAGTAGAACACTTTTTGAAACAAAATAAAATTGATTTGTAAGTACCCGGCGGCCAATGCATACCTACTACAAGATAATACGTTCTATTAATTTGAACTGGAAACATAACTACTAAAATAATGAACACAAAACATACATTATGTACAACAAAATATCGACTTGCTAGTCGCGACTTTTGAGAAGTGAGGTTTGGCAACACAGCATGTAACAAGTTCAGTTCAGTTCTTGTTTGGCATCTGTGACTAGGGAGTGTCACAATTCCGCCAATGTCGATGTAGCATGTAACAAAATTACGTATTAAAAGTGTGACTGCTTGCCGGGAAGGCTGTCAGTGTCAGTCAGTTCACGGTTCCCTTTGTTTCGGACTTTGTGTTAAGCGCCATCTAGGTAAAAACGATGCTCTACTTTGTATGCTACCTTCCCACGCCATCTGTGATTAAGCATATGAAAGTGGTAAATAATGGATATAAAATAAAATCGTTAAATCTTATGTTATGGACAATATTACTTATTCTAAAAAAATTAGAAATATTTGGTTGTGTTTTAGTGAAAGTTTAGTTTAATTTGTTGGTTGCAATGGCCGCTATGAAAGTTTCCAGGCTATGAGACAGCGCCATCTAGAAATAATACGGGATTTTGAGCTTTTTGCGGGCTACGATTTCTTCTAAGGATATTGGCAGTCTATTGATATTACTGGTCTCTGGTAGCACTAACACTCACTACTTCACACTAATGTTAATTTACGCTACACTAACTCAAAACGCTTAGTTCTCTTGAGTGTTCTCACTATGTCCGTGTTGTCGAGGAGCTGGATAGCCTCAACGTTCACATGGTGATGAAGTCTATGCTCATGAGCTACTTAATTTTTTTTATAATTTTGTTGACGACCTCTATGTTGAGGTCCCGGTGCAGGTCATCATTTCTTACGTTGGTACGTAAGAAATGATGACCCATGAATTGTTGATGCGCCCTGGTGGGCGCAATAACAATCTCCCTCAGTACTTTATTTTGGAAGCGTTTTATTATTTCTACGTTAATCTTTTTGGTACAGCCCCATAGCTGAATACCATAGGTCCATACAGGCATCAGGACTTGATTTCAATGTTAATTTCGCCTGTTTTTCCTTCGGCAAAATCTCTACCGGCCCGGTTTCATTGGGTTTATGATAAGCTAATGACATCACCACTCATTAGCCTATCATAAACCCTACGGAACCGGGTCGGTGGGGTTTTCCAACATAACAAAATTTCGTTATGGTCATAAGGAGCCGTCCATTAATTCTAGCCTAATCTCGCCCAATCTCACGTGGTGGAGAAGGAAAGTCTTGGCTAATATCACGTAATTCTATTTTTATTTTATCACTAAATCTAGATTAGGAGAGAAGCAATCTTGAAATGATGAAGCCAATTGTGTTTTTTTTTTAAATAAGACCAACGCATTTATTCAATGAATATCAATTTTGAAAAATCTCACGTGAGATAAAGGGGTCGAAACAAATCTTGCGACATCTGACCAGGGGGTGAAAGGGGGATTAAAATCGTCTCACGTAATTAATGGACGCCCCCTAATCCCCACCCTTTCAGCAATTATCGCGTGGTGGGGATTGTACATATTTTTTTTATTTATTTGCCTCAATTACACAAGGTTTAGGTAGGTACATATATCTTATAGAATAATATTAGAGTAGCTTACATTCCCCATCCGGGATGTAAATTACACAATAAAAACCGGCCAAGTGCGAGTCAGATTCGCGCACGAAGGGTTCCGTACCGTTATCTATAAAAACGGCAAAGAAATCACGTTTTTTGTATGAGTTTAATTTCATTACACATTTCATCACATATTCCCCCCGTAAATATTAATTTGATTTTAATTTAATTATTTATTTTTACAGTGAATAATATAACTCAATATTCTGTGAATATTTCAAGCGTTATCAATATATTGCCGTTATCAATATTGAGTAAAAAATTACATTTGTTGTATGGGAGCCCCCCTTAACTATTTATTTTATTCTGTTTTTAGTATTTGTTGTTATAGCGGCAACAGAAATACTTCATATGTGAAAATTTCACCTGTCTAACTATCACGGTTCATGAGATACAGCCTGGTGACAGACAGACAGACAGCGGAGTCTTAGTAATAGTCCCGTTTGACCCTTTGGGTATGAAACCCTAAAAATAAACTAGTCCACTTATTAAAAACACATGTCAAGAAATAAAATAAGAATGTCAGAAAATAACAATTACATATTTATGACAAGATTTAATAATCAAAATAAAACGATTTGTTTCATAACCCCCCCAAAATTCCACTAGTTCGGTTTACAGAACTGGATAACAGAACTACTGGGAATAAACGACTGGTAAGGGCTTATAAAACTGATCCTATTTGAACCTGTAACTGAAAGGGGGTTTATGAAACTGACCCTATTTGAACCTGTAACTGAAAGGGGGTTTATGAAACTGACCCTATTTGAACCTGTAACTGAAAGGGGGTTTATGAAACTGAACCTGTAACTGAAAGGGGGTTTATGAAACTGACCCTATTTGAACCTGTAACTGAAATGGGTCTTACGAAACTGACCCTATTTGAACCTGTAACTGAAAGGGGGTTTATGAAACTGACCCTATTTGAACCTGTAACTGAGAGGAGGTTTATGAAACTGACCCTATTTGAACCTGTAACTGAAAGGTAATGCTGACTCTACGGTGTGGTGGTGTCCTAACTCCTAATAAAACGCAATTGCACGGTCATCGTTAGTTGGCGCGAACTCTGTTCGTACGAACTCTCCATCAAACACACAGATGTCGATAAGATCGTAATTAGGCCATAACAGAACCGATATAACTGTATTTTTGTACTTTACAATATATAAATAATAGGAAATAAATCGAATGCTACAGCTAACCAAGCGTGTCTAATCAGTGTGATGTGAAGTCATTACGCATTCACTTTCTAGCAATAAACATCTTTTTATTGGATTGGAACGCATGTGCCCTTTCTATTTATACTCATTTGAATATTTTTGTATGCTTTCAGCGTTATCTAACAAGGCTGTGTGGTCCCATTGTATTCTCAGTTAGTAGGTATCTGATAGATAGGTATCTCTATTTAATTACCACACACAGAAATAATACAAAAATATGTAGGTACCTACCTAAATCTATATGTATACCAATATTATAAAGAGGAAAGATTTGTTTGTTTGTATTGAATAAGCTCCGAAACTACTGGCCAGATTTAAATATTTCAATGTTGGGAAGCTACACTATCCCCGGGTGACATAGGCTACTTTTTACCCAACTGCGCAGAAGGAGGTTAATTTTTTATTGAAAAACTACGCGTGCAAAGCTGCGGATTGGTCAGCTAGTTAGGAAATAAAATGGGCAGCCTTATTGCTGAAAGCTGTTCATCATCATCATCCACAGCCTGACTTCACCCATTGTTGGGTATAGGCCTCCCCAAGTTTGTACCATCCATCACGATCCTGCGCTAGTCTCACCCACTGACGGCCCGCTACCTTTATGATGTCGTCCACCCATCTCGCTGCCGGTCGTCCTACCCTTCTATACCTGCTCCTCGGCCACCATTCAGTCACTGTCCTGCTCCATCTGTCATCACCACGACTAGCCAAGTGTCCCGCCCAAGACCATTTGAGCTCCATAACTCGAATCCCAACGTCATGAACCTTCGTTCGTCTACGGATCTCGACGTTTGGAACTCGATCTAATATTCTGATGCCAAGCATGGTACGCTCCATGGCTCTTTGTGCAACTCTTAACCTGTACATAGCCTCCTGCGTGAGCGTCCACGTCTCGGCACCGTAGGTCAAGGTGGGCAGAACACACTGGTTGAATAAGCGGGTCTTCAGACTCTGGAAATTTAGGCGACCTAAGGATGTCGTCTAACTTGCCGAATGCAGCCCATCCCAATTGGATCCTTTTAGAGATCTCCTTTTGTTGATGCTCTTTACCAAACGATAGAATATGTCCAAGATAAACATACTGGTCGACTGTCTCCAGCCTCTCATTTCCCACTACTACAATGGGATTTGTGACACCGGAGACATTCGAGCGCACCTTCGTCTTGGACATATTCATCTTAAGGCCTACGCTCAAAGAAGGATCAAAAATATGTTGCAGCATTGTCTGGAGATCACTAAAGTTTTCTGCAAATAGTACGAGATCATCTGTGAATCTAAGATGAGACAAGTTGACACCATCGATGTTTATTCCATAATTTTCCCATTCTAAGGTTCTTATAACATCTTCAAGGACAGCTGTAAAAAGCTTTGGAGAAATGGTGTCCCCTTGTCTCATCCCCCGCTGGAGGGGCACAGGATCTGTTAGCGTGTGAACTCGTACTTGCAGTGTAGCTGAAGTATAAAGCTCTTGGAGCACTTCCACGTAGCGGGAATCGATGTGGCAGCGATGGAGAGCGTGAAACACGGCCCAATGCTCGACTCTGTCGAAGGCCTTCTCGTAGTCGATGAAGGCCATGGCAAGGGGCCGGTTGTATTTGTGACACTTTTCCATCAGCTGCTTTACCGTGTGGATATGGTCGATGGTAGAGTATCCGCTCCGGAAGCCGGCTTGTTCGATAGGCAGGGCCTCGTCAAGCTGGCGGGTGAGCCGGATCGTTACGATTTTTTCAAAAAGTTTGTACACCTGAGAAAGTAGACTGTAGTTAGTTAATTTTAAAATATCACCCTTTTTGTGCAAAATAGTGACTATAGCGTTTTTCCACTGCTCAGGCGTCCGAGCTTCACACAGAACTTTATTAAAAAGCTTGACAAGAACTTTTTAGACAGGTTCGCCACCTGCTCGGAGCAGTTCCACTGTAACCCCATCCTCACCAGGAGACTTATCCTCCTTCATTTTGTATAGAACATTGCTCACTTCACACGGTAAAATGGGTGGTAAAATTTCCGTATCATGATGTGGAATAGGCGGAGCACGAGTATCTGATGGATCTGGTTCCGCAGATGTTGATGCGTACAAGCTCTTGTAGAACTCTTCCACGATAGTTACTATCTGGAGTCGGTCTGATATTAATTTGTTGTTTGTGTTTCTAAGTTTTATTATATGTTTAGAACCTGTACTAGTTTTTCTTCGGAATACTTTTGGACCTCCATATTGTTTACAATTGTATATATAATTATATTTGTATTAAAATTTCTTAAATCTCTTCTGATTAATTTATTTATAGTTCTATTAATCTTATCTATTTTTTTTTATCTGAACCAGACTGGTGTAGCATTTTTCTTCTACATTGAATTAAATCCAGTGTTTCTTGTGACAATTTATTGTTCTTCTTACGAGGCGCACCTAGATGTTTTTTCGCAGTTTCGTTAACTGCCTTGCACAGAAGTAGGCTGATATGATCTACATCCAGGTTCGACTCTTCAAGACCTTCAAATCTATTCTTCAGATCGACACTGAAAGTATCTTGGAGAACGGCCAGCTCTTGCTTTTCGTACCGTCTTTGTAGTGGAGTTGTTATCATCTTCGTTCTTTCACCTCTTAGATCGAACCTGAGTGTAGCCCTTACCATTCTATGATCGCTCCCAGTTTTGAAACTTGAGAGGGTCGTAACGTCGGTAACTACATATTTGTGAGAACTTATAATGTAGTCAATCTCGTTTTTGGTATTTCCGTCTGGACTTACCCAGGTCCACTTTCTTGTCTCTCGTATCTGGAAAAAGGTGTTCATGGCATATAGGTTTTTCGTTTCAATGTAGCGTCTGCCCCCTTCTATTGCGTACTCCAAGTCCGAAACTACCAACAGACTTTTCGCTTTGCAATGGCTTGCCAATTTTAGCGTTAAAATCTCCAATAACTGTGTTATAGTGGCATGGTGTAACCTCTAGGGCCTTATCTTCGTATAGCTCCTCCACTTCCTCGTCTGAACTATGGGACGTTGGGGCGTACACTTGGATGATCTTAAAGGAGTAGCTTGTTTAGTTGTAAAATAACAAAACAGATACGGGTGGAGATACTCTTAACGTTTGTGAGCATATGTGCAACTTTTTTGGCAATAAGAAATCCAACGCCGCCATAAGTAGAATCGTCATGGCCTCTATAGAAAAACAAGTCACCTGAAGTTAGTTTAATCAGATCTTCACCTTTTCTTCTGACTTCTGATAACCCTACGATATCCCACTTGATTTTTTCCAGTTCAAATTGCAATTCTAATAATCGGTCGTCCGTGCGAATCGTCTTGGCGTTGTAACACGCCACGGTCAGGGTCGTTGGGTTGTGGCAGCTGGGCATCTTCCAGCGATTCCTAGCACCCTCTGCCCCGCCGGAACCGTGACCGCTGCCATAGTCAGGAATAGCGGGGCCGCTGGGGACTGAGGGCCGTGGCGTATTGAGACTAATCATAACTGAGGAGGTTTAGCCATGAAACGCCGCGCTGGCTAGTGCGTCGTGGCGAGTTCTTTCTCCCGATCACGTTAGCCTGTAGTAAGAAGTATAATAAATAAGTGGTTATTGCACTTCTTACCACAGTTACCAGGGGGTACCGCGTGGAGGTGTGCTTCGGAATTGGTAACGTGGTTTTGTGATGTAGTCGTAACACCCGTACTTCACAGAACCCTGCTCACCTTACTATAAATTAAAATAATAGCATATTCCTCCTCTACTGAAAGCTGTTACACCTATTAATTTATTACGTAAGTTTCATTTATTTATTAGGACAACAAAATTGTGTTCGTTAAATGCTTAAATCTAAGGGAGTTAGTAGTTACTTAATTACTAATTGCGATTTAGTCCCCTGCGCGAGCTTCCACATCAGAGGGCAATCGGCAACCGTATTACCTAAGCCAATTGCTGTCGTGTCGCTATCGCTAGTCAGGCCATCCCTTACACACGTGAGGTACGTACTGTACGTGCGAAAGGAATGGCCTAACTAGCGATAGCGACACAACAGCAATTGGCTTAGGTAATAAGGTACTGTTTTGTTGGCGATGACGTTCAGGTTGGTGTTGCTGCTCTCTCTTTTACGCCAGATAACATCAAGAACTAGAATCCTGAGTGCAGAGAAGGATATAAGCACGCCCAAAATGCAGACCGCATTATCCACGAGGAGAATACTCTACTTTTCACAGTTTCTGCGAAACAATAAAAACCAAATCTAGGTTGAGGCATTCTGTGCAGAGGTTAGTTCGATTTACGAATAAGTTCTTACTGCGTGGGTATCTGGTTCAATTTTTAATACAGATGAGGTTCCAAATTCAAATTAATTTGACATTGTCGAGCAGGTGGTGTGAAAAGTTATTGAATAACATCATTTATTTTCTGAATGTACAACGGCTAAAAAAAATTAGTACGGTACCATCACGTAAAAAAGGCAAAAAAATTGCCACAGTACCATCAATAGAACTGACTAATGGTACCTCAGTAGAAGGATTCAACCATTCTACACTATGCGTTATAGATAGATAGATAGATAGATAATTTCTTTATTGCACACCATTAAAAATAAAACAAACAAAAGAGAATACAAAATTAAATCAAAGGTACAATGGGCGGCCTTATCGCTAAAAGCGATCTCTTCCAGGCAACCTTTGGATGGACAGGATCTGTGTGAACATATGAGAACGGCGGCGTTAATCAAATAATAACTAACAGAATTAGTACATAAATGACTAAAATAAAATATACATATAATAAATAATTTTATAATATTAAATAACCTACTTCAAAATACATAGGTAATTAGAAAAAACAATAAAAAATTATATACAAAATTTAAAGTTGCAAAGTCTTAGTGAGCGATGGACGACAGATAATGATTATTAACCATGTTTTTAAAAACAGGAAGGGATTTGGCGTTACAAATTGAAACAGGTAGTGCATTCCAGAGTCTGGTAGCCTGAAGAGTGAAGGAGTTAGTATAAAATACTGAGGTATGATGAGGAGTTTTCAATTTAAGGTTTTCAGCGGAGCGTAAGGACCGGGAGTTGGAAAGATGAAGAAACTCAAAGCGTTCTTTGAGGTAGGGCGGAGTAGAAGAAATGAAAAGGATGCTGTAATGAAGGGACAGGATGTGAGCATTCCGACGAAGGCGGATGGGTAACCACTTGAGCCTGTGGCGATACTCAGAAATGTGATCGTATTTACGCAAGCCAAATATGAATCTAATAGAGAAATTCTGGAGACGCTCAAGCTTGTTGAGTATAGTTATATACTGTGTAGTTATATACTGGATGTTTGGTAATATACTGACGATATTCAAGTGACGATTTCTCAAAACATAAAAAAAACTAAGTACCTACTAGTTATATTATCAAATTTTAAAGAAAATCGACTAAGTTTAAGTGATTCATTCGATATAAAACTTACTGTCTATTCTTGCAATCGAGATCTAAAAATAAAGGCCGATTAATAATAATTAATAAGTACAATTAATAAGTTGTGTATGTTTTTACATGCTAAAATAAATTTCACATTTCTAGGGTAAACATTTCACAAATTTATTTATTATGCTCATCAAAATAACCCCTTTCATTTTCGTGCGTATATTATCAATTACCCTATATGCATTTGTAACAGTACACTATCCACAAGACACGGGCGTGCTTATATTATGCAATTTCAATAAGTAACATGGTAACTACACCGCAAACTGTTATAGCGGTCCACTTGATGTTGTATAGATCATACATAACATATAAAGAAGCAGATTTACCGAGAGGCCTCATTAGTGCGTTGCATTGCGTCGTCGCAGCGTTAACGCTGCGTCGTTTTACATATATTTTTAGTGTAATGCGTTGTGTTGCGTCGTCGTACGCGACGTTTCAACGGATCGACGGACGAGAGACGAAGCGCTGCGCTGTCAGAGCTCCAGCTACGACGGACAGTGTTCCACTGCTAGACGGGCAATCAAGGGAGATATCCAGAATATTTTATTGTTTCGGCGGTGGCTTAACAAAAGCAACAATAGAACGCGTTTGTTCCAATCCATTGTCGATTTAAGACTGAAATCCACACTGAGACGCTGCGCTGCAATGGCGTGCGTCACCCTCTTGCTTTGCGACGACGCAACGCATTAATGAGACCTCGCCCTTATAGGGTTCTTCGTCGTGGTCTAACTTTTTAGTCAAACAGGAATAATTTTCCTCGTGATTAACCACGAGCTGATAGATTGAGCAGCTGGGATAGAGTGGTGAAAAGCTGCGTAATCTTAGAAAACAAATTGTTATATGGTGTAAAAAAACCTAACAACCATGCCACAAAGGCACTAATGGCGGGTTCCTATGTATATCCGTCGGTAACCGACTACGGCTCGTATCTCCTTGAAAAACTGTCTAACGAGTTGTAGCTTGTTACTGATGGATATAGGAATCCGTCATTAGCCAAGTTACATTCGCTTCGAATGGATTCGATTTCTACATTACGAGATTACTTACGTGATATTTTCATGTGTCAAATTCCATACATTTTCAGACTTATTGACTAGCGTCATCGAATGTAACTTGGCTAAGCCCTCAGATTATTAAATGGGAGGCGCACAGGTTTAACCAAAGAGTTCGGTAAATAAAAACATTGTGGTATAATATATTTGATATTATATTACATAGAAACAATATATTTGATTTGATTGATATAACTACATAATAGCGGGTTCCTATATCGGTCGGTAACCAGCTAAGATTCGTTTCACCTTGAAAACATGTCAAAATTTTGACACTAATTTGACACTTTTTCAAAGAGAAACAAGTCGTAGCTGGTTACCGACGGATATAGGAACCCGGCATAAGTCGTCTCACACCACACACATGCGTCGTTTATTATTCCTGTTCGACAAATCAGTTCGATCACAAGGAAGAACGTGATTTATACAGGCGTCTAGAGGAAGGCTGGCAGCACATCTCGGTAGACTTCACTCTTACCTATATTATTGGTTCATGCTGTGTTTTTTTTGTCAACCTATATTGTCCAACTGCTGGGCAAAGGTCTCCCCCAAGTCTCTCCAGCTATCTCTGTCATGTGCGACACTCCACCACTCCTGCTCGAAGGCAACAAAATCGTCTTGCCGTGTTTTTTTAAAATCATTTACAATACTTTTTACGTTCTAAACCGAGCTTCAAAAGTGCATTCTCTTTTCATTGTATTTAAAGCATTCCGTGATTGATCCTCTTCCGATTTTTGCTCTTTTGAGGAACTGTAGGTATTGTGAGCAGCAGATCAATAAAAATATAATCTATACTAATAATATAAAGAGGAAATATTTGTATTTTTGTGTGTATGTTTGTAATAAATAAATCCAAAAACTACTGTGCCGATTTCAAAAATTCTTTCACCATTGGAAAGCTACATTCACCCTGAGTGACATAGGCTATATTTATTGCTAGAAAAGATTAGGGATCCTTACTAAAATTTAGTAACGTAACCCAAGGTGTAAAAAAAGTGCCCTAAAACGTCTTTCGTCGCATGCGCTGCTGAAACTATTGATGATAGAACTAAAGTATGTTCTACAATATTTAAGAACATATCAATATCTACAAAAATAATATTCTAAAAAGGAAATATTTGATTGTTTGTTTGTTTGCATTGAATAGGCTCCAAAACTACGGGACCGATCTAAAAAATTCTTTCACCGTTGGGAAGCTACACTATACCCGGGTGACATAGGCTACTTTTTACCCAACTGCGCAGGAGGGTAATATTTTTATTGAAAACTACGCATGCGAAGCTGCGGATTGGTCAGCTAGTTGAATATAATTTGAGTCGAAATTTTAATAAATAAATAAATAATGCTGGAGATTTCACTCAGCCCCGTCTAGCCCCAAACTAAGCAAAGCTTGTACTATGAAAACCAGTTAACTGATTTGTTATATACTAGGTGACCAATCCGCAGCTTCGCACGCGTAGTTTTTCAATAAAAACAGTACCCTCCTTCTGCGCAGTTGGGTAAAAAGTAGCCTATGTCACCCGGGGATAGTGTAGCTTCCCAACAGTGAAAGAATTTTTTTAAATCGGTCCAGTAGTTTCGGAGCCTATTCAATACAAACAAATCTTTCCTCTTTATAATATTAAGTAGTACCTATAGATTTAAATACCATCTGACGTTTTCCCGTTAGGCTACCACATGGCACGCTTCAAGAGAAATGTAAAGAAGTTTGTACAGGGTAGGGAACGCATCGACATGGGTGTTGCCGGTGGCAATAGGCGATGGTGACCGCTTACCATCAGGTGGGCCGTAAGCCTGTTTCTTCACAAACAGCATTAAAAAAATACATTTATTTTAATATACTTATTTATAATATATATAAGTACTTTATAATATACAGTTAGAGAAACAATCAGACTCGAAAAAAATATTTGTAGATCATTCAAACATTTGTTCCGCGGCGGGAAACAAACCCGCAACCTCCTGCATCTCAGCCATTCGCCCACTGCGTCACGGAGGTCGTCATCAAATTGATTAGTGTGATGAACCTGCCTCAACAAGACTTTTTCATTCGCGAGTGTTAGTGATCTCTATAGATGGTTAAAACGGTAAATACCAGTCGGCTACACATGGGATCAAGTCGAAGATATACATATCGATATGTCGGACCTCAACATTAATAAAAAGCTATCTAGGTGATAAACAATTCGGCGATTAAAAATAAAACTTTCAAATAATTCTTAAAAGAAGAGAATGAAGTAAGTAGTTAGGCTTACAAAAGAAAACAATTTTAGTTCTTCGTGCCGGATGTAGGGATAGTCGAAGTCAGAAACACAAACATAAACGACAGTCTTTCTCTATTATCCTTGTATGTAGGTATTGTGTAGTGCTTTGAGTGACGGGTTCAACAATGACTGACAAACTAAGAAAGCACTCTTAGGCAGGTAGGCGTCAGTATTTCAGAAGTCTAAATTAACATTTAAAGAAATTATCTACGGACGTAAGAATTTACATGCGAACAAACAAATATTGCACAAGAAAAACACACAAAGCAATTGTCAAAGGAAACTCACTTTCTAATTTTCACTAAACGCTTTACGCATTTGACCAAACTCAAAAGGAAATCGGTCAGGACATGAATCATTCAAAGATGCAAAGAAAGTTTTAAAATTACCGAGATCTTTGGATAAATACATAAATAGATTTACCTTGTGGTGTTGACGTGAGTGAAAGAAGAAATGGCTAGCGCGGCGCGGTCAGTTTTGAAATTGGAATCGGCGCGCGATGACGTTCGATTCACATCTTATAAATTTCCCGCGAAATAATAAAAAAATAATAGTAATTTAAAATATAATGATGGATTTGAGAGAACTAATAAGGTGGTTTATACCATGTTTCCATATTTTGCTAGCGATTCTCCAAAATAGGAACACTCGATTGACTTTCGTTTGTTTGTTTTTACTTTTTAATTCTTGCCCCGGATTCGCGGCAATGGACAGTGATAGCGTAATTCAAGTTCAAACCAAAAATATAGGTAGTTTTAATGAAAATTATTTAAATGTGAACCATAGTGATATTAATTCTGATAAGAAGATGCAACTGGAAGGACCAAAGGATGTTTCTGAAGGTATGTTTGATTGTTTACTAATTCTATGGTACATTTTAGGTATAGCTTGGTAGAATAATAACGGTACAACTGTCAACTCCGAATTTATAAGACTGTCAAAATAAAATGTCTTATAGTTACGTAGATCTTTGCTTTGTTTTTTAAAGAAATATTTTGTTGACTCAAAGGTTTTCTGAGAATACTTAGTTATAGTTACGCCTAACCCCTCTGCCCTAGATTAATTTAGACTTATAGTTTTGCTGCATTTACAAATGCACTTCTTAGAATTTAAGCTTTGTTTCATCTTAGCCAACACAGCAGTTCTTGCATCGACTATCGTGTTGGCTCTCTGTACTTTGATGCATTATTAAATCCACCTCAAATCGGTGCGAACGTAATCCTAGTTTTAATTTAGATTTAATCAATTAAAATTACATATTTTTAAAAATCTTACTTCGCGTTCCCGAACCAAGAGTGGCGCAGCCGGAACAGATTTTCAAAATTTTTACGTGTTTTCCGCGATTTCCCGACGTAAAAATCCGTCAGGGAAATTTTCACGAAAATTCGCGAAATTAAAGTCTGTGTCGAACCAAACAAATTTCTCTTACGGGTATTGAAAAGTGAGCATGGGAGTAGCGGTCGGTTGGTGAGTAAAACTTTTCGCCATTCCTTTCCTATAATCTCCTAACCTCATAAAAATGCGTGTTTTTTAAAAAAAATATAATTTTGATATTTTGTTATTATTGAGATTAGACTTCTCTCATTATAACGTGACTGGTTAACTTGTATGTAATTCTATCAAGCTAACCTTGTTCTAAAAATAGAACACCATAGAGTTAAGAAAAATTAGATAGTGCATATTTTATAACTCAGATCTGTACTGTAAGTTAAAATAGGTAAAAATTAGTGTTACTTGATCTTGAAATCGATCGTAACATAATTTTAAAATTTAGGTAAAATCAATTTTTTTTACAAAATATTTTTTACATATTTACAAAAAAAAGAATTCCCTTATTCCAACTTTGTTGAGCTTTTAGTTGTATTTCTATAGTATTATTTTTTTGTTTTTGTGTGTTAATTTATATCTGTGTAAAATTAAGTGAAGTTGCCTTCTCCGATTATTTTACTACTCTATGGCAATGGCGAAAGTAGAGCCAATTCCAAAGGAAATTGTTCAATTAATACCATTGTATAACGGTAACAAAAGACATTTAAGTCTTTATTTACGAAAATGCCAATATGTGATCGATCGATTCAGTAAAAAAGATTTTGAAGAACAAAATTTATACGTCTTTAACGTTTTAACAAGTAGGCTTACGGAGAATGCAGCTGCGCTCTTATCGGAACGAGAGGATGTTGTGTCTTGGTCCGCTCTAAAGGAATTGCTCATTCAGCATTTCGGAGATCCGCGTAGTGAAGCTTGTATAAACATCGAATTAGAATCATTAAAAATTAAATCAGGAGAGAGTTATTTGGATTTTTGTAATCGCATCCAAAGTGTGCGATCTTTATTGATGTCGAAAGTAAATTTGATTGCGGATAGCGATTTAAAACGTGCGAAATTGATAATTTACAACAATACGGCTCTGAATGTATTTTTGTACAATCTTCCTGAAAATATGGTGCGCGTAGTAAGACTAAAGACACCCTCTACTTTAGAAGAGGCATTGACCATTGTTCTTGAGGAAGTTAACTTCCTAGAGCAATATAACATGAGAAATAAAATACATGGCAGCAACCAAATTACAGGTTCAGGTTCAAGGCCATTGATAACACAGCCATCTGGGTACAAACCACCCACATTGCCTAACAATGATACATTGCCGAAATTTAAATTTGGTATTCCTCAAAACTCACAGATTAGGGTACCCCAATTACAAGGGCAAGTTCAGCAACAAAATTTTGGAGGCTTCCGCCCACCAACATTTGGCTATAAGCCACAGTTTGGCCTTCAGCCACAGCGACAATTTGTCCCTCAGCAGTTTGGTTATAGACCATCACAGCCATTTGGCTACAGACCATCACAACCATTTGGTTATAAACCACCACAGTTTGGTAACAAACCATTAGGGTATACTCCTCAGGTACAAAAACCTCAATTGCAAACGACTGATGTAACTATGAGGACAGCCGCGCCTCTAAAACCTCAACCACCACAAGGTTTTAAATTAAATGAACTGAGTATGAACGAGTACGATCGTGAACCCTACTATGATGAAAACTATTACTCTGACGATTACAATTATGATGACGTAAACGGACTGAACTATTGTAGCGACTATAATAACATGCAATATACCGACGAACAATATGAACTACCAGAACAGACTGACGAAACTCAGACGGATTTTCACGAAAGTATCTCGATAGACAAGAAGTCCTAGAACTAAATTGTGATCCTAATTTAAAACTTCCGTACATTTATTTAGAAGAAATTGATGCAAAAATGATGATTGATACCGGAAGTATGAGATCATTCATTAGTCCCCGAAAAGCTTATCAGTATTTTGGCGAGTTTATTCGAAACGAACCATTTCAAGTAGTTAGCACCCACGCGTCCAGTAGACATGATCAGGTGATAGAAATCCCTCTTATGCCTACTTTTGTAAGCAACAATTGGCACAAATTCTATATGTATGATGTTGACGCGCGTTATGACGGACTTATTGGAAACGATCTGTTACAACAATTAGACGCGATTATTGATTTAAAGGAACAACTATTGAAGACAAGTACGACTTGTATTCCAATAATCAATAATAATTTAAATTACACAATCAATATTCCCCCACGATCAGAACAACGAGTTAAATTACCAATAGACCAATATTCAGGTGAAGCCATACTTGACTTCCACAAATTTACAAACGGATTACGAATGCCTAGTGCAATAGTTAACTGTATAAACGGATATGCGTCTACGGTTATACAGAATACCTTAGATCAACCAAAGCAACTGATTATTAGACGACCCTTTACAGTGACACGATATGACGGTAATGAATGTGACTTAAACATGACAAAGGACATGAACGAAATAGAAACAGATTATTTGCTTGAAGAAAATTTAAGTAAACTCAGACTTGATCATACTAACGACGAAGAACGTGAGAAAATATTTAGACTTTGCATGGATTACAAAGACATATTTTACTGCGATCAAATTCCCTTGACGTTTACTAATAAGGTTAAACATAACATACGGACAAAGAACGAGGACCCTATATACGTCAAGCCATATAGGCAAGCCCCGTTTCTACAGAACGAAATTAATAAACAGGTAGATAAATTACTGAAGGACAACGTAGTTCAGGAGTCTCATTCTCCTTGGAACGCGCCTGTACACCTGGTGCCTAAGAAGATGGATGCATCTGGCGAGGTGAAGTATAGGATGGTAGTTGACTATAGACGACTTAACGACATAACCATTGACGACAAATATCCCCTACCAAACATTACAGACCTTTTCGACAAATTAGGAAAAAGTTCTTACTTTAGTACCCTTGATCTAGCAAGTGGTTACCATCAGATCGAAATAGAAAAGAAGGATAGGCAGAAGACGGCTTTCAGCACGCAGAACGGACATTTTGAGTTCCTTAGAATGGCTTTTGGGCTAAAAACTGCTCCTGCGACATTCCAGAGGACGATGGACAACGTTTTACGTGGTCTACAAGGTCTACATTGCATGGTTTACTTAGACGACATAATTATATTCTCAAATAGCTTAGAAGAACATATTCAAAAACTACGGACTATCTTTGACAGAATTAGAGCGACTAACTTGAAAATACAGCTTGACAAATCGGAGTTCTTACGTAAAGAAGTACTTTACTTGGGCCACACGATAACGAAGGACGGACTTAGACCGAATAATGATAAAATTGACGCAGTGTTGAAATATCCCATTCCGAAAACACCGACTGAAATTAAAAGCTTCTTAGGTCTAGTAGGATATTACAGACGATTTATAAAGGACTTTGCAAAGGTAACCCAACCCCTGACAGCTTGTTTGAAGAAACGTAACGGAATTGTAATTGACCAGAAGTACATTGACGCATTTAATAAATGCAAAGAACTCTTGACGCATGCCCCATTGTTACAGTACCCTAACTTTGACAACCCTTTCGTGCTTACGACTGACGCGTCAAATGTAGCGGTAGGTGCAGTACTATCCCAGGGACCGATTGGTAGTGATAGACCGGTGGCGTATGCTAGTCGAACACTCAGTGACACAGAATCACGTTACAGTACGATTGAACGTGAATTGCTCGCTATTATCTGGGCAGTGAAACATTTTAGGCCTTATTTATACGGTCGTAAATTTTTCATATACACAGATCATCGACCATTAGTATGGCTTCGATCTCTGAAAGACCCGAGTAGCAAACTCACTCGTTGGAGGTTGCGTTTACAGGATTATGATTACGAATTAATTCATAAGAGCGGTAAACAGAACACCAACGCAGACGCCTTGTCTAGGATTAAGATCAATGCTATAGATTCGGATAATGAGGATCAATCGATGGCAGTTAACGTTGATGATAAAGAACAGAGACTAAAGAAACACCTAGATGAAATAGTTGAGGATATAGGAAAGATAGCTCGAAAGAAAACGGCACGTAACGACTCATCAACGATAACAGTATCAGATTCGAGTAGGACAGCGACAGTCAGTCCAATAGCAATCTCCGACACACTGTCAATACATAGTATTGACAACGACGAATACCCTGTGCGATCAGAATCAAGTAAATCTCAAACAGTTCATTCAGCTTTAGAATTAGAATCCACTGGAATACCGATTTTACATGAGGCAATTGACACCAAGCCTAACCAAATCTTGGTATACTCATGGTTTAAAAATGAGATGCAAGTTAGAAATCTTTCTCGAACTAAACAAAAGGTTTTGGAAGTTTTCCTACCCCTAGATAATTCAGAACTAATTAAAGAATTTTTAAAACAATACATAAAACCAAAAATTAAGTATTTTATTTACTTTGAGGAAAAAGAACATCGTAAATTATTTGGAAATATAATTATTCAACTTTTCAAGAAAGGTATGATTAATTTCTATGAATGCACAGAGCGGGTAGTTGCTATTGAAGATGAAAATGAACAAAGGGCAGTAATAGTTAAATATCATGAAGGAAAGACATGCCACCGCGGTATTAAGGAAACGTTGGTTAGGATTCGTAGAAATTATTATTGGGATAGAATGCAAGAAATAGTAACAGCAGTCATAAATGCTTGCGAAGCATGCCAGAAAATGAAATATGATAGGAAACCCATCAAGCCTATCTTACAATTAACGCAAACACAAGAGGCCCCTTTTCAAGAGATTTTTATAGACCTTTTTAGCATTGAAGGAAAAACCTATCTGACACTTATTGATGCTTTCAGTAAGTTAGGACAGGCAATTGAAATTCAAGGAAAATCAACACCTGAAGTAATCAGAGCTTTGATGAAGTACTTTTCATATTACGGCATCCCCCGAAGGATCAGTTCAGACCCCGGTACTGAGTTTAATAATGAATTAATGAAAGAATTTCTAAGTTTACATAAAATTGAACTTCACGTTGGTACGCCCAATAACCCTAATTCAATGGGGCTTATTGAACGTTTCCATTCCACAATAATTGAAATTTATAGATTGGCTAAATATGAAAAACGCTGTACGGATGCAGCATCAGTTATGACGTATTCAGTTATGGCTTATAATCATACCATTCATTCTGTTACTGAACTAACTCCATTTGAAGTGGTATTCGGACACACTGATACAAGCAGCCCTTATGGCATCGAATTAGAAAAGCGTTATTTCCAGAAACTGGTTAAAGATCATGCTAAGCGAACTAAAGTATTGTATGAGAATTTGGTAGAAAAGATGATAACAACTAAAGGGAAGAATAGGGAAAAGAAAGGTGGTGAACTTGAAGTAGAGTTTCCTCTAGGAAAGACAATTTTTGCTAAAGATGTTAATAAGCGGAAAAGCAAAGATAAACCTCGATATGTAAAAGCGAAGGTAGTAGGTGAACCCGAGAGAAACGTTTTGCCTATCCAAGTAGGGGAAAGGAAAACGAAAGTTCCTATAAAAAATATCAAACGTCCTCCACAGGTGGTGCAGCATACTGCTGGTAGCAGTGCCGACCCTGGCCCTTCGTCTGCAAAACCTTAATGGCAACCCGGGAATACTTCCGATAAAAGAAGGTCAAGCATACGTGCAAATTAATCATTGGACTATAGTTAAGGTTATTCATTTGGAAAAGATTTATAATGATTTAAATTATATTGCAACAAACTATGAGCAGCTATGTAAACTGATCGATTGGAATGCACCATATTCTCATGAAATGAGAAGTATAAAATCACATACAGAGTTCATACGCGATATAACTAAAGATAAATACCGACAACTTGTTCCACAGCAGCGTTATAAAAGAGGTCTCATAAATCCATTGGGTTCTATTATAAAAATTGTTACAGGGAATCTTGATCATGACGATGCAATTAAATTTGATAAACTCACTTCTGATTTAAGTCATGACCAAATTATCATTTCTAAGAAATTAACTTTGGTTTCAAAAATGTTTGACAGCTTCATAAATGTAACTGAAACGATTAATCAGAATACTGTAAATTTAGATAACCGTTTAAAGAAGGCTGAGATAATGTTAAGAGATTTAACTGCTAAGGGAAATAATTGGATTTTCCACACATACATTATTGGATTATTTAACGTTTTTACAAGCAGTTTTCGTACCATCTTTATAAGACTAAGTGAAATTGAAACTGCTCTAGCATTAAGTAAGGTCTCAATATTACATCAATCTATCGTGAATTCTACAGAACTTATGTATCATTTGAAATTAATTGCTGACTCTGAAAGCTTAGTGTATTCGCCTATCGATGAAAATTTGTTAAAATTAGAGGAAACTATTTGTGTAAAATCTTTTGTTAAGAAAAACCAGATCACGTTCATTATGGAAATTCCAGTTACTGATAATTGTACTTATAATTATTTTAAATTGTACTCCTTACCAATTTTCCACCAATCCGAAAATAAAACCTTTGCCATTTTCCCTAAATATCCTTACCTATTGGCGAAAGGGATGAAATACTTACCAATTGCGAAACCGTGCCGCCCGTTATCTACTGGCGACCATTTTCTATGTTCTGCAGACAACCGAGCCCTGTACCATGAGCTCACTTGTATGGAGCAGCTGATGAAATTTGACGATGACCCCACTTGCTGTACGCCGCATCAGGTCCACATTGAGAAGGTCAAAGTCCAGCAAGTCAACTCTGATAATTGGATTTTATATAGTAGACTGAAGACTACTCTAATTAAATACTGTGACAACGAGGTCAGCACCAAGCAACCTGTATTCGGAACTTACCTCGTGACCATCGACGAGCCATGTAATTTGGAAATCAACGGAATTCGTATGGGTCACCGTATCATCATAGAATCAGATGTTGTGGAGCCGATCCCGATCCTCGTCTTACCGCAGCTACCTAAGAACGCGAGTCTATCCAGTGCACGCGCACTCGACATGAAGGGTATCAGCTTAGATGAAGTTAAATTCATGGCGTACTCTTTAAAACATAGTGCAGTGATCGAAAGTGTTTTAAACGAAAGGAAAGACTTTAGCTTCGGTGAAAATTTAGGATACGTAACTTTAGGATTAGTTATCTTTAGTTTTTTCATGTTTTTATTGTATGTGTATCGCTTAAAATTGTTTAGATTCCTATTTGATAAGAAAAATTATCGGAACAAATCCCAAATCGATCCAACCGATAATTTTCCTCTTAGGGATGGAGGAGTTATAGTTACGCCTAACCCCTCTGCCCTAGATTAATTTAGACTTATAGTTTTGCTGCATTTACAAATGCACTTCTTAGAATTTAAGCTTTGTTTCATCTTAGCCAACACAGCAGTTCTTGCATCGACTATCGTGTTGGCTCTCTGTACTTTGATGCATTATTAAATCCACCTCAAATCGGTGCGAACGTAATCCTAGTTTTAATTTAGATTTAATCAATTAAAATTACATATTTTTAAAAATCTAACTTCGCGTTCCCGAACCAAGAGTACTTACTATAAACTTATTTGTTTTCTTAAGACACGATAACATTTTGTTTGCAGAATTTGTAAAAGGAAGTCTTCCTTGACCTCATGTGTCATCAATATACGTATAACATTTCTCTTCCGGAAATCGTTATTGTGCCTACCTACCAGCTTTGCCAGATGTTTTTTTGTCAAGTCGAGATTTTGAAACTTTTTGAGTGCAAGAGCGGGATTCTTTCGTCGAAAGCGGGACATAGTAATAAACCGTATTTAATCAGAAGTTTTTTAAATATTAATCGTTTTATTTGAGTTTTAAATTACGTTATCGTGGCAATAGATAGCAAAAATAGCCTTAGAAAATGTATTTTAATAAAAACATGTTATTTTAAATCAGGTTTGCCTTATTGTTAGGTAGTCGAGTCTTTTTCGTCTTCTGAATAAAAATTATATAAAACAAAAATAAAAAAAAGTTTTATTAGAAAAATGTGGTGTTTCAAACAATAGTCTGAAAATTGAGCGTCACAAATTGTAACTTACATTATGAGAATAATTTATTTATAAGAAGTACTTATTTATAATATTTCTGTGAAGATTTAACTTCTTTTAAAGTTTCTTTTTTCTTTTTAATAAAAATGAAGAACTCTGCACAGGATAGCTTTAGATTTAACTGGATAAGTAATTCTGCTTTCATTAAATTTACGGAGCATTTCTGGCATCCGACCATTTTAAATTCATCTGGGAAAAAACGCGTTTAGGAAAGCAGTTTGTTTTATGTTGGCCACCCGGCCGCGCTTCCTCAGCACGTACCTACGGTCCAGTTATCCCCGAAAACCGGGACTGAGCCTGCCCTGGGAGGGATATTATAAACGGGATATTTTAAAATGATTTGTGAGTTTCATGTGACAGGAGAAAGCCTATCAAATTCTAGCAAAAAAAGTAACACATATTTAAATTGAAAAAAACCAGACAAGTGCGAGTCAGGCTCGCGCACGAAGGGTTCCGTACCATTATCTATAAAACGGCAAAAAATCACATTTGTTGTATGTTAAATATTTATTTTATTCTGTTTTTAATATTTGTTGTTATAGCGGCAGCAGAAATGCATTATCTGTGAAAATTTCAACTAATCACGTGTTGTTGTGTAATCATGTGTGTTACTTTTTTTGCTAGAATTTGTTAGGCTTTCTCCTGTCACATGAAACTCACTGTAAAATATCCCGAGTTTAGTGAAAAAAGATTTTATTTTGATTTTAGGGTTCCGTACCCAAAGGGTCAAACGGGACCCTATTACTAAGACTCCGCTGTCTGTATGTCTGTCTGTCCGTCTGCCACCAGGCTGTATCTCATGGACCGTGATAGTTAGACAGTTGAAATTTTCACATATGATATTTTCTGTTGCCGCTATAACAACAAATACCTACTAAAAACAGAATAAAACAAACATTTAAGGGGGGCTCCCATACAACAAACATGATTTTTTTGCTCGTTTTTGCTCGATATTGATAACGGCAACAGGTAGACGCTTCAAATATTCACAGAATATTTAGTTCTATATTCACTTTAAAAATAAATAATTAAATTAAAATAAAACAAACATTTCAGGGGGGCTCCCATACAACAAACTTGATTTTTTTGCTCGTTTTTATAGATAATAGTACGGAACCCTTCGTGCGCGAATCCGACTCGCACTTGGCCGGTTTTATTCTAAGTTATTTTTGTATGAGCACTTCGCTTGTTGAATGATTTCCCTGCCGAGGTTTTCCCCAGGGACTACAGTATGGGGTACTTCAAAAAGAACGTTTTAAATTTTTTAAATGGTTGGCAACGCGCGAATGATACCTTTGGTGTTACAAACCAGTTTACTATGAAATACAATCACCTAAGTATATCAGCCAATCTTCTCACTGGGCATTGTTCTGTCTCACTGTCATTCACCTAACATACAAATCGCGTGTAAGATCAATAGGTAGGTACTTATCATTATTATACACTACACGTAACAACATTCATTGTTAAAACCATGTTTGGAAAGTGAGACGGAATTTTCTTTTAACAATGACATGATCAAATCAGAATTGAGGAGATCCGTAGTCAATGAGCAACCAGTCGCTGACATAGTCAAGATGGTAATCAAGCTGAAGTGGCAGCGGGGCACATAGTTTGAAGAACTGAGGGTCGTTGGGGCAGAAAGGTTCCACGCACTGAAAAACGTAGCAAAAAAAAAACGTCCTAACCTAATAATACCTTTTAGTGACGCCTAGCTACCTAATTTAGGAAGTAAAAACTAAAAAAACGTTTATGTTACAGTAAAATTTTTGCTTATATCTGGATAAGTTACGTAATTAAAATTAGGTACGTTATACTCGAGAAAAGCGAGTTTGTGTCTGATTGGGGTGACGCAAACCTGGTCAAGGTTTGCGTCACCCCAATCAGACACAAACTCGCTTTTCTCGAGTATAACGCCACTAAAACTCGGCGTGTGTGTTTTCCTGAAAACGGTCTCCCTTTCATCTCATTTCCACTCTTTGAGACATCCCACTCGTAATTATTAAAAGTCTGAGCTTGTTGGGCATGGAGTTTAGGTACGTCCAACCTGAACTTCGGCTCGCACATCGAATCTAGGGCCATAATTGCTGCTATGAAGCTGGGCATCATAGCTAAGGTTCGGCAGTACTTCTCAGGGGGCCAGCTGCTCAGTCTCTACAAAGCCCAAGTCAGGTCTTGTATGGAGTACTGCTGCTTGGGATGGCTCGGCCAAGTATCAGCTTGAAGCCCTTCATTCGATTGAGCGACGTGCTGCTAGACTCATTGGTGATGACTCCCTAGTGGAAGCCAATATACAAAGTCTAGAGCACAGGCGCAGAGTAGCCAGACTTTCAGTTTTTTGAAGTAAAACTTCTTTACGCACGCTTGACTTGGGGAGTAAAGCTGGTGAATGCGTTACGAAAAGTGCGAACGGAAGTTCAGAGGGAGATATAAAGTTAGTGTAGATAGAAAGAGAGAGAGTTACGTTTCGTATATTACTGTAGAGGCAAGAGAAAGAGGTGCGAGAACACATATTTTTTCTCTCTTTCTCTCATAGCCAGTTGATTTGTCGCATATCTCCTATCCCAAATTAGCCTAAATTATACAAACTACAAAAAAACACTCCTTCATGCTGTATAATAGAGTTAATATTGCTATAGATAAAAAAAAAGTACTTACGACGTTTCGTATTTTGAATCTACCCGCTTCGATTTATGAAAAAGTTCAGCTATTCCACAACAGATGGCAGACAGCAGCAGAAGTTTTACTTCAGTCGTGTGGTCTAAAGCACACTCGCTTTTTACTTTTACAAGATTAGTTTTGGTGAATGTGCGCAAGATCTTCATGACCTTATCCTTCCTTCCCCCTTCCACCACCGAACAAGCAGACGTACCGAGAAGTACCATCGGGTCGGCATACCAAACGATTTGCTTCAACTTTTCTTGATACCACAAGTAAGGAGTGGAACTCACTTCCGGCGTAAGTATGTTTTTCCAAATCAGTATAATCTTGGAGTCTTAAAGTCCAGAGTGAATAAGATCTTTCTAGGCAAGCGTGCGCCATCTTCGATCACACCATAACTTACTATCAGGTGAAGTAGTGGTCAAGCGCTTGGCTACAATAAATATAAAAAAGCCGTCTACAGTATACAATAGTTGTCTAGTATACAAAAGGTATCCGTCCGTCCCCAATTAGGTACCCTATAAACCGTTTTAGCCATTTTCTCTACATTAAGGCCATCGACTATACTAGTGCATTAAGTTTGTTCGATCGATTTGCGAATGTCATTAGCCCAGCTGCACAAAAGAAATAGATTACAGAAAGACAATTTGTTTTTATATTACCTTTATCGTCCCACTTTATGTTATTTGTGGAGAAACAGGCTTACGGCCCACCTGATGGTAAGCGGTCATCGTCGCCTATTGACACCGGCAACACCCGGGGTATTGTCGATGCGTTCCCTACACTGTATAGAAACCTCTTTACATTTCTCTTGAAGCGTGTCATGTCGTAGCCTAATGGGAAAACCTCAGATGGTATGTAGCTCATTCCACATCTTGCAAGTATGGGTTAGAAAAGATCGCGTGAAGCGTGTGGTGCGCGATACCCAATTGTCGATGATATGTGGATGAGCTTTATTACGTTGTCGAGAAGTGTGGTGGTAAAATCTCGACGACGGGATGAGATCAAATAGCTCCTCAGAACATTCCCCATTATACAGGCGGTAGAATACACTGAGTGATCCGATGTCACGGCGTTGACTCAACGGCTCCAGTCTGTCGGCGAGTTTGGGATCACCGATGATTCTAATGGCACTTCTCTGAAGGGAGTCAAAACGAAGCAATTGTTCCCACTATTGGGAAAAGGCTCAAATCCCTGCAATCATCCCTCCATTCTCTATCAAAGGCATCCAGATTTCACACCGACCACGACGGCGCGGTCCCTCACGCCACCAAGCCAAGGTATTGTGACATTTGCCTATTTTGCTGGGTCCATCCACGTGGCCCGCCCAGTCCCACTTCAATCTGACGATTTTTCTCCCTACATCAGCAATCCCAGTAATAACGCATCACAGTTAGGGTTGTCACCTTATTTTCAAGCAAATAGAGTAAATTTCATTTTTTAGGCTAAAAAAAGTACAACATCTGAAAATAAAGTACTATTTATCTTATAATATAAAAATGAATCGCAAAATGTGTTGATAAGCGCATAACTCAACAACGCCTGGACCAATGTGGCCAATTCTTTTTTGTTGTATTTCTTATTGTCAGGAGAAGGTTCTTATGAAAGAAAAAATTAAGAAAATTGCGCGCATAATTAGAAAATTTAAGAATACTTAACCACCATATAAAATTATTTATAATCTAACCTTAGCACTTTTATAATGTAACCTTATGACGTTTGACATAGAATTGACAGAATGCGTGCTGCAAATATCGTCAAAGAGGATGTAAAAAAAATGAATATCGTTTGAAACAGATGCTTCGGAAGGAGTTATCCCGAGATATATTGTCTATATATATAAAAATTAATTGCTGTTCGTTAGTCTCGCTAAAACTCGAGAACGGGTGAAGCGATTTGGCTAATTTTGGTATTGAATTATTTGTGGAAGTCATTCATTTTCTCATACATAATGATGGCCAGGGACAACAATGGACAATTCTACCAGGGTGACTTACTTGACTCGTATTGACACCCCGCGTTATACCTATGCATGTCAAGCCGATAAGAAGTTCGGGGGGTCCACTAGTTATTTATATATATTTATCTATTTCTCTTCCAAACATATTTTTGAAGTAAAACTTCTTTTCGCACGCTTGACTTGGGGAGTAAGCTGGTGAATGCGTTACGAAAAGTGCGAACGGAAGTTGAGAGTGAGATATAAGTTAGTGAAGATAGAAAGAGAGAGAGTTACGTTTCGTATATTTAAAAACGTTAATGTGCGAGTGTGAGTTGCGTCTGTCCAGAATAAACATAGACTGATCGACCTACAGACGTGTGGACAATTTTGTAATAGAACAATTTTATAAATTAATATTTTGAAAAAGAAGTTTTACTTCAGTCGTGTGGTCTAAAGCACACTCGTTTTTTTATTAGTTGCTTCTAGCAACATCCAGCAAATAATAGTAATCTACTCTTAAATATATTAACGACATCTTTACAATCAATCCCTAAATTTAAATATATAACTAATTAAATGTTTATTAGGTTAAGGGACGCTCTATTGCGTTCATATCGCCACTTACCATTCATCAGAGAAAAAACTCTCTCTGTGAATGCTGAAGTTTCGGAAATGGATAGACACATTTTTTTTCACAGTTAGCAAAATTACATGATATTGACATTGACGTTTTATGTTACGTTCCAAAGCAGTCCGTTCCGTTACACGTAAAAAATAGCAGTCCATTTATCAAATATTCACAAGTAAAAATAAAGTATTTTCACGTGCTTTTCAGCCCCCATACAGTATAAAGTAGGATTGGCTAAAATAGAGTACAATATTTTATTATAAAGTACGGGTGGCAACCCTAATCACAGTGGTTCATACTCAGTCGATGCGTTGAAACCTGAGAATGATTCGTCCCATTGCCCTCTGGCAAATTTTGAGTTTGGACTTCTGTAACTCGGTCAATGACCACGTCTGCGCACCGACAGGCAGAATACACGAGTCAATGAGTTCACATTTCAGTGTTAGAGGAAGGTCATCCTTTATGTGCGATCAATGGACCATTCCATGCGTTTTCGATAAGGCGATCGATTTCCTTATCCTGCCTGTCCTCAAATTTCACTAACTGGCCCAAGTAACCCACTGACATATTGTATTACCCACCTACCTTGTCATAAACCCAACGTTTTAGTCATCATTACCTTGGTCTTAGACCGGTTCATTTGGAAGTCCAAACTCAAGACTCCTTGCGCTTAAATCCCGGAGCGTCTGCAGGTCTTGTGCTGTTGGGGCAAAGAGGACAATATTCTGCAAAGCTCAGAGCCGTAGCTAAGTTACATTCGCTTCGAATCGATTCGATTTCTACATAGGTTCGTTCTCGTATCACGTGATATTTCTATAGCATGTGTCAAATCCCATACATTTTCGGAATTATCGACTAGCGTCATCGCTAATCGAATGTAACTTGGCTAAGCCCTCAGGTTCGTTAGGCGCTTGCCATCGACGTCGATACTCTTTATTGCCCATGAAGTATCCAGCTCTTTAAACACTTCTTGGAGAATCGCCGAGAACAGTATGGGAGAAAGTGGGTCACCCTGATTAACTCTTATTTCGATCCTAACTATTTGGTTTTTTTATTTGTATTTCTTTGGCCAAATATACTGGACGTTACAAAAGAAAAAAACAAAGGTGGTGTACGGTATGTCCTTGTAGAAGTAAGCATAGCGCACAAAAAATTGTTAGAAATTGAGATAGGTGCATTACTTTAAGAGATTATTGTATATTATCTTGAGGAGATTAAAATTAGAAAACGTACAATCGGACGCGACTTACAATCGCGACAAATGGACTTTCGTCCGCGACTTACTGCTAATATAGTATGTACAGTCTACGTAAGTAATGATGATGGCGAGATACAGCGCTACATGTCGAATTAGTTATGGGCAAAATCCGCCGAGTGGATACCATAACACAGAAATGACAGACCACGACGCTGATGGAAAGATGAACTTGACCCGTTTATGAAAGACTGGGGACACGCGCACAATATAATGGATTGGAAAAGAGGCCTTTGCTTTGCAGTGGGATACTACCAGGCTCCAAATCTAGATGTACGTGAGGTAAATTAAACTGGACTCAGCGGAAGACCAGCGCTGCGGCACATCATGCTGAACTGAGTCCTACCAATTACACTCAATACAGAGCTTTTAAAAGTTTGGTTAAATGTTAGTGTTTAAGTTATATTTTAAGAAATATTCATTATTTTATATACGGGATTTATCACGTACCGTACGTACAATCCGCTCCGAATAACGTCTCGCCTCGCACTCGCTCTGATGAAGGTTCACGAATTGAACCGAAACATTTTCGGTCGAAACACCGATAAAACGGTACGTGATAAATCCCGTATTTATAAAAATGATTGAAATCAATCACGAAAGTTTTCTATGTAATAAATATTGTTGTTATTGTTTTTCATTCTTTTTCTGTGTGGTTTGAATAAAATGTTATAATTCTTTCTTTCATTTCTTTCAAATACAAATAACAGACAAACAAATAACAATACAAATAACAGGTTTGGTTGCGTCCGTCAGTCGTGCGTGACGTCAGTGAAAGTCATTAGTCACGTCCGATGGTATGTTCCAATCTTTATAATTATAATGCTAGGTGTAGGTATTTGTTTGTTTTCCAGAGCGGTGAATATAGCGGAGTGCCTTACGCTATCTAAAGTAACGGAGACGACTATTATTTATTAAATTAGTATTTAGATTTAATTAGAACGGATAAACCAATTAATTTACAATAATTCAAAACATCGCTGAAGAGACTGCAGTACCGCCCAGGTCTCGATTGAATCGAAGGCTTTTTCATAGTCCACAAACGCTAGACATAACGGCCGATTATACTCCTCGGTCTTCTGTACGTTGACAGGTCCAGTCGTCGATGGTGGTAGCTGGATCGCTGCCGGAGATTCTTAGCACCCCCTGCTCCGCCACTGCCCTGGTTGCTACCACTTCCAGGGATGACGGAGCCGCGGGTGACTGGGGGCCGTTTGTTTGTTGTGTCTGTCATAGGGGGGGTTTTGCCATAATCACCACGCTTGGCAGGCGGCTTGGTGATCGCAGTGGTTGGTGATTAGTACACAGAAGAATGCTGCTGCCCATTCCCTGGAACATCTCCCTTTTCCGGCTCACACGGCTCCCGCGGGATGAGAAGGGGTGGCCCTATTATTACGCCAGGACCACACGGCCAATATGTCATTATGGCCAATATGTCATTATGGCCAATATGTCATTATGGCCAATATGTCATTATGATATAGTCATTATTGCCGAATGGCTCGAGGAACTCGGTACCATGCTCAGCGACCTCAATAGGGTCTCCCAACAGGTGGGTCTTAAAATGAACATAGATAAGATGAAAATCATGACAAATATCCATGTTGCACCCGTACCGGTAGTTGTTAGGGGCGATACTTTCAAAGTTGTCGACGAATATGTATACCTAGGACAAACTGTTCAATTAGGTAAGTCCAACTTCGACAAAGAGGTCGCACGAAGAATCCAACTCGGCTGGGCAGCGTTCGGAAAACTTCGCGATATCTTCTCGTCCAAAATTCCCCAGAGCCTGAAGACTAAAGTCTTCAACCAGTGTGTGTTGCCAGTGATGACCTATGGCACTGAAACGTGGTCCTTTACTCATGGCCTCATGAGATGGCTCAAGGTCGCTCAACGAGCTATGGAGAGGGCTATGCTCGGGGTTTCTTTTAATTATTTTTTTTAATTAACTCATTTATTTCAGATATAAAAATCCATAATTTCTTAACACAAAATAAAATGCATGAATAAAAATAATAATAATAATAAAAACTACACTACTCTAGGTATTTTTGTTTGCCAGTATATGTACCATGCAGCAATGATTCATATACTGGCAATCAAACCTACTTGCAAACACGCATAGGATGCCACTTGAGCTAGCCCGAACCCTGCGCAAAAAAGATGTACACCGCTTTCGCATGACTGTATAGAAACAGTCAACTCGCGCAGCGGCAAACATCCCCGAAGCGCTGCAGAATCTAGGCAGCCCCATCAGCACTCTAAACGCATTATTGTATTGAATAAGTAGAGCGTTGTACTGTTTAAGCGTGTGATTCACCCACAGGCTGCTCGTGTAGAAGATCGTACAGTACGCTCGGAAAAGAGTGAGTTTTACTTCACTTGAGCAACGAGCGAACCTGCGGGCTATCATGTTCGCTGTGACAGACAATGCCCTACGCTCTCTCTCCATATCTGTATCATCTTTCAGGTCCGAGGTTACCACCTGTCCGAGATATTTAAATTGTTCCACCCTATTTAATGGAGTTCCATGCAACTTTATTGGTGGGTTGGAGGACAGACGCTTACCACTGGCCTGAAAGACCATACATTCACTTTTCTTTATATTATATTTTAAGCCATGTCTATGTACATACGCTTCACAGATACCCAACAGTTTAGTTAGGCCACAGGCCGATGCACTCAGCAGTACCATGTCATCCGCATAGCTGATGTTGTTGAGGCAAACTCCCTCGATATGGCATCCGACACGGGTACTGCTGAGCTCACCTATCAGCGCATTGATGTATAGGTTGAAGAGCTTCGGTGAGGTCAACCCCCCTTGCCTCACCCCGCACTCCAGCCTGTAAGGCTCGAAAAAAGTACTCGACCATCTCACTACATTCACCTGGTTTTGATACCAATATTTAAAGATGTTATTAACCTCTGGTGGCAGATTGATATCTTTTAACTTCTGCCAGAGAATATCGTAAGAAACCAGGTCAAACGCCTTTGAGAGGTCGAGGTAACAGGCATAGATGGATGCCCGACGTGTCGTATAGTATTTGACAGTTTGCTTAAGAGTCAAAATAGCCGTTTCTGTGGAGAGACCAGTTCTAAAACCAAATTGATTGTCATGCAACTTTATGTAATCGTCTAATTGACTATTAAGCAAACCGTCAAAAACCTTGGCTATAATGGTGGCCAGCGAAATAGGTCTGTAGTTCGACTTATCGCACACCTGTTTTATTTTTCATAATTGGCACCACCACAGTCTTCGTCATATCAGCAGGCAGGTATGAGTGCCCCATACGTAGCGTGTAAAACATCGCGAGCACTCCTGGCAAGTGCACACCCGCGTACTTTAGATGCTCAATGTTGAGTCCGTCATGGCCTGGAGATTTACCGCGCGACATACATTTAATAGTTTTTCTGACATCTTTTGCAATAAATCTAGTACATAACTTCTGACCAACAGACCCCGCATCGCTTGTCGACTGTGATGGTCCCAGTGGTGACCTTAAAGTAAAGTGGTCTCTAAACAGGTCCGCTATGCCTTTATGGTCATTAACACCCTCGACACTCACCAGAAAGCTCGGTTTACCCTTCAAACCAGATGTGGACTTCAAAAAATCCATTGCGTGACAAAATCCGCAATGAGGAAATCCGCAGAAAAACTAAAGTTGCCGACATAGCTCTCAAAATTAGCAAGTTAAAGTGGCAATGGGCAGGCCACATCGCTCGTAGAACCGATAACCGTTGGGGAAGAAAGGTTCTCGAGTGGAGACCACGGACTGGAAGACGCAGCGTAGGCCGGCCCCCCACAAGGTGGACCGACGATCTAGTAAGAATCGCGGGAAGCCGTTGGGCGCAAACGGCTACCAACCGCTCGTTGTGGCGATCTAAGGGGGAGGCCTATGTTAAGCAGTGGACGTCTACCGGCTGATGATGATGAATTCAAAACACTAGTTACGTAAATTGTCAAATTGAAATCTGTATAGCTGGCACCACTTGACATGTTATAGTTATAAGTTTAGATTTCTGGAATGACAAGGCCTCTTTACAGCCGCTTTAATGAACTAATTTTATTTCAAAGCCAGTATACAGCCGCAACTAAAATATTATTGTATTATTAAAATATTCGTTTGGGAAACTTCGCAACGTCTTTTCGTCCAACATACCGACGAAAGTCTTCAATCAGTGTGTGTTACCAGTGATGACATATGGAACCGAGACGTGGTCCTTCACTATTGGCCTTACGAATAAGCTCAGAGTCGCTCAACGAGCTATGGAGAGGGCTATGCTCGGGGTTTCTCTACGTGATCGAATCAGAAATGAGGAGATACGTAGGAGAACTCCAGTACCGACATAGCCCGACGGATTAGCACGTTGAAGTGACAATGGGCAGGCCATATAGCGCGCAGAACAGATGGCCGATGGGGCCGGAAAGTTCTTGCGTTGGATGCAGGCCGCTTCCAACCGCAGTTCCTGGAGATCAATGTGGGAGGCCTTTGTCCAGCAGTGGACGTCCTACGGCTGATATGATGATGATGATTAAAATATTATTTAGCTAAATGTTTTCCTAACATTTTTAGGGTTCCGTAGCCAAATGGCAAAATAACGGAACCCTTATGGATTCTTCATGTCTGTCTGTCTGTCCGTCCGTATGTCACATTCACTTTTTTCCGATACTTAGAACTGAAACTCAAATTTTTTTTTCCATCAAACCCATACGTGTGGGGTAGCTATGGATAGGTCTTCAAAAATTATATAGCGGTTTCTAATATAATTTTTTTCTAAACCGAATAGATTGCGCGAGAGACACTTCCAAAGTGGTAAAATGTGTCTCCCTCCTGTAACTTCTAAAATAAGAGAAGGATAAAACTAAAAAAAATATATGATGTACATTACCTAGTACCATATAAACTTCCACCGAAAATTGATTTGAACGAGATCCAGTAAGAAGTTTTTTTTAATACGTCATAAATCGTAAACCGCAATTTACCTTTCATTCAATCAACTCAAATATAAAAAAGTTACAACGAACTACAAGAACTTTTATATTATGTTACTTGCTGCTACGGAACCCTTCATGGTCGAGTCCGACTCGCACTTGGCCGCTTTTTTATTGGGGCACTGCGGTATTTACTCTAGTTCCTTAAAGCCACGACACGGAGTATATTCCCTGTTCCATATATTCTGTATCTTGATAGTCACCCAGCGAGAGTTGGTCACTGAGTGATTGGACAATTGTTATGACATTTGACAGTTGTATATGTAACTTCATAGTAAGTACTTAGTAGTAGAGTTCTCATCCGGGAAGGACTACCAACATACCTATTTATGCCACCAAAGAAATATTGCTGCGTTTCGGTTTAAAGGTGTAGAGCCGCAGGATGTTGCGGGTATGATTCCCGCGGCGGGACAAATGTATGCATGATCTACAGATATTCGTTTCTGGTTTGGGTATTTTTTATTTTATTTATGTAAATATTAAATTAAAAATGGCGAGTTTGGGGCTAGTTAGCGCTGTGTGAAATGTCCGGCGTTACTTATTTTAACTCGACGCTACCATTCCACGGTCAAGCACCCAATGTTTCTGCAAATATTTATTGACCTAGGCTAATGATCGAGGTCAATTTGTATTGACATCGATTCAACAAAATTTAGTTCAATGTGTGATTAATATTTAAATAATTTACACATTACCTTTCTCTATCAGATCATATAAATCTCTTCCTATCGTTAAAGCTAAGGTATACAAGCATTTCCTTTCTTTGTCTACGCACTGCTAGTTTATCGTTATTTATATCTCCTTTACTGTAGTTTATATCTCCGATTAAAACAAAAAATATTAAGTATTTGTAATCTTTGACTATCAAATTGTAGCACGAAAAAATGCCACTGGACTTGACCTACAGTTTCATTCAAATTATAGGTAACGGGAGTTCATGTAATTTAGTTATACTTTTTTGGGGTTCTACTGAACGGTTATATTTTTTGATAAATATTTTACTTGTTTGTATGTTCGTTACCTCAGAACTCCGTCATTCATCAACAGATTTGGAAATCAGAAGAACAGAAAGGAGGTACCTACTTTCAGATTAGTCCCATAGAAATTTCATCAACAGCGGTTCAGTAGTTTGGTTTTTAAATCAAAATAACTGTTTATATTTGCTGCTTTCTGAAGTCGATTATATTTTTGTAAAAAAGTTACTTGTTATTTAAATTTCGTCGTTTGGGAGTTCATCACATCAGCCAAAGGACGTCCACTGCTGAAAATAGTTCTCCCCCAACGGCTCCCAGCAACCTTTATCAGCTACTTTCCAGCTAGGGGAGGGGGAGCGACCTACGCTGCGCTTTTCAGAGCGGAGACCACTCGAGAACCTTTCTGCCCCTACGGCCATCAGTTCTTCGAGGTATGTGCTGCCCACCGCCACTTCAGCTTGCTAATCCTTTGTGCCTACTATGTCGGTGACTTTGGTTCGTCTACGAATCTTTTTTTATTTATTTATTTTGTAAACAAAACAGAATACAACTAGATACGATAACAACAAATACATAGGTTAATGGGCTCGATGGCATCCTAAACATGCGTAGGTACATATCATGATTATTTAGAGCAGTTATAATTGTGTTGTGATGGATGATAGAGCAATGCTGAATAAAAAAATTACCTACTCGACTAGTTAAAATGTTTTTGTTCTCTCAATTTTTTGTATTCAATGTTTTTTTCAATCTCCTCATTTCTGATTGGATCTCGTAGAGAAACACCAAGTACAGCCCTCTCCACAGCAAGCTGAGCGACCGCGAGCCTTTTTATGAGGCTCATAGTGAAAGAACACGTTGTTTGGGATTTACGAAGTGACATACCAACTACTCGCGACAAACATAGCAAAACAATGTTTAGAACTGTCGCAGGTTTGGTTCTTCGTTCTGCACAGCTGATGGTGGTCAATGACCTTTCAAAATAACAGACCGTGCGGTCAATGAACTATGTCTAGCTTTACATTGAGGCCTTGCAATTTGCATTCTAAAATGCTACTCGTCCAGTTACGTTAGCTGAACGATCGCGGAGCAGTAGGTACTATTCAATGTCTCAAAGATAAATATTTCAAAAACCGGCCAAGTGCGAATCGGACTCGCGCACGAAGGGTTTGTTGTATGGGAGCCCCCCTTAAATATTTATTTTATTTTAATATTTATTTTTAAAGTGAATATATAACTAAATATTCTGTGAATATTTCAAGCATCTACCTGTTGCCATTATCAATATCGAGCTATAACGAGCAAAAAAATCACGTTTGTTGTATGGGAGCCCCCCTTAAATATTTATTTTATTCTGCTTATAGTATTTGCTGTTATAGCGGCAACAGAAATACACCATCTGTGAAAATTTCAACTGTCTAACTATTACAGTATATTAATAATAAATGTCTATAAAAATAAATAAATAAATAAAATAATAATACTTGTACTATATTAATTTAATAATAAATAAATGTCATTGGAAATTAAGGAATGTAAATAATAATTAATATAATGTTGGGAAAGGAAAAGGCTTAAATAATATAAATAAATAAAATAACTATCACGGTTCATGAGATACATGAACGAAAATGAGAAACAGACAGACATACAGACAGCCGAACCTTAGTAATAGGGTGCCGTTTTACGCTTTGGGTACGGAACCCTAATAAACTAGCTTCCGCCAGCGGCTTTGCACGCGTTGTTTGTCAACAAAAGTAGCCTTTCTTTGAATCCAGGTCATATCATAATCTATTCACACCAAATTTCATCCAAACCGGTTACGCGATTACGACGTGATTGAGTAACAAACAAACAAATAAATAAACAAACATCCAAACTTTCGCATTTTTAATATTAGTGTGATACGGGATTTATTACGTACCGGTTTATCAGGGTGAGTGCGATCCGCTCCGCACTGCGTCTCGCCTAGCACTACGTCGTAGCAGCCCTCTGCGCGCGACTATCAAATACGTATATTCAATTGTGGCTCTACCAATACCGGTCCCAGTTATCTACTCAAATACCTTTTCTGTAACTTAGCTGTAAGTTTTCCTAAAATTTTAAAAGTATAATAAAATAAAACTCGTCAAGCCGCGTCGGATGCTTTCGGGCGATGTCGCCGTTTAAAAACTCCGACACAAGAAGACTAGCTCATTTATACATAATGTGATATTCTTAATCAAAGCAGTCCCCTTCCTCCTTTATTATCTTTATTAATAATGCGCACTGCCCACGAGTGGGACTCTTTGCCTGAGTCTGTGTTTCCTGATAAATACAACGGGGTCTTCAAGTCGCGAGTGAACATGTTTTGTTTAAAGCTTGGAATCTATTTTCTTATTAACTTTTGTCATGTCAAGCCATCTTTACTCAAGTCGGACGGATCTCTGGCCCATAGTGCAAAAGAGAAAGCCGATCTCCTTGGATCTCTTTTTGCCTCCAATTCGACCCTCCTCGACGGAAATGCTGCAGCACCGGTTATACCTCGGTGTCCGAGTTCCATGCCAGAGGTACGTTTTCATCAGAAAGCGGTACGGAAGGAACTCCTTTCCCTTGATGTGAGAAAGTCGAGTGGGCCGGATGGCATTCCAGCCATTGTGCTCAAAAAGTGTGCTCCTGAGTTGTGTTCTGTCTTAACGTCCCTCTTTGAATTGTCTTATACCACTGGTATCGTGCCGTCTTCTTGGAAAGTGACCCATGTCCACCCAATCCCTAAAAAAGGGGATCGAACCAATCCGTCTAACTATCGGCCTATAGCAATTACTTCCCTACTCTGTAAAGTGATGGAGCGAGTAATTAATACTCAGCTTCTTAGGTATCTTGAGGAACACCAGCTGATTAGTGACCGCCAATACGGCTTTCGTCATGGGCGATCAGCTGGTGATCTTCTAGTTTACCTCACTCACCGCTGGGCGGAAGCCGTCGAGAGTAGGGGGGAAGCTCTAGCTGTTAGTCTAGACATCGCGAAGGCGTTCGATCGGGTGTGGCACAAGGCGCTTCTCTCGAAGCTTCCCTCATACGGCCTCCCCGGGGGACTTTGCAGCTGGGTCGCCAGTTTCTTATCCGGGCGGAGCATAAGAGCCGTTGTAGATGGTTCTTGCTCGGACTCAATGCCCATTAACTCTGGTGTACCCCAAGGGTCAGTGCTATCGCCCACACTGTTTATTCTTCACATCAATGATATGCTGCACATAAGCGGCCTTCATTGTTATGCGGATGACAGTACGGGTGATACTTTCTACACTGGTCGCCCTAATGTCTCTCGGTCGGAAGTGGAAGACAACAGACAAAGACTTGTGTCTGAGGTTGAAGGCTCTTTGGAGCGTGTGTCAGATTGGGGTAACCTTAATCTGGTCACCTTTAACCCAACCAAGACGCAAGTCTGTGCGTTCACCACAAAGAAGGCCCCTTTCACAATAGCTCCACGGTTCCAGGGCATTCCTCTCCCCGTCTCGGCGAGTATAGGGATTCTGGGAGTCGAAATTTCTAATGAGGTCCAGTATGGGAGTCACTTAGAAGCAAAAGCTGTGCTCACCTCCAAAAAACTTGGAGTCCTTAACCGTGCCAAACAGTATTTTACGGCACAACAACGGCTATTGCTGTACAAAGCGCAAGTTCGGCCGCACGTGGAATACTGTTCCCATCTTTGGCACGGAGCTCCAAAGTACCAATTGCTTCGTTTTGACTCCCTTCAGAGAAGAGCCATTAGAATAATCGGTGATCCCAAACTCACCGACAAGCTGGAACCGCTGAGTCAACGCCGTGACATCGGATCGCTCAGTGTATTCTACCGCCTGTATAATGGGGAATGTTCTGAGGAGCTATTTGATCTCATCCCGTCGTCGAGATTTTACCACCGCACTTCTCGACAACGTAATAAAGCTCATCCACATATAATCGACAATTGGGTATCGCGCACCACACGCTTCACGCGATCTTTTCTACCCCATACTTGCAAGATGTGGAATGAGCTACCATCTGAGGTTTTCCCATTAGACTACGACATGGCACGCTTCAAGAGAAATGTAAAGAGGTTTCTTCAGTGTAGGGAACGCATCGACAATACCCCGGGTGTTGCCGGTGTCAATAGGCGACGGTGACCACTTACCATCAGGTGGGCCGTAAGCCTGTTTCCCCACAAATAACATAAAAAAAAAAAAAAAAAAAAAAAAAAAAAAAGGGGAGACCGGAGGGGAATCGCCCATACAACATGTACTACCAAAGATCATTTCTAATTGGAGCATATTTCTACCATAAAAAGGTATTATTTTAATTTGAATAGTATTTTTATCTAGGTTCCCAACCATATATTAGATCAAAATAATTACCTAAAATGAAATAGAAGCGTTTCGCATTCTGCATGTTTTTACGTCATAAAAAACCTGTTTTCAACCTAATTGTTTCGTATTAAAAACAACAAGATCTTACGTATCCTAGTCATGGGAACATAGATTATATCGTCTAGTTACAGAATAACAACACAATGAGAAAAATACAACAAGTTTTCATTCATCATTTTTGGTATTACGGAACACGGTCAAAATCTAATCAAATTTAGAATCGTTCATTTGCTATCACTGTCGCTCTGCGTGGCTAAACTTCGTCACTACACAGGGATGGCGATATTCAGGCCGAAGTTTTTGACGCGGCCGAATTGAAGTTGCGCTCGGGGTTCGCCGGCTTCTTAATCGGTCAGGCAGCACAAGCACAATCATAGAAAAATGTATAGCGTGTTTCTTGACTTGACAGAGGGCTTAGCCAAGTTACATTCGATTAGCGATGACGCTAGTCGATAAGTCCGAAAATGTATGGGATTTGACACATGCAATATCACGTGATAAATCATAAACAAACATATTATGTTGAAATCGAATCGAATGTAACTTGGCTATTCGTAGCCATTGGCTACGGATCATAAAGTTCTTTTATTATTGAAATCTACACTAATAATATTAAAAAGACGACCTCCGTAACGCAGTTTGCGTATAGCCGGCTGAAACGGAGGAGGTAGGATATGGATGTACAGATATTTGTTCCGTGTCTGGGTGTTTTTATAAATTATAAGTATGTATTTACAAAAAAGTAGGTATATTTATTTTATTTTTATTTATTTGAGACGACAAACAATTATGCCTAAATAATACTAGACATAATAATTCTTACAAGATGTCTTACAGGCATAACCAGCACCGTTGTCCACAGATACAAATGTTATACAGATTGGGGGCATGAGTGTATACAAATACTCGTACATACAAAAAATATAAATATATAGATGAACCTATATTATGCAGGCAAGCAAGTGCCTAGGTACCTACGTACTACCACAGACCAATATAATTTAAATAGACGGACAGTCTCAAACAAGATAATGTAACTAGATATTTGATTACCTGCTAGGACGCGAGATGTCGCTAAGAGTTACAAATCGTTAAATATATGCCAACCTTTAGCTTACTACCGCTCATAATGGTACGAAGAAAAATAGATGGCGCTATTTCCAATTACACGTGCGCGATAATATTATTGCGACGTTGTGACCTTTACGTTGTGCGAGGTTGCCGCTCTTCAGTTTCGTTAAAACTTTAGTCTAGCATTTTTTAGAGATTTGCGCACATTATCTCAGAATTGCCAGAACATGAAAGTTTCCGTCAAAATAGGGATTTTTTTAGGAAAAGAAAGGATAGATATCTTTTATTCATTACATACGTCTATGATCGTACCATTATCACTTAAATGCGGAAATACCTGCATATTTGTAAAATAAGAATACGTATTTATAGTGATGTACAGATAAGTAGAACACTTTTTGAAAGAAAATAAAATTAATTTGTAAGTACCCGGCAAATGCATACCTACTACAAGAAAATACGTTCTATTAATTTGAACCCAAGTGCGAATAGATAACGCTTGCGGTTCTCTTGGAATACGAACGTTAAGGCGAATATAGTAGCTTATTCGTCTTATTTAGAGGCTTTCTCCTCAGGGAGGAATCAGTTTTATGTGCTCAAAAAAATGTATGTCATTCTTTGACCTTTTATCTGCAAAGTGAACATACAAAAAAGTTCTACCTGGTTATTTACTATGAGAAAAAAAATAACAAAATGAACTGTTTTCGACTTTTAATTTGATTCAACCTCTAAACGACGTAAATTTTTGTAGTTTTTCTTTCACCTAAATGTTGGCAAAGACTTTACCTTCAAGTTGAACATATGATGCTGTGCTGCGACGGTCTTGCACGTGGCAATTAATTATTTTAAATTTTTCCGAATAATTAGCGGGCGTGTCCTTAGAAGGTGGTTGCGCGGGCGACGGGCGACAGTGTACCGCTGACTGTCGTACGGGAGGATTATGCTCGTCTGCCTCGCGCTCACCTATTTTCTGGTCGGTTAGATGCGTGTGGCGGAAGGTGCGGTTGGTGCGGGGCCGAAACAATAGCTACGCCCATTCGCTCAAGGTCATCGGCTACGGTTAGCGCCTTAAGGAATACGAATGTATATGAGTATTCTATCAGTTATCTGGCTCCCATAGTAGATACAAGCTCTGCTTAGTTTGGGGCTAGATAGCGCTGTGTGAAATGTCCAGCAATATTTATCTATTTAATATTAAAAAGAAGAAATATTTGTGTTTGTAACGAATAAACTCAAAACTACGGGTCCGATTTCAGAAATTATTTCACCATTAGAATGCTACATTATCCTTGAGTAACATAGTTATTACTAGAAAAAATTAGGGAAAAATCCAAGGTGTAAAAAAATTTGCGATAAAAAATAAATGTCCACCCGTACGAAGCCGGGACTAGCCGCGGGTATGATATATATTTTCTATCTATCAAGAAAATACCATCATCATCATCATCCACAGCCTGACTTCACCCATTGTTGGGTATAGGCCTCCCAAAGTTTGTGCCATCCACCAGGATCCTACGCTTGTCTCACCCACTGACGGCCCACGACCTTTACGATGTCGTCCACCCATCTCGCTGCTGGTCGTCCTACCCTTCTATACCCGCTCCTCGGCCACCATTTAGTCACTGTCCTGCTCCATCTGCCATCACCACGTCTAGCCAAGTGTCCCGCCCAAGAAAGTACCATACCTAACTAATTATGTATAAAAGAAATACTTTACAGGGAATCAAAGAGTCAACTGCCTCGTCCTAGAGTTTCTAGGCCGTCTTAGAGCCCCAACATGGTACATAGATAGATAGTTTCATTATTGCACACCATTTAAAATAAACAAATTAAATAAAATACACTTTTAAATCATAGGTAACTACAATATGCGGCCTTATCGCTAAAAGCGATATCTTCCAGGCAACCTTTGTATTTGAAAACCTTATCTCTCCTTCCCCATTCCACCACCGGACAAGCGGACGAACCGAGAAGTACCACCCATACCTGGCCGGCATTACCACCTTGCCGTACCAAACGATTTGCTTCAACTTTTCTTGTTAGCACAAGTGAGGAGGGGAACTCACTTACGGCGTATGTTTTTCCAAACCAGTATAATCTTGGAGTCTTCAAGTCCAGAGTGAATAGGTTCTTTCTAAGCAAGCGTGCTCCATCTTCGATCACACCTTCACTTACCATCAGGTGAATGAATGAATGAATGAATGAAAATTCTTTATTATACCTTACAAGCTAGACACAACAGATTTAAAGAAAAAACAAATAAAAGTAAGCATAATGGGCGGTCTTATCGCTTAACAAAGCGATCTCTTCCAGACAACCTTTGGATGTAGTGGTGGTAACTTTGGTGAGGTAGTGGTCAAGCGCTTGGCTATCATCAATAAAAAAAAAAACGATCGCCATTGATACGACGTGCATGGGCATTAGCGATTGTAACTGGGGGCCAGTACGACTAAATATTACTCGAGTTAGTGTGTCAACCGGTCCCCTAGCTAAAGTACTTTCACATACCGGACGTACTAACTGCTCTTTAATCTATGGATGTGGGTTCATCGTGAATAACGTTCAAGAAGTTATAGGTGCTAAATATTTGTGTTTTACTCTTCAAAGACTACAAAAATACTAGTAAAAACACGCTTTTGTTGATAACCTAACTAAAAAGTAGAAAATAATCTATACTAATAACAAACTCTGCTTAGTTTGAGGCTAGATAGCGCTATGTTAAATGTCCAGCAATATTTATTAATATTTACTCTCTACCCAGTGACGAATTTACCAGTAGGCTTGAACCTAGGACGGCAGATTTTAGGGGTGGCTATTGGGACCTTTTTAATTAAAAAAAAATCTGTATTCTGATGTTTTGCAGAAAAAACTCTACAAGCCATCTTTCCGATGACCTTTCGCTCTTCCAGTAGCATATGTACCTACATTACCCCGCCTTATCGTAAACTAGCTGTTGCCCGCGACTTCGTACGGGTTACACTACTAAATGTGTAGGTAAACTAATAATATTATAAAGAGGAAATATTTGTTTGTATTGAATAGGCTCCGAAACTACTGGACCGATTTATAAAAATCTTTCACTGTTGGGAAGCTGCACTATCCCCGGGTGACATAGGCTACTTTTTCACTTTTTACTTTTTAACCAGCTGCGCAGAAGGAGGGTAATGTTTTTATTGAAAAACTACGCGTGCGAAGCTGCGGATTGGTCGGCTAGTTTTTTAATAAATTTAAATTATGAATAGGGTGATTAACAAAAAAAAACCGTGTTTAGACAACACGACTGAAGTAAAACTTCTTTTTCAAAATATTAATTTATAAAATTGTTCAATTACAAAATTGTCCACACGTCTGTTCTGTAGGTCGATCAGTCTATGTTCATTCTGGCTGGACAGACGCAACTAGCACTCGCACATTAAAAATATACGAAAAGTAGATAACTCTCTCTCTTTCTATATTCACTAACTTATATATATCTCTCTCTCTCTCAACATCCGTTCGCCCTTTTCGTAACGCATTCACTAGCTTACTCCCCAAGTCAAGCGTGGGTAAAGAAGTTTTACTTCAAAAATATGTTCTGTAACTATTTGACTTTGGTGTTAAATAAAGAATTATCTTAACGTCTATTTCAGGCAGAACCTTCGGTCGGCCCATGAAGAAGATGATGGCGGCTCTCATACCGCTGGTGTTCCAGCTGGGAGCCGCGTCCACGTGGGCTGTGGTAGCAGCAATCGTGGGCGTCAAGACGCTAGCTGTTACGCTGGTCATACTGAAAATACTGCTGCTTGCCGGAGCTGTGAAGGTAATTAAACATAATTACTGATTTAAACAGCTGTTTATCACGTATGTATTGCTTTTATTTGTTATCCCGACGTTTCGACTGTCCGCCCGCGACCGCGGCTGTGTACACACGGCTACACATCAAGCTATAATTTTCCAGTATAAGCTGACCTCGCATTGTGTAGGCTTTTCGTAGAATGAGAGTTATACTGGAAATGTATAGCTTACGTCAAGCTATACATTTCCAGTATAACTCGTAGCCGTGTGTACATACGCGATAAATACATGTTTAATTTAAACCAGTAATTATACACAGCGATCGCGAAAGTTTGTAATTAAAAAAAATCCTATCTATGCTTCGAAAACTTCCGCCATTTCTATTAGGTAATTACATTAATATCTGTTATGATACGTTGTGCTAAGCATAAATGTGTTTTCTTTCGTTAGGTTACCGCATCAAGTGAGATCGTGGCCAAACGTAAGCCAATCTATGCTAATTGATCGAACGAAGAGAGATCTCCTAATCAACTTAGGCAAATCCTCGTTGTATGTATGAGATTATGATAATATAAGACCAAAAGATGTCCAACAGTGGCCATTTTAGGTATCTATTGGCCTCGTTCAGTGTCATATTAGTCCTTACTTAATTCTTTTGATAAATTGTAAAGTAGAACCTAATATAAAAATTAAATGTTATACACTAATCTATTTATCTACACTCTAGAAGCCCTAGATACAAGCTACATGCTTGCTTAGCCAACCTCTTAAAAACAATTGTACCTGGGACATGTGACCTGGCTTCAATGATATATATTTCTTTCGGCAATGAACATTTTTGATCGAACGAAGAGAGATCTCTAACTTGGGCAAACAGGCGTTGTATGTATGTTTGTTTGTCCGAGGATAACTTTCGAAGCGTTGATCCGATCATCGTGAAATTTGGTATACAGGTAGGTAGCAATGAACATTTTTGATCGAACGAAGAGATATCTCTAACTTGGGCAAACAGGCGTTGTATGTATGTTTGTTTGTCCGAGGATAACTTTCGAAGCGTTGATCTGATCATCGTGAAATTTGGTATACAGGTAGGTAGCAATGAAAATTTTTGATCGAACGAAGATATATCTCTACCTTGGGCAAACAGGCGTTGTATGTATGTTTGTTTGTCCGAGTATAACTTTCGAAGCGTTGATCTGATCATCGTGAAATTTGGTATACAGGTAGGTAGCAATGAAAATTTTTGATCGAACGAAGATATAGCTCTACCTTGGGCAAACAGGCGTTGTATGTATGTTTGTTTGTCCGAGGATAACTTTCGAAGCGTTGATCCGATCATCGTGAAATTTGGTATACAGGTAGGTAGCAATGAACATTTTTGATCGAACGAAGAGATATCTCTAACTTGGGCAAACAGGCGTTGTATGTATGTTTGTTTGTCCGAGGATAACTTTCGAAGCGTTGATCCGATCATCGTGAAATTTGGTATACAGGTAGGTAGCAATGAACATTTTTGATCGAACGAAGAGATATCTCTAACTTGGGCAAACAGGCGTTGTATGTATGTTTGTTTGTCCGAGGATAACTTTCGAAGCGTTGATCCGATCATCGTGAAATTTGGTATATAGGTAGGTAGTGATGGCACAATCCTGGGGTTGTTGAGTTATTAAGGTTCAAGACGGGTAAAAAAAAACAAAATATCGGGACTATCGGGTCCGGTGAGTACATTTCGACTCCGTTTTTATTTTTAGTTTATACCTTGTAGTCTTTAAGTTACTAGCCATAATAAAAACTGAACTTTGACGAAATTCCAGTGACCCCACAGTGCTGAAATTTTGTATGCGTGTAGCTTTAGAGACACACATCTAAGGAAATGTCTAACTGCAAGTTGTAGGTACCCCAAAAAAAAGAATAACCAATTCACCCGTTAAATGTAATTTGAATGAAACTAGTAGGTTAAGTTTTTTGGTTGTTTTCGTGGCACTCTTTTGATATTCAAAGATTATAAATATTTTTTTTCTGTTTTTTGTGAGACTCGCTAGATCTCAGTTAGGGGCGAACCACTAATATTATAAATTCTAAAGTAAGTCTTGTCTCTCTGTCTGTTTGTTAAAGAAAATAATATTTAAAATCTTTCGACTTTAAAATATGTCATCATCATCATATCAGCCGTAGGACGTCCACTGCTGGACAAAGGCCTCCCTCATTGATCTCCAGGAACTGCGGTTGGAAGCGGCCTGCATCCAACGCCGACCTGCGGAAGAAAAAAAAAAAAAAAAAAAAAAACAATCAAACATCCAACCTATTTTAATTACATTAAAATATGTAATTCATTAAAATATGTTTTTTTACCCATTCTACTTATTTCGCTTCTCTGGTTTTGATTACCAATTTTTTTTGGCGTACTATTGTGCATTTGCTGTTGGCAAATATAAAAAATTAGGGAAACAGATATGTATACACAAAACCTGGGAGAGAGATACGTACACTAAATTAGGAAAGGATCAGGAGAGGAAAGGAATACTTACATGAAATAGAAATTACAAACTTGTTAGACCCAATTATTTTAAACATCATTCAATACAATTTGTAGACCACCCCTTTCGCTATCAAATCTGGGTTACGGTCATCTCTCTCATTCACACACACACGCAAACGTACTACGTCATCTCACTCGCACGAAGAAAGTTTACTTTCACTTGACTTCGTCATTATTTGGGCGTTTGTGAATGAACCAATCATGAGGAAAAATTAGATATTACGAGATTGGAAAATACGTATTGAGAAATGCTCGTCATTAGTTTGCCTTGTGATTTCGCTTTCCATAACACCACAAAATAGATTGGCACAGAAGTTAAGTTTAGTAGCTACAACCAGCGCTATCAGGCACATATACTCAATTATTAAAATACGCGAAGACGCGTGCGTGCGAGTAACTCGGAACAAACTCGGGCGAACCTTATCGGTCATCAAATTCCTTAGTGGGGCTTCCAACTTGATGGACACTCATAATGTTTTGTTCGCCTTTATTTGGCCAAAGTATTATAATGTAATAATCTATGTACTGTTAGTACCTACTTAAGGCGGGTTTGTTTCGGAACTTTAGGTGTTTTACTCTACCTCAGGCCCCGCCAATTTAAACGTATCTGCACTGCACTAATTTGAAACGCGGGGGAATTTTTGGGAGACAAACGGCGTGCGTCCGACCTCGAAGACGTCTCACGGGCACTAGCCGCCCGGTGCGATCGCCTGAAAGAGTAGATTTTGATAGTTTTCCTTCACTGATATTAATAATAACTAAATTACATAGTGTTTTTTCACAATTCCTTAGTTAATAATAAGCTCTATGTTTTGGTATAAATCTGACATGATTTCAAGCAGAAACCTCTTAGTATCGACCGTTTAAATATCAATTTAGTGTCAACTTTATGATTTTTTTTATCGAGAAAAGTATTATTATTCGCGTTTCTATCTTCACAAAGCGGTAGATTATATGTTCAATTTTAATAAAATATGTGCATATTTTACATTTCAGTATAGAAGATATAGTTGTTAAAAAAAACCTAAAAGTCTAGTCCCTTCAAACTTCCCCGCCTTAATCTGACGGCATCCCATCTATACTAATCTTTAACTATACTCTATACTAATATACAAATACTTATAATATTATAAAGAGGAAAGATTTGTATTTTTGTGTGTATGTTTGTAATGAATAAACTCAAAAACTACTGTGCCGATTTCAAAAATTCTTTCACCATTTCTTTATATTTATTGCTAGAAAATATTAGGGATCCTTACTAAAACTTAAGTAACGTAACCCAAGGTGTAAAAAAGTACCCTAAAACGTCTTTCGTCGCATGCGCTGCGGAAACTATTGATGATAGAACAAAAGTATTACCCGTGCGCGATAAGTTGGGACCTGAGCGCGGTGACGTCATATTAGCGTGTTTGTACCGCCCGCAAAAAAGCGAACATAACAAGCACAAAATAAAAATACAATGTTTAAGTTTATACATTTATTTTATCTATTATTTACATTATCTCATCTTCGTCACTACTTAGTGGATTTATGCCTTCTAGAGGTTGTTCTTCGTCCTCAGTCACACTATAATCACTTGACGAAGAGATATCCGATAAATTTACAATTAATTGCGATTCATTCGTCTCTTGTAAGAGGTCATCGTCCCAATACTTTTGTCGAAGCCTGTCCACATGGTTGACTTCTTTTTTCCAGACAACAAAACAATAACACAAACGAAAACTAAAAGAATTCCAGAGCGCGTCGTTACGTGACGTAGGCCAGTACGAGACTAAAAACCCTAGTAAAAAATAGTGATGCGAACGGTACAATACGGGCGCCATCGGGGAAGTGCAGGGGAAGCGGTCGGGGAGTCGCATTCCTAGCAGGTCCCAAGTTATCGCGCACGAGTAATATGTTCTACAATACTAAAGAACATGTCAATATTTACAAAAAACTTCGTAATATTATAAAAAGGAAAGATTTGTTTGTTTGTCTTGAATAGGCTCCGAAACTACTGGAACGATTTAAAAAAAATCTTTCACTGTTGGGGTTGTCACCCGGAGATAGTGTAGCTTACACTATCTCCGGGTGACACAGGCTACTTTTTACCCAACTGCGGAGAAGGAGGGTAATGTTTTTATTAAAAAACTACGCGTGTGAAGCTGCGGATTGGTCACCTAGTTTTAAATAAACTAGCGGTCGCGAGTCTCCTATAACAACAAAAAAATATTAATTGTAATCTTTGACTATCAAAATAGTGTCACAAAATTAGTGACCAAGATACCTACTTGACCTACAGTTTCATTCAAATTACCGATAACAGGAGTTCATGTTATGTTAAGTTTTATGGGGTAGAAATTACAATTATTCTGGATTTCAGACTTTTCCCTATATTTGTGTCACAAAAGCTACACGCATACTAAGTTTCAGCACTGAGGGGTCACTGGTGTACCCTGTGAATTTTGTCAAAGTTCAGTTTTTATTATGGCTAACTTAAAAACTACAATGTTTAAACTAAAAATAAAAACGGGGTCGAAATGTACTCACAAAGCCCTTCTATTAGACGTGCCACTTGACCGGATAGTCCAATTTATGTTTTTTTTTTACCCTTCTTGAACCCCAATATCTCAACAACCCCCCCACATTTTTAGCTCATTTAGTCACACCAAAATTGTTCTATCACTACCTGCCTATATACGAAATTTCACGATGATCGGATAAATACTTCGAAGTTATCCTAGGACAAACAAACATACATACAACGCCGATTTGCCGAATTGATTTAGAGATGCTTTTATTTTAGAGATGCTTCGCTAGCTCAATTAGTACACATAATATACTGTTTACATCCCTATTTTAAATAAATAAACGTTCGACCGACTTGATCCGAGACTGGCTGTTAAAAATATCACTACCAGTCACCCATCTATGTAGTGACCGCGCGGAATGTCCGTTGGTCGTTAATAAATAGACGATAGAGAGTCGTCGAAGTTAATTTTAGAAGACATCCGTAAGCCAAGACATCAGCCGCGTAACTTCTGTGAGGCTAAACTGTAAGCCAGGATTGCACTCCAGGCACCACCCCGTGACTTAGAGATATTGGATCTGACTGGTAAAGAGGTTATGTTTAGTACAAGGAGAGTTTTTTCAACTGAGCGCTTACACCTTATCATATTTTTAATTGCTTTTGATTTCAGATTGGCGCGCTTTTCGGACAAAAAGGCCACCATTCTCACGGCTGGGAAACTCCTCATCAATCCCACGGGTGGAGTCCCCCCCTTCATTCCCACGGGTTGGAACCACACCCACAGAAGGAGATACACCTACACATCCATAATGGACAGCAAGGAGGGTCTCATGAAGAACACCCACCATATTGTAAGTAACAGTCACAGACAGATCTGGACGGAAACTATTTACTGCCATCTGTTGAGGAGTAGTGGAATTAAGATTGATTTCGGTCCGGGTGGGTGTAGAGACGAAGCCAAAAGAGCATCTACATTAGTAATGCCATAAATTTCATGCTGCCACATGTAACAAAAAAGTGAACTAATTTATCTATTTACTGACATCTATCAAGAAATAGCGGAACTTTTGGAACACAAATTGTGTTCTGATAAACTGATCATAGATGTCGCTAAAGCTACAAATCCAAAATAGATGTCACTATACCCAAGTTATTTATTTTCAGCTGGTTGGAGTAGAAACGGGGCTTCTGTACCTGCTACAAACGTCGTGGATTCGAAAAATATTAATGTTGTCTTCGAACCTTCAGATGGACCACCAACTATAAGTACACCTTATGGTAACTACGTTAAGGTTAAATCTGCCTTACCCGCGCCTATCGTAGTTAAACGCAAGTAACTTGATTCCTATGCTATGCCATTATGACTGTATTACTAAGATTTTATGCACTATAATTGTAGAAGAGCAAATGCAGATACCTAACTTATCTTAGAATTAGTTATTACCGCCATCTAGCGGCGAGTAGCGGAACTAGAAATATTGTTACCGAATGAATGTCGAATTATTTAAATAATTCAGTCTAATAAAATTTATTTTATATTTTTAAGCACCTATTTTGTTTTCCTTACTACCCTTTGAATTAATTAGTTAATATAAATATACCTCTAAACAAATATTCAGATATTCAACCGTTGAATTCAAATTTTCTCATCTTATTACAAGCAATACGATAATAAACAATAAAACAACCACCATAGAAGGTCATAAAAGTGAAAAAGAGATCTCTTTCACACAACATTTGGACGAAAATAATCAAAATTAAAAAATCTTCGTTAACTAGTAACAAACTTTCACAGTTTCTATTTAGGGTTCCGTACCTCAAAAGGTAAAAAAGGAACCCTTATAAGATCACTCTCTTGTCCATCTGTCCGTCTGTCTGTCCGTGTGTTTTAATAGGATATCATACAAGTTCGATATTTTCAACTAATCTACAGACGTTAGGTTGAATTAGAGCGCTCAGATTAAGCGAGGTCGGCTCGTGTCAAGGGTAGCCTGTCTAATGACGTCACAGCTGCTATACAGCGTGTCTTAAAATGTCTACTACTCTAAATAGGAGTGATTTAAATTTTTAAATAAATATTGCAGGACATTTCTCACAGCGCTATTTAGCGCCAAACAAAGCAGAGCTTATACTATTGGAACCAGATAACTGATAGAATACATAAAATACATATTATTTTTTTGTAAATACATACTTATAATTGATCGAACGAAGCGAGATCTCTAAATCAACTTGGGAAAATCGGCGTTTTTTGTATGTATGTATGTGTGTTTGTCCGAGGATAACATTCGTAGCGTTGATCCGATCATCGTGAAATTTGATACATACGAGTTGGTAAGTAGTGATGGCACAATTTTACTGTTACTAAATGTGCTAAAAATGTTGGGGGGTTGTTGAGATATTGAGGTTCAAGAGGAGTAAAAAAAATGAAAATGAGACTATTGGGTCAAGTGGGACGTCAAATGAAAGGGCTTCATTAGTACATTTAGGTTCCGTTTTTATTTTTAGTAAAGTCCTTGTAGTTTTTGAGTTATTGGCCATAATACAAACTGAACTTTGACAAAATTGACAGGGTACACCAGCGACCCCAAAGTGCTGTAATTTGGTATGCGTATAGCATAAGTGACACAAATATAGGCAAAAGTCTGAAATCCAGAATAACTGCAATTTGCACCCCAAAAAAAACCACATACTTACATGTACTGCCGTTACCTGTAATTTGAATGAAACTGTAGGTCAAGTAAGGTGTTTTTTTATTCCGTGCCACTATTTTTATAGTCAAAGATTACAAATAACATTTTTTTGTTTTAATCGGAGACTCGCGAGATCTCAGTTCGGGGCGAACCACTAGTAAGTATATAGAAAAAACAACCAGACCCGGAACAAATATCTGTAGATCATGCAAACATTTGTTCCGCGGCGGGAGTCGAACCCGCTACCTCCTGCGTCTCAGCCGGTTATTCGCCCACTGCGCCACTGAGGTTTTTTTTTATACTACCTATATGGCAAACGAGCATGCAGTCCACCAGATGTTAAGTGGCTACTGCAGCCCATGGATATCCACATAGAATTCAAAACAACCTATTATGTTGTCTTGATCTCTATATGGATACGTTGCCATACTACTGGCACCAACGTCAAATAAGATAAATAAATAAAATTGTGCTATTGAATAAAATAAATATTTAAGTGGGTCTCCCATACAACAGACATGATTGTTTTGCCGTTTTTATAGATAATGGTACGGAACCTTTCGTGCGCGAGTCCGACTCGCACTTGGCCGGTCTTATTTGTAGTAGTTTTAGATATAGCATATTGGAATAATGCTGTAACGAATTGAATTGACGTCTACGAATGGGTTGGACGAACAGACAGACGGACATGGTGAAACTATAACGGTTCATCGTTCGACTACAGAACCCTAAAAGACGAATGAATGAATGTTTTTTTTTTATTTTACACCTTACAAGCTAGTAACAATAATTTACAATAGGCGATATCACATTAAAAGCGATCCCTTCCACACAACTTTTGGATAAAGTAAGTATCTATAGTAAGTAAGGATAAGTAGGTATTTCCTCGTAGGGCATGTTTCTAAGGTGTGTGACCTACTGGGCAATTTTTTACTATAGGCGATATCACATTAAAAGCGATCCCTTCCACACAACTTTTGGATAAAGTAAGTATCTATAGTATCTATAGTAAGTAAGGATAAGTAGGTATTTCCTCGTAGGGCATGTTTCTAAGGTGTGTGACCCACTGGCCAATTTTTTACTATAGGCGATATCACATTAAAAGCGATCCCTTCCACACAACTTTTGGATAAAGTAAGTATCTATAGTAAGTAAGGATAAGTAGGTATTTCCTCGTAGGGCATGTTTCTAAGGTGTGTGATCTACTGGGCAAATTTTTACTATAGGCGATATCACATTAAAAGCGATCCCTTCCACACAACTTTTGGATAAAGTAAGTATCTATAGTAAGTAAGGATAAGTAGGTATTTCTCGTAGGGCATGTTTCTAAGGTGTGTGACCTACTGGGCAATTTTTTACTATAGGCGATATCACATTAAAAGCGATCCCTTCCACACAACTTTTGGATAAAGTAAGTATCTATAGTAAGTAAGGTTATGTAGGTATTTCTCGTAGGGCATGTTTCTAAGGTGTGTGACCTACTGGGCAATTTTTTACTATAGGCGATATCACATTAAAAGCGATCCCTTCCACACAACTTTTGGATAAAGTAAGTATCTATAGTATCTATAGTAAGTAAGGATAAGTAGGTATTTCCTCGTAGGGCATGTTTCTAAGGTGTGTGACCTACTGGGCAATTTTTTACTATAGGCGATAGAGGGCCAATTCACGTAATACAATTTCCAAATTTAAAGTCAAAATCTTTTATTCATTAAAATCACAAGGATCACTTTGAAACGTCAATTTTACTGCCTGTTGCTTCGCGTTCAAGACAGGAAAGAAAAGCAAGAAACAAGGCTGGTTGTTTTTTTAATGACCCTTTTAGAACACATAATAACACAGGAAATAAATTACGTCTAAATTGTAACATTTTGACCGAGATGGAGCAATTTCAATCCCAAGCTGTAATTATAGAATATTTTTTTAATTTTAATAATTTTTTTATTATCATCTAAATAATCCGATATTTTATAGTAGGCTTTTTTATAAAGATTTTGTTTAATTGCGTTTTTAAATTTGTTAATTGTCAATATTTGTACATCACTTGGGAGTTTGTTATAAAATCGAACACCTTGCCCTAACTTTATGGAGTCTACAAGTGGCAACAGCGAGTTTATCTTTATTTCTAGTATTAAAATTATGATTATCGCTATTTTCCTTAAACTCATTAATATTTTTTTAATAAACATGAATAAGTTGACCCAATTGAGATTGGATTATTAATTGAATATATTTTGGCATTCTGCACCACTAAGGTAACCTATGAAATTGGAGATTTGTATAAAAAAATTTACAATATAAAAATTTTGGTAATTATTTTATTTTAGCTAATCAAAGTCCTTGCCCAATTTATCTATACAGTTTTGCCATTTTGATGGCAGTTTGTTTATTCCTTTACTATAGGCCTTTGCCGGACGGGAGGCGGTGAAGTCAACGAAACCGTTTTGTACTGGCTCTCGGGTGTTGAATTTATTCTCACTTAAAAAATAGTATAAATTTTGAAAAAAGTAGAAGTCTGTTGGAGCAAGGTCCGGTGAGTACGGTGGGTGGCGGAGAGCTTCCAGCTGTAACTCTTGTAGCTTTGCGATGATCTGTCGTGAAGTGTGATCTCGCGCGTTGCCGTGGAGAAGCAATGATGGGATGAGCGATTGACCAGTCTTGGTTGTTGAATTGCGAGCTTCTCCATCATTGTTTGCAATTCTTGCCAACAGACATCTGCCGACACTGTTGTGCCATTCGGTAAGATGCTGTGATGTACAAGTCCGGCACTGCTCCATCAGACAGTCACCATCGGTAAGATGCTGTGATGTACAAGTCCGGCACTGCTCCACCAGACAGTCACCATCGGTAAGATGCTGTGATGTACAAGTCCGGCACTGCTCCACCAGACAGTCACCATCGGTAAGATGCTGTGATGTACAAGTCCGGCACTGCTCCACCAGACAGTCACCATCGGTAAGATGCTGTGACGTACAAGTCCGGCACTGCTCCACCAGACAGTCACCATCGGTAAGATGCTGTGATGTACAAGTCCGGCACTGCTCCATCAGACAGTCACCATCGGTAAGATGCTATGATGTACAAGTCCGGCACTGCTCCATCAGACAGTCACCATCGGTAAGATGCTGTGATGTACAAGTCCGGCACTGCTCCACCAGACAGTCACCATCGGTAAGATGCTGTGATGTACAAGTCCGGCACTGCTCCACCAGACAGTCACCATCGGTAAGATGCTGTGATGTACAAGTCCGGCACTGCTCCACCAGACAGTCACCATCGGTAAGATGCTGTGACGTACAAGTCCGGCACTGCTCCACCAGACAGTCACCATCGGTAAGATGCTGTGATGTACAAGTCCGGCACTGCTCCACCAGACAGTCACCATCGGTAAGATGCTGTGATGTACAAGTCCGGCACTGCTCCACCAGACAGTCACCATCGGTAAGATGCTGTGATGTACAAGTCCGGCACTGCTCCACCAGACAGTCACCATCGGTAAGATGCTGTGATGTACAAGTCCGGCACTGCTCCATCAGACAGTCACCATCGGTAAGATGCTGTGATGTACAAGTCTGGCACTGCTCCATCAGACAGTCACCATCGGTAAGATGCTGTGATGTACAAGTCCGGCACTGCTCCACCAGACAGTCACCATCGGTAAGATGCTGTGATGTACAAGTCCGGCACTGCTCCATCAGACAGTCACCATCGGTAAGATGCTGTGATGTACAAGTCTGGCACTGCTCCACCACAGTCACCATCACCTTTCTATGAGTAATCTTTTTCTTAGCGCACTGATTAGGAGCTGTACCCGGGTCCACCCACTGAGACGAACGCTTAGGAACTCCACGTAGGAACTCATATTCGAAAATTGTACGATTTTCAGTTTATCCATGGCGCCAAAAGCTACAACAATTTCACAAAAATAAAAGACTAATTATAAAAACAAATGACTGAATTTGAAATAGAATAACACGGTCTTCCAATAAAATTTATTAAAATTTCAAATTTCGCGCCATTCCAAAGATAATTAAATCTGAAAATGCTGGATACAGAATCTCTAAATATTCTTCAAATACATAGGTATTTTAATATGATAATATAAATAAAGTGTACCTATGACTCATGGTATGTCAACTCATACCATTCTCAGTTACGTGAATACAGTTTACATTTAACATAACGAGACTAGATAGATACTCGAATGTTACTATTTTAAGTTACGGAAATTGGCCCCCAGTATGACTTTACATTTAAACATAGACAACTTTCTTCTGAAATTGTCTAGGTCTTGCGATGCCTAGACAACTCTGTCTTCGCAAGTTGTCTCTTTCGCACTCTTCTCAATCGCGCGCTTGCCAACAATTTTTGGTTAGGTATTTAATTAATACAACGTACGTTGCTATTGACACAGTATCCTTCTCTTGTCTAGGAAGAAAACTTATTGAGCCTGCTCGGGGCAAAGACAATTTCTGAACAATCGACAGATAATAGAATAGAATAACACTTTATTGTACATCACACTCAAATTTAAAAACATACACGCAGAAATACAAGTTGCGGTCAGAGCCTTGTCTTCTTTTTGGTGTCATAAACTACAGAACACCTAAATACCTATACGACAAGCTAATTTGGATGACTAGTCGAAGAGACTGTGCAAGTCGGCAGTGCTCCAAGCAACTGTCTACTCAACATCACCGATCAGAGAGTTTCAGGGGTAGTTTCTAATATGCGGCTTCCAAGTGTTGGAACAATATGCCACCACCAATTAGAAATTCCAAAAGTTGCAACAGCTTTAGAAAAAAACTAAAAATATTTCTAATGGAAGCCCAAATACAACATGGTAACATCAATGTCGACCTCTCTTTGATCTAGTCATCCAATAACTCTTCTTAAATAAGTTTAACTAAATCAATATATTTTAAATAGTTACCCATATTTATTTATATATATAACAATTTACCATAACCTTAGAAATCGTAAGAAAGTTCATAAGTTGTATGTTTATATAAACATACAACTTATGAACTTTCTTACGATTGGCATTCTCCTGACGGCATTCTACTGGACATTTGTTCTGTATATCAACAGGACTGTGTGATGTCACGAGAAATTTATACACCCCAAGAGTATTCCAATATGCATTACATTTACGGAGAATGTAGTGGCAACGCAAGTGCTGCCGCAACACTTTATCGGGAGAGATACCCGAACGCGCGTCACCCCGACTATCGAGTTTTTACAAGAGTGCACCAAGCTTACTCAGAGGGCAGAATACCTGGTACTGGCGTTGGTGGCCCTAGGAGCAGAGGACGACCCCACAATCCTGTAACTGAAGATATTGTCCTTGACATGGTGGAAGAAGATCCCAGTATTTCGATGCCAGATATCGAACGCCGTACGGGAATATCACATCGTATTGTGAAAAAATTTAAACTGCATCCTTATCACGTGACACGTGTACAAACATTGCTACCACGAGACTACCAAGCACGGATTGTTTTCTGCAATGAAATGTTAACAAGAATTCAAGAAGATCAAGATTTTTTCAGAAAAATTTTATGGAGCGATGAGACTACATGTAAAAGGGATGGGTATCTTAACCTTCATAACTTGCACAGTTGGCAATTGACAAATCCACATTTGATGAGAGAAGATAAATCCCAGTATCAATTTAAAATAAATTACTGGACGGGCATATTAAATGGAAAAATTATAGGCCCATATGAATTGCCGGGCAACCTAAATGGCAACAATTATTTACAATTTCTTCGAAACCAGTTGCAAATATTATTAGAAGATGAGCCACTAGCCATCCGGCAAGGAATGTGGCTCCAGAACGACGGTTGTCCGGCACATTATGCTGTGCAAGTAAGAAATTATCTAAATGATGCCTATCCCAACAGATGGATCGGCCGATTGGGGCCAATACTGTGGCCACCACGGTCCCCAGACCTAAATCCTCTGGATTTTTTTTATTGGGGCTGTTTGAAGGAGCAGGTTTACAAGAAACCAATAAACTCATTAGAAGAACTTCGACTTCGCGTCGCCGAAGCAGCCAGAATTATATCATCAAAAAATTATAATAACAGATTACAAAAATCTTTTATAAAAAGGTGTAGAGCTTGCATAAGGGCATCAGGAGCCCAATTTGAACATTTACTTTGATTATTTTTATAATAAATACTTTTTTGGTCATTACTTGTTTTATTTTTTTCTTTTGCAATTTTGTAATGAAACGCCTACTTTTACACATTAGTAGCTATAGCTCAGTAATTTTACCATTAAAGTAGGTACTTATGCTACTGTTTTAGAATCCTTATGATGTAGGTAATTTTTTTATGTGGTTGGCTATAAAACTCCAATACATTTTTTTTACAGCAGAGGTGCTCAAACTTTGCAGTAAAATAAATTTCAGAAATAAAATTTATGTTTAGGGACTACTAGTTAACTACTATCCTAAGTAGTTGCGTTTTTTTTAAGGTAATTTAGGAATACCATTATTAGGGAATACTTTAAAAGAAAAAAATCCGAACTAGGCCTCATGTAGCGGACGTGATGCCCACAAATGTGAGGAAAACTGGGAAATTTCTAAATTTTACAAAAAAATTCGTAGACCGCGGACTGTTGGGAATAGAATTTTTTTTTTTGGGATGTGGGTCCCCACCTCCCCCCCCGCACACGCATGTGCAGGATTATCCACCATTTCTGGGAAACCCTGTATATATAGGTATGTAATATTATTTTAGTAAAGTATGTTTATAAAATTTATATTTACATTTAAACAAAACTCTACACACCTTTTATTTAATCACTTCTTTATTTATTTATTTTTTTATTTTTCTTCGTAGCTGCTGCACTACCTATTGCTTCTGGTTTCAGCTGAAAATCAGCGTAGGGTGCTTAACATCCAACATTATGCTGAGCTGAACGCCATTTTGGTACGCAGACACATGAGTCGAACTTGTTTTATTGGATTCAATTGTATCTACTGTTCCTTTAAATTATTTCATGTGTCATTTTGTGTGTACCAAATAAACGATTATTCAATCTATTCTATTCTATTCCTTATCGTCTGTTCGAAGAGTAGTCAAAGAAACGCTGTGCTAGCCTTGCTGGTATGCACGTTCCATCTCCAGCTCAGATAAAAAAAACATCAAATATTTCAAAATGAATTTCAAATCATCAATTTTCTCAATAAAATCCAAAAAAAATCCCACATTTGAATAGAACCTTCCATTGACCATGGACCGAGGTCATGCGTCAATTTATTACTCACAGATAAGTAAACATTTAAATGGATTCATAGAGGCTCTGAATAATCGTGGATTGATCGATAGAATTACTTTACTGAGAGATTGATACCTCATCATCATCAGTACAATGATGTGTTAATAAAAGTTATAACAATGACATTTTTAATAAAATTACTTTTTCATAAACTAGTGGTTCGCCCCGAACGAGTTCTCGCGAGTCTCCCAAAACACAAAAGAAAATATTCTTAGGGCGACTCGCGCAACGATGCCTAAACGTATTTAGTGGCTAAATATGACTTAAGGAGTTGTCAAATCAAACAAATACGTAAAATTTAAACATGTTTATTCGCTAAATACGTTTTGGGGTCGTTGTGCATGCCAGCCTTAATCTTTGACCAATAAAATAGTGCTATGAAATGAATTCCAAATTACTTGCCCTACAGTTTCATTCAAATTACAGGTAACGGGAGTTCATGTGTTGTGGTAAATCTTTTTTGGGGTACAAATTGCAGTTATTCTGGATTTCAGACTTTTGCCTATATTTGGGTCATTGGTGTAGGTGGTACCCTGTGAATTTTGTCAAAGTTTAGTATTAATTATGGCTAATAACTCAAAAACTATAAAGAATTTACCAAAAACAAAAACGGAGTCTAAATGTACTAATGAAGACCTTTCATTTGACGTCCAATTTGATCTAATAGTCTCATTTTCCTCTCTTGACTTTTACCCCTCTTGAACCCCAATATCTCAACAACCCTCTAACATTTTTAGCTCATTTAATTACACCGAAATTGTGCCATCACTACCTACCTATGTATTAAATTTCAAGATGATCGGATCAACGCTTCGAAAGTTATCCTCGGACAAACAGACATACATGCATACATACATACATACAATGCCGATTTGCCCAAGTTGATTTAGAGATCTCCCTTCGCTCGATCAATTAAAAAAATGATACCGAAGCTACTCAGAGTGTAATGAAATAATTTGATGTATGAGAAATAAGGTTGATTTGTTTTACACTGAGCGCGTTAGGTCGCTCCATTTGAAAAGAAGTGAAATGAATAAATCAACCATATTTCAATGACCCAAAACTCTTAATTTTAAACGCCATATAAATGTCCTCTCCGAGCCAGACTATGCGAACGGGTAATAAAGTTGCAGATACTTACATAACATGCTAGAGTTCAGCAAATGCTACTAACTGGCATGTGTATTACTTACGCACGTTGCTAGTAAAGAGCATGCTGATTGAAACTTTTTCATATCCAGAACGCCTCATTTTGCTTGCAACACCAGCCTTACCGTGAGAGCGAGATAGCGAGCGCCGGTGGGGGAAGAGGGTCGATGATGAAAAGACTCGGATCTCGCTTTGTTTCCCTCCGTCGTCCAAAATACGTTCTCGGAGACCCGGATGACGAAATCACCTCCGTTAATGCGGAAGAGATTTCTGAGTCATCTACATTAGACATAGCAAACACTTCACAGATACACCGACCTCGCCGGCGAGGTCGACGAGTCCCTTCAGTCGCCGTCTATACGAGGTACAAGCACGTACCCGGGCGTTTCTCGCCTATCCCCATCCTGGCAAAAGCCCAAGCCGAGGTTGTACCTAAGTGGTGCCCTTGCGCTAGTTGTCTCATGAAAAACTTACAGGGCTGAGCGCCTTCTGCGATCGCCAAAAGTTCAGTTGAGCTGCAACGGCCTCAGAGGCCAACAGCGAGAAAAAAAAAGATCTCGCTTTGCGCAACAACGATCTGCACCGCGATATTAAATTATAGTATATAGCCAAGTTCATGAAGCTCGCTTGCCACCTATCACCCGAATCCTCTGGTAAATAGCATACCCGACTATCCTATAGTTCCACCCGCGGACTAAACCCTCAGTCGACCCGTACCTGTCCGAGACACGTTCTCGGAGATCCGGATGACGAATGAACGAACGCTAACGCGGAGGAGATTTCTGAGTCATCTACATTAGACAGAGCAAACACTTCACAGATACACCGACCTCGCCGGCGAGGTCAACGAGGCACTTCAGTCACCGCCTATACGAGGTACAAACATGTACCAGGGCGTTTCTCTCCTATCCCCATCCTGGCAACGCCCCAAGCTGAGGCCCAACCTAAGACCTTGTCCAGAAGGGGCGAATTCGCCGCGAATCGATACGCGTGATTACGCGCGTTGGCGAGATACTTGGCTTGGCGCCAATACACTGCGTCCACAAGCATCGCGTGCACTTCGCCAGACTCTCAACTCGCGCGTAACACGCGCGTGTTGCGCGCGAGTCTAGATACTAGAGACGCCTTGTTGCGTCCAGATTACGCGCGAACTTCAGAGCGAGTGCACGTATCAAGAGAAATGGAGCGCCAACATTTTGATACTGAATTGTTTGTTTATCCGTCCCCAAAAGCTCGCGCTTTGGTAGGTACGCTCCTTCTGGATGCAACGGTGAATTCGCCTTTTCTGGACAAGTTATAATTGGTGCCCTTGCGCTATTTGCCTCATCAAAACTTACAGGGATGTGTCCAATCGAAAAAAAAACTCTGAACGCACTTTGGCGTCTGAACAATTGTCTGTGAAACTTATGTCCGAAGTCTGTACGAACCACTACTTGGAAAATATCAATAACAAGTCACCCTTAAAATACCATTCAGGCAGGTAATATATCTTGTAATATACCTTGATTATACCTTGTAGTTATATTATATAGGTATATTTTGTAGTTTGTGTAGAAGTCCTATCGAAATTCTCACAAAACGTAAACAAGCACGACGATAGTTAGTAAGTACTTGTTCATCAAAGGAGGAGGGAGAGGCCACACATGTAACTATTTCTTTGGCTTGGCTGACTGACAGACAGACAGCGGAGTCTTAGTAATAAGGTCCCGTTTGACCCTTTGGGTACATAACCCTAAAAATTACTAAATTTTAGAAATGTCACTTTAAGTGTCATTCTAATTTGATCTTTAGCGTAAACAAATTATGACCGTTCGTATTTTACACAATTTTAGTTAGTCAGTGTAAACAACAGAATCGCCACTATTCAGTCTGTGAAAAAACCATTCATTCTTTTTTTTTTTAATTTTGAAGTCAAACAGCCATTGGTCCCTAAGTCCCATAGGTCTTCCTCTTATTTCGTGTCAAACCTTTGAGGCTTGTGCAAATCTTGTGCGAAATTGTTGATGTGTTGGACCCATATGAGGTATTTTAACTTGTTGATCCTGAGTTAAGAAATTATAGACAAGCCTCGCCACATTTGACTTTTAAATACGTCTAGCAGCGGACGGCACATACCTACAGTCGGTACAAGGGCAACCAGTCTGGCTTGAATCTAAATACCTAATCTAAAGCCACAAAATAGATAGATACAGAAGTTGAGTTGAGTACAAAAACGACAACAGGCGGACGCAATCATAAACGCGCGAACGAGGATCTCGGAACAAGTCGGTGTATGTCAGAACAAGTCGTGCCGCTATATTATTGGGGGCGTGTTTTTGAAATCGTTATACTAAATTTCGGGTTAAAGAGTGTATCCTCTGAACAATTAGAGTTCACTTAAAATGAGTATAAATACTTAATTTAAAGATACCAGTTTAATTATGCAGATACCCACCTACATCCCTTGACATGCATATGGCGCGAGCTGCCAATGTACGTCGCCGGTACAATTGTCAATCGGCCATCATTAGCTACATCTATGTATGATAAAATGAATTTCCTTCAAAATTTTATTTTGTGGTAAATTTTCCGATACTTTATTGGTTATTGTGCTATTGGAAGCGGAGAAAATCCAACAAATCAAAGATCATCAAAATCGGTCCAGCCGTTATTGACTTATAAATGGTGTAACTGACTCCCCTTTGTTTTATATATATATATATATATTGCTGGACATTTCACACAGCGCTCTCTAGTCCCAAACTACGCAGAGCTTGTACACACGGCTACACACTTAGCTATACATTTCCAGTATAAGCTGACCTCTCATTCTACGAAAAGCCTACACAATGCGAGGTCAGCTTATACTGGAAATTATAGCTTGATGTGTAGCCGTGTGTACTATGGGAATCTGATAACTGATAGAATAATTATGTACATTTCTTTTGTAAATACATACTTATATTATATAGAGAAACAACCAGACCGGAAACAAATATCTGTTCATGCAAACATTTGTTCCGCGGCGGGAATCGAACCCGCTACCTCCTGCGTCTCAGCCGGCTATTCGCCCACTGCACCACGGAGGTCGGCATATAGATAGATATAGATGTTTTATTTAATAAATAAGTAATAAATATAGTGCAGTGGGTTAACACAACATCCTCGGTGAAACGAAAGCGCATCGCCTTCGCTGGCTCGCCCATTTAGAGAGAATGGGAGAGGATCGACGAGTTCACAACTCGCCTATCTCGGTCTCCCCGTTGGACGGCCGTGGTACCGCTCGAAAGATGTAGTGGAAGCGGACTTGCATGCGCTACAAATGTAAAAATGGCGGGAAGCTGCACAGGACAGACCAAAATGGCGACTGCTTTTATCGGAGACCAAGACACACTTCGGGTCGCTGAGCCATAGGAGAAAGTAAGTAGGTTTGGGCTAGTGTCGAAAGTACGCATTCATTATTAAACTTAAAATATTAGGTACTTTGAAAAGAAACAAGGTTAGAAGGAAAATAAACATAGACAAAACAAGATACTATTACAATGAATTTACTTAATGCAAAGACAATCCAAAGAAAATGTGGGATCTTATCAACACCCTATCAGCAAATAAGCTGAAGACAAACTGTGCGCTCCCTAAAATCATACCTATCAAATTCCCAAACTATAACTGACGGTACAGAAATCTGTGAAATCTTTAATTATTTTCTTCTCCTCTGTTGGCACCGACTTGGCGAGTAAAATTCCCATCCAATATCATAATCAATCTGGTAACACACTCATGTATAGCGAAGAACACAAACACAAAACAAAACTTAATCACTTTGCGCCCTGTACTGTACTGTACAAAAGAAATTAGTAAAATAATTCACGACTTAAAAACAAATAGCAGCACTGGCTCCGATGAAATTAGCACTAAGGCAATAAAATGTATAAAACCTGTAATACTAGAACCTTTAACAAATTGCATAAATAAATACCTTAAAGTAGGCATATTTCCAGAAAACCTAAAGCTAGCAAAAGTTACACCAATTTTCAAATCTGGAGCAAAGTCTGACCCTGCCAACTAGACCCATTTCCGTACTGCGTGTAATTTCAAAAATCTTTGAGAAAATCATCTACGCGCGAATAAATGAATACCTATCTAATAAAAAAAAATTCTTTAAACCGAGGTACATGTAAATTCTATTTGTAAAAATAATGTTCTGTATTTTCCTTTGTTGTTCAATAAAGTGTTAACTTATCTTACATTGCAGATGTATTTTACTTCTGCATCTATCTATTTTGTTCAAAAGCTCTGGGTGGTTAGATGATTTAATTTTTAGTTTCATTCATTTGTATCTATTAGGTGATAGCACTAGCTTGAAACCTAACGGCCGTTGGGGCAGAAAGCGCGCACTGGAAAGCGTAGCGTAGGACGGCACCCTACTAGATGGAAATACGACCTGATAAAGGCTGCTGTGAGCCGTTGGGTGCAGGCCGTACAAGATTTTTGTTGTTCTATAAATCTATGGGGGAGGCGTATGTTTAGCAGTAGACGTTCTGTGGCTAATGATGATGATAATTAGATCCGCCCAAACTTTCCTATTTCGTAAAATTTATTGATCAAGCGAAGCGAGATCTCCAAATCAACTTGGGCAAATCGGCGTTATATGTACCTATGTATGTGTGTATGTTTGTTCAAGGATAACTTTCGAAGCGTTGATCTGATCATCGTGAAATTTGATACATAAGTAGGTAGATAGTGATGACACAATTTTGGTGTGACTAAATGAGCTAAAAATGTTGAGGGGTTTTTGAGATATTGGGGTTCTAGTGGGATAATAAAAACCAAAATAGGACTAACTGGTCAAATGACACGTCTAATAATAGGCCTTTGTGAGTACATTTCGACCCCATTTTATTTTTAGTTTAAACTTTGTAGGTTTTAAGTTCTTGGCCATAATAAAAACTGAACTTTGACAAAATTCACAGGGTACACCAGTGACCCCACAGTGCTGAAATTTGGTATGCGTGTAGCTTTAGTGACACAAATATAGAGAAAAGTCTGAAATCTATAATAACTGCAATTTCTACCCCAAAAAAAGCACCCAATTAACATGAACTCCCGTTACAAGTAATTTGAATGAATTTGTAGGTCAAGTTAATTGGAATGCATTTCGTGGCACTATTTTATTAGTCAAAGATAAGGGGAGGTCCGTGCAAAGCGTATAGCCCAGACAAAGCGAATACCCTCGTTTTCTCGTCAAAAACACGCTGCACACACGGCTCGCGCCATGACACTTCCCCGCTCCCCCTTAGGGTCAATTCACACGCACCACAACCACACCACAGCCACAACCACACCACAACGACGCCATGTGGTCGGGCGTATATTTTGTATTGAAAATGAATATTACAATTTACACGTACCACATTTTACCACCTGTGTAATACGACCACATCGCAACCACATCGCGACGGCAACGCCACCACCGGCGGCGGAACCGCGGCCACATCGCCACGACATGACGTCATCAATAGCGCGCGCCATCAACAGGTGAGTATTTTTTATTTAATTTAAAAAAAATTACTCATTTCATTTCATTTTCATTTATTTCATCTTTCGACAAATTAATTGTTCTTAGATATGTATGTCAGTAGGTACAATATAAAAAATTAAATTATAAATAGTTACCATAATTTACAATGTCAGATTGTTAGTAACTTAATTATAATGTCAATAGCGACTAACAAATTTTACAATATAAAATAAATACCTACTTAAACAAAAGAAATCAATAAAATAATAATAATAAATAAAATTAGAAGTATCTGCAAAAGCATTGTCAATTATATAATAAAATTAATAACTAAATAAAAAACTAATTACAATGTATGAATATGTACTATAATGCAAAAAGGTTTTTAACTGCAAAAGCTTCGTCCAAACGATAAAAACTTTTGTTAATTAAATATCCTTTGATAAACAATTTGAAGTCATTGTCGGCAATACTTTCAACATTTTTGGGTATTCTATTAAACAATTTTATCGCTGTGCAATAATAGTCACCTCAATGTCATTGCCAGACGTTCAACAGATGGTATGCTTTTTCTCATGGCCTTGTCTTTTTTTTGCAACTCACTATTCAGTTCGTTTAACAAGTAGTCAAATGTATTCTTGTTCATTCTAAATTTTTTATAAAATTTCTTCTTGAACCTTCGTAGTTTAGCTAATCAGTACGAAATTGGCTTTGACTTTTGTTTCCCAATAAATTATATTTCGACGAATACGCTGATGTCGTCGTCTTCTTCTTATTAATAAAAGCCATAACAAGTATAGCAACAACAATCTTTCCTCCATAACTACGTTTAGTCAAGCCGTGTTTCCTCTACGAAAGCCGGTGTATAACTGCACATGACCACGTGGTTACCACATCGCAACGACAGCGACAACGCAACCACATCGACATTTTGTCGGTACCACAACGCAACTGCAAAAAGCCGCTGCGACACTATTCACACGTAACCACAGCTTGACCACATTTTGTCGCTGCGAGGTGGTGTGGTTGTGGTACGTGTGAATTGACCCGTTGCATGCAAACACAGCTAGCGGAGTGTCGTGCCGCGTTCGAGAAAAAAATCGAAAAATACAAATAGTGAAGATTTCTTACGACTTTTCGATGTAAGTAATACTTTAATAACTCATTTATATGTTAACCATATTGTTTTTTAGAATTGTGTCGACTAATAGCATATTTTCAAGTAAACATTCTGAGAGTTTTGCTAGTTTGTCATTACTTATTTTGATTTTAGGTTGGGTTTAATAAAACAACTAGGTGTAAGGCAAAGTGATCACGGGCAAAGTGGATACGGTATTCGCTTTGCCCTGGTTGGCTTAGAAGACATGTAAATATTTAACTCCCGTCTATACAAAAATGTACAACGTACAAAATGTACAATGTACGTGTGTTACAAAATTGTAATGTGTATTTGCGTACTTGTGTATCTGTTTGAGGCAATGTAGTTTCCGAATGGATGGATCGATTTTAATATTTTTTTTGTAGAAAAGTTATTTTTGTCTCTGTGTCTGCTGTGGCACCGTAGTTCTTACACGACTGGACCGATTTGAATGCAGTTATTATTTTAAATGAAAGCAGGTTCTCTAGCTATGGTTCTTAAACATGTTTTATCAAAATCGGTTTAGTTGTTTACAAGATACGGGGAGTGAAAGTGGTGATGAATAATCGAATGGGTCCAAATACACCCAAGTTTGGTATCAAATGAAAGGAACCAGTGTGTGGAATGCAAAACTGGCATCATTATAATCATCATGATCATTATGCTCTAGTTGATAAAGGGATTACTGGGAATTTTTCATGGAATTTTGAATTTTATGGTTTTAGATGGTGTCTAAATACAAGAAAAAGACAAATCAAGCCCAATGCTTGCAATAGCAGACTGCAATTATGGCATCACTGTGAAAACAACTGCAAAAAAGTATGGTCTTCTTTACGACACTCTATACAGGCATTGGAAAAAAGGTAGTTTGACTGTTAAAAAAAAAAGACTGCTGCTAAGAAAAATGCTACAAGGTCCAAAAATATAAAAAATAAAGATAAGTTAAGAATAATGGTAAAGAAAATGAGGATGAAAATTATTGATGCTGTTTTTGCGGGGAGAACTTTAAAGATATAAATAAAAAACCAGTTGATGATTGGATCCAGTGGGATGAATGTAAGCAATGTAGTCACGAGAAATGCACGGCTTATGAATGAATAGGCGTATTTCTTTGTGATATCTGCTCTAATTAGTTTAAAACTATTCTAAGTATTTGTGTTCACTTTGCCCTATCATCCTATTCACTTTACCCGGTACATTGGGCAAAGTGGATAGCGGCACATGTTGCAATATTTTTAGTAATTCCAATTAAAGTACTTCTGTTAAGCAATTTTTGTTGATTATATTAAAAACTTTAATAAATGCTGATTTTCCTAAAACATTTGTTTTTTTATATGTATATTGGTTCTCTTCCTATAGCCCATCAAACATTAAGGTGTCCACTTTGTCCGGACCTCCCCCAAGGCCGGCTTGCACAATGATCCCTAAACGTATTTAGCGACTAAATATGTTTACATTTTACATATTTTATGATTTTTAAACTCCTTAAATCATATTTGGCCACTAAATACGTTTAGGCATCGTTGCGCGAGTCGCCCTAATAGATAATATTTTTTTTTTATATTGGGATACTCGCGAGATATCAGTTCGGGGCGAACTACTAGTTATCATAACAAGGTAATACCATACGTTGACGTATGGTGCTGAAACATGGACGCTCACGAAAGAGACTGTGCACAGTATTAGAGTCGCACAGAGAGCCATGGAGCGCGCCATGCTCGGCATGACACTGCTACACGGCATCGAAATTCACAAGCGGACTAAAGTACAAGACGTTAGCAAGCGTATATTGGGACTCAAATGGAGTTGAGCAGGACATGTGGCCGGGCGCGGTGATGACAGGTGGAGCAGGGTGCTGACTGAGTGGTGGCCCCGAGATGGAACCAGAAACGCAGCTCGTCCGCCGGCAAGATGGGTCGGCGACATTCGCAGGTCGTATGTGGGTTAGAAGAACGTAGGACAGAGGCGAATGGCGACAACGAAGCGAGGTCTATGCCCAGCAGTGGGATGAGAAGTGCTGTCGATGATGATGATGATGAAGGTAATAATATCTGGTTGTTTCTCTATATATTATATAAGTATGTATTTACAAAAAATATATATATATATAATTATTATATCTGTTATCTGGTTCCCATAGTACAAGCTCTGCTTAGTTTGGGGCTAGATAGCGCTGTGTGAAATGTCCAGCCATATTTAATACCCGTGTAACCAACTTGTAACATATAAAAAATATAATCGGTATAAAAGATTTGTTTTTTAAGTAAGATTTAAAAATAAATGATCAATAAATAATGCTGGACATTTCACATAGCGCTATCTAGACCTAAATTAATTAGAACTGATTATAACTTACACAATTAACACAAACATTTTAAAAATAATTAATCATATTCATGCAAATAAAAAGGGGCAAAATGCCTTTAATAACAAGAAATATTTACATGACTAAATACAAAGGAAACAGTTGAATCATCTAAAGACCGTTGCAGACGATCTATAGATAATTAGCTCAACTTCTCCAGATCACTACCAAGCGGAAGTGTCCCCATGACACTGGCTGCATTGCGCTGAATTGCAATGCTTATGCGTTGACCCAGATAAGCGCCAGCTCTCGGATCACGCCACACTTCGACCAGACGCCCAGAAAGAATTTTGAAAACGCGATGGGCCCCGGTACCCCATGGAGCCAGGGTCTCGACCGCAAATGGCTCAAACACGAAAGCTCTGTCGAGACTTCCATATTTGCGCCGCATTAGATTTTCGGCTGAATTTGCCGCCACACCGGCGGCCCCAACAGTTGTACCAAGACAGATGAGATGGCGCTAGGGTATCGACGCACGTGGCGTTCCACACCAAAGGCCTACCCTTCTCCCAAGGTATAAGAGTCATACCTTCAGGCCTCCTACCATCAATAAAAATAAATTTGTCATTATTTTTCTATATATGTAACCATATATATATGACCTAGTCAGGTCATAAATTCTGTCACATGTTTAATATAAAATAATTGAAACAAGTTTATTCATTATGTAACCCTTTAAATGAACCCAAAATGAACTTAACAAAATATTGATTCTTATGACACTAAAGTTTATTCAAAATGATCTCCGTGATTTTGAATACAGGCCTTCAATCTGCGCGGCCAGTCGTCTATCGCAGCACGAACGAGGTCCATGTCAATATCAGCGGCTGCCTTAATCAAGGATGTCTTGAGTGACTCCAAATTGGGATGAGGCTTTGAGCACGCCTTTTCCTCCAAGTGTTGCCATATCTTGTAATCTAACGGATTCAAATCTGGACTGGAGGAGGGCCAGTCTTCGTGTCGGATGAAGTCGATTTCACGCGCCGCCAGCCAGTCTTGTGTGCTCTTGGCTCTATGAGCTGGCGCCGAATCTTGTTGGAATACCCAGTGCCTGTTATTGAACATGGTATGAGAAACAGGTTCCACAAGGTTCGTCAGGACTGTATTTTGATACACAACTGCATTCGTTATTACACCTTTCTCACAAAAATGTACCTCTGTTAAGCCCCAATAAGAAACTCCCAACCATACCATGAGCGAGAATGGAAAATGACCTCGTTGAACACGCGGAATACGGTTGCTCGCTTCTTCACTACTGTGTGCGTACACCTTATCATTTTGTTTGTTGTAGCTCTTCTACGGTAAAATTTTTTTCATCCGAAAAAAGAATTTCCCGATATTTTTTTCCCGCGTACCGCTTCAACAAAGCGCGGCATCTCTTCAGTCTCAGGTCCATTAGACGAGCATTCAAACGATGTCCTGTTTTTCTTCGATATGCCCGAAGCCCTAAGTCTTCATTTAACACCCTTTTCACCGTGGTTCTGCTTAACCCCACTTACTAATGTACTGTAAAATTACAGTACAATTACAATACTGACAGTAATGTAAAATTTATATGAATGGATTAGAGATTCCATTGAAATTGAAATTTAAAGTTATAAATAATTAGGTAATTGAATAACTTTTCAACTACTTATCAACAAAATTAGGAAATCCTAACAAACTTAATTTGTAATTCAGTGAATTTATTGAACACTGAACTTTAACGAAACTGAAATGTGATCTAATACATGGAAAATTGGCATATTGTACAATCGTATTACAGGATTGATGACTTTTTTTACTAATATTTTTTATTTAATTCAGTATTTAATAATGTAAAAGACATGTAACTTTTTGCTATAAATAAATAAACCATTGATCTTCTCTTCGGAACAAATTCGATTTTAATAATTATTAAAGGCCGGTAGATTTTTATCGGGTATATAAAGCCAGTGTCGTCTGTGCTCATTCTCTTTTCCACGCCTGGACTCAACAGTAAAACTTCTTATCAACGTGCTACAAATCTATTCTCTGGACAGTAATTCCCGTGACTTTTTATTGTAAATTCGTGCAGTTATTTCCAAGTCGGGAAGTCTTTCACGGTCTACGCTGCTGGTTTCTCCGATTACTTCTCGATATCTACACCTGACGCCCGCCAAAACCAATCACCGGAGCCGACGAGAAGCGTGGTGATTCTGCTGGCTGGACCACGCCTTCACACAAGCCTACCGCCACAACAAGCTGCTAGCTGCCTAGACAGACGCCAGGGACCACGCCTGCCCACGAGGTCTACCACCCAGCTCAAGCCCACTCCATCTCTCCGAGCAGACGCCAGGGACGTTCGACGAAATTAACACGAGGTGTTCTATTCCATTATTTTATCCGGGTTGAACACAAGTAATATTCTCTTTCTTTTCTGACACTAACGTCAGATGGCGCCCACTTCTTTAAACTAAGATAAATCTATTGTACCAGGTGCTCAACATTCTGTAATTGCTGCACAATAGGCTATAAGCCTTAACATTCTAAGCTCTTCAAGCCAGCGTCTGTCTGTACTACCTTCACTGTAAAATCTATAATCTATAAATCTGTAACCTGTAATCTCTAGTCTAAGTATATATTCATCGTTAAACCAAGTCATTTGTGATTAACCTCTGTTTATCTTGCCACAAGGATAAGAAATAGAATCTAACGAACCTACTCGCTCTACCGACTTCTCTTGTTTTTATTATTATATGTATTGAAAACATATCTAGTTTCATTTATATCTATTATCTAAACTAAACTGTTACAATGTGACAGAATTTATGACCTGACTAGGTAATATGTATCAGGTTGAAACTTTGTACAATTTCCTGCTTCTTGCAAATCTTTTGCATGCAAAATTGCTAATAAATAAGTATTTGTATTAAATTGGTTTCTATCAACAATTTTTATCCGATTGATTGATATCTATTGATCATATCTCTTAACACACAATTTGTTTTGGATACTGGAAGACATAGCATTTGCTTGGAAAACTTAGGCGGTTGATACACTGCCACGCGCCACGCTGCATGTTGCGTGTCGACGCACCTACGCGCGTACTTGCGGGAGTGCAGATCTGCATCATCGTGCGGGGTTTTTACGCACTCACGCGCGTAGTTGCGTTTTGTGGATTCACGGCGGCTCTGCCTCAAGCCCTTCCAAAATCACGCACGGCACTGCGGGACTCGGTGTGCCATACCTTGCGTCTCGCCCCGCACCTACGCGCGGGGGTGCATGTTTTTCCGCGCTTGAGCGCGTGATCTGCATGAACGCGCGTGGATGCATTTTCTGTGTGTGTTTTCTATATAAACGGATATACTTACAAGCAACGTTAGAACACGCTTTCAAGCAACATGCAGCGTGGTGCGTGGAAGTGTGTTGAGCGCCTTACTCATAATATTCATAAAATATACAAGCTATAGTTCGACCGAAACCGTTGTACCGCTCCTTAAGAAAGTGCGGCGAGGTGGGGGCCGAGGAAAAAAAAGCAAGAGTAGGTACACATTAGATCGATATTGTCGGATAGCTTTTACGATATCGTAAACGATATGTTTATATTTTTATGGTAACTAAATTGTCTACAGATATTCTGACATAGATTCCGCTTCAACTTCATCTTCCGTTTCGCTATCGGAACTTGAATCAGAGTCGTTCTGCAAACTTATTATTAATGGAGCGATAATAATATCAAATCTACTATCGCGATCCCAGTAATAGTTTTCATTTGTTTGGACATGATGACGGTCTTGACAGCACGAGATGACTATCTTTCTCTGTAATTTTATTTTATTGTAGGTATATATTTATTTTTGTATATTAGTCTATTTATTTTATTTATTATATTCATTCATTTTATTACTTTCTTTTGGTATATTTCGTTTTATTTGTTTAAGATATATGTAGGTACATATTTACGATTCTTGTACACGCACCTACCTATAAATTCATCTCTCTCTCTCTAGCCTCAAAGGTTTGCTGGAAGAAAACTCTTTATAGGGTTAAGCTCGCCTTTGTACATGTCCTCTATTTCTGTACTTTATAATGTATTTTCTTGTGTACAATAAAGAATAAAGAGATGCTTGACCCATCTTTGGATATTTATCTTATGTGCGTCTGACGATGGATCGGAGCGGCCGATACTTCCCCCCGTCTCGCCGCGCGCATACCTCAGGCGCGGTACAGCGGTTTCGGTCAAATTATAGTATGTAATAAAAGGATAGAAACCACAAAGACACATTTATTAAAACTAGACATTATAACTAACACAATAAAGTTCATTTTGCTGTACAGTGTTATCATTTAACTTAACATTTTACATATTTTACTGGAAATCCCCGATCAATTGCAATCTGTATTGCCATCACATATACTTACAAAATTGACAAAACTACTAAATTCTACTAAGACATTTTGACATACTACAGAATCTTATGTTACACTCGTAATCTACTAGAAAAATAGAAATCTACCAAAAGTGGTCACGCTGGTTATAAGCTGGAACGTTGTTCTGTTTGGTTTAAGAAGAGGGCGCTGACACTGCTACTCATTTTTTAGGGTTCCGTACCCAAAGGGTCAAACGGGACCCTATTACTAAGACTTCGCTGTCTGTCTGTCCGTCTGTCACCAGGCTGTATCTCATGAATCGTGATAGTTAGACATTTGAAATTTTCACAGATGATATATTTTTGTTGCCGCTTTAACAAAAAATACTAAAAACAAAATAATATAAATGTTTAAGGGCGGCTCCCATACAACAAACAGGCAACAGGTAGACGCTTGAAATATTTACAGAATATTAAGTTATATTATTCAATTTAAAAATAAATAATTAAATTACGACAACACAGGTATTTACCTAGGGTAGTGCACTACCAAATTTGCTAAACCATGTATATAACACTTACATTAAGTTTTATTGTACTTTGTATTTCACAATAACTTAATGTTTTTATACCTTGTTTTGTAGACATTTTGAATAAATATTTATTAAATTAAAATAACATTAATAATTACGGGGGCTCCCACCCAACAAACGTGATTTTTTGCCGTTTTTATAAATAATGGTACGAAACCCTTCGTTCGTGCGCGAGTCCGACTCGCACTTGGCCGGTTTAATTTAACTTTTGCAGTAATCAACGTTTTCATTCGTCTTGTCGTCTACTGTATTTTTTTTTTAATTTTTGTATGTAATTAAAGTGATTGTTTTTTGTATTTCCTTTTTATTGGGTCCATCGTTAACTGGCATGGCAACTAAGTTTCACAACCAGTTGCCATTAAGGATTTCAGCCAAAAATGACTTAATGTCTCAACAATCATAATAACTATTGGTGTTAATCACACTAATATTATAAATGTGAAAGTTTAGATGTTTGTTTGTTTGTTACTTAATCACGCCGTAACGGCTGAACCGATTTTGATAAAATTTGGTATACAGTGTTTTTTTAACTGTAACAGTACGGCAGCACCCATAACCAGAGGAGATACAGGTGCAGTTTCTTTTAAAACATCAGCTCGTTTTCGGAGAAAAACATTTTGGCATTAAAATTTTTTTGGTCAAGTGTGAGTAGCGCCTAAAAATGAATCAAGTTGGTAAATTTTTTTTTGATGCCGATGAAGTATGCCTCAATTAAGTCTACTTTTTGCGTATTTGACAATTCCATGATAGGAAAAATAAAATGATGCAATAACTGATATAAAAGTCCGACAGATGCATGAACCATGTTCGAAATTCAAAATTATTCTGAAATACGAAATGTTTTTGAATTGCTCATGAGAGCATGGAGTTCCTAAACTTCTTAATCGCTACAGTTTTAATACTCCTTTAATGTGGAATTAGAATATAATAAAATGTTTGTAGAAGGAATTTTGTTTGTCCTGTTGTATGAGAATACTTTTTATCAAATTTGACTAACTTCCGCTGTTCAGATTTTTTTTATCCAGTACAATAAAATGATCCTTACAAAAGACTGCATCGATCGGCACCAAAAAAAATAATTACCAACTTGATTCATTTGAAGGCGCTACTCACACTTGACCCAAAAAAATTTCATGCCATAATGTTTTTCTTCGAAAACGAGCTGATGTTTTAAAAGAAACTGCACCTGTGTGTTATGGGTGCTGCCGTACTGTTACAGTTAAAAAAAACACTGTATATTAGGTTGGGAAAAAAGTTTCTTCGCATTTTTAAGAAAATTCAAAAAAAATTTTAATATAGCTAATTTACATTTAACTAAAGTATGTAGGTACCATTTTGTTCGATAACTTTTTGGCATCTTGTGGGTAGGGACATGATCCCATTGCTATAGAAATTTTGGGGCTTCTGATCAAAATACCGCGACAAGTAGTTTTGGCAGTTCTCTCGTGATGTTAACCTGACACTGCCTAAAGAATTCTGAAGAGACCGAAACAGGCGGAAATCTGAAGGTGCAAGGTCAGGACTATACGGCGGATGCATTAACACCTCCCAGCCAAACTATCTTAATTTCTGCTGAGTAGCTAAAGATGTGTGAGGTCTAGCGTTATCATGATGAAAAACCACACCCCTAGTGTTGACTAATTCCGGCCGCTTTCTCTCAACTTCTTGCTTTAATCTCATCAGTTGTTCGCAGTAGAGTTCAGAATCGATGGTGCTGCCTGGTGGTAACAGCTCATAATGAATAATGCCCTTCCAATCCCACCACACACACAGCATCACCTTGTTGCGAGTTAACCCGGGTTTCGCCACAGCCTGTGAAGCCTGACTGGCCTTTGACCACTTTTCATCACCAGTTATCAGCTTCTTCAAAAATTGTTCGGTTTCATTACGCCGTAATAAAGAATCACAAATGAGTACACGGTTCATTAGGTTTATTTCAGTGAGCTCGTGGGGTACCCAAATATCGAGCTTTTTTGTGTACGCAGTTTTTTTCAAATGCGCCAAAACTGTTTTGTGGTCAATTCCCAGTTCTTCGGCTACGTCATAACTACTGATATACCAATCTTGCTCCACTTTTTCAAAAATGGCATCAATTTTATCCGTAATAGGGCGACCAGAGCGACGTGCATCTTTGACATCAAAATTTCCGGATTGAAAACGCTTAAACCAAATTTGTACTACTCTCACAGACACTGCACTAGATCCATAAACATCGCAAATTTTTTTCGCGGCTTGCGTTGCATTTTTACCTATTTTGTAGTAAAATTTTAAAATGTATCGAAATTCTTCATTAGATTCCCTCATCGTTACAGTACGAAAAACCAATAAAAATCACACATTTTCCTAATTTGAATTTGGAATTATCTTCTTTAAAATTTAAACTTTGAATGATACCAAAACCAGCCAGATACAAATAGTATAGCCAAAGAGATTGTATTACAAGTTCATATATACTATAATGCGAAAAGACTTTTTCCCCAACCTATTACGTAGATTATAACCTGGATCACCACATAGGCTACCATTATTTTATCCCATAAATCAGTTCCCATGGGATAAAAATTGGATGTCAAAGTTTATATATGTATTTTGCACCCCAGAAAAACGCGGGCGAAGCCGCCTGCAACAACTAGTATTATCTGAAAGTTTGTATGTTTGTTTGTTACTCAAACCCATCGTTACGGCTGAACCGATTTCGATGAAATTTAGTATGTACGTAGATTATAACGTGGATCATCACATAGGCTACTATTTATTCCATAAATCAGTTCCCATGGAAAAAATGGGGTGTCAAGTCAGTGCAATAGCAAATTTAGCTGTATTTCTAGGTTACCTACACATACATAGTGTAACGCGTACGAAGTCGCGAGCAACAGCTAGTATCTAATAAATTGTTGTATTTGTTGATATTATCATATCACATTATGTTCTAGCCATCGATACTCGTATATTATGTACTACGTACTAAATATCGCGATCCGAAAACTCACTCTGTTCCACTAAAATGTACTGCAATCCGTACACCTTACTTTAGTGCGGCTTCGACATTCAAGCGGTGTGGAGTGATACGGAGTGGCACTAATAATACGAGATTGCGAATCAAAGTGTGAAACTGGGATTTATACATTTTGAAATAGAGTAGGTATGATTTTTAATGTAGGTTTGTAGGTACAAAAGCTGTGTCACTTCTGTGGTGTAAAGTCTATAAGGACGACAGGTTGTTACACTATGTTGAACGGAACGCGTAAGCGTCATGAATTTCATGGCGCTTACAACGTTTTGGTCACGAGTAAACTAAACTCTGTAAGCGATTTAGCGCTGCATGGATTAATAGTTTGGTTAGATCACATAAATATTGTTTTAGCGCTGCAGCGAACTTTAGTTCTAATTCAATTAATTTCAAATGCTGGTATTTGAAAAAACACTTTTCAAGAAAGAACTGGTCTATCGCATATCGGTAGAATATAATGTCTATGGTTCTAGCAAATAATACATTTTATTTCATTTCGACCCCGCAATCACCTGCGTCTCATCCGGCTATTCGCCCACTGCGCCACGGAGGTCGTCAATTGAGTTATGTAGCTATCTTCTCCTTTCTTCTCTTCTCTTCTTTACTTTTGAAATACATCGCTGGTACAATGGGACAAAACGTAACCTCTATCAGGCTATGTCTGAAATGTGGTAAATACAGACAAAGCCAAGGAGAGGCTAGGTCAAGGTCCCAGCTCGAAGGCCACGCTGCAGGTCGAAAGACTCGTTCCAGGTTGAATGTAACTTCCCATCTCGATGGTCAATCTTTTTTTTTTATTTATTTAACGCATAAAACACATTACTACCACTTACAATTAAAGAATACCAAAATTCTTTTTTGAATGAATGAATGAACGAATGAAAATTCTTTATTATACCTTACAAGCTAGACACAACAGATTTAAAGAAAAAAAACAAATAAAAGTAAGCATAATGGGCGGTCTTATCGCTTAACAAAGCGATCTCTTCCAGACAACCTTTACCTGTTTTGATCTGGATTGCAACATAAACACATGTGCGTACAGTTTAAATAACTTACAATTTATTCACCATTTCATTTATAATATTTAATATTATAATAGATATAATATTTACATTTCATAATATTCAAAGCTGGGCAAAATACATGTTTTGCTTTAATTAAAATACAATTTACAAAATACTATCTCGCACGTATTTAAAATACGAAATACAAAATATTTTTAAGACGTGTATTTGAAATACAAATTACAAAATACAGTATTTAACTATTTTTATATAATCTAGTGGTTCGCCCCGAACTGAGATATCGCGAGTCTCCCATAAAAATATTATTTGTAAACCAATTAACTTGAACAGTTCATTCAAATTACAGTTAACGGGAGTTCATGTTATTTGGTTACACTTTTTTGGGGTACAAATTGCAGTTATTCAAGATTTCAGTCTTTTGCCAATATTTGTGTCATTTAAGCTACAGCACCGTGGGGTCACTGGTGTACCCTGTGAATTTTGTCAAAGATTATAAAATGTTTACGAAAATTAAAAACGGAGTCTAAATGTACTAACAAATACATTTCATTTGACGTCCCATTTGACCAGTAGGTAAGCCTCATTTTCATTTATTTTACCCCTCTTGAACACCTACATATATCTCAACAAGTACATTTTATCTCATTTAGTCACAACAAAATTATGCCATCACTCCCTACCTATGTATCAAATTTCACGCTGATCGGATCAACGCTTGGAAAGTTATCCTCGGACAAACAAACATACATACGTTCAACGCCGATTTGCCCAAGTTGATTTAGTTGCACATTGTTGTTGTTACAGTTGTTTTGTTAATACATTATTGTTTGCCGAGTTATTTATAGTTTAAAATACAGGTGCTAATGTTATGGAGATCTTACATCCTAGCATTGTATGAACGGATCTTGTCCGTACACAACTAAGATAGGTACGATGCGATAAAAATAATAATTGTTGGACATTGCAGCTGTGATAAAAAATAAATAGAAATAAAAATATAATACATTTATTTCAAGCAATTATGTAGCTCATATAAGAAAGCGCACAACACAATAAGTAAACTAATGTTTATACAGGGTTTTTGAGAGCATGCCTGTGACAGCAATGTCTGGTGTACGGGCAGTCTACTCTGCCGGCTATCATTGCTAATACGGTGTTGGCGCTGGCCCGCAGCCTGTGCACCAGGGACGCGGCTCGCTTGCGCATGACGGTATGGAAGCAGTCGACCCGTGCCGCCGTGAACATCCCTGATGCACTGCAGTAGCGGGGCAGCCCCAGCATCGCCCTGAGTGCATTGTTATACTGGACGCGGAGTGCGCTGTACGCCGCCTGCGTATACTTAAAATATGGTAATAAAAAAATAAAAACCAAAATTAAATTTTTTCAAAATATCTTTTAATATCTTTTTTATGCTTCAATTAAGTCTACTTTTTGCGTATTTGACAATGCCATGATAGGACAAATAAGATGATGCAATGACTGATATAAAAGTCCGACAAGTGCAAGAACCATGTTCGAAATTCAAAATTGTTCTGATATACGAAATGTTTTTGAATTGCTCATGAGAGCATGGAGTTCCTAAACTTCTTAATCACTACAGTATTAATACTTCTTTAATGTGCAATTAGAATCTAATAAAATGTTTGTAGAAGGAATTTTGTTTGTCCTGTTGTATGAGAATACTTTTTATCAAATTTGACTAACTTTCGCTGTTCAGATTTTTTTTATCCGATACAATAAAATGATCCTTACAAAGGACTGCATCGATTGCATCAAAAAAAATTTTACCAACTTGATTCATTTTAAGGCGCTACTCACACTTGACCAAAAAAAGTTTAATGCCAAAATGTTTTTCTTCTAAAACGAGCTGATGTTTTAAAAGAAACTGCACCTGTATCTCCTCTGGTTATGGGTGCTGCCGTACTGTTACAGTTAAAAAAACACTGTATACCTACGTATAGTATGAGGACACTAGAAAATATACAAACACATTTTTTAAACTGTAGATTTTTACTATTTTACAAAATTACAGATTATTTACAAAAAAAATCATATCTCTGGATCTACGTAATTTTTCATAATTTGGTAAAATCAGAATCAGTGTATGGTATTCCTATCTCTGACGCAACAAGATGGCGTGTTGTTGATGTTTCGTTGTGGTTGACTTGCGTATAGTTTTGTTGTGATATATCTGTGTTAATGCTATAAAAATGAATAAAAATATAAAGAGTGAAGTGCGAAAACTATTGTTTTGTATGATTTCGAAATATGAAGAGAAAAAGCTTGTGAAACAAGCGGTATTGCGAGAAAAACAGGATTGTTTACGTACTGTGACTGATTTTTTAGGTTAGTACGGTCAAAATGTCTTGATATTTTTTTATTTTAAATAAGTACATATTAGTTTTAGTTACTTTATATAATGTTATTGTTCTTTTACAGATAGTCTTGAGGATAATGTACGAACTGCTGAAGTAAAACAAGCAATTGAAAAGATCACAGATTTAGATCAAAAAGATATGATGAAATCGCAGAACCAGTACTTAGAAAAACTATCTTCACTCACCGGTAAGTTTTCACTCAACGTTAATCTTAGACTAGTTTTGTAATACTTGTGTATTTTCTATTATTTCTTAGTATGAGACTCACGATAATTGACATTTTATTTTATTCTTTTTACAGATGTAAGTGTTATTACATTGAAGAGAATTAAAAAAGAAGGTGCGGTGAACGAAGGGGTCTGGAGGACTCCAGGTAAAAAACGACCTCACCCTTCAAAAGTGTCGAACTTAGATAGTTTCGATATGGATGTTATTCGTAATAAAGTAAACGAATTTTACATTATGAGGAAACAAGTACCAACATTAAGATCTTTGTTGGTAGAGTTAAAAGAAAGTATAGAATTTGGTGGATGTCGTGAAACTCTCCGTCGCATATTATTTGCCAACGGTTATGAATTTAAGAAAAACAAAAATGAACGTTCATTATTAATTGAACGGTATGATATAGCTGCTTGGAGACATCGCTTTTTGCGTACCATTGCATCGAAACGTGCAGAAGGCAAGCCAATAATCTACTTAGATGAAACTTATGTCCACAAAACCTATAAGCCTAAAAAATGTTGGCAAGGTCCATGAACAAGTGGAATAATTGAAAATATATCGTCAGGAAAACGATATATTATTGTGCATGCAGGATCAGAGAAAGGCCCTGTTTCAAACTCATTGTTATTATTTAGCACCAAATTGAAAATGGCTGACTACCATCATGACATGAATTCCACAAACTTCAACAAATGGCTTCAAGAAAAGCTTATGCCCAATTTGAATGAACCAAGTGTAATTGTAATGGACAATGCATCATACCATTCTATCATAATAAATAAAGCGCCCACATCAAAAATCGAAAGTTAGAGATACAGAATTGGCTTACATTGAATGGTATTTCATTTGAAACATACAATTCAAAAGCAGAGTTGCTCTGCTTAGTAAAACAGAACACACCAGCACCTATTTATGAAGTTGATGAACTTTTAAGCCAAAACGGACATGAAGTGCAAAGACTTCCTCCATATCATTGTGACCTAAATTCTATAGAACTCATATGGAGTCTAGCAAAAAGAAATGTGGGAAGCAAAAATGTAAGCCGAACTCCAAAAGAGTTCGAGGATCTCATAAAACAATCTTTTGAGTGTATTACAGCAGATGATTGGAAAAAAATGACAGACCATGTCATTCATGTGGAAGACAAGTACAAAAGAAGAGACCATATAACTGAAAATAATTTAGAAAGCTTCATCATCAATTTAAGAGACAGCAGCGACTCCATGTTGAATTTTTAGATTCAGATTTTGATTATAGTGATTAAAAAACAGTATAAAAATATATGGTGTTGTTTTCTTTGATACATACCTACTCACATAGATTTACAAATATTTAAACTCATGATAATATTGATACTCATGATAGTGTTTGATAGCCTGTTTGTTCCTTTAATACGCCACAATGGAGTGACGTATCCGTGTGATGTTTGGTATGGAGTTAATAAAGAGTTAACAAGTGATATAAGCTACTTTTAATCTCGTCATAACGCTGACAAAATTGCAAGCATCCACTAGTAAAATAAAAATAAATGTCAAAGTATCAAAGTGAGTTGTTCCAACTTTCCTTTTTACTTTAGGGCTGCCATGCTGATATTTTTTAAATTTGCCGCGCTTTTTCAGTATCAACTTTCATTAGCCAGACTCTATTGTATTGTATTGCCTCAAAAGTCACGCATCTTAGGAACGTGCCCTACGATGCACTGCCCTGTGTCCATCAACTTGAGGCATACATGTGGCCTCATGTGCCTGAAAACTCACCGGCATACCCTTTAACCCGAAACACAGCAACGCTGCTTATATTAGCGGCAGAAATAGGTATCTATGGCTTTAGCACTTCCCCAGGCAAGTATTGTATTATCATAACTGTGCCCAGGCGAAATCTCTTACATAAAATGTTGCCCGGCGAGATGAAAATTCTTAATGCAATAATTGATCTATCGAAGCAAGATCTCCAAATCAACTTGCGCAAATCGGCGTTGCATGTATGTATGTTTGTTTGATTGTTTGTCCGAGGATAACTTTCGAAGCGTTGATCCGATCATCGTGTAATTTTATATAGTATAGGTAGGTAGTGATAGCACAATCCTGGTCTGACTAAATGAGCTACAAATGTTGGGGGGTTGTTGAGATATTGGGGTTCAAGAGCGGTAAAAAGAAAATGAAATTATTGGGTTAAGTGGGACGTCGAATGAAAGGTTTTTAGTACATTTCGACTCCGTTTTTATGAAATTTTTTAAATCGTTCCAGTAGTTTCGGTGCCTATTAATTGCAAACAAACAAACAATCAAATCTTTCCTCTATATAATATTATTAGTATTAGTACCCACGGCTACACATCAAGCTATACATTTCCAACATAAGCTGACCTCGCATTGTGTAGGCTTTTGGTAGAATGAGAGGTCAGCTTATCCTGGAAAGGTATAGCTGGGTGTGTAGCCGTGTGTACCTATACATCATAGAAATCAAATGCAGAATGAAATGTCACAGTGACGTGACAATGTAAATGACTTCACGTCAATGAACGACGGTTAAATTATATGGAACTTTTAACCCCTATTTCACCCCGTTCAAGATTATTTTTGAAGCAAAAGATAGCCTATATCCTTCCCCATATAATCTTCTTACCAAATTTTATTACTATTATTTAAAATTTCATTAGTAATCTTACAAACTAACAAACAAACAGTTACTTTCGTATTTATAATATTAGTATGGATTCATAATCCAATCTCATTTAAGTCAACTTTCGTTAAGTTTTTAAAATTGTATTACTTGGCCCCTGATCTATACTAGAAAAAACATAGCTTGATCTCTGGGACAGCTGTCAGTAAAATCGCGCCTATGAAGTTCTGAATTTAACAGTACGGACAAATGTACCAGTCAATTGCATACTTTATAGGCATCCTGAGCTAATTATAGTGATGAGCGATGAATCATCGTGACCACAGACTATCGATATTTTGTATAAAACTTAATTCAAAATTAATTTATCATTTAATTTAAAAAAATAACATTACTTACAATAGTGAGTAAATAAAATCTAAATTCTAACCTACTCGTAACATTCCTTCCGACAACTTTGGGGTTCGAGAGAAGTTTGGCCTTCTTCCGCAAGATGGCGCCAATGCGCCGCCATCTTGTTTGACATGACCCATTCTCCTCAGTACGAGTGCTAACGCCTTGTATACGCCACGTGTTTTCCGTTCTCATCACTTTGTTTTTGTTACGCTGTAAAATATTTCTGTTAATTTGTTAAGTTTATTTATTATTGTTAGTTTCTTTGTTGTTATTGTTTGTTTTCATTGTTTGTTGGCATAATGCCAAAGAGAACGAAGAAAACTGTTTTGAACAGTCAAAGTCGTGAATATTTTGAGCGAGAAAACCAAAATGGTGGAGCGCTATTACCCATGGCAAAAGTTTGTGACAGAGTTGCAGATGCTCTTGGCATTGGACGTGCGACAGTAATTCGCATCAGTAAAGAAAAATATGGCGAATCTTCAACCGCAGTATTGACTGAAGACGAGGAAAAAAATTTTCAACGCCAAATAAAAAAAGAAGAAAGGCTGCTCCTGTCACAAAAATTGACGACTTTGACGCCGCTGCGATTCGCAACCATGTGATTCGCGATTCTGAAAGTGATTCGGGTATTGATTTGGGGTGTACTCCTTTGGATACATATATATATATACTACCGCTTCGCCACCAAGGCTGTCTGCCATAATTATATCTATATTGGATTATATTATGATTTGATATATGATGATATTATTATATATATATATATTTTTCTTTACTGATGCGAATTACTGTCGCACGTCCAATGCCAAGAGCATCTGCAACTCTGTCACAAACTTTTGCCATGGGTAATAGCGCTCCACCATTTTGGTTTTCTCGCTCAAAATATTCACGACTTTGACTGTTCAAAACAGTTGTAATATGTAATAATATATGTAATAAATGTATATAAATAATGTAAATAAATATTTATATATAAATATTGATATATATATATATATTTATATATATATATATATATATAAATGTATGTATTAAAATATTCGTTTCATTTTATTACTCAAATCATAATATAATCCAATATACATATAATTATGGCAGACAGCCTTGGTGGCGAAGCGGTAGTGAACACGACTGCTGCGCAGGAGGTCGCGGGTTCGATCCTCGCTCAGTGCAAATATTTGTATGCATGAATATGGGTTTTTGCACTGGTCTGGTCGTGCCTCGGAAAGCACGTTTAGCCGTCGGTCCCGGCTGCTATACGAATATCTAATGGCAGTTGTTACGGGTTGTTGGAGCCCTCAAAAGTCCAACAATTGGTCTTACTGCAAAGCTTCTATCGATAATTACTATCGATATTTTTTCTGTATCTTAACAACCCTAGGAATGTCAGTTTAACAAATGTCGCAGAGATCAAGCTATTTTTTTTTAAGTATAGTAGTCACCTTTTCATTAATACCTAAAATGAGACCCGGATTATTGCCTGGAAAAACAGACGTATTGAAGTACCTGTTTAAAGCTAGGTCCGTATTTCCTTATTTAAATGTACTTTTAACCTTTATAGTAGGTATGTTTAGGTAGCAGTTAGTATAAAATAGCTATTATTTTGAAGGTGACATGTGGGCTCAGTCAAAGACCTCTTTGTTTGCAAGTCCAATGTATTGCACAATCGTAAGGTGGCTAAGTGTTTACAGAGCCTATTACGAACTGTTGGATTTTGTTATTCGCGCCTTACTAAGTGTTCTTGTAATTTTATGACGAAAACGTGGGCATTTTAATATATTTAATGTACCAGCTAATCACACTAATATTATAGATGCGAAATTTGGATGTTTGTTTATTTATTTGTTTGTTGTTTTTTGTTTGTTACTCCATAACACTACTAACTGTAAATAGTGTACGCTTTTCTAACAAACTCCCAAGTGATGTACAAAAATTGACAATTAACAAATTTAAAAACGGAAATACAAAATCTTTATAAAAAGCCTAGGTACTATAAAATATCGGATTATTTAGATGATAAAGAAGCTTAGGATTGAAATTGCTCCAACTCATTCAAAAATGTTACAATTTAGACGTAATTTTTTTTTAATTTAGTATGTACGTAGATTATAATCTGGATTAACACATAGGCACTTTTTATCCCATAAATCAGGTCCCATGGGTTAGAAACGGGGTGTCAAGTCAAGTTGCAACAGCGAGTTTAGCTTTATTTCTTTCTAGGTTACCTACACATTTAGTAATGTAACGCGTACGAAGTCGCGGGCAATAGCTACTTTAGATTATAAACTTTCGTTTAACATTTTGAATTAAATTTAAATTTTAAAAGAAAAGGTGTCACATATTATTTAGGTTAGGAGCCGGGAAAACTGTACGAGCTACTCTCCGCTAGATGGCGCTGATAACAATTACCACAAACCGATAACCAGTTTCTTCTAAATTATGCAAGAGCTAAATTTAAATCTATCATAAAGGTTCAACTACAAAGTTTTTAATAAATATTTCGTCTCTGACTCTAAATTGGCGAATTAGCATATAAAATGCCAGCCATTTTGCCCTGGCATTTCGTTAAAACAAGTTTCCTTCAGAATTATATTTTTGTGAAGACCTTATTAAACTGGTTTTCACGTTTGGCCGTTTCTATCTAAGAACAAGGTTATGTATTTTTCCATTCTGAGGATTTTTCTAGTTTTATTAAAAAACTCTAGAATAACCAGTTTTTTTATTCGTTTGCTAAAATCATTTTCAAGAATTACCGAAATAGTTTTAAAAAATGGGACAAAAGAAGTTGCAGCATGAATTTATTGACCAAATTAAAACTGACCACTCGTTATATTATAGACCGAGAGGACTAAGTTAATAACTTTACATCATCTAGTACCAGCATGAACTAGATATAAAGAAAAGAAGAAGACAAAAATGGGTCTTAAGTACCACATAAAAATTAAACACTGTTTAGCGGATGTTAAAAAATTCCTATGCAAAATTTGGTAAAGATTTACGATTGTTATATATTGGTAACAAGGTTTTTGGAGTGTAACTTAAACCAATTTAAAAAACCGGCCAAGTGCGAGTCGGACTCGCGCACGAAGGGTTCCGTACCATTATCTATCAAAACGGCAATAAAATCACGGTTTTTGTATGGGAGCCCCCTTGAAATATTTGTTTTATTTTAATTTAATTGTTTATTTTTAAAGTGAATATATGACTAAATTAAAAATTTCAACTGTAAATATCACGGTTCATGAGATACATCCTGGTGACAGACGGACAGACAGAAAGACAGACAGACAGCGGAGTCTTAGTAATAGAGTCCCGTTTTACCCTTTAGGTACGGAACCCTAAAAACAGATGAATGATTTTTATGAAGTATTTTGTAAATATCTCATCTTACACCATGGATGGGATTTGTACAATGCATATTTAGATCATCACCCTGCCTACACCTACCGTAGTAGATTTGAAATGTTTTTTGTATTTATAAATTATAGGCTCGCCTTTGACCACGATCTCGCTTTTTTATACTACTGGATGTTGGAACAAGTATGGCACACACACAAGTGTTAAGTGGTAACCGCCTTTATCAGAGAATTGCATCGTGGGTCACGCACGTTAGCAAAGTGCCTGCGTCTATCAACTTGAGGCATACAGGCGTAAAGCCTCGAGCGCCTGTAATTTTACCGCCAGCCATACCCTCTAAACCCTTCACAGGAGTGCTGCTTTGCGGCAGAAATAAGCAGTATCTACTTCCCTGGGCGAGCCCTTTTACAAGGAACTCTAATACTCATGATTGTAAGTGATGATTCAGTAGTACAGACCACGCTTGCCTAGAAGAAACCTGTTCACTTGCAATCTGTTGATTTAAGTATACCTACAACGAGGCTTGGAGTTTACTTACATAATTATGAGACGTTATGGTAAATAGAAGGTGCATTATTAAACGCCATTATGTGTTTTCCGATTTATAAATTACTTACAAAAAGGGATAACGTGAAGAATGTTTTTATTTCAGTTTTATTAATTATTAATACCACAACCAAAAAACAGGGGCCCAATTCTACTAAACCAATCGCTTCACTATGTCTATGGTATCATCGCAGAACTGCCACCATAGATAATTTTTGGTATTCTACTATGACAACCTTTTTTCAATGACCGCCGTTGCTATTACAATGGTGACTATTGAAAAACGATAGGTTATTTTCTTTATACTACAATCATATGGCGCTATATTTTTCTTATAAAATAGCAAAATTGAGCTCCAGATTTCTTTCCTATGGAGTTGTAATGGACTTCTTTGAAGATAGATTAAAACTTATACTAATGGAAATGAATTACTACCTACTAGACGACTTTTTTAACGACAAGACTTGTAAATAATTTTCTACAGTAATGATTTCAATAACCAAGAAAATTCAAAACTTAAAATCTATCCACTGCGATTATTGCTACACCCTTACTTAAAGGGTACATTGAAGTTTTGGACTCAAGGCTAGTCAATAAGATCTGACATCTAACATTTTAATCCACTTTGTATGAACGCAATAAAATACTGAATACTGACTTGTTTTAATAGACAAGTTAAGTAGTTTTTTTTTTTTTTTTTTTTTAGTTTTTTTAACACGGTTGTTTTATACTGATTTTTTATTGACATTAAGTTTTTATTTCAGTTAAAAACAACCATCAGTAATTGATGATTGTTCGTCAACTATCAAACATTAAGAAAAAATCTAAGACGTTCCAAAGCTTTAGAAAAAGACGATCGAATTTTAGCATTAGCTACTACCTAAAACTTAACCATTTATCTAGAATAAACTCGGTGTTGCCACTTGTAGACTCCATAAAGTTAGTAAATCGTTAAAAGGACAAGGTATACGCTTTTATAACAAACTCTCAAGTGATGTACAAAAATTGACAATTAACAAATTTAAAAAAGCAATTAAACAAAATCTTTATAAAAAAGCATACTATAAAATATCGGATAGAGAAGCTTGGGATTGAAATTGCTCCAACTCGTTCAAAATGTTACAATTTATACGTAATTTATTTTCTGTATTGTTATGTATTCTAAAAAGATCATTAAAAAACAACCAGCCTTGTTTCTTGCCTTTCTTTCCTTGCTTGGTCGCGAAGGAACAGGCAGTAAAATTGACGTTTTAAAGTGATCCTTGTGGTGTTAATGAATAAAATATTTTGACTTTGACTATAATTCCACAGCATGATTTTAGTACTACGGAGCCCACATACACATTTCAACGACTTTTTACAAGCCTAGAAATTTTAACAAATTCTTCCTAGCATAGAAATTGTTGGCCATGATACTTAGCGAAAAGTTTGTATGTGTATGACATCAGAACCAGATAAAATCAATGTTCAAGGTAGGTACAGGTACATAGCATAAAATATCTACTTAGGTATGTTAATATAAACATTCATTAGTCTATCTTAAATTTATCACATTAAAATGATGACGTCAATCGACGATTAAATATTAAATATGTAAATACCTATTATAAAAGCTAATAAAACTATAAAAAGTACTTTGTAAGTTGAACAAAAAAACCGGGTTAAAACTGGTTTGTGCATAATTAAAAATAAATCTAGATTTCTTTAATTGCTTGCCATATGGCAAAACAAGTAAATTTTTAACAAAAATATAACTGACTTCAGATAACAGTAAAAATCAAACTACTCTACCAATTTTGATGAAATTTCCATGGGTTCAATCTAAAAGTGTACCCTTTCAAATAAATAATTTTTCAAATCGTTTGATAAATAACAGAGTTCTGAGCTAACAAACATAACATAACATAAAAATTAAACAAATGTTAAGACTTCTAAGGTTTTCTCATGGCTGCCATTGACAAAACTGGAACAGATGGACATGGGACAACACGGGAAGCACCAGTTTTCAAATAAAAAAAGAATCATCAAAATCGGTTCACCCAGTCGAAAGTTCTGAGTTAACAAACATAAAAAAATACAGGAGAAGGAAACCTCCTTTCTTGAAGTCGTTTAAAAAGAAAAAACTTTGAATTTAAGCTAGAACTGAATTAATATGTAATTTAATTATATAGTAATATCATTTATTTGCGAAAAAATTAGCTAAAGTAAATGCTATTTGAAGTAACACACAAGTTTAATGGACAAAATTGCGGATTAATCAATAAACTCACCAAAAAGGCAAAAACCTTGCCACACAATAGTCAAATAAAAAATCTATCTCTCACACGTCCTATTAACACAGTCACTGGCTCCAAACTGAGTCTAATTGCTAATCCTTTGTCGATGAGACAAGTTGAACTATCAATTTCTGTATGTCCTCGATAATAATATAATATTTGTTGGAAACAGGTTAATTATTCTACCATTACTGAAGACGCGCGCTCTGGCTGTAGACGTTAGACCGTTGCCGGATTTAAAAAGAAAAAACGAGAGGATCAGTTGCCTATGGTATGCGGCGGGTATTTTTGACGGTCCTTTTTGCGATTGGGTTCTGTATAGTGCAAAATTTAGTCATACTTCTTCGTTGCTGAGAAATGTTACTAAATAAGGTTTTAAATTAAATATGATTAAACGGCTTATTATATTATCTGCTAGGGCTTACAAAGTTAAACAAATATTTTGGCAGTTTGACAACAAATAAGTTCATCAACCGAGTAGAAGAATGTGAATAATTTATATATAAATTGATGAATGTAAAATCCTAAAAATCATTGGTGACTTTAGCGTCTCCATATTAAACCATGATTTGTATGTGATTATATATAACCATGTAGCCACATGTAGGCCATTTACTACATGGTAGGTAGAGCTGTACTGCCAACCTTTACAAGAAAGCTCAATTAGACAACATAACAACTCTGGACAGAAAATTTTGGTCACTCTGGTGCACTAGAATTAGGAGAGCCGAAAAGAAGAAGGGACCAGACAGTTAGGTTTTATTATTTTTGCAATTCCCTCATAATATTTTTAGTTTTATGGGTTTATTACTTTGTAATTCCTGCTATCACTGCCAAAGCCAACTTCTAAGGTTACGTTGAAGATTGTTGGTTTACTCTACTAAAATCTCTACAGCACAGCCTCTGTAATTCTGTTTTTTACAATTTTATTATTAGTGACACAGTTTAGCTCAGATGAGTGTTTTTACAGTACAAATTAATACAAACAATGGGACAATAACTAACACTAACTGTGCACAATTGCCAGCCTTTTAAAGCGCGAATAATGAGATTTCAACTAGACAACCTTTGAATTTGGATAGAGAAGATCATAGAGAATTATCTATGGTTTATTTATTTACAGCAAAAAGTTACATGTCTTTTACAGTACGACATTATTAAATAATGAATTAAATAAAAAATATTACTAAAAAAAGTCATCAGTCCTGTAATACGATTGTACAATATGCCAATTTTCAATGTATTAGATCACATTTTAATTTCGTTAAAGTTCAGTGTTCAATAAATTGACTGAATTACAAATTAAGATTGTTGGAATTTCCTAATTTTGTTGATAAGTAGTTGTAAAAGTTCTTCAATTACCTAATTATTTATAACTTTAAATTTCAATTTCAATGTAATCTCTAATCCATTCATATACATTTTACATTATAATAATTTCATATAAACTAAATAATATAATATTTCATTTAACAAATTAACATTGTTTAATTAACTAATATTAATATAGCGACCTCCGTGATGCAGTGGTCGAATAGCTGGCTAAGACGCAGGAGTTAGCAGGTTCAATTCCCGCCGCGGAACAAATGTTTGCACTATCTACAAATATTTGTTTCGGGTCTGGTTGTTTCTCTATATACCTATTATAAGTATATATTTACAAAAAAGTATTTAAGTATTCTAACAGTTATCTGGTTCCTATAGTACAAGCTTTGCTTAGTTTGGGGCTAAATAGCGCTGTGTGAAATGTCCTGCATTATTTATTATTATTATTGTTTTATGAACTATCAATATCAATTTATTTACTTGATAAAATTTACTGTTTTTTTTGACATTATGAGTTTAGAATGTTTGAATCGCGGACTTACCCATTTATTTTTGTGTGAAATAAAATGCATTGTTTTTTTATTTATTTATTTTAAAAATAAAAGCTAATCCAACAAGGCATTGTAATCTATTGTCAGCCGTTTTGCAACCCACCCACGGAACTCTAGGTCCCTTCTCCTGAATGTCAATGTTCAAGGTTAGAACGACACCACAAATGTCAAACTTGTATAATATTAGTATGAATACGAGAAATCAAGATCTATTATTATTATAACATTTTTTATAGTCTGGCTAAGTTTAGAAACAAGTAAAATTAAAAAAAAACCGCAACCAGCTCTTTTTGCGTCAGGGGTAAAGCTAAGAACCATCCCAGTTACCGGCTGAGGCGCAGGAGGTAGCGGACTCGAATTCCGCTCCAGGACAAATGTTTGCATTGTCCACAGATATCTGTTACGGGTTTGGGTATTTTGCTATATATAATAAATAAATAAATATAAACCAATATTGCTGGACATTTCACATGGCGCTATAAAGTCCCAAACTAAGCAGAGCTTGTACTATGGGAACCAGATAACAGGATACCTAGTTATTTTTTCTCTACCCTTTCTCGTCCAAGAGGATTGTGAGAGATATCGACGGATAGGGATGCTTGAAGGGACTTGGGGGCGACCTTTGCCCAGCAGTGGGATGAGAAAGGATAGAATACTTATAATAAAAAATAAATCTTTATTTCAGACTAATGGTCCATAATCCCTACACCTAATTATATGTATGTATGTATTACTTATTAATCATTTGTTCTATCAGGTATCTGGTTCTCATATTACAAGCTTTGCTTAGTTTGGGGCTAGGTAGCTCTGTGTGAAATGCCCAGCATTTTTTTCTTTTATTTAAGGGCGTACGTGTTTGCGACTATGTTAGTCCTGTTAATTCTTACCATGAAATCCTTATCAACTAGACCTTATATCACCATTTTATAAAGTACCCTGGCCGGATCGCATAGCGGGGCAGACAGGATACTTTGAAATACGCCAACATCTAAGAAATTTACGTTATATTGAGTCTGCATATGGACTCTCAAAGGCTGGCTCCGAACACATTCCACCAGAAGATGATGAACATCCTCTGTAACTCCGCAAGTAGCACAATTGGGGGAGTCGGATATTTTCATAAGATGTTTAAGGCGATATGTAAAAAAATTTGAGTCGGTAAGTAACTGTCGTATTCAATAACGGAAAATGGTACTGATTTCATGTTTCAGCAATATTTACTTGAGGGTTTAAACTACATAAATGAAAGTCAGAAACGTATTGGGTGAAAATTTTCTCGATACAATTATTTGTCAAAATCGGCTCTTCTAAAACACTAATATCGTTAATTCTCCGACTCTAGAAAAGATTTTAAGAATTTTTTTACATAGTTATGTAGGTAACTATATGTACCTAAAATGTATGGTACTTACCTAAATTAATGGAAAATCATTTTTTTTTTCATTTGTTGGTTCTCATGCAATTCGGGATTTTATCTTTTGTCGCTTACGTCATTTACTCCTGCGACAATGCGGCGCGGCTATGAGACATATTTGTCTCGTTCTTCACCTATGCAAGTAAATAGCACTGTCACTTTTTTGCATTTTCGGATGCTCCGCCCAATCGTCACCGAAAATATATTTGTATATAGCAAGGTGTATATGTCCCGAGCGCTGCCTGTAGTAAACATGCAGCGCTCGGGACATATTCACCTTCCTTTTTGCTTCCTTTAAGTTTACTAATTACAAACCAAGGTATACGTGGAGGTTCACATTGTACTACTTTATACCAAATTCCTTTTGATTCTGATGCAACCAAATAAGGTTTTTTTTCTATATCTATGTTTTACCAACACTTCTGTGTGTTCAGGGATAACAAACGTTTCTGAACCTTTCATTTGTTTGCCTGTTTTGCCAACTTATCGGCCACCTACCACGCCGACGTGAAAGAGAGTTTTTTTATACTACTTATATGGCAAACGAGCATGCAGTTCACCAGATGTTAAGTGGCTACTGCAGCCCGTGGATATCCACATAGAATTCAAAACAAGGTATTATGTTGTCTTGATCTCTATGTGGATACGTTGCCATACTATATGACTTAGCTGTTATGCCTATGTGCCAGTAATTACAGAAACATACCATTACCATCTAACCGGAACACAGCAGCACAAGTACTGCTATTTGGCGGCAGATAAAGGTAAGGTAGTGCCCACTTCCTCGAGCCCGTTCACATAAGCTCTACCACCAGTAGAGGGAGTCCATTGCAATCTCACTTCTAGCATTTTCTTTCAGACTCTTCATTCATTAGCCAGATTCTATTAAATACGAGTAATTACATCTTCATTCATAAGGGAAAGATTTAAAGCAAACTTATTTTTTCTTAAAATCATGACAGAAGAAGTGAAGTAATAAACTAATCTACCTTCAAACCGGTTGCCTCCATTAACTACATAATCATCGTCAGTCAATAATAATTACCAACCTTGCACAGAGGTTGAGACGTTCCGTTACCTAGCCTTGTTATTAATCATTATTGATTATTATTTAATAATGGATAAAATTAAAAAAAAAAACAAAAAAATAAGCTTATATCTATCAGAAACGTCATAGTATCGCACATAAATTAATGTACAGTGTAAACTCTATATAACGACACTCAAGGGACTGAGCATATTTTGACGTTATAGAGAGTTGTCGTTAAATGGAGAGAAGTAAAATCTGTATTAGAAAAAGAAAACGTTTATTTCTGATTTGTCTTGTTAAATAGTACCTACAATAAAAATCTGTTTTAATTTTCTCTCCCGCCTCTATCGCGCGTATCATCAAAACTTTTTCGTCAATACACAGTGATTTTCTTTTACTAGCCATGTTTAGAATTTGAAAGTTTGTGAGCTACTAAGAATATGACAACGTATAGATAAAATCCATCACTTCTACTAACAACAGTCTGCAGCTACACGTGCAAGCAATCCCATTTTGTAAACAAAAGAACGGATTTCTTAGAAAGTTTGGTGTGTATGATGCCGACAGTGGAGTTTATTATGGTCTAGGATAATAAAACGACAAAAGGATATATACAGCTGCGCAGTTTTTACTAATTTGGCAACTTAAAAAGAACTTTTTATTACAAATTGTTGTCGTTATTGAGAGTGGGTGTAATGCTATACAGAGTGTACCATAGTATGGAAGACAAGCTAAACCAACCAAAGCAGAGTGATTTCGACGCTTTAGAGAGTTTGTCGTTAAAACGAGTGACGTTACATGGAGTTTACACTGTATATTTATCGTATTTAACTAATGTATGTATTTTAAATATTATATATATCATAATTTTATATACCATATTTTGGTATATGTAATTAAATAATTTATTTATGTCTATTTGTATTTTATTTAGGTACCTATTAGTTGCACTCCCTTCGTCCATATCTTAAGTGCACCCCCGACCATCTTTGACATTACTATATCCTCTCCATCCAACGGTTGTCTGGAAGAAATCGCTTCATAGCGATAAGACCGCCCATTGTACTATTTGCTTTGTGTCTTCTATTATGTCTGTAATTTCTATTTTTTTAATGTGTACAATAAAGTGTTTTCATTCATTCATTCATTCATTCATCCCCGCCACAACCGTAAAACTTATATAGCTCATATATTAAACCATCCCCGTTAAACTCCCTTTTTATTTATAAACCGCGTCCGAATTGGTCCATCCTTTTGGTAGCTCTAATGCAACGGACATACAGAAAGATACACAAAGTCAAAATCTTTTATTTATTAAAATCACAAGGATCACTTTGAAACGTCAATTTTACTGCCTTCGCGACCAAGCCAGGAAAGAAAGGCAAGAAACAAGGCTGGTTATTTTTTAATGATCTTTTTAGAATACATAACAATAAAGAAAATAAATTACGTCTCAATTGTAACACTTTTGAACGCGTTGGAGCAATTTCAATCCCAAGCTTCTGTATCATCTAAATAATCCGATATTTTATTGTAGACCTTTTCATAAAGATTTGTTTAATCACGTTATTAAATTTGTTAATTGTCAATTTTTGTACATACTTGGGAGTTTGTTAAAAAAGCGTACACCTTGCCCTTTAAACGATTTACTAACTTTATGGAGTCTGCAAGTGGCAACAGCGAGTCATTATTACTAGTATTAAAATTATGAGTATCGCTATTTTTCATAAACAATTTAATATTTTTGTAAAAATAAGTACATCAGATTTATATAGATGTATTGACAAGGGAATGTATTTATTAGGAATATATTTATTTCTTTAAACTTATTGCGTAATGGTTCTTATGGCCCATATTATAAATTGCACGAACAGCCCTCTTCTGCAGCACATAAACGGTGTTTATATCTGCAGCACTCCCCCACAGCAGTATACCGTCTGACATAACGCTATGGAAGTAGCTGAAGTAAACTAATCTAGCTGTGTCTACGTCTGTAAAAAGACGGATCTTTTTGACTGCGTATGCCGCAGAACTAAGTCTCTTCGACAACTTATCAATGTGAGGGCCCCATTTGAAGCTTATTATCTAGGGATATACCTAAGAATACACAGATCTAGGCGTCAAATTAACTTAAAAAGGGGTGTTACTGTGCCCGGGGTCTCGATTTTTCGGAACGTCACCAGATCCCTGAAAATAGGGACTTTCAGGGGTCTGGTGACACGTCCCGATTCATCCTAGATCACTTTTCACTAACTTCACTAACCTCTTCCATCTGTATTTATTAATTTTGGTTACGAATAGTTACGAAAACTATTGAGCGCTATTTCCTGTAGAACGCAGATCGCTAAATGTGTTTATGTTCAGATGTATTTTGAAGCCATAAGTATTTGAAATACTAACTACAAAATACCTCAGCGTAAGGTGTTCGTAATACCAATTACAAACATTTTTGCGAAGTAATTGAATTACAAATACAAAATACGTATTTGTATTTCAAATACTGTCCACCCCTGTTTACATCATAACATTCAAAAAGGTTTAAAGGTGACTGTCTGGCATAGACGAAGATTCAAAATGCCTGCTTCGTTCCTTACCGGACGTGAGCGAATACCTTTATATCCATGATCGTCTCTACATTTTATGGTTCCTTAGGAAACATCGTAAAACCATTAGGTAGGTAAATTAAAATACCCTATTCTGATAGTTAATGCTTTTCAGTCGTACCTATTAGCTGTTTACCCGTGGCTTCGTTCGCGTGAACTAGAATTGTTATCGTAAAATAACAGCGCTAATTATTAGAAAATCACATACGTCCAAAAACGTCGTCTGCTATTACAGACTCATTTGGTTAAATTTTAGTGCCTCCCACACACAATGACTTTTTTATTTTATTCTTTATACTTAACTTTATGTGACAATCTGTCAATTTCTATTTTCGAATCTATGGGCTCAGTCCAAGTATAATTGATTAGGTGATTAGATCCATATTTTATGGCAGAACATCTCAATTTAAAAAAAAAAAAAACTAGAACTTCTATTTTCAAATCTATGGCGCAGTGTGTTGTTTGATTAATTTTCAATATTTTATAGCAAAACATCTAAATTTTCCCAAAAAAAACTATCGCAAGTCCTTTCTCACCTTTCATAGTATTACCTTGTTAAGTTTCATTAAGATCGGTCCAGCAGTTTAGTCGTGAAAATGTAACAAACGGACAGACAGAGGGACATACAGACATAGAGACAGATATACAGAGAGTCAGATAGAATGAGTTCCTTTCGAATTTATAAATTAAGTTAAACTAAAGGAAAACATATTATATCGTTAAGTCATTATTAGTATTCTAAGTTTTTATCTAATCTGGGTAGTACCTAGGGTTGCCAACTCTACTATATAATACAATACCCTACTATAATAAGAATCAAATACCATATTTCTAAAAAAAATATATAGTAGGCGTATATAAAGCGGAACGCAGCCTTAATCTTTTTTAAATATTAAAAATCTGAATGACGACATGAAGACGAAATGGAGAGATGAGCGTAACAAGGCCAGTTTGAATTTAATAAAAGCAGAATTGATGGTATTTTTCAACTTAAATTTAGACTGCCATCAAGCATATGAATGCTTTCTTGAAAATAAAAATTTAACTTTTAATGCGCAGAGCAGCAAAAAATATTCATTTAAAAAATAAATATAAGTACTATATTTTTTTTTCATTTTATGACATCTACTATTTTTTCTTCGAAATACTATATTTGATAGAAAAAAAGTTGGTAACCCTAGTAGTACCTAACGAGTTAGAGAGAACCTCGTTTAAGGTCACTGAGTCGCTCTTGCCGGTATTTTTTGCGAGTCGGTCGCCTACAACTTTGGCATTTTAATGGCCTTACAATATTTGGCTAAAATAAAACGATGGAAACAACTCTAACTTGAATTTTTGTAAAATTGTTTTTTTTGTCTCTCCATGGTAACCCAACTTAGAGAAAAAATGGTAAGATCCCTATGGACGGACCGAACACGTCCTACCTAGAACCTTACCTACAATAGCCTGATTAAACTAGTGGTTCGCCCTGAACTGAGATCTCGCGAGTCTCCCATAAAAACATATGTAGGTATATTATTTGTAATCTTTGACTATCAAAATGGTGCCACGAAATGCTAACCAACTTGCTTGACCTACAGTTTCATTCAAATTACAGGTAACGGGAGTTCATGTTGTGGTGCCATTTTGGGGTAGAAGTTATTCTGAATTTCAGACATTTCCCCATATTTGTGTCACTAAAGCTACACGCATACCAAATTTCAGGACTGTGGTTTCACTGGTGTACCCTGTGTATATTGTCAAAGTTCAGTTTTTATTATGGCTAATAACTTAAACGTCTTTTCGTCCAACATACCTCAGTGCCTTAAGACGAAAGTCTACAATCAGTGTGTGTTACCAGTGATGACATATGGAACCGAGACGTGGTCCTTCACTATTGGCCTTATGAATAAGCTCAGAGTCGCTCAACGAGCTATGGAGAGGGCTATGCTCGGGGTTTCTCTACGGGATCGAATCAGAAATGAGGAGATACGTAGGAGAACTCAAGTCACCGACATAGCCCGACGGATTAGCACGTTGAAGTGGCAATGGGCAGGCCATATAGCGCGCAGAACAGATGGCCGATGGGGCCGAAAGGTTCTCGAGTGGAGGCCACGGACCGGCAAGCGCAGCGTAGGACGTCCACCCACAAGATGGGCAGACGACTTGGTAAGAACCGCAGGTCGGCGTTGGATGCAGGCCGCTTCCAACCGCAGTTCCTGGAGATCAATGAGGGAGGCCTTTGTCCAGCAGTGGACGTCCTACGGCTGATATGATGATGATGAATAACTTAAAAACTACAAGATTTAAACTGAAAATAAAAACGGGGACGAAATGTACTCACAAAGACCTTTTACCCCCCCCCTCACACATTTTTGGCTCATTGAAACACACCAAGATTGTGCCATCACTACCTACTTTTATACCAAATTTCATGAGGATCGGATCAACGCTTCGAAAGTTATCCTCGGACAAACAAACATACATACATACTCGTACAACGCCGATTTGCTCAAGTTGCTCGATCAAAGCAGAATAAATTGTATTGTGTTACACAGATAAACCCAAATCACATGAGTTGGGAATGAATTTAGTAACTTGAGCAATCTCTGACACGCTAAAATATTATCCTCAAGTTTTTTCAAACTTTCGCGATCACTGTACACACGGCTACACATCAAACTATATATTTCCAGTATAAGCTGACCTCGCATTGTGTAGGCTTTTCCTAGAATGAGAGGTCAGCTTATACTGGAAATTTATAGCTTGATAGCCGTGTGGACATAATTACTGATTTAAACGCGATAACACCCGTTTAAATCAGTAATTATACCCTAAAGTTGTCTTGAAAAGTACATAAGTATGTTAACAAAAAATACGTACGTGTGCAGGGTACTACGAACGTAAGAAGTTATACGTCTTTGGCGTAACATAACAAAACTACCTAAAGATTTCATCCCGTATGCCACAACTCTTTATTTGTAAAAGGAATGTTTAAATTAATAAATAATATTGTTATGAGTTTTCAAGAAAACTTGAGGGATCAGCTAACTTCATCATGTCGCTTTTTCGGCTGTCGGTGTGCGCGCGTATGAGACAGTTATCAGCTAACTTCATCATGTCGCTTTTTGGTTGTCGGTGTGCGCGCGTATGAGACAGTTATCAGCTAACTTCATCATGTCGCTTTTTGGTTGTCGGTGTGCGCGCGCATGAGACAGTTATCAGCTAGTTTCATCATGTCGCTTTTTGTTTGTCGGTGTGCGCGCGCATGAAACAGTTATCAGCTAACTCCATCATGTCGCTTTTTGGCTGTCGGTGTGCGCGCGCATGAGACAGTTATCAGCTAACTTCATTATGTCGTTCTTTGGCTATCAATGTGCGCGCGCATGAGACAGTTATCAGCTAACTTCATCATGTCGCTATTTAGCTGTCAGTGTGTGCGCGCATAAGACAGTTATCAGCTAACTTCATCATGTCGCTTTTTGGCTGTCGGTGTGCGCGCGCATGAGACAGTTATCAGCTAACTTCATTATGTCGCTTTTTGGCTGTCAGTGTGCGCGCGCATGAGACAATTATCAGCTAACTTCATCATGTCGCTTTTTGGCTGTCAGTGTGCGCGCGCATGAGACAGTTATCAGCTAACTTCACCATGTCGCTATTTAGCTGTCGGTGTGCGCGCGCATGAGACTGTTATCAGCTAATTTCATCATGTCGCTTTTTGGCTGTCGGTGTGCGCGCGCATGAGACAGTTATCAGCTAACTTCATCATGTCGCTTTTTGGCTGTCGGTGTGCGCGCGCATCGTAAAAATTTTACTTATTATTTTTTCCAAACGAAGTAGTTACTATAACTTCAAAAAGATACTTCTTTCAAAAGATATCTTAGAATGAAATCAAGCAGACCTTTAGACAAATCCAATCAAGACTGAACGCAAAAGGTCAGTTGTTCGTCTAGGTCGTTTAGGCCAAACGTGGGCGCACTCATACATACAACATACATACATGTGAACATACATACATACAGGGTACCTACCTACTCAATCGTTTATTGTATTCCACAATGTAATATTAGGTGGTAATTGATAGGTATATGTTCATTATGGACCCTGTTGGGCACAACAATATTATAAAGAGGCGGTCGTCATAGCTCTTGTTAAATCTACTGGGGAAAATCGGCGTTGTATGTATGTATATTTGTTTGTCTGAGGATAACTTTCGAAGCGTTGCTCCGATCATCGTGAAATTTAATACATAGGTAGGTAGTGATGGCACAATTTTGGTGTGATGCTATGAGCTAAAAATGTTTAGGGGCTGTTGAGATATTGGGGTCCAAGAGAGGTAAAAAAAATTAAATGAGACTATTAGGTCAAGTGGGACGTCAAATGAAAGGTCTTCATTAGTACATTTAGACTCCGTTTTTATTTTTAGTAAAGTTCTTATAGTTTTTAGGTTATTAGCCATACTAAAAACTATACTTTGACAAAATTAACTATATCTAGGTATCTACAAAGGTTTGCTGGAAGATATCTCTTATTATGGTTAATAAGCTCGGCTTTGTGCATATTGTGCGCTGTTTTGTCTGTAATCTATCTGTGTACAATAAAGAATAAATACATTAAAACATATTGCTAAGAAAATACAGTGGGCTTGTTTATAAGAGTTTTTATAAGCACAAAGGTAGAAATAATAGGTTTTATTAGATTTATAATCTTACCTAAACAGCTGACTGATGACGCCTTATGCATTATGTATGAGGTGTGAGGTAGACACGACCCGGATGCTATAGTTCAGGAGCTGAAGGCGAATAGTTACACAGTATTAGAATCATAATTAATTACAAAAAACCATTACTTCGAATCAACACGGTATCTGAAGAGATTAAAGCTAATGCTCAAGCGTACCAGAAAAAAACTATATATACACCCAAATAAGCTGGCTCAACAACTCACAAAGCCTTCATATAACAAGTGACTGAAAAAAAAGATGTCATGCTACTTGGTGACTGAAAAGAATTAAGAGTGAGATATAGGAATGCACTCTGCCCGACAAAACACCCACAAACAATTTGCTCATAGTTGTAAAACTGATCGCAGATAAAAAAACGAATTAACTAAAGTATGCAAACTATACAAAAGTAAGCTATGCAAAAAAAATATGTCTTAAGAAAATGAATATATCTACGATTAATAAGTAGGTATACACAAATCTCGAAATATTTATACATTTTAACTATAATTTAGTTACAAAATACATAAAACCAAATTTATATTTATATTAGGTATATATGTATTATTATTCCATATTATTTATTTATTATAATTATAATATTATATCATACTTTAGGTATAGATCATATTAGTTTTGGGTATATGTATTTATTTATGGTTTTGTACACTCACCTACCTTTAAAATCATCTCTCTCTTTGTCCTCAAATGTTTGCAGGAAGAAAACTCTTCTTAGGGTTAAGCTCGCCTTTGTACATGACCTCTATTTCTGTATTTTTACGTCTTTTCTTGTGTGCAATTAGGAATAAAGAAAACTCTCAAGGACCACGCCAATAAATTGTTGTATGGTTGTGTGTGGGGTCCGCCTTACCGATTGAGTATGAGTGTGGGAATCGTGGTTCGAGTTGGGGGCTTGAAGTCGTCGGTCAATTTATTCAGTTTTAGTACGTTATGTCATGTAAAATCTCCGTCTGGCCCCTGCACTAAAATCGCGTGAGGCCATGTACTACTAGTTCTAGCTAAAATAGAAAAACTCGAGTTTCGTGATGTCATCGCATCGCTACAGCTTGTAATTGTAACGGACATTTTTGAAATCCCTAGTAATACTAGTGTTTCGCCCCGAACTGAGATCTCGCGAGTCTCCCATAAAAACAAAAAAAAATATTATTTGTAATCTTTGACTATCAAAGTGCTACGAAATGACAAACCAAATACTTGACCTACAGTTTCATTCAAATTACAGGTAACGGGAGTTCATGTAAATTGGTTACGTGTATGAGGTAGAAATTGCAGTTTTCCTGGATTTCAGACTTTTTCCTATGTTTGTGTCACTAATAGCCAGTTGTTAGTATGCCAATCATATCGCAAATCAGTTGACATAGTGTTTAATTTAGCAATCTTGTTAAATCAAATTGAGTTTCTCGAAGGTTGATTGTGTGGAAAATAAATTTATTTTGGTCGTTTTTCTCTCTAAAACACAAATATGACCTTAAAGTTTGCAAAGAGATACTATTATACTCATTGCAATCCCATAGATAGACATGGAAAACGTCGTATAAGTACACCAAAACATCTTTCATTTGTGCCTATTTCTTGTACTTATTTGTGATGTAAAATGTTCCCTTACCTTGGAATCTCTTGTAAGCAGACGCTGGCGTACTCATCGCCAAAACACCTCAATAATTGCAAATATCACTGACCTCATGGATCAACGCCTTAGAAACAGCTGGTCTTAGAGTGAGCAGAATGAAGACTGAACACATGGAGTGCTGTTTTAGTAAGGATAACTGCACAAAGGGGACTTCAACAGTTTACTATCACGATGAAACATCTGTACCAAAAGTCAATCACTTTAAATACCTTTAGATCAGAGGTAACATACTACAGAAGTGGAGGTAGACGTAAGCCGCAGAAGCCTTGCCTGGCAGAAGTGGCGGTCCTTGAGCGGTGTACTTTGTGACCAACGTATGCATATACCGGGAATGGTGTATGGACCAGAATGTTGGATGGTAAAAGAGACACATATCCTGAAGATGCATACGACGGAAATGAAGATGCCAAGATGGTCAGGAGGGGTAACCAGGCATGACAGAATCCAGAATGAATATGTCTGAGGAAGCTTTGAGATTGCTCCTATACCATCTGTAAGCTGGTGACATATCTAAAAGCCGACTGAGGTGGTATGGCCACGTCATGAGAAGACCTGAAGAATATGTGGTCAAAACAGCACTGTGTCTTCAAGAACACAAAAGAGGTTGAGGACGTCCCCCATCGGCATGGTGGAGACCAGCATGATTTTAATGGCCAGACTCATAAAAAAGGAAGAACTACCTGACCCGACAACCCAAGACAGACTAACTTGGCGCCAAAAATTAGGAGAGTAGACCCCACTTAATGTGGGAACATACAAAGAAGATTTGTGATGTAAAAAGTAAATAAAACACTTGTAAATTATGTCCATGATTTTTAATTTTGCGTCACAGATTGCCTGCCCGTGCAGATGAAAACAATCATATTCTCTTCTGGTATAATAATAATTCTGCTTGTGGTAACCACCGTCTGGAGCATTTTAATACATTGGGGCCTTAGTTGACCAATATCTGCAGACACTACTTATTATTCGCCAAGTTGTAGATTTATGTATACCCAAGCGATAAGCTACAGTATTTTGGAATGCCCCAGTGGCATAAAAACTTATAGTCAATAGTAGTAGTTGTAGGGTGCTGATAGAACACTCCACAATGTAGGTAAATGGACTTTATCCCCAATCAAGGCATTTTATGTAATCACAGGCTTTGAAACTCTATAGCAAATCTTGAATTCTTCCTCGGTGAATTCCTCAGATGGTTCCACTCTTGTCCTCATCACTCTTGTCTGTCGTGGTCATCCTCATCATTGTTACTGGTTAAATTCGATAGAGACATCTTAAAAATAAATAATTTAAAGGTTAGGTTATGTAGGCAGTTTACAATAGTTTTTTAAGAGATAACACTCCCACAAATATATATAATCACTAGCTGACCAATCCGCGGCTTCGCACGCGTGCTTTGCCAATAAAAAGTAACATATGTGTTAATCTAGGTTATGGTATAATTTAGTATTATTAATCTAATATTAGTAGGATTATATTGTCACCTTTGGAGTACACACCTGATGTATTTGTAGAATAAAACCACTAAATTCACTCGAATTAGCCAAATTATTTCTGCTAATTAGATCTCAAGCACTGATTAAATAAATATCGATTTACCAACCGATTAATGGACGAAAAACGGCTAATCAGCGTTCCTGCAACCCATTTTCACGTTTGACAAGAGATTTTGTTGACTGATTTGACAACCTGTTTAACAAATCTCTGATTGAAATTAAATGAGGTAAAAAACGTTTGAGTAACCCAATTTGCACTTGACAAGAGGTTTGACCAATGGTCAACTAATTATTGGGTTAATTATGCTTCCAGCAACCGGGCGTAAAGCTACACGCGTACCAAATTTCAGCACTGGAGTCACTAGTGTACCCTGTGAATTTTGTCAAAGTTCAGTTTTTATTATGTTTTTGATTATACTTACATAAAACCAAAATAAAAAACGGAGTCGAAACTTGAAATGTACTTACAAATACCTTTTATTAGACATGCTACTTGACCGGATAGTCCCATTTTAGTTTATTTTTACCCCACTTGAACCCCAATATCTCAACAACCCCCCGACATTTTTAGCTTATTTCATCATCATCATCATATCAGCCGTAGGACGTCCACTCCTGGACAAAGGCCTCCCTCATTGATCTCCAGGAACTGCGGTTGGAAGCGGCCTGCATCCAACGCCATAGCTTATTTAGTCACACCAAAATTGTGCCATCACTACCTACCTACGTTTAGCCGAGTCAAATCCCAAAATGATCGTTATATGCTTAATATTCTAGCGGCGGGCGTTTTGTAGTGATGACGACATAGGTACCTGAACATATTCCTAGAAGGACTGAAATGGATGTGAGAGAAAAGTAGGAGGAGGTATCAGGCAATAGTGACGAATGAAATTCTGTCTCATGTTTTTGTTTTATTGAAGTAAAACTTCTTTACGCATGCTTGACTTGGGGAGTAGGCTGGTGAATGCGTTACGAAAAGTGCGAACGGAAGTTGAGAGGGAGATATAAGTTAGTGAAGATAGAAAGAGCGAGAGTTACGTTTCGTATATTTTTAAACGTTAATGCGCGAGTGCGAGTTGCGTCTGTCGGATCTCAGTTCGGGGCGAACCACTAGTATTAAGTGTTGTCTTTATTTCACCATAGATTTAAACACGTTTTTGTAAGAACACGATAGTAAACGGCACTCAACAAGGTAATAGTTCTCACTTACTCCTCTATTCTATACCTACGTTACCTTAAAACGTTATACCACATCAACTCGTTCGCACTTCATGTTATCCGACCACGCACGTTTTCATCATTCGTATTTTTGAGACAAAACTCTTAGACAAGTTATTATTATGCTTACACTGACTTCGTCCCGCGGCTTCGCACGCGTGGTTTGTCAAGAAAAAGTCTATGGCTCAACCCAGGTCATAATCTATCCTAGGTAGGTACCAAGTTTCATCGAAATTGGTCCAGTCGTATGTAGGTAGGTAGTTTATAAATCTAGATAACTGTAGTACATAGTTCTAGCGAAGTTCTAGGTCCAAATAACCTAACTATCAAAGTAAGTAGGTATTTGATTTTGGTAGAAGCACATATGCCAAAGAATACAAAATTACATCACTAAGTTTACAAAAATACTAGTTTTCTCTATGGATAATATGCCGAAAAGTAATACTAATGCCATCTTGCGTCGAGTAGGATGCATTATTCCAGTGGAAGCTGAATTTAGACCTACACAAGGAACCTCCTTCGAGGAGTGAATTAAAAATGCCGTCATCTAGGGTAAAGTAGCGTCATTATTTTTACAGCGACATCTGTATTATGTAATGAGGGGTTTTCACGGCCATGTTTTATAACTGCTAACAGATGGCGTTCCTATGTTTTAGAGTTATCAAGGGGTTTTCAAAATTCAGAATACCGGTCTTAATCTTGCCTACATGATACTCCTAGACTGTTCTTTAAGAAAATATCATGACATTGACATTGGCGGAATTGACATTGACACTCCCTAGTCACAGTAGCCCCAAACAAGAACTGAACAGAAACAAAAAAAAACCATTTGTATTTGTTTATCTGACGAAGTGAGATTATTATAGAAAAAATTTGCTAATGTGTCCGATATTTTGGCATAAAAACCATATTTTTTTGCGGCGTGTCTCTAGACAGCGACATCTAATATGCTAGTTGGAACTAGTTTTTTCTTTTTAAATCGAAAATGAACAGTGAAAAGTTTTTTTTGTGTCGACTTTGTGCGACTCAAAAAAAAAATTGTTCGCCTTAGAAAGTAGTTCTATACTAGAAAAAACATAGCCTGATCTCTGGGACAGCTGTCAGTAAAATCGCGCCTATGAAGTTTGAATTTAATAGTATGGACAAACGTACCAGTCAATGTCATACTTTATGGGCATGCTGAGCTAATTATAGTGATGAGCGATGAATCAGCGTGACCACAGACTATAAACTATCGATATTTTGTATAAAACTTAATTCAAAATTAATTTATCATTTAATTTAAAAAAAATAACATTATTTACAATAGTGAGTAAATAAAATCTAAATTCTAACCTACTCGTAACATTCCTTCCGACAACTTTGGGGTTTGAGAGAAGTTTGGCCGCGGCGTGTCTTCTTCAGCAAGATGGCGCCAACGCGTCGCCATCTTGTTTGACATGACCCATTCTCCTCAGTACGAGTGCGAACGCCTTGTATACGCCACGTGTTTTCCGTTCTCATCACTTTGTTTTTGTTACTATTGCTGTTAATTTGTTAAGTTAATTTATTATTGTTAGTTTCTTTGTTGTTATTGTTTATTTTTATTGTTTGTTTTCATAGTTTGTTGGCATAATGCCAAAGAGAATGAAGAAAACTGTTTTGAACAGTCAAAGTCGTTAGTTTGTGATTCGCTTGCGTGAATATTTTGAGCGAGAAAACCAAAATGGTGGACCGCTATTACCCATGGCAAAAGCACAAACTACCAACTTCGGCAAACAGGAAGTTAGAAATAATTGCATGGCATTCAAGAAAAAGGAATAGAGGCCAATGAAACAATGCTTAAAAACTAATTATTGAGACTCGTTGGTCTGCACAAACCCAGCACACCAACGTATGTCTTAGATGACATAGCCTAAGAAAAGGGTCATAACGTCATAAGACTGTCTCCATATCACTGCCAGTATAATCCGATCGAGCTTATCTGGGCCCAAGTAAAAGGTTTGTTTGCTCGAATATCAGTTAGACAGATTCTTTATGTATTAACTCCTGTATAATTTATGATATTAAAATATGTTTTTCTTTAAAGGTTACGCTGCTAGACATAACACAACACCGCCTTTCACGGCAAATAAAATGTTGCAGTTACTAAACACTGTGGTTGAAAATGTATCTGTAGAAGATTGGAAAAAGGTAGGTAGTTACCAAATGCAGAAAATTAATGGAAGAAGATTGGGAGCGGGACGTTCGATTTGATAATACTTGCGAACAAGAGTTCATTATAAATTTACAAGATGGCTCTAGCGATTCTGAAAGTGATTCGGATATTGATTTGGGGTGTCCTTTGGAATAAATAAATGTATGTATTAAAATATTCGTTTCATTTTATTACCCAAATCATAATATAATCCAATATACATATAATTATGGCAGACAGCCTTCGTGGCGAAGCGGTAGTGAACACGACTGCTGCGCAGGAGGTCGCGGGTTCGATCCTCGCTCAGTGCAAATATTTGTATGCATGAATATGGGTTTTTGCACTGGTCTGGTGACTGGTCGTGCCTCGGAAAGCACGTTAAGCCGTCGGTCCCAGCTGCCATACGAATATCTAATGGCAGTTGTTACGGGTTGTTGGAGCCCTCAAAAGTCCAACAATTGGTCCTACTACAAAGCTTCTATCGATATTTTTTTCTGTATCATAACAACCCTAGGAATGTCAGCTTAACAAATGTCGCAGAGATCAAGCTATGTTTTTTCAAGTATAGTTTTGTAAGTTTAACTATTTATGGTGTATGTAAGTTAGGGGGCGTCCATTATTTATTTTGACATTTTTAAATTAATTTTGACAATATTTAATTATTTTGTTTTATATTTTATTTTAAAGTTATGTTGGTTTTTGATATTTATTAAGTAAGTGTGTAATTCTGTTACTGTACAATTTCTAATTAATTGTATAATAATCTAATGTACATGGACTTGTTCCGAAATAAATGAATTAATAAATAAAAGTATTCTGTAAGCTGTTTTTGTCTGTATTCAATTGAACAAATGAATGAAAATACTTTATTGTATGTACGCTTAAAAATGAACATTCACAAAGCAAGAAGTACAATGGGCGGTCTTATAGCTTAGAAGCTAATTCTTCCAGACAACCTTTGTATGGAGAGGACTTTTGTAACATTACAATAATGGAGAAGGGTGTACCTACATTAACATAACAAAAACTAAATTTTAGGACAGCGTTGATCACTTAGGTACACTATAATAAAACAATATACATATGTAAATAAATCAACAACAAATAAAATAAACCTATACATACATACATATCTATAGCGATACTACTACGTTTCTGAGAGTTAAAATCTTTTCACTCTTGTTATATAAGTGGCTAATGATGGAGCTTGCCGTATTGAGACAGAGTCTATTTGTGTACAAAGATTAAAGAAGAATAAAGAATAAAAAAAAATTAGGAACGGAAAAACAAATCCAAGCACGAAACTGCAAAGTGTTATCCCAAAAAGACGCTAGATGGCAGTCACGTCACATACATCAGATGGTATGGTGCGCATGTCAAAAACACTTGTCATTTACACATCATTCTATTTTGTGTATGATCGTAAAAACGAGTGGAATTTGTGAAAATACACGAACGCGGCGGCCGCGGGCAGAGTCCCTCTCAATGCAGGCTATTGTGATCACCAGAATCCTGAAAATGTACGAACAATAACAAATAAAAGTGGCCGGAAAAATCGGGACCTGAAATTCAGTTTTTCAGCATTTTCCACCAGATTTCCTTCTCGTGTAGCCTCATAGGAGTTCTATTGTGTTTTGTTTTTTATCTGGTATTGATGTGAAGTGACAATGAAGTGCTTGTGAGTGAATTTCGGTGGTTTGGCTGTTCGGGACTCCATTATTGCTATATTTATCGAGTGTTCCCGATGTATAGCACCAGAAGAAAGACGATCTAATTGCGTAAGTAAACTATTTTAAATTAATTTGAGATGCAGTTCAATTTTACATTACGTTTTCCTGTTGCCGCCAAAACTTGAATTCTGTAAGATTCTTACAAGGTGCTTACAAGAATGAAGATTCCTTTTGACCCATGGCTAGACCTTTCTTACAAGAAAAATCACAATAATACCTACTTTGAGTGAAGTTTGTTCAACTTCGAAGATTAACTTTGATTGCATTATAAATATTTACTCCCTTCTAAAAAGTTTTTACTTGACTTTACTGTGCTCAACTTTTGTTAGCTTTATTACCTACTTTTAAAAACTTGTTATGAAACTAGAAATTATCAGGGGTAAGTAGGTAGGTAAGTGCACTATTTTCATTAAAAATAGATATTTACCGTGATTAGTGACCCCAATATTTGATCTCTCTGGTGATCATGCGATCATTGACCTACAGTTTCATTCAAATTACAGGTAACGGGAGTTCATGTTAATTGGTTACTTTTTTGCGGTAGAAATTGCAGTTACTCTGGATTTCAGACTTTTCCCTATATTTGTGTTACTAAAGCTACACGCATACCAAATTTCAGCACTGTGGGGTCACTGGTGTACCCTGTGAAATTTGTCACAGTTCAGTTTTTATTATGGCTAATAACTTAAACTCGTTTAAACTAAAAATAAAAACGGGGTAGAATGTAGTCACAAAGACTTTTTTAGACGTGCCACTTGACCGGATAGTCCCATTCTGTTTGTTTATACCCCTCTTGAACTCCAATATCTCAAGACCCCCCCCCCCGACATTTTTAGCTCAGTTAGTCGCACTAAAATTGTGCCATCACTACTGACCTTTATACTAAATTTCACGATGATCGGATGAACTCTTAGAAAGTTATCCTCGGACAAGCAAACATACATACAATGCCGATTTTCCCAAGAACCTATTATAGAAGAAACCTGTTCACTCGCTACTTAAAGATACCCAGGTTGTAGCTATCAGGAAGCACAGACTCTGGCGAGGCGTTAGCGGTGGCGCACCGCAGGGCGTCTGGTTGTCCGTTGATAGAATGGAGATGATGAGATTAGGTTGAAAAGTTCCGCTGCACACTCATCGAAATGTACTCTATAGAAAACCGAGAGGCTAGCAACCTTTCGTCGATGCTCCAGGCTGAGGAGCCTTGGGCTGAAATTTCCTTTAGGAAAGTTGTGCTAGGACTTTCATTTTTTTTTTCGGCTGAAATTTCCTTTAGGAAACTTGTGCTAGGACTTTCATTTTTTTTTCATGTGTAGATATACATAAAAAAAGCCTACATGTGAAGTGGCAACTTGCGCAACCTTATAGTTTTTGAGATATTTATGTTTAAAATCCGTGATCGATGGCGAAATTCGCTAGGAAATCAGTGTCCGACCTTACAGTTTGCGTTCTATCGATTATTGCGACACTAAATTGACATGACAGTGACAGATAATACGGCTTTTTTAATTTTTACGGGCGGAAATTTCGAATTTGGCAATGACAGTGACATAAGTTAAACATTTTTATTGGCGGGAATTTCGACATTCTTTAACAAAGTTTACATTAGATTCGTTCACTGTTGCATGGATATTTATAATAATGGTATTATTAATATTTTTTTTATTAATAAGTTATCTTTTGAACTATGAAAAATGGTACACTGAATCGAGACGGGGCACCCCAACTTGTGTAGGTTAGGTTCAAAATGAGTGACAGAATCGACACGGAGCACCCCGACCCCACGTGGTCTTGTGCGTGACACCCCTAGAGTGTAAGGGGGGGGGGGTTCAAGCCCCCTCCTCTCCCCCTCCCCCCATCCCTCTATCAAACCGTTCCTAAAGGAAAGCCCTTCCGGTTCGATTCCCGCTGCAGAACAAATGTTTGCATGATCTACAGATTTTATCATACACACAGATATATATTATCTGGGTCTGATTGTTTCTCTATAATTATAAAAAAAGTATTCTAACAGCTATCTGGTTCCCATAGTACAAGCTTTGCTTAGTTTGGGGTTATGGCTAGGTGGCGCTGTGTGAAATATCCAGTATTATTTATTTATTATTATTTTTTCCATTTTGTTGTAGTATTAGTGTGATGTATATGTGTAAAGTTTGTTATTTGATAAATTTTAGGGTTCTTTATTCAAAAGGATTAAAGGTCTATTACTCGTGCGCGATAACTTGGGACCTGCTAGGAATGCGACTCCCCGACCGCTTCCCCTGCACTTCCCCGATGGCGCCCGTATTGTACCGTTCGCATCACTATTTTTTACTAGGGTTTTTAGTCTCGTACTGGCCTACGTCACGTAACGACACGCTCTGGAATTCTTTTAGTTTTCGTTTGTGTTATTGTTTTGTTGTTGTAGTTTTTGTTGTTATAGTTTGTGTCATTGTTTTGTTGTTGTTGTTGTTGTTGTTATAGTAAATGTTGTAAATTTATCGGATACCTCTTCGTCAAGTTATTATAGTGAGACTGAGGATGAAGAACAACCTCTAGAAGGCATAAATCCACTAAGTAGTGACGAAGATGAGATAATATAAATAATAGATAAAATAAATGTATAAACTTATACATTGTATTTTTATTTTATTCAAATAGTGTAAAAAAGATTAGATAAAAAGCAGCGTCCTCTCTGAATAACATAATAAATTAGGTTAAAAAAAAACAAAGACGAAGCCGCGGGCGGCTGCTTGTTATGTTCGCTTTTTTGCGGGCGGTACAAACACGCCAATATGACGTCACCGCGCTCAGGTCCCAACTTATCGCGCACGGGTAATATATAGATATTAGATAGATAGATAATATATGTACCTATTGCATTAACATATACATAAACAAGAATAAAACAAATAGCGCCTTACCACAAAAACGTTAAACACCCGTAGTACACCTGTTTTAAAAAATCCTCTGCAATTTATCCTCATGAATTTTTTAAACAGGTGTTCAACTAGTTTTTAACTTTTTTGGGGTAAGGCCCATACTTAATGTTTAAATAATAGATACAATGGGCGACATTATGGCCTGTCTGTATGTTTGGAAAGACCCGTTTTCTAAGTAGCATGTTGAGGTATCAAGTTGAAGTTTAATATTTAGGTCTAAGGTCCGTTGGAGCTGTAAAAAAATCAAGCTATAAGTCTTAAAATACGGGCATTTATGCTGTATATATTTTGATAAGTCTTTAAAATAATTAAAACCTAAGTCACTGACATAGCCAAGAGGATTAGCAAGCTGAAGTGGCAGTTGGCGGGGCACATAGCTTGAGGAGCTGACGGCAATTGGGGCGGAAAGGTACTTGAGTGGAGACCACGCACTGTGGTGCAGCGTAGATGCAAAGACGATTTGATGAAGGTTGCTGGGAGCCGTTTGGTGCAGTCTGCACAAGATTGTTGGCTCTGGAAACCTTCAGGGAAGGCCTATGTTCAGCAGTGGATGTGCTATTGCTGATATGGTGATGATGAGTCATCCTTCCCCTTTAGTAATCCACGATATGAATCATCCCTCATCGACCACCATGACACAATTGTCCCTGACATTTACCTATTGTTCTGATTGCTTAGGTCAGTATACAGGGTGATGCAGAACATGTATGTTAATCTGAAAGGAGGTGATTCAACCCACGATAATAGATTTATTATCACATTTAAGTTACTATTCAACACAAAACTTGTCCAGAAAAAAATACATTTTTTTTCTACTACTAGCTGACCCGCCGAACTTCGTACCGCCTTGACGTGCATATGACGTGGGCTGCCAAAGTAGTCAATCCCCGGTCCAATCAAATCAAGCCCCGGTAGAATTGTCAATCAGCCATCATTAGCTGCAACCTATGTATGAGAAAATGAATTATATACATATTTTTTTTTGCGCGAATTTTTCCGATATTTTTATAGTTATTCTGCTATTCAGAATTCTGAAAGGAACAGGCAGTAACATTGACGTTTCAAAGTGATCCTTGTACTTACAAAAAAAAAATATTTTGTTGGGCACAACAACAGGAGGACGTCGCCATTGTTATCGTAAGGTTATATTCTCAAATCTAATTGTCAAAGTAGTACATAGCACAGATCAGTAATATCAACTTAGGAAAATCGGCGTTGCATGTATGTAAGTAGGTATGTATGGTTGTCTGTCCGAGGATAACTTTCGAAGCGTTCATCCGATCATTGTGAAATTTGGTATAGAGGTAGGATGTGATGGCACAATTTTGGTGTGACTAAATGAGCTAAAATATGGGGGGGGGGGGGGGTATTGGGGTTCAAGAGGGGTAAAAAAAACAAAATGGGATTATCCGGTCAAGTGGCACGTCTAATAAAAGGTCTTTGTGAGTACAATTCGACCCCGTTTTTTGTTTTTAGTTAAACTGGTCTGTGGTAGTAGGTAACTCTGATACGCTTCGCAGCCTCCTGAGACATGCCTTCGCGCACAGAAGGCGACACGGCATCCCAGGATTCTCAGGCTCTATCGTTGTCAAGCATAGCCTGAATTATGCGGGTAACATAGGCGATACACAAACCAACCTGCAGATTCTGGTAATGAGGCGGCAGAATCGCCTCTACAAATGTAAGGCGAGTGTGCTCCACTAATGCGCAAATGTACCATTCATCTGGGCAAACACATACATTAGCCCGGAGGAGCTAACAGTTATCACCGTAAGAATATTTTACAGTTTTTAGCATCTGTAGGAGTTAGTAGTGAACTTTAACCCCCCCCCCCCCCCCCCCCCCCCCCCCCCAATAAACTAGGGGTGGCACAAAAACAAGTGGCGATCACAATAGGCCTCGTGGCCGCAGTGACATTAAAGCCGCAAAAGTTATTACATAAATAAAAACATAACATCGTCTAATATATCTTACGTAGGTTGAAACTATAAAAAACCCGTTAATTCCGTTTGTTTGTTTGTGTTAATTTATGTTTTGCGTAAACTAAAGATTTGTATCTACGGAGAGTTTTGTTAACCCCCACACGGCAAAAGAGGTGTTATCTATATCTACAATTAGAGATTTAAATTAGGTGTATAATAAATTCTTTGATAATGTCCATCTACAGCAGCTATACTATCACAACTCTATATATCTAAACACTGATAAATAAGTAGGTACTTAAGAAGTACCTACTTATTAATCAGTGTTTAGATGTTTGTCTGTTTCAAGCACCTCCAAAATGATGGTGCAATTTGCTTCTAGGTAGATAGAGCCTATCTAATTAATTATTTAAGTATTATTGCCGTAACCAAGTGTTCTATTGTGTCCCTGCGGTTTGAATAAAAAAGTATTAGTATAAGAGTTTAATTAACCCCCACACGCGAAAAGAGGTGTAATCTATATCTATGAGTAATCTATACTAAAATTAATATTATTTTTAACCTATACTTTCCCACTGCTGGGCAAAGGTCTCCCCTATGTCCCTCCATATCTCGCGATCACTCGCCACGTCCCACCAGCCATCTTGGAATGCATCGAGGTCGTCACGCCAACGCTTCCTCGGCCTGCCCCGGCTTCGACGCACATCTGCAGGCAACCATTGTGTGACAACTGTTACCCATTTGCCTGTAACCATACGACTGACGTGACCCGCGCAGCCCCACTTCAGCCTGGCAGTCTTGTCACCAACATATGCGATGCCGGTCTTCGCGCGCAGTGTGGTATTGCGGATCCTGTCGTTTATCTTCTCAAGAAAAAAAATATAATCGACTAATATTACTTATAAAGAGGTAAAATTTGTTAGTTTGGATGTAAGGAGCCTGGATGTCCAGGTTATTCTGTCCATCGTCCTCCAGCATCATATTGCAAATACTTCCAAAACCTTTTTCCGTCTCTCTATACGTACAGACAGACATTTTTCGAACGTATAACACATCTTCTGTCGGGGAAGCAAAGAAAGATCACATCAATCATTGTAAAATGGCAGCTAGTGTTGTTCTAAAAACATCGATGACGTACCGATATAGTATATCGTCTAATTATACACCGCGTTTGGAACTGAATATCCGCATTACATCACTAGCGGTCAATGTCAGGTGACGTAGTGTTGGGAATGGGATATGTCATGTCGATGATTTGTGGACGCGATTTTTGCCTTTTGTTTATTTTACGCGTCCAAAATGACGCTATCATCGTGGATAGAATGGATTTGCCGGGTGTCATAAGTCATAGGTCATAAGTCATTTATTCTTTGCTGATAATATGTTACAAAATAAGGTCTTAAAATTAAATATGATAGTGCATAAATATATTATCTGCCGGTTAGGGCTTGCAAAGTTATACATATTATGTCAAATGTATAACTTAACATCTGCTGTCAATGTTATATGTATGTATATGGCAATGTTATACAATATGTAACAAAAACCCTGTCAGATCCATGAAGAGCGTATTCCGACATAGAAATTAAAGGCGGACAGATAATTAAAAAACATCTGCATCAAATAAATTGAAAATTATTTCATTTTTAAGAAGCCGGCGAACCCCGAGCGCAACCTCAATTCAGCCGCGTCATAACTTCGGCCAGAACATCGCTATCCCTGTTTAGTGACGAAGTTTAGCCACGCAGACCGACAGTGATAGCAATAGAACGATTCCAAATTTGATTAGATTTTGACCGTGTTCCGTAATACCAAAAATGATGACTGAAAACTTGTTGTATTTTTCTCATTGTGTGGTTATTCTGTAACTAGACGATATAATGTATGTTCCTATGACTAGGATACGTAAGATGTTGTTGTTTTTAATACGAAACAATAAGGTTGAAAACAGGTTTTTTATGACGTAAAAACATGCAGAATGCGATACGCTTCTATTTCATTTTAGATAAGTATTTTGATCTAATAATATGGTTGGGAACCTAGATAAATACTATTCAAATTAAAATAATACCTTATTAAGGTAGAAATATGCTCCAATTAGAAATGATCTTGGTAGTACGTGTTGTATGGGCGATTCCCCTCTGGTGTCCCCTTAATTTCGAGAATAATCTGAAATTTACTTAAAAAATAGGCAAATTTTGTACGTCGTACAATGTCGTACGTGGGTTATTGACCCCTCCACACCGCCTTGGCGCGGCGCGTAGTCCCGCCAGTGTTGCCAGAGGTAAGTTTTAAGTTTTGGGCGCCAAATAATTCAGGTGTTTTTTTATTGTTTTTTTTTTTCTGGTAAATATTACATGATTGTGACCAAATATCGATACTTTATCACACCCTTAAGAGGAAACGCAATGGCCGTTTTTTCATACCAACGTAGCCCCCTGTTTCCTCCCTGGAAAATGCCAGTACAGCAACAATTTTTTTCTCAAAAATCTATGGCCACTATTGACATCTCCCTATGTTTTCCTTTTTTCATAAATTAATTAATAAAAGAGATATGAACATTCAAAAACGTATAAAATTTGTTAGATTTTCCGCTGTGTTCAAACATCCAGAAAACTAATTTGACTAGATTATATAAAAAAAGGAAAACATAGGAACACGGTCAAAGCCTATCTTTAATTTATAATGAAGAAAGTATTTAAGAATCCGTTCCCAAATCTGCCGCTGTCAAGTTTAGGTATTTACGAAGTCCGGCAGGCACGCGACTCGTAAATGCGCGGCTCCCGGAAACTATACACCTCATTATAGGACAAATAATTTTGATCCTTTGTCATGTCGATCGAATGAAAATGTTTATTTATAGTATATTGTGTATCTTCGTATCTTCATTTGTATTATACAGTTTTTTATTTTATTTGTTAAGCGCTTGACCACTTAGGTACTCATCTGATGATGATCGAAGAAGGAGCGAGCTTGCCTAGATATAACCTGTTCACTCTGGACTTGAAGACACCGAGATTATAATGATTATAATTTTTAGTGTAGTCCAAAATATTTATTTTAGTTCTACCGATGTGCAAACTTTTATTTCAGTCGGACAACTTGCTGAGGAGTTTTATGGAACAGCTCCTGACTCCATCATCAGATCAGAGCGTTTTAAAAATAGTAAAGTATATTTATTTAAATTCTACCGGTATGCATAGTTTGACCTCAATCGGTCAACTTGCTGAGGAGTTCCACGGAGCAGCTCCTGACTCCATCATCAGATCAGAACGTTTTTAGTATAGTCTAGAATTTTTATTTTAGTTCTATCGGTTTGCAAAGTTTTACATCAATTGGATAATTTGCTGAGGAAAAAAGTGTTTCAAAGTGATCCTTATAGATGTCGCATATACTTGAAAATTTACTAAGAAAGCCTTATTTCTGTGCAAATACCGTACTAATATGAGCCAGACGGATTGTGGGTACTATAAAATTTATATTACTGTAATTTTATTTATTGGTGGAGGGGCATGAAATAACTAAATTTTCAAGTTTATGCGACATCCATCATCATCATCATTTTGGACGTCCAAATTTTTTTCTTTTTTTTTTGGTTTTTGAACGGGCAAAGGCAACTTTCTTAGTAAATTTGCATGTTTATGCGACATCCATCATCATCATTTTGAGACGTCCCGTTTTTTTAGTCTTTGGATGGGCATAATGCAACTTTCTTAGTATTATCTCATGTGTTTGCGACTTCTACAAGGATCACTTTAAAACGTCCAATTTGTTTTACTTTTTTTAGTTTCTGGAGGGGTATAATGCAACTTTCTTAGTAAATTCCATTTCGATACCCTCTTTAATTTTTGCTTCCACTTGGATATCCCCTTTAATTGCTTCTTCCATTTAGATAACCTCTTTAATTGCTTCATCTACTTAGGTATCCTCTTTGATCGCGTTTTCTACTTGGATATTCATATTGATTGCATCTTTTCTTTTGATATCCTGTTTGACTGATTTTTACACTTGGATATCCTCTTTGAATGTTTTTTTCCATTTTGATATCCTCTTTGATGATTGCTTCTTCCACTTCGATATCCTCCTTGATTGCTTCTCCTACTTCGATATCCTCTTTGTTTGCTTTTTCCATTTTAATATTCTCTTTGATAGATTCTTCCACTTTGATAACCTCTTTGATTGCTTCTTCCACTTCGATATCCTCTTTGATTGCTTTTTTAAGTTTAATATTCTATGCGATTGCTTTGTTAACTTCGATAATCGTACTTGATAGATTCTTCCACTTCGATATCTTCGTTGATTGCTTCTTCGACTACGATATCCTCTTAACAAAATTATGATTTTTCTGAAAAAACTTTTATCGCTCGTATCTTCTAAACGGAAGCAGATAGACACACAAATTTTTAAAAATAGTAGTATACATTTTTGGTGGAATCGTTTTTTTATTGTCATCATCGACCTTGATAGGTTTCCATTTTGATTTCTTCTTTCACTTCGGTATCTTCTTTAATCGTGTTTTCTATTTCGACATCCTCTTTAAATGCTTATTGGACTTCGATATCGTCTTTGATTGCGTCTTCCACTTCGATGGCCTCTTTGATTACTTCTTTCATTTTGATACCCTCTTTAATTTCTGCTTCCACTTGGATATCCTCTTCGATTGCTTCTTCCATTTAGATAACCTCTTTAATGGCTTCATCCCTTTGGGTATCCTCTTTGATCGCGTTTTCTACTTGGATATCATTTTGGTTGCATCTTTCCCTTTGATATCCTTTGTGACTGTTTTTTTACTTGGATATCCTCTTTGAATGCTTTTTCCATTTTGATAGTCTCTTTGATGATTGTTTCTTTCACTTGGATATCCTCTTTAATTGCTTCTCCTACTTCGATATCTCCTTTGATTGCTTCTTCTATTTAGATAACCTCTTTCATTGCTTCATCCACTTTGGTATCCTCTTTGATCGCGTTTTCTACTTGGATATTCTTTTTGATAGCATTTTTTGCTTTTATATCCTTTTTGACTGCTTTTTCCATTTTGAAATCCTCTTTGATGATTGTTTTTTCCGCTTCGATATCCACCTTGATTGCTTCTCCTACCTACTTCGATATCCTCTTTGTTTGCTTTTTCCATTTTGATATCCTCTTTGATAGATTCCTCCACTTTGATAACCTCTTTGATTGCTTTGTCATCTTCGATATCCTCTTTGATTGCATTTTTCTTCAATATCCTGTTTGGTTTCTTCTTTCACTTCGATATCCTCTATGATTTCTTCTTCTACAAACAGAAAAACACGCGAGCTGCGCGCAGTTCGCGCACCACGCGAACTTTAGTCTATAATATAAAAATGAATCGCAAAATGTGTTGGTAAGCGCATAACTCAACAACGCCTGGACCAATTTGGTCAATTCTTTTTGTTGTTGTATTTCTTATTGTCAGGAGAAGGTTCTTATGAAAGAAAAAATTAAGAAAATTGCGCGCAAAATTAGAAAATTTAAGAATACTTAACCACCATATAAAATTATTTATGATCTAACCTTAGCGCTTTTATAATGTAACCTTATGACGTTTGACATAGAATTGACAGAATGCGTGCTGCAAATATCGTCAAAGAGGATGTAAAAAAAATTAATATCGTTTGAAACAGATGCTTCGGTAGGAGTTATCCCGAAATATATTGTCTATATATATAAAAATGAATTGCTGTTCGTTAGTCTCGCTAAAACTCGAGAACGGGTGGAGCGATTTGGCTAATTTTGGTATTGAATTATTTGTGGAAGTCATTCATTTTCTCATACATAATGATGGCCAGGGACAACAATTGACAATTCTACCAGGGTGACTTATATTGACAGCCCGCGTTATACCTATGCATGTCAAGCCGATACGAAGTTCGGGGGGTTCACTAGTGTTGTATAACTGTCAATATTATATATGTCAAAATACTAGCAACGAATAAAAACTCAAATGATACAACATTGGAATATCATTCTGTCGATATTGATCCAGGATTACTAGTATTTCTGAGTGTATTTTTTAACATAGAGTGAAACGTGGTGCCTATTAGTTATAGACATTGAACTCTTAGTGTATGGATAACATAATAATTATTTCAAATAGTATTTTTACTTTTATATCCGAACACTTAAGGAAAATTCGAGGATTTTTCTAAACTATCTCAAAAATTTTCAAGCCTAGAAGGGACTTGAACCCGCACCCTTCCTCTTGATACAAGGATATTTAGTCGTGATCTGAATCATCTCACTAATTTCGACCCTGAGGCCTGACGTGACAAGAGCATGTAGCACAAGTGATAGTGCATCCTCGTATCATGAGAAAGGTTGCGGGTTCAAGTCCCGTCGAGGCTTGAAAATTTTTGATTGATTTTTATAAAGTTCGTACAAAATTATCACAGCTTGGAAAAGATTTCCTTTAGTGTAAGGGTTAAATACTCCACGACCAAGGTCGAAGATGGGCCGATGCGACTCGACGCTTCGGGGCGTTCGGTCTACCGGGGCGCGTCTTCGCCGTTATGATGGAACCTCATAGCTAAAGCCTTAGCTTTGACGTTCCATTACTATCAGTTGCGCCGAGTACTCTTACGATATGTCCAGTTCAGTTCTTATATGTGACTACTGTGACCAAGGAGAGTCACAATTCCACCATTGTCAAATCGTACTACCAGGATACAAGCAAGTCCTATTGCGGGGTGGGGGGTTGGAGGGAGCGGCACTAGTAAATTTTGATGTTTAATATTTTTCGGCAAATATAACATTTTGTTTTTTGTTTTTGTACTCGGCGCAACTGTCGAGAAACGATGACAGTTGCAGCAACTAATCTTCTACTAAACTTGGTCTTCCGAATTAGAAATGTCCACGTTAAATCCTATCGATGTCTTTCCCATCACTGCTCGTATAAAAACGCCGGAAATAGCTTGCAAAAAAAGCACATGTCCATCGGCATATGCCAGTCGAGAGTTTTTGCACGAAGAATTCATGTTTTTCGCACTTTTGCGTAATTTGGGAAGGTTAAGTCAATATTATCCAAACATTCTATCCGGTTCGAGTCGCTGGTTTTTTCATGGTCATCCTTTGTTCTGTGACCAGCCATCATCAGTATGGTGAAAATCACCAACGCTAGCGTTAACACCCTTTCCAAGGTGAAGTTTTATCTCTACGGAAGAATAAAGTATAGTTACATTTTTGCGTAGAATGAAGAAACATTTCTACGGTTTCGAGAATTGCTAGGCTCCGGACGAACCAGTCATAATCACATGGAACAGGCCATCGAAAAGGGTTCCTAGAAAAAACGTGACCCATATTTAACTACTTATCGAAATCAATCTTTGATCTGTCTCTTCTTTCAAAGAATTAAACCCATGTCAAATCTTACTTAGAAAACTTTCGTGATTGATTTCAATCATTATTATAAATACGGGATTCATCACGTACCGTCTTATCGGTGCTTCGACCGACAATGCTTCGGCTCAACTCGTGAACCCTCATCAGGGTGAGAGCGATCCGCTCCGAATAACGTGATCCGATAATCAGTGCGAGGCGAGACGTTATTCGGAGCGGATTGCACTCACCCTGATGAGGGTTCACGAGTTGAGCCGAAGCATTGTCGGTCGAAGCACCGATAAGACGGTACGTGATGAATCCCATGTCCAAATCCTTGATGCATTTTCCATAACATTTCGCTAACGTTGAAAGTGGCGCGTCTATTTCCGTCCAAATATTTCAATTTAATAACTCAGTTCCGGCGAAGTGCTTGCCAGTTTATTGCAATACGATTTCCGCTTACTGTGATGTGACGTAAGCGAAAACAATTTGTCATAATCTCTTCGGAAGCCCAATTCTGTTGATACATCCAGTTTAAAAATCACCCGGTGACGTTTAACAACAAGTAAAACGCATACCATCTGCTCAAAGTTACTTTAAGAATTGTCAAACGCCATGTTTTGTCAAATCACTCAGTGATTAACTCTCGCTGGAGGACTTTAAAGCACTTGTCTCACCACCAGCGGGTAAGCGATTACCTATCAACTAAGTATTTTCTCGCTCAAGAAACGAACAAAAGATATACCTAGATTCCCTGTCATTAAAAGAGACACGTATAGTTGATTGCTGGCCGTTCACACTGGCCGGCGAGAACTCGCTCTCCATTATTTTGTCGCAGCGACTACAACACTCGGTCAGCGATACGCAAAACAAGGCGCTATGTTATAGCTCAGCGAGACAACTATAGGAATTATACACTCGCTTCTCGCCAACTTTTTCTAGTTTCTAGCTCTACTCGCTTCTCGCTGATCGCCGGCGGTGAGACAAGTGCAAGAAGAAATAATAATAACTTATTGGACGTACACAGGTTTCTACAGATAACACTACTTACCAAATAACATAATATTAACACAATATAAAACACAACACAATCCACTCCATCCAAAGGTTGTCTGGAAGAGATCGCTTCTAAGCGATAAGACCTCCCATTGTATCTATTTGCTTTGTGTCTTATATTTTATTTGTATTTTTTTTGTTTACATTGTGTACAAACAAAGTGTTTTCATTCATTCATTCACAATATAAATACAAATGACACTGGATACAAAGACAGGTACATGTTGGCAAGAAGTATAGGTTTGTCAGTAGTCACCGCGTGCATGAACCAAATGGTCCTGTCTCAGCATAATGCTGTACAAATGCATGCATAATAAATATAGATAATAGGGGGCTGCTATTGAAGTTGGGTGCCGCACAAGATCTGGAAAATAAAAATCTAAATCTTTATTACATCGCCCCCTGGCGAATTAACACCATAAGACCTATCTAAGAACCGTCGCCGATGAATCACATACCTTTTACAGAAAACCAGCAAGCAAAGCAAAAATAGTTTTGGAGATACAGAAAATACATTTATTTGAAGCCAAGAATTTGAACATACAAGAGATAACAGAGAAAGAAGTAGATAGTTACTTCAGAATCTATCTATCCAGCCTCCAGCACCCACTGTTGGGTATATGCCGCCAGTCCAATAGCAGAGTGGTGGCCAATCTCTTGGCCACCACTCTGCGACTGTCTTGCTCCACCTGTTGTGATTCCGCCTAGCCAAGAGTCATGTCCATCTCCACTTAAGCCTAGCGATTCGTATACCTACATCTTCGATTTTAGTTCGACGTCGAATCTCGACGTTTGGTATACGATCGACGAGGTGGAGTCCTAGCATAGCCCGTTTCATTAGGGCTGTCTCTGACCAGATATATAAAAATGGAATTTATAAGTATTGGATTTCCGTCCACTTGGACGGAAATAAAAAATGACTACACTGGAGCATCTGCTCCGTGGCATATGCTGTATTTTTAACCAACTTCAAAAAAAGAGGAGGTTCTCAATTCTGTTGTATGTAGTGTATTTTTTTGTTTATTTATATTTGTATGTGATATGGGTCTTTCTCCGGAATCCTAGGACGCTGCGTTCCATTGCGCTTTGGCAAATCTTGAGCTTGGACTTATGCAGCTCGGTCAATGATATGTTTGCGCACCGTAGGTTAGGACCGGCAGGATACACATATCGATGAGTTTGCGCTTCAGACTTAGAGGAAGGTCACCCTTCATGTGCGCCTTCATGGACCAGTAGCTCTTCCAGGCATTTTCGATGCGGCGATCGATTTCCTTGTCATGCCTGTGAATTTCCTTGTTGAACCGATCGGGTGAGGAATACCACGCTTCGTTCATTAACTGGCATTGCCGATGTGGGAGACAAAACCGCGAAGCTCAAGTGGGATTGGGCCGGGCACGTAAGTCGATTGCTTCCGGAGAAATGGGCCAACATCATAACTCCTTGGGTACCGGAGGATGGACAGCGACGTCGGGGTCGGCCGCGAAAGCGTTGGCGTGACGACATCAGTGGATTCGAAAAGGAATGGTGGGATTCTGCCAAGGATCGCGATAGGTGTAAGGAGTTGGGGGAGGCCTTTGCCCAGCAGTGGGAAAATGTAGGCTAGCTAAATAAAAAAATGGGTCGTAATTTTTTGTGCCTGCAATAAACGATTTTTTTTTATTTATTGCTCTTTGAGCAACTCTGATGGACTTCAGAATAGTATCCACTTATCACAAAATATATTAGAATAGATAAGTAGGTACCACTCTATGTTCCTATTACCGTATAGTAGGTAGCCTACCAATCCAAGCAATAATAACCTCTCACCCTAATCGCATACATCTTCTCCGTTCCGTGTCGTGGAGAACAATCTCATGTGTCTGTTATTTCGCCAGCATCCATATACCAGATCGTTGAAGTGGGACCCTGATGACGGTCAGCATCCTTTCAAGCACCTTTCGAAACCAGCAATACGAGCCTTACTGGCTGAAATAGGAGGCAGTGCTTCCGTAGAATAAATATTTACCAAGGAGTTCTAATACAGCTAAGAGGAGTAGTGTTCCTTGTGTAAGAGCTGGCCTGGTGAAAATTTACCTAAACTACTCAAAACAAAATAGGGCCCACTTGAAATATTTCGATATTTTGCCCGACACATTTTTTTTGCGAGTTGTTGGCATACTGATGTATGGAAATGTTAAGTAGGCATATTTATTGATCATAAATTAACACTTAAACGCCAAGTTTAGGGTAGTTCTTAAGTGGGTAGTCAAGAAACAAAATCTTACGATATACCGCAGAATCTGTGAGTGCCATTACATTGTTGCTCAGTGGGGTTTGTTGTGTCTAACGAAGAAGTTATCGTAACCTTACCTTTAATTATCGATTACATTACTGTTTGCATAAACAATGCCTGGTTCTCTACATCACATGGACACGGAATCCGCGACTAGAGCCATTGTTTTGCTCCAGCAGAGAAATTCGCAAAGATCGGTAGCTTCAAGCTTAGGTGTGTCAAGACGAGCTATTCGAAATGTGTGGGAACGCTTTTAAGAGACAGGTAGTGTGAGTAGGAGGCGCGGTTCAGGTAGAACCCGAGCGACAACCTCCCAAGAAGACCGATACATCCGACTCTCTGCACGTCGCTAGCGAACTGTAACTGCACGCATATTGAGAAACCGTTTACGTGACGCCACTGGAACGCAAGTGAGTGACCAAACTGTTCGCAACAGACTTCATGAAGACCAACAACGCTCCAGAATGCCAGTTGTTCAGCTCAAATTGACCAGAGCCCACCGTGCAGCGTGATTAAGGTTTGCACGTGATCACCTCGAATGGACCATGAATAATTGGAGGACAGTGCTTTTTAGAGATGAATCTAAAGTAAAGTTTTTTAATGATTACAGACGCGTATGAGTTTGGCGACGACCTGATGAACGTTTTACAGAACCATGTATTCGTGAAACTGACCGCTTTGGTGGGCCCAGTATTATGGTATGGGGTGGGATTAGCATAATGGGCAAAACCGAGCTAGTGATTTTGGATGAGGGCAATGTAACGGCCGCCAGCTATGTTCAGCATGTCATCCGACCTCATGTGATCCCATATTCACAGCGAGTAGGCCCTAACTTTATACATACTGCCAGAGTGACCCAAAGTGCAATCTCCGAAGCTGGTATCGCAGTTCTACCCTGGCCTGCCATGAGTCCGGACCTGAATCCGATCGAGCATATCTGGGACCAGTTGAAAAGAAGCCTTAAAGACAACCACATTAAAATTCATAGCCGACAGGAGTTGACAACTGCTTTAAAAGTGTGTTGGGAGCAAATTCCAGATGAAAACGTCATCCACCTTATAGAGAGTGTTCCGAACCGACTCAGAGAGTGTGCGCAATAGGGGAGGACCTACGCGTTACTAAACATAAGGCATTGAAGCAACCCTAAGAACATGTATAAAAAAAAAAATGTGCTCGTGTCTTCAACGTGTTGTTTTGGAAAATCGTGTAATTTTATGTTATTGTGTAAAACGTGCATTTCTTGACGATTTTTTTGGCAAAAATAAGGCATTGTAATGTTTTTTTAATTATTCTGAATGTGTTAACCTATTTCTAAAATTAAACTTGAAATAAATTGTACGTATTTTTTTTATTTTAATTTAAATCATATTATATTGCGTGGGCCCTATTTTGTTTTGAGTAGTTTATTTCTGCCGCCAAGCAGCATTGCTGTTTCGGTTGCTGGTGAAATTACAGGCTTTACACCTGTATGCCTCAAGTTGATGAACACAGCAGTGCATCGTAGGGCACGTTTCAAAGGTGCGTGACCTACGAGGCAGTACTTTGTTATAGGCGATGGTTACCACTTAACATCGGATGGGCCATATGCTTGTTCCATCTCTAGGTCGTATAAAAATAACCTGAAGAAAACAAGTGAAAACTGAATTACTAGAAGATAACCAGTAAACGTTTGACTAGTACATATATGAAGACATCAATCTAAGGTGTGACGTCAGAGTTTAAAAATAAACCAACGTTGCCTATTGATGTCGGTGTGCCAAAATACTGATAAAGACTTGCTGGGAATGATAGCTATTTTATATAGGTCTGGATGATTTACGCAGGTAGGTACTCTGGTTCGGACAAGAAAGCTTTCTCCACGCAAACACTTTCATTGTCTATTATTATTACTCCTGGTTTCTTTCTCTCGTTTAACGAGGGGTTGACGTATAATCGCGGGCTTTTGGCCAAACGAAAATCGTGAAATATTATCTCATTTCATTCATTATTTTCCACTGTATTACCCGTGCGCGATAAGTTGGGACCTGAGCGCGGTGACGTCATATTGGCGTGTTTGTACCGCCCGCAAAAAAGCGAACATAACAAGCAGCCGCCCGCGGCTTCGTCTTTGTTTTTTTTAACCTAATTTATTATGTTACTCAGGGAGGACGCTGCTTTTTATCTAATCTTTTTTACACTATTTGAATAAAATAAAAATACAATGTTTAAGTGTATACATTTATTTTATCTATTATTTACATTATCTCATCTTCGTCACTACTTAGTGGATTTATGCCTTCTAGAGGTTGTTCTTCGTCCTCAGTCTCACTATAATCACTTGACGAAGAGGTATCCGATAAATTTACAACATTTACTATAACAACAAAAACTACAACAACAAAACAATAACACAAACGAAAACTAAAAGAATTCCAGAGCGCGTCGTTACGTGACGTAGGCCAGTACGAGACTAAAAACTCTAGTAAAAAATAGTGATGCGAACGGTACAATACGGGCGCCATCGGGGAAGTGCAGGGGAAGCGGTCGGGGAGTCGCATTCCTAGCAGGTCCCAAGTTATCGCGCACGAGTAATAGGTACATTAAAGTTACTATAGTTACTCAGGGATAATGTAGCATTCTAATAGTGAAAGAATTTTTGAAATCGGATGAGATGTTTTTGAGTTTAATTATTCGTTACAAACATACAAATCTTTCCTCTTTATAATATTAGTATAGATACTCTAACTAATAAAATACTCGTTTTGTCTCTTTGTTAATCAATGTCTAGTCTTGCTCTTTTCTGCGTATATTTTTGTTTATTTTATTGTGTTTTGTTTCGTTCTAATTGTGACACTAAAATAGCTGTAAGAAACAATTTATACTGACAAAACATGATCCTGGTCTGAAATAAATGTATTTTAGCCTGCATTTTCCCACTGCTGTCCAAAGGCCTCCCCCCAATTCATTCCAAAAATAATTAATAAGTTAGTTTAAAATTTTCAGCAGTTAATTTTTATAAAAAGTGGATTGAATAATCAATTCGAATCTGTGTGCAAGATAATATGGGTAAGAAATAAGTGAGGCTGATTGAAAGGTATGGAAGAAAAATATATTTTACTCCGACCCTACACAATGTGGAAAAAATACAAGAAGATGATGATGATAAAATAATCAAATCAAAGTCCAATTAGAACGAAAACGATAGAATTTAAAAAGTCTCTCTTTAGTTTACAAAACCCTAAAAGCTTGATTCCACGTGTATTCAATGATAACTTTCTGGCGTCACAATCCGACCTTGTTACTTCCTGCGCACGCTGCCGTTCGATGCCATTCTAGTATTTGCAAATACTTATTCTATTTACTTCCTTTAACATTCCTAATAGATAAGTCACCTACGGATAAGCAGGTTCTCGAGTGGAGGCCACGGACCGGCAAGCGCAGCGTAGGACGTCCACCTACGAGATGGGCAGACGACTTGGTAAGAACCGCAGGTCGGCGTTGGATGCAGGCCGCTTCCAACCGCAGTTCCTGGAGATCAATGAGGGAGGCCTTTGTCCAGCAGTGGACGTCCTACGGCTGATATGATGATGATGATGAAGTCAACTACATGAATCCATTTGTAGTCGAGTTGATCTGCAGTAGTTTGTATAATTTGCTTCCGTCATATGATAAAAGGCTACCCCATAGATTTCCAGAGCTTTCGCAATCTTTAATGGGTATTTCGTCTTTGCCCCGAGCACGCTCAATATGATATCTTCTTAGATAAGAGAAGGATATATTAGGAGGAGAAGGATATATATTTAAATCAATGGTAAAAAAGATTTCATCTATCAGAAACGTCATAGTATCGCACATAAATTAATATAAGTATATTTATCTATAGTATGTATTATAAAATTTTATATATTATATTTAGGTTTATAATTAATAATTTATTTATATCTATTTGTATTTTATAAAGTATTTAGGTATTAGTTGCACTCATTTATCCATATATATCTTAGTCTTATTAAAAGTGCACCCCCGCCGACCATATCTTTGATATATCGAAATCCTCGCCATCCAAAGGTTGTCTGGAAGAAATCGCATCAAAGCGATAAGACCGCCCATTATACTATTTGCTTTGTGTCTTCTATTTTGTCTGTAATTTTTATTTTTATGGTGTAAGTACAATAAAGTGTTTTCATTAATTCATTCATGGATATTCTGTCTGTAGCAACGGGGAGAAGTCACGTTAATATCCATCGAGTAAAAATACATCCAGCAAACAATTCATGTTTAACATTTCGTTATGACTAAAATACTTTTAACATGGAACAATAACCGAAAATAAAAAAATAATATAAAGTAGGTATTAATAATGTCAATAAGTATATTTATATATATATATATATATATATGTATTATACAGTATTATTATATCGCGAGTTGTCATATTTTTATAATTAGTTGTAACTAGCTGACCAATCCGCGGCTTCGCACGCGTGGTTTGCCAATAAAAAGTAGCCTATATGTTAATCCAGGTTATGATCTACGTACATACCAAATTTCATCGCAATCGGTTCAGCGGTTCCGGCGTGAAAGAGTAACAAACATCCATACATACAAACATTCGCGTTTATAATATTAGTAGGATCATGACCAGAAAACTCATGTCATGATAACAACCATAACAGAACTGCCGAAACAAAAGTTTCGTGCACCTATAATTTGATGTGAAACTTTTGTTTCGGTAGTTCTGTTATTCTGTAACTCAACTGACTCAACCGTCTATCGATGTCCACGGCGGCAAAACATAATTAGATTATAAACAACAAGCTGACCCGCCCGCGGCTTCGCACGCTTGAAATATCCCGTTCCCGTTGGAACTTCGGGAGAAAAACTATATAAATCACTCTTGTCAAAGTGACGCGACACTTCATGTAAATGACTTCACGTTAATGGACGACGGTAAAATTATATGGATAATGTTCATGCAATAATACTAAAATAAAGATTAAACAATGGGGGGTGGGGGTAGGAGGGTGAAAAATACTTTACGACCTATTCTAATACCAAAAAATTAAAAATAAAAACAATAAAATCGATCTATCCGTTTCGGAGGAGTGCGACCACAAAAACCGTGACACGAAATTTTTATATAAGTAGGTATTAGACTAGCTGACCCGCCGAACTTCGTATCGCCTTGACATGCATACCTATGATGCGGGCTGCCAATGTGAATTGTCAATCGGTCATCATTAGTTGCATCTATGTATGAGAAAATTAATTTTCTAAATAATTTTTTTTGCCTGAATATTTTCTGCTATTAATTTTATGAATTGAATTTTTAATACGTTATTCTGCTATTCGGGACGGAGACAAATCCAACAAATCAAAGATCATCATAATCGGTCCAGCTGTTCTTGAGTTATAAATGGTGTAACTAACCCGACTTTGTTTTATATACCTATACAGCATGTTTGGTAATATACTGACGATATTCAAGTGACGGTTTCTCAAAACATAAAAAAGACTTCTCGAAGAAAACTACTAATTATATTATCAAATTTTAAGAAAATCGACACGGCGTCGGCGTAAGACAGGGAGATGTCATCTCTCCGAAACTGTTTACGACCGCATTGGAAGATGCCTTCAAGCTTCTGGAATGGAAAGGACTGGGCATCAATATTAACAGCGAATACATCACTCACCTTCGGTTTGCCGACGATATTGTGGTCATGGCAAATTCGATGGAAGAGCTCAGCGCGATGCTCGAAGGCCTCAATCGAGTCTCCCAACGGGTAGGACTTAAAATGAACATGGACAAGACGAAAATTATGTCGAATGTCCATGTCGTGCCTGCCTCAGTTATGGTTGAGAACTCGGCTCTTGAAGTTGTCGACGCGTATGTATACCTAGGACAAACAGTCCAATTAGGTAGGTCCAACTTCGAGAAAGAGGTCAATCGTCGAATCCAACTCGGATGGGCAGCGTTTGGGAAACTTCGCAACGTCTTTTCGTTCAACATACCTCAGTGCCTTAAGACGAAAGTCTTCAATCAGTGTGTGTTACCAGTGATGACATATGGAACCGAGACGTGTTCCTTCACTATTGGCCTTATGAATAAGCTCAGAGACGCTCAACGAGCTATGGAGAGGGCTATGCTCGGGGTTTCTCTACGGGATCGAATCAGAAATGAGGAGATACGTAGGAGAACTCAAGTCACCGACATAGCCCGACGGATTAACAAGTTGAAGTGGCAATGGGCAGGCCATATAGCGCGCAGAACAGATGGTCGATGGGGCCGGAAGGTTCTCGAGTGGAAGCCACGGACCGGCAAGCGCAGCGTAGGACGTCCACCTACAAGATGGGCAGACGACTTGGTAAGAACCGCAGGTCGGCTTTGGATGCAGGCCGCTTTCAACCGCAGTTCCTGGAGATCAATGAGGGAGGCCTTTGTCCAGCAGTGGACGTCCTACGGCTGATATGATGATGATGATAATAATGAAGAAAATCGACTAAGTTTAGGTGATTAGTTCGATATAAAACTTACTGCCCACTCTTGCAATCGACATCCAAAATTAAAGGCCGTAATCCACAAATGCGTAGATTTGCTACTTGTACCAGGTAGGCATGTATTTTTGATATCTCTTTCTGAAATGGCTGCGGGTTTTGGGTTAGAAAGGGACAGTATGAGTTATCTCGAGATGTCACCAATACAGTATCTGTAGTTAGATGGCAAGCATTATGCAATAGTGCAACATAAGTTTAATAAAGTGTTTGTTTTGCCAAAATAAATTTCACATATCTATGGTAAAATGTATAATACAAAAATATGTAAATAAAAATATGTTTTTATGAAACATTTCACAAATTTATTTACTATGCTCATCAAAATAACCCCTTTCATTTTTGTGCGTATATTATCAACCACCCTATATAGATAGATTTCCTTACTGGTTACCACACGAACAAAGCAGTAAACAGTAGCTACTGCGCTATAAATGTTTTCAAATTCATTTATTTTTATTTGCTAATGTTTGGTACTAATAAAAGAAAGGTCAGCGTAAAAATAAAGCCACCACTGAACTTAAAATGGAAGACCTTGTGACGTATTTTATGGAAATTATCTGTAAATTTAGATTCTACGGAAAGTATGAGCTTGAGAAAGACCAACAGTTAAACCAACAGACCATAAAGTGAAATAACAGGCAGCTTTAGATTACACCTGGGTATGCCTTAAGTTGTGTTTTTCAAACTTTCACGATCACTGTAATTTAATTTAATTATTAAGGATTTCCAATGAGTAATACACAGACTTACATTTAGCTAAATTACAATAGAAGCGCTCCCTGTGCACACTCTGTGAAGGCAATCACACCTAACGCAGGTAAACATAATTAATTACATTAAAATAGTGTAAAAAAAGTTAACAATAATAAAATAATAGACATTTATAAGTTCAAGACAGTCACAGAAATTACTAAGAGATAGAACATCATTTTAAAACTTTTTAAAATAATAATATCAACAGCATAAGTACATAATTTTGCAATATAAGAGCACTTACTATATTTTAATCAGTTTTTAAAGAAAATGACCACTATGATAACAGTATAAACACGCAGGTACGAAAAGAAAACTATATTAATAATAATGCTTAGATATGTCGATTAAAAACGAGTATTCACGAAAATAAACTATATATATATATTATTTTCGTAAATACTCGTTGTGAATACTCAACAAACGTTGTTGAGCTTCGGGAGTAGTTTTACCCCCTTCCGGGATAACATACGAATTCAAACTCAGCCTGTATACCTAGTCTTGCTATAAATACTTTAGCAAAGAAAAAAAAATCTTTTTCTTGCAAATAACATTTATTACTTTTACAGTGTGTTAGTTTAATACATATATATAAAACAATTTAAAATATAAAAAGCTTATTCGAAGTGGTCTCCATTGGCTGCAATACAGTCCTTTAAACGTTGAGGCCAGTTATGAAAAGAAGCACGCACTCTTTCCATGGGAAAATTCTTCACTGCCAATCGTATGGAGTGTTTTAGGGACTCCAAATTATCATGGCGTTTAGAGCAAGCCGAACTCTCTAAAACTGACCATGAATCATAATCCAGCGGATTAAGATCGGGACTAGACGACGGCCAGCCTTCAGCTCTGATGAAGTCGGAAACGTTCGTTTCCAACCAAGACTGCGTAGACCGAGCTTTATGACATGGCGCCGAGTCTTGCTGGAAGGACCATTCTTGGTTATTGAACATGGTGTTGTTAAGGGGCTTCACTACCTTCTCAAGAATCGTATCTTGATATACTTGTGGCGATGTTTTGATACCTTTTTCACAAAAGTATGGCTCAGTCACTCCATCATAGCTAATACCCCACCAAACCATCACTGAAGTCGGATAATGCCCACGTTGCACTCTGTCGACTAATTGGGAAGCTTCCTTAGAGCTGTGAGCATAGATACAGTAAATTTTTTCGTTAAAATGTTGCTTAATTTTAAAAAAATTCTCATCCGTAAACAAAACTTTTCTGTGACCTCCCTTTGCGTACCGCTTCAGTAGATTTTTTAATTTTACCACCCTATTCTTTTTTAAATTATCAGTTAAGAAATGACCAGTACATCTCTTATAGGCTGCAAGTTATAAGTCATCTTTTAAAATACGCGACATGGTTCTAGGTGCTATCTTCATCTCCCGAGATAAAATCTTTTGTTTTCGGACAGGATTTCTTCGAATTATTTCCCTTACTGCTTTGACCACCTTTTTCGTACGAACACTACGTGGACGGCCAGATCTTTTTCTGTCACAAACAGAGAAGGTCTCATTGTATCTATTATTAGCCCGGTACACAAACATTTTACTAATACCAAGCGTATGGAGAGTTTTAAAAATTGCATTTGGCTCCATACCTACTTTGTGTAATGCAATCACAGCGATTCGGTTCTCTTTATCGCCCCACTCCATTTTAATATCGCAAAATTTTGTACAATGTATTGGCGCCAAAATGAGAAAACACAATGAACAATCATAAAAAAATGTCAGATTCCAAATTCAAATGTAATTTTTGTTTATATTTATTTGTAACAGTATTTATGGCCAGGCTAAGTATATATGTAGATGAAAACACACACACATGATAATTAATTAATTCTTGATAAATAACATTGTGAATATTTCAAGCGTCTAGTAGCTGTTGTCGTTATCAATATCGAGCAAAAAAATCACGTTTGTTGTATGGGAGCCCCCTTTAAATATTTAATTTATTCTGTTTTTAGTATATTTTGTTGTTATAGCGGCAGCAGACATCATCAATGAAAATTTCAACTGTCACGGTTCATGAGATACAGCCTGGTGACAGACGGACAGACAGACAGCGGAGTCTTAGTAATAGCAAAGACCAGTAATATCAATAGACTGTCAATGTCCTTAGAAGAAATCGTAGCCCGCAAAAAGCTCAAAATCCTGCACTAAAACACACCCAAATATTTCAAATTTTTTTAAAATAAGTAAATTCCATAAAATAAGATTTAACGATTTTATTTTATATTGATTATTTTACCACTTTCATATGCTTAATCACAGATGGCGTGGGAAGGTAGCATACAAAGTAACGCATCGTTTTTACCTAGATGGCGTGTAACACAAAATTAACACAAAGTCCGAAACAAAGGGAACGAGAGGGAATCGTGAACTGCCAGCAAGCAAGCAAAGTCACGCTTTTTGTAACTAATTTTGTTAGATGCTGTGTTGCCAAACCTCACTTCTCAAAAGTCGCGACTAGCAAGTCGATATTTTGTTGTATATAATGTACGTATTGTGTTCATTATTTTAGTAGTTATGTTTCCAGTTCAAATTAATAGAACGTATTATCTTGTAGTAGGTATGCATTGGCCGGGTACTTACAAATTATTATTTTTTTGTTTCAAAAAGTGATCCACTTATCTGTAAATCACTATAAATACGTATTCTTATTTTATAAATATGTAGGTATTTCCGCATTTAGGTGATTATGGTACGATTATAGACGTATGTATGTAATGAATAAAATATATCTATCTATCCTTTCCTTTCCTAAAAAATCCCTATTTTGACGGAATCTTTCATGTTCTGGCAATTCTGATAAAATGTGCGCAAATCCCTAAAAATTACTAGAGACTGAAGTTTTAATGAAACTGAAGAGCGGCAACATCGCAAAACATCATATTTTTTTCGTACCATTATGAGCGGTAGTAAGCTAGAGGTTGGCTAGAGTTCACATACATTTAACGATTTGCAACTCCTAGCGACATCTCGCGTCCTAGCAGATAATCAAATATCAAATTACATTATCTTGTTTGAGACTGTCAGTCTAATTTATTAAACTGGTCTGTAGTAATAGGATTCCGTTTGACCCTTTGGGTACGGTAAAAAGAGAAACATGTAAATTGATGGTAATTGAAAGAATACAATAATTAAAGAAATCCGATTATGATCATATTAACTTATCTTAAGATACGCAATATAAATAAATACGCGTGACGGCGAACAAGTCTATCCGTACTTTTGACATTTGACAAATATTGATACACGACATCTTACCCCTAATCTTACTTCCATCTTACCTTTTTTTTTGAAGTAAAACTTCTTTACGCACGCTTGACGTGGGGAGTAAGCTGGTGAATGCGTGACGAGAGCGTTACGAAAAGTGTGATCGAGCGAGGCGAACAGAAGTTGAGAGGGAGATATATGTTAGTGAAGATAGAAAGAGAGAGAATTACGTTTCGTATATTACTGTAGGGGCAAGAAAGAGAGAGAGAGGTGCGAGCAAACATTTTCTTTCTATCTTTCTCTCATAGCCAGTTACGTTTAGTATATCTAAGACACAGTGCAGACTTATTGTCTGTATCACACTGTAGGAGCAAGTGAGCAGTGCCCGCGCACATTTTCTTTCTTCTTCCTCTAATAGCCAGTGCATGAAATATATATATATATATATCTCGGTCAGTAGTTCGTTTGCGAGTTTGTTAGCGTTACGCGAACCGTGATTTTTTTTCCTAATTTCATTTCGTCGAACAATTTTATAAATTAATATTTTGAAAAAGAAGTTTTACTTCAGTCGTGTCATCGTTTTTCGTCACACACACACACACACACACACACACACACGTACACTCGTTGTTTTTAAACTGTATAGATCTTCGTTTGACCACAATCTCACCTGATGGTAAGCGATGATGTGGTCTAAGATGAAGCACGAAGATCTAGAAGAAACCTATTCACTCTTACCTTAAAAAGGCCCGGATTGTATTATTTAGGAAAAACAGACGACGGCAAGTAGTTCCATACCTTAGCTGTGCGCATCAAGAACGTATAACTAAAACGGTGTGTGCGAATGGGTGGTATATCAACTAGGTACGGATGGTACTGAGCCGTGCGCCTGCTTGTCCTTTGATGGAAAGGAGGTGGCGGAATCAGATCGTATAGTTCCTGGGCACATTCTCCAAAATGTATTCTGTAAAAGATCGATAGGCTTGCAACTTAACTTACTTTACCTCTTATCTTATTGGACGCGTGCCGTCAGAGCGTGACGGCACGCGAGTCAGTTTTACCCCCAGGCCCCAGGGAGCGCCAATAGATGTTTCACATCAAAAAAAGTAGAGAGATTTGCACACGTGACCGTTCAGACCGTGACAGTTCGGGTAACATCGGCTGTGGGCGGGCGACGCATCGGGTCAGTGGGACATTGCACACGCGCGATAGGGGGCGCTGGAGGCCAACTGATGTGCAACTAGTTGGGGAACCTGCTTTACACCATTGAGGTGGCCATAGTTCTCGCTTGTTTTATACTAGTGGTTCGCCCCGAACTGAGATCTCGCAAAACTCCCAAAAATAAAATCAAATATTATTCTTAAGGCGATTTGCGCAACGATGCCTAAACGTATTTAGTGCCTAAATATGATTTAAGAAAATGTCAAATCATACAAATAGGTACGTCAAATTTAAACATGTTTAGTCGCTAAATTCGTTTAGTCGCTAAATTCGTTTAGCGATCGTTGCATCTTTGACTAATAAAATAGTACCACCAAATGCATAACCAAATAACTTGACTTACAGTTTCATTCAAATTGCGGGTTACGGAATTTCATGTAAATTGGTTACTCTTTTTAGGGTAGAAATAGCAGTGGATTTCAGACTTTTCCCTATATTTGTATTACTAAAGCTACACGCATACCAAATTTCAACACTGTGAGGTCACACCCTGTGAATTTTGTCAAAGTTCAGTTTTTATTATAGCTAATAGTAATAACCTAAAAACTACAAGGTTTAAACTAAAAATAAAAACGGGGTCAAAATGTACTTACACAGAGTATTAGACGTGCTACTTGACGGGATAGTCCCAATTTGTTTATTTACCCCTCTTGAACCCCAATATCTCAACAACCCCTCTACATTTTTAGCTCATTTAGTCACACCAAAATTGTGCCATCACAACCTACCCATATTACAAATTTCACGATAATCGGATAAACTCTTCGAGAGTGATCCCACAGTGCTGAAATTTTGTATGCAGCTTTAGTGACACAAATATAAAGAAAAGTCTGAAATCCAGAATAACTGTAATTTCTACTCCAACAAATTTTAACTAATTAACATGAACTCCTGTTACCTGTAATTTAAATGAAACTGTAGGTCAAGTTAGTTGGTTATTCATTTCGTGGCACTATTTTAATAGCCGAAGATTACAAATAATATTTTTTTGTTGTTATTGGAGACTCGCGAGATCTCAGTTCGGGGCGAACCACTAGTATAGCTTGTTTTAAGAAAAGTTAGTTAAGAATCTGCCCTGACATTGAACACTGAATAACTATTTCAACCCCCTGGCCTTGATCGCGGTAAAGCCTTGTCCTTGCTACCGTTCTATGGTGGTATTTGTAAGACGGTGTTGGTTAGCATAGTTTACTCGGGAACTGAAACGAATTCTTTCAAAATTTTAATACCGAATTTCTTTCACCATTGGAAAGCTACATTCACCCTGAGTGACATAGGCTATATTTATTGCTAGAAAAGATTAGGGATCCTTACTAAAGCTTAAGTAACGTAACCCAAGGTGTAAAAAAGAGCCTTAAAAAGTCTTTCGTCAAGAAAAGCTTTTTGTTGATGCTGAAAAGATTGACTGGTCAACCGTTTTTAATGCAGACTCCATGGATGACAAAATTGCTATTTTCAATACTTTAGTTACGCAACTATTTGATATCTATGCACCATTTCGTGCCATTAAGTTGAAACATAACCCGGCTCCCTGGCTCACTGATGAAATTAAAACACTTATTCATAAAAAATCGGTTGCTATAACAAAGTACAAAATAGTTTCAAGTGAGTACAACAAAAACAAGTATTACAATTCTCGAAATCGCTGCAATAGAGTGTGTAGGGACGCACAACGTCGCCATATCCATGAATCCGTTTCCGATGAAGATCCAGCTAAAGTCTGGAAGTTTCTGAGATCGTTAGGAGTTGGTAAATCTCGCCAGGATTCAATTCCTGGCGATTTAAACATTGACTCCCTTAATCAACATTTTTCTTCATCTTCTTACATTGCTGATGCTGATAAAATCTGTTCAATTAATTTTCTCTCTTCGTTACCAACTCCTGATCATCCTCCTTTTCTATTTAGCCAAATCACCGTTGCTGACGTTAAGAAAAGTATTTTGTCAATTACATCCAATGCTGTTGGGCTTGACGGTATCAGCCGCAATATGCTTATCCCTATCCTTGATATCATTCTACCTACCCTCTGCCATCTCTTGAACCACTCCCTAATGTCCGGTACCTTCTCTTCCATTTGGAAGGAAGCCCAAATAATTCCTCTTCCTAAGAAACCTAATCCCAAATCCTTTTTTGAATATCGCCCGATTTCTATCCTTCCTTTTCTCTCCAAAGTTCTCGAACGCTTGGTCCATAATCAATTAAACTCCTTTTTTTCCTCCTATAGTCTCTTTAATCCTCTGCAGTCTGGCTTTCGTAAAGGCCACAGTACTGTCACTGCTCTAGTCAAAATCATGGACGATATACGAATGGGCATGGAAAATGGGCAACTTACCGTGCTGACTTTACTTGATTTCAGTAATGCGTTCAACACCGTTGATTTTGATATTCTCCTGGCAATACTTAGCTCCCTTAACGTATCTCCAGCGGTGATTGGTTGGTTTTTCAATTACTTGCACGGGCGCCGTCAGCGTGTTCGACTCGAGGAGTCTCTCTCTTCGTGGTGTAATACGTCTGCTGGTGTACCTCAAGGTGGCGTTTTATCTCCTCTTCTTTTTGCAATCTTCATAAACTCTATTTCTCTTAATCTTTCTTCGTCTTTTCACCTCTACGCAGACGATCTTCAGATTTATAATCAAGCCACGCTCAGTAATATTGCTGATGCTGTTGACGTTACCAATTGCGATTTACGCCGTATTGCAGAGTGGAGCAAGCTCCACGGTTTGAAAATTAATCCTACCAAAACGCAAACCATTATTGTAGGTAGTTCAAGAACGCTTAGCAAAATTGATTGGTCCACTCTCCCACATGTTGTCTTTGACGGAATAGCAATCCCATACAGCGAAACCGTTAAGAATTTAGGTATCATCATTGACCGCAACTTTTCATGGAAGGCTCAGCTTGAGCTAACCAGCCGGAAGTTGTTTGCGTCAGCTGGTTCACTAAGGAGACTACGAAACTTTTTGCCTACGTCCACCAAGACTGCGCTTGCACAATCGCTTTTACATCCCGTACTAGACTATGCCGATGCTTGTTATCTGGACCTCACTGAGGAACAGCTTAACAAGCTCGAGCGTCTACAAAATTTTTGTATAAGATTTATATTTGGCCTTCGTAAATATGATCATGTGTCTCCCTTCCGTTCAAAGCTTAAATGGCTTCCGATTCGTCTTCGTCGGAATACGCATATCCTTTCTCTTCTCTATTCTATTCTTTTCAATCCCTTCTCTCCTCACTATCTTAAAGATAGATTTGAATTTCTCCATTCTTCAAATAACTATACTTTTAGGTCATCAGAAAACTTGATACTCAGAACTCGCACAGCACTTTCTTTTACAGCGCTTCTTTTACTGTCCAGGCTGTTCAGCTGTGGAATGCTCTGCCCAAAGAAGTAAGACGGTCATCGTCCTTACACACCTTCAAATTGAAGGTGAAACATCATTACCTGACGATGTCATCTTCCTAGCGTTATTTATTTACTATTTATGTACTTACTTTATCTGTTAGTATAGTTTGCTATATGTATATACCTATATATTAGTCTATTTTATAAGTATATTAAGTATTAGGATTAAAACTTCATATTATTATTATATCTTAGAATATATTATGTGTAAATGTATCCTCTAAAGTACACCGCACTCCGTATTTTTTATAAATTTCGCTCCATCCAAAGGTTGCCTGGAAGAGATCGCTTTTAGCGATAAGGCCGCCCATTGTATTGCCTTATTTATTTTAACCTAGTACTTATTTTTGTATTATTTCTGTTTGTGTGGTAATTCAATAAAGAGTTATCTATCTATCTATCTATAGAATGTATGAACTTGTAATAGAATCTCTTTGGCTATACTATTTGTATCTGGCTGGTTTTGGTATCATTCAGAGTTTAAATTTTAAAGAAGATAATTCCAAATTCAAAGTAGGAAAATGTGTGATTTTTATTTGTTTTTCGTATTGTAAAGATGAGTGAATCTAATGAAGAAATTCGATACATTTTAACATTTTACTATAATAAAGCAAAAATGCAACGCAAGCCGCGAAAAAAATTTGCGATGTTTATGGACCTAGTGCAGTGTCTGTGAGAGTAGCACAAATTTGGTATAAGCGTTTTCAATCCGGAAATTTTGATGTCAAAGATGCACGTCGCTTTGGTCGCCCTATTTCGGATAAAATTGATGCCATTTTTGAAAAAGTGGAGCAAGATTGGCATATCAATAATTACGACGTAGGGTAATTATTGATGAGTTGACCACAAAACAGTTTTGGCGCATTTGAAAAAAACTGGGTACACAAAAAAGCTCGATATTTGGGTACCCCACGAGTTCACTGAAAGAAACCTAATGAACCGTGTACTCATTTGTGATTCATTATTACGACGTAATGAAACCGAACAATTTTTGAAGAAGCTGATAACTGGTGATGAAACGTGGATCACGTACGATAAGAACGTGCGAAAAAGGTCGTGGTCAAAGGCCGGTCAGGCTTCACAGACTGTGGCGAAACCCGGGTTAACTCGCAACAAGGTGATGCTGTGTGTGTGGTGGGATTGGAAGGGCATTATTCATTATGAGCTGTTACCACCAGGCAGGACCATCGATTCTGAACTCTACTGCGAACAACTGATGAGATTAAAGCAAGAAGTTGAGAGAAAGCGGCCGGAATTAATCAACAGAAGGGGTGTGGTTTTTCATCATGATAACGCTAGGCCTCACACATCTTTAGCCACTCAGCAAAATTTAAGAGTTTGGCTGGGAGGTGTTAATGCATCCGCCGTATAGTCCTGACCTTGCACCTTCAGATTTCCACCTGTTTCGGTCTCTTCAGAATTCTTTAGGCAGTGTCAGGTTAACATCACGAGAGGACGGCCAAAACTACTTGTCGCGGTATTTTGATCAGAAGCCCTAAAATTTCTATAGCAATGGGATCATGTCCCTACCTACAAGATGGCAAAAAGTTATCAAACAAAATGGTACCTACATACTTTAGTTAAATGTAAATAAACTATATTAAGAAATGGTTTAAAATTTTCTTAAAAAATGCGAAGAAAATTTTTTCCCAACCTAATAGAAGTATGTATTTACAGTGGGTGAGACTAGCGCGGGATCGTGGCGGATGCCACAAACTTGGGGAGGCTTATACCCAGCAATGGGTGAAGTCAGGCTGTGGATGATGATGATGAACTATTTACAAAAAAAATATTATATAGTTCCCATATATAGTACAAGCTTTGCTTAGTTTGGGGCTAGATGGCGTTGTGTGAAATGTCCAGCATTGGGTATATATTTTTTTATTTATTAATGATGTTTTCTGCCGCCAAGTAGTAATGGTCTCATTGTTCCGATTTGCAGGGAATGGGAATTTTGAGTCCGCAAAACCCCAATCGCTTCAGGGTCTTCATCGATCCCTACGGAACCCTGTCAATATCGAATACTCCCAAACGACCAATTTACCCCTACAAGCTCATATCAGCAGACCCGTACCATTGCAGTGTTTTTAGTCCATTTAAAGACTTTATGCCATCGATATAAAGATCAAATTGCCGATTCCCCGATTATTTCATTACGCCGTACCGTTGTAAACCTTATTGCCCGTAAAATGGGGTACCTATATATACTACACATAGAACAGAAGTTTCGAACAAATTTTTGTGTGAAACAAAACAAGAAAGTGCGTTTGAGTGCCGTGTTTTACATTCGACGCGCACACAAGGACAATAGTAATGCAGCGGATAGATAGATAGATAATTTTTTGTTGTTACACCAAATTACAATAACTTAACCTGGAAAACTTGAAGACTAATACGTGGAGGTACAATGGGCGACTTTATCGCTTAAAGCGATGTTTTCCAGGCAACTTTTGATATCGAATTTTCATTTTCACCGCAGAAACAATCATATTTTGTTTTTCCGAGAGCCGAACTCACTTCCGGGCTCATAAAACTCAAGAGCGCGTCGTTTGGAGTCATAGGTAGTCATATGGCTCCAAGTTAATGGTCTATTTTAAGCGCGTGTTGTTTTTTTCTGTGTAGTTTTTCTAAGGGTTATAATTTAGTTGGTTTCGGGTAACAGTGACTCATCAAAGTCGGTCAGTCGTCTCGAGCAAATTTTATTGTTATGCTGAATTATGTCTATCTTCATTGCGATAAAGTTTAAATTCTGTGTAGGTAGTTATTTGTTTTGCCAGAAATTTGGGAGTATCGGGAAAAATGCAGTTTGATGCCTAGTTTGTTGTTATGATAGAGCTTTAAACCCATTTTAGTCTCATAAATCTCTTAAAGGTCTTAACTTTTGACCTGTAATCTTGGAGTATTTAAGTCCAGAGTGTCTCACCATCACCACAGATAAGATATACTCCATCACTTACCAGCGGGGTTATTGTCTATAACTTTGGAGAGGAAGACGGGATGTCAAAATCAATTCTTCTTCTTCTTGTCCTTTTCCCATATTACGCGGGATCGGCACAACATGTACCTATTCCTCCTCCACATATTTCTATCAGCCGGCATCTCCGTTGTCACTTCCTTCCTACCCATATAATTCTTCACACAGTCCATCTATCTCTATTTCGGCCTTCCTCTACTTCTATGTCTATCCACACTCAATATCTTAGTCACATGATTTTCTTCCCTCCGCATGACATGCCCCCATACCACGCAAGCCTTTACTCCACTGGCGCTACTTTTAAACTTCCTCTAATGTAGTCATTCCTTATCTTATCCATTCTTGTTACGCCCACACATCCATCTCAACATTGTCCAGCAATATTTATTTAAATAGTGTTCATATACAAGATTGGAAGCTGAGGAGAAAAGCGATCATCGGTTTTAAATAAAATTTAAATAATGCTGGACATTTCACACAACGCTCTCTAGCCCCAACCTAAGCAAAGCTTATACTATGGGAACCAGATAACTGATAGAATACCTATACTTTTTTTGTAAATACATACTTATAATAATAAAATAAAATAATCTATAGAAAAATACCCAAACCCGGAACAAATATCTGTAGATCATGCAAACTTTCGTTCCGCGGCGGGAATCGAACCCGCAACCTCCGGCTTTGTAGCTGGCTATACGCCCGTCGCGCCACGGAGGTCGTCGACTCGTTTTTGTCCCCAAAGTTAGATAATAAGGGGGCAGGTGAGGTAGAGAGGGTAATACAATAATGTTTTTACAATTACCCATTATTGTTCCTACACCACATTTTTTTATTTTTAGACTTTACTATGATTACCCCCCCTTGTGGGATATCTTCACGGGCCTGTGTACTACGTAAGAGATCCGAGAATGTACTAAAATAAAAAAAATAAAATGAATATTTATTTGTTCATTAAAATCACAAGGATCTCTTTGAAACGTCACTTATCACTTAGTAAAGTCACACCTCGAGTACATAATTGAAATATGGGGCGCGGCTGCCGCTACAAACTTAAATCCTCCGCAAAAAAACTCAAAATAAAATAATTAAAGTACTTTTCCATTATCCCTACCTGATGCCAACAAAAGAATTATAGGAAAAAAGCAAAATATTTAATATAGAACAACTTTATATGTATTATTATTGCACTTGCATTCTTATAAAAAATACCATTATTATATACCAAATTTCATCGAAATCTGTCCAGTCGCGAAAAGGTAAACTGACACAGATTGTTGTGCTTCGATTTGAAGGGTTCTGTTGCCGGTGAAATTAAAGGCGCATGAGGCTTTACACCTGTATGCCTCAAGTTGATGCGGACGCAGGGCAGTTCATCGTAGGGCATGTTCCTAACGTGCTTGACCTACGAGGCAGTTCTCTGTTATAATATAATGTAGGCGATGGTTGCCACTTAACATCAGGTGGGCAATGAGGAAATCCGCAGAAGAACTAAAGTTGCCGACATAGCTCTCAAAATTAGCAAGTTGAAGTGGCAATGGCCACAACGCTCGTAGAACCGATAACCTGTTGGGGAAGGAAGGTTCTCGAGTGGAGACCACGGACTGGAAGACGCAGCGTAGGCCGGCCCCCCCACAAGGTGGACCGACGATCTAGTAAGAATCGCAGGGAGCCGTTGGGCGCAAACAGCTACCAACCGCTCGTTGTGGCGATCTAAGGGCCTATGTTCAGCAGTTGACATCCTCCGGCTGATCAGGTGGGCCATAAGCTTGTTCCCATCTCAATCAAAGGAACTACTTTCGAATTTATAATATTAGTATGGAGATAGAATGTACCAAAAATAAGCAAGCATCGAGATGCGTAAAATGGAAACTAGCCTGCAGGGCGGGGTAGGTGGGGGGGGTATGCAACTAGGTGACCTATTTGAGGGGCCACAGAGGTCATTCACCCCGGCCGGGATACAGTACAGCCTCCGAGGCTGCGACCCACTGAACTATATACTGTGTTAGTGGAGTAGGTCCCGATGATACTGGTTTACTGGACCTTATGAAGTGAACGCCGACAATGACATACAATCCACAACAGGGGCCAATCGCTTCACCATGACAATGGTATCGTCGCAATATAAAAATATAAGATAACTAGTGGTTCGCCCCGAACTGAGACCTCGCGCGCGAGTCTCTCATATCAACAAAAGAATATTATTTGTAATCTTTGACTATCAAAATAGTGCCACGAAATGTATAACCAAATAACTTGACCTCAAGTTTCATTCAAATTACAGGTAACGGGAGTTCATGTAAATGGTAAATCTTTTTTGGGCTACAAGTTGCAGATAATCTGGTTTTTAGACTTTTCTCTATATTTGTGTCACTAAAGCTATGTACACGCATACCAAATTTCAGCACTGTGGGGTCACTGGTGTACCCTGTGAATTTTGTGTTATTTCAGTTTTTATTATGGCTAATAACTTAAAAACTACAATGTTTAAACTAAAAATAAAAAGGGGGCCAAAAATGTACTCACAAAGACCGTGCCACTTGACCGGACAGTCCCATTTTGGGTTTTTTACCCCTTTTGAATCCCAATATCACAACAACCCCTCCACATTTTTAGCTCATTTAGTCACACTAAAATTGTGCAATCACTACCTATATACTAAATTCACGATAATCGGATAAACGCTTCGAAAGTTATCCTCGGACTAACAAACATACATACATACATACAACGCATGTTTGCCCTAGTTGAATTAGAGATCTCGCTTCGTTCGATCAAAAAATGTTTATTGCCGAAAGAAAAAATATATCATTGATGCCAGGTCACATGTCCCAGGTACAATTGTTTTTAAGAGGTTGGCTAAGCAAGCATGTAGCTTGTATCTAGGGCTTCTAGAGTGTAGATAAATAGATTAGTGTATAACATTTAATATTTATATCAGGTTATACTTTACAATTTATCAAAAGAATTAAGTAAGGAATAATATGACACTGAACGAGGCCAAAATAGATACCTCTAAAATGGCCACTGTTGCCCATCTTTTGCTCTTCTTTTATCGTAATGTCAAGATAAAATATATTAATTTGAATGAATGAATGAAATACTATTTATTGCACGCCAAACAAAAATACAGTAACACAGGAAATAAGCAATAAGTATAACGATACAATGGGCGGTCTTACCGCTAAAAGAAAGCGATCTCTTCCAGACAACCTTTGGATGAACAGGATAAACAAAAATCAAAAGACGGCGGTGTAAGAGTACACACGGCTACACATCAAGCTATACATTTCCAGTATAAACTGACCTCGCGTTGTGTAGGCTTTTCGTAGAATGAGAGGTCAGCTTATACTGGACATGTATAACTTGATGTGTAGCCGTGTGTACCATAAACATAACCTACAAAATAAAATATACCTATTGATTATACATAATAAACATAAACTTAAATACATACAAATAATCACTACATAGTATAGTACAAAGTCGCTACCCGCTGGCTGTCCCTATGTATGCATAGATCTTTAAAACTACGCAACCGATTTTGATGCGATTTTTTTAAATAGATAGAGTGATTCAAGAGGAAGGTTTATATGTATAATACATGCATAATATATTAGAGAAACACAGATAATTTTAGAGGTTTCTAATGTGATATCATAAATACTCTTTCAAGAGTAACCTTTAAAGAAAACATGTTTGTATTGTCTAATGACAATAAAGCTGTGAAAGTTGTATATAAAGACATATATAAGTATATTTATTATCAGCATTGCACCCGTGCGAAGCCGGGGCGGGTCGCTGGAATATAAATAAACTACACTACATATGGAGGATAAAAAACATAAACACTAACTATAGTTTGACCGAAACCGCTGTACCGCGCCTGAGGTATGCGCGCGGCGAGACGGGGGAAGTATCGGCCGCTCCAATCCATCAGTCTGCTGTCCATGAGATAAATATCCAAAGATGGGTCGAGCGCTATCTCGTGATGTCAAGATTATAATGGCCGAACATTGTAAGAAAAGAAAAGCAGACAGAGAAAGCTTTGGAATATAATTGCTGATATTAAAAATAACATAGCTCGTAACCATATTAACTCTTCTCTAGATGAAAAGATAAATTTATTGTTTTCGGAGTTCACGGCGGAAAAATGGCAGAAATGTGATGATCATGTCCAAAAAAATAAAAACTATTTATTACTGGGATCGCGATAGTAGATTTGATATTATTATCGATCCATTAATAATAAATTTGCAGAACGACTCTGATACAAGTTCCGATAGCTAAACGGAAGATGAAGATGATTACTTATAAAAATATAAACATATCGTTATATAATATAAACATATCGTTTACGATATCGTAAGATCTATCCGACAATATCGAACACAAGTGTACACACGGCTACACATCAAGCTATACATTTTCAGTATTAGCTGACCTCTTATTCTACGAAAAGCCTAGACGATGCGAGGTCAGCTTATACTGGAAATGTATAGCTTGATGTGTAGCCGTGTGTACGTACTCTTGCTTTTTTTCCTCGGCCCCCACCTCGCCGCACTTTGTTAAGGAGCGCTATAGATCGTGCAATCCACGAAGACGCGCCCCTCTATTCCTCCTAACCGTTTATAGTATATGTGTGCAAGCTTCCGTCAATATTTGAGTGTTATCGGTACACACTAATTACCTATGAGTGCACACGCACACTACATTACATACATGAATAGACTAATTAGGAGAGAGCGTCATGGTCAAAGTGAAAGATGCTCTACTTCAATATTATTTTTATTACCCGACTGCAAGGAAAGGGTTATGTTTTTTTTATTTTTAAGTGTGGATATTGTATGTGATTATTAGTTAATTTACGATAATATTACCATTTTCATAATAGGGGGTAAATATAGACATAAATGAAATACGTGAAAAGTTTTATTGAACTTTATTGAGAAATGATAATCGTCAATCACTCGTTTCAGAAAAATCTGATTCAGAGTCTGATGTATCACCGAAATTTATAATTAAACTAAAATCAAGATCACAGTGTCTCATGTATTCGTCTTCTATTTTTTCCACGTGCTGACAAGTATTGAACCAGACATCTTTATTTACTCGATCAAATGCTTCATTTAAAATGGACATAATCGAAGTGTAATGTTGATTGATATTGCGGCTAGCAACGTCGTTTTTTACAATACCCCAAATGTTTTCGATTGGGTTTAAATCTGGGTGATACGGAGGAAGCCGAAGCGCTGTGAATCCATGTTCTTTCAATAATTCGTCAACTTTGTACTTGCGGAAGTTTTCTTTATTTTTTAATATAAGGTCATAAAGTTCAGGTTTTTTGTAGTTTGGTTCAAAATGGATATTTTTTTCATTCAGCCAAGTCTGCATGTCTAATTTGTTGGAGTTGGATGTTGGTATTTTTTCCGAACTAGTATTGTGATAGGCTGCATTATCCAAGACTACCACGGCATCATTTGGAAGATTTGGTATTAGTTTCTCCTTTAGCCACTTTAAGTAATGTCTGTGTTCATATTATCGTGGTAGTCTCCGGATTTGATCTCTGATCTGTATGTCAACAACGCATTTGGTACGAAACCCTCTGCACTTCCGCCATGTACTATAATTATGCGCACTCCTTTTGTTAAATTTTGTTTTATTGCTGTTTTAGAACTTTTTTCAGCCCAAGATTTTTTTTGCACGTGGTTAGTATGAATATATGATTCATCTGTGTAGACTATAGGTCTACCTTCATTACGAAAAGACTTTATCTGTTTTAAATATTTGAATCTTAACATTCGAATATCATGTTTTTCGGTTAGCACTTTCCTGTTATTATCAGTTTTTCTCCATTTATAACCAAGTTTAAGTAAGAAAGTTCTTAGGGTTGTTATAAATCCATCAAATTGTATACGGTCTTTCAAAACAATATAAAGTCGTGATAATGTTGGAAATTGACGATGTTCTAAATGATAGTTTTGTATAGTTCTTCGAACTACACCAATATCAAATTCGTCTAAATCAATTTTTCGTGGTCTTACCCTTCTCTTCTTCATGGGTGATGTAAAAATAGAAGCACTTCTGCCTACTAAATTCGAATGCGACGGACTCGCTTCATTTTCAGACTCAATATCCGCTTCCGTAGTCGGCTCTGTTGTACGCTTCGCACTTGGGACTATAGGAACTATCGCATCCGTCTCCATAGTTATATTCGATTCCATAGCAGGTACTGTAGTTTGGTTCATTGTATTAGTATATGCCTTTCTTTCGCGTAGAATTCTAGTCACTGTGCTTTCAGATACTCCAACAGCCTGTGCGGTTCTCCATCGCGCATCAGTGAGTTTTTCTGCATAATTTTTACTTGCTTCTTGTTTCATAAAATTATAAACTTTAGAAATAATTTCTCTTGCCTAAAATAAAAAAAAACATTAAATAGTTTTACTTATTTTTAAAGATGAAATGAAGTCTTCTTTTAGTAAAATTTGCTATTTTAAAAATTAAATTACTTTCTTTTGCTTATTTCATGTGTTTTAGTAACTACAAACTTCTAAACAATCATTTCCATACCTGGCTTTTTACAACACGTTGAGATTTTATCGACATTTAAAAAAAATAAAGTAGAGCAACTTACATGGCGAGTCTGGATTTTCGCAACATAGAATATACTACCTGTGTGCATCGAACCGCTGACGGTTCGCGACTGACGCTCGGAGCAAACTCCCCGCACCCCGCGATGCCCTCAACCAAAAATTGGTGGGGCGCGTCTTCGTGGATTGAACTATCTATACAGCGGTTTCGGTCGAACTATAGCAGTTACGAGACAACGAAAGGAAATGGTTAGTTGGTTTATTTGCATAAACAATTGTGCAATAAGGTCTTAAAAACTAGCTAATAATGTCACTTTATACTTATTTGCCCTTTTTACGAGCATCGCAAATTACTGATTACCGAGACCGCTTTTTTACAATCTCTTTTTTGAATGGCCGCCGTTGCTAATTTTTAATGGGTTTGCCATTAAACATTTGGCAGCTTATTATGAAACATCAAATATAATCGTTAAATGATGATACGGCTCCATAATAGTTTTTCTTATAAATCAGCAGAATTGGGTCCCAGGGCTCGTATCATCACTAAACCAGGCGTCCACTGCTGATCATAGGCCTCCTCATAGATTTTCAGAGCGATCGACATCTAGTGGAGGTCGTCCTTCGCTGCGCTTTCCATTGCGTGGTCCTTTCTGCCCCAACGGCCGTCAGTTCTTCGAGCTATGTGCCCCGCCCCACGCCGCTTCAGCTTGCTAATCCGTTGGAATATGTCAGTGACTTTGGATTGTTGCAATGCATAAATAAGTAGTCAGCGTTGTGCGGCACACTAACCTAAAAAATAACATTAAGAGTTTAATATGTATGTGTGACTGCTGTTAATAAAATAATATTCATTTTTATTATCTACCTATCTAAAGCATATATTTCCTCAGGAGTGACGAATAAGTACCTACCAATAGAATAGAATAATCATTTATTTTGTACACACAAAATGAATGACACATGAAACAATTATAAAGAACAGTAGATACAAATCAGTTCGACTCATGTGTCTGCGTACCAAAATAATAATAATAAATATTGCTGGACATTTCACACGGCGCTATCTAGCCACAAACTAAGCAGATCTTGTACTATGGGAACCAGATAACTGATACAATACTTATATGCATTTTTTTTGTAAATACATACTTATAATAATATAGAGAAACAACCAGACCCGGAACCAAATATCTGTAGATCGTGCAAACATTTGTTCTGCAACCTCCTACCTCCTGCGTCTCAGCCGGCTATTCGCCCACTGCGCCACGGAGGTCGTCACAATATAAAAAATGTTAAAATATAAAATATAACTTTTGAAACTATCATGGTTATGAACACTATTTATACTAAAAACGGGATATTTACCATGATTTGTGAGTATTTGAGTATCCCGATATTTCGGCGCAGTTGCATGCGCCATGATCACGGGTAAACTCCCGTTTATTAAGTTTCCGTTAAAGTTTACCCGTGATCATGGCGCATGCAACTGCGCCGAAATATCGGGATACTCAAATACTCACAAATAATGGTAAATATCCCGTTTTTAGTATAAAAAATATAAAATGGCGTTCAGCTCAGCATAATGTTGGATGTTATGCAACCAATGCTGATTTTCAGCTGAAACCAGAAGCAAAGGTGGTGCAGCAGCGACGCAATACAGTACAAATAAGTTTTTTGTTAAAAAAATACTTTTTCAAAACAAGCTTTTATAAAATTCTTAATCGGAACCGCAAGCAGATTCAAATGAGTCCAAACACTAGTAGCCTACTTTAATCCATTCAGAAGTTTCGTTGCCTAGCATCCGTCTCCATCGTGAGACCACCTCCGTGGTACCATATTATTGCTTTGTCACCGAAGTTACATTTGTATTCCAAATTTCAGCTCAATCGGTTGAGGGGAACGGGTTTAAAATTCAGTTGCAAGATTCCACCCGGACAAACATACATACATTGCAACTTAATAAAAAGCTTGTAATAAATAAAGGAGTGGGTATATAAAAGGTGTGTTCAATTTTATTAGAATGTAAGTTTTATTACCTGTAAGAGGACGAGTGAATCAAGATTAAAAATCTAGCGCATTAATTTCCTTTCACCTTGACAGCTGACACCAATTTCGCCCCTATATTGTACGTACAACCTTCGCTGTTTTTACCCTTGGTCATAACTTCCTTTCCTAATCGGACGATCGCATTAGTATATCTCTAGATCGTTGCCATAAAGCTAATGTCACCTTTAACCTTACCCACACCCGCGGATAAGTCTGACCTTAAAGATGTAACTTTTGATAAGTTCACTTTGATTAATAAAGACCTTTCTAAAACTATTTTTTTTATGAACTCCTATTGTACAATTCTTATTATACCCTAGTAATATTATTATAATCGAGTCATGTATAGGCTAATGAGTAATTTTAATTTGACTTAGTTTTTTAGTATAAATTAAGCAAGTTGGACGAAATTCTAAATCTAATGACATCATTTGATGAGAGCTTGAAAAAGATTGAAAATAGCACCAAAACAGCTATAGCTAAACTTAAAAAGTTATTTAACAAACTTAAAATAATGGCTTGGAACTGCAATGGGCTGCTTCACCGCCAAAACGAAGTGCAAGTAGTCCTAGATATAGAAAATATAGATGTATGACAGTGTAGTGTAAATTAATATTAGTGTAAAGTAGTGAGGTGTTAGTGCTACCTATAAAGAACACATGAACAAAGTGTCTTCCCTTTAACCAGAGACAGTAAGAAAAGTGCTATTGGACACATTCTTAGTTTATAATTAACTAAAAACTGGCTTTCTAAAACTATGAAGAGCGATAAGCTTGTCTCAAGCATCGATTAACAGCCGGGCCATACCTATACGAGGACGCAAATCCACAAGACTCCACGCCAACACTCCAAAATCCATCTGTAAGTGCGAAATTTCAAGTGGATTGCGTGGAGTCCTAATAATATTTGGATATTCATTCCAAAATCCAAGATTCGACGCACTCGGAATGCAGCGATTCCACACCGCGCGCCAATACAACGATCCAATGGGGCCTTTTACATTATCAATATTGTATTTTCGCAGGGAGTGAAACATACAGTTGCACAAGATAGTATGGGCTCTTAACCTTTCAGCCAGACGGCCTGCAACTTTGTCTTAGTCCACCCATCACGCTACAGCATGTCCTACATTTCTGTAACTCTTGGGCGGCCGAGATATAGTTCTTCACCATATCAGCCAACAGACGGAGAGGAAAATAAAAGTCGAGGATGTGGAGATTGCATATGTCCAGGAGTATATCTACTTGGACCAAATAGTCTCTTTCCAGGCGAGACAGGATAAAGAGATTACTCGCCGCACAGAAAACGCCGGGAAAAGCTATTGGTCAATTAAAACCTCACGAAAGGAAATCTGCCACTATCTTTAAAACGGAAACTAATGGTCATGTGCATTCGCCCCATTCTCACATACGGTGCACAAACTTGGTCCCTCACCAATATTCAAAAGTCCCACCTCGGTGTTAGTCAACGAGCTATGGAGCGCAGCATCCTCGGAGTCAGGCTCACAGACCGTATAAGAAACTCAACACTGCGTTCCAAAACACAGATAGCTGACGTGGCTCTGACATCCGCGAAATTGAAGTGGGACTGGACAGGACGCGTTTGTCGTATGCCAGAGGAACGATGGGCGAAAGCCAATACAGAATGGGTTCCAAATGGGCGGCGGCCTCGTGGTAGACCCAGGCGGAGATGGAGGGATGAACTGGATGCATTCCAGAAAGAGTGGCCCCAATTAGCCAATAACTGGGATTCGTGGAAAGAGGGAAGGGAGGCCTTCGCCCTGCAGTGGGACTCTACGGGCTCATAATAAAATAATAAATATCAGCCATACGACATCCACTGTTGAACATATGCCTTCCCATAGATTTCCAGAAAAAACCAGAGCTTGTGCGGGGCACCCAACACCTACCAATCTATTAGGTCATCTTTCCATATCGCACGGGGAATTCGTGACCTTAAAGAAATTTAGCTTTCTTTCCTGTTACAAACGAAGCCGTGGGCAGACACTAGCCATATACAAACATAATGTAGACTGTATTAACGTTTCTTCGACCTTGTATATCACTTGCAAGCGTCGGAACGTGATGACTCAGCCGAGGTGAAGGCCACTGTGATTTAATGGGGTGTGTCATGATTGGAGGGTCGTGATACTGTTTTATGACACCTACTTATTTATGTCTATGACTTCGCGTACCTGGGTAGAAACTTACCAGTATTTTCTTTCCATGAATGAGTATCTATATACAAGGTGTTGCGATTTAAACAATTTATATTGAAGGGACGGTTTCTACACAAAAAATAAAAAATAAAACTATCCGTAAAATGTTATTTTTTTATTATCAAAATCTCGAGAAAATCGATAAGATGCTGCTCTATGAAATGTTAGAACTAGCGTATTGTACGATGCCACAGATTACTAAAAAGTTACTGCGAGTCGTTCAATGACCCCGCTAGTTTAATAACCTTATAGCCCTGTCGCAGGCACTACAGCGGTTGCGTCTATCACACAGCTAGTGCCGCACGCGCACACCAGCCACGACCATTATTCTTCATTATTATAAATACGGGATTTATCACGTACCGAAAAATTGTCGGTCGAAACACCGATAAAACGGTACGTGATATATTCAGTATTTATAATGATTGAAATTAATCACGACAGTTTTCATTAAATCATCTTCAATCGGCCTCAGTTGTACTCGCCCTTTTATTACCTAAGTCAAATTGCTGTCGTGTCGCAATCGCTAGTAAGGCCATCCTTTTCACACGTACAGTACATACCTCACGTGTGAAAGGGATGGCCTGACTAGCGATAGCAACACGACGGCAATTTGGCTTAGGTAATAAGGGGGCCGGTTTTTAGGGTTCCGTTATTCCATACCCAAAGAGTAAAACGGCACCCTATTTTTTTGCTATTTTTATAGATAATGGTACGGAACCCTTCGTGCGCGAGTACGATTCGCTCTTGGTCGGTTTTATTGTATTTGTACGTTATGAATTACGTACGTTGACGTACGGGATGAATTACGCATATGATCAAATGTAATTACCAATTATAGGTTTTGCTTATCAAACCACAAATGTTTTGTTAATTAGAACAAAGGTTTGCAAATTTTCCTCGTTTGGTTATAATTTTCCTCAATTATAAATAATACTAGCTTATCTATATAGTAATACGTAAACAGAAAATAATTACACCTTCTTTAGCTTATTTCGCGTACGGAGGAATGTGAGATTTATAATTAAAGTGTATATGGAAAAAGAGGGGCGAATGCTGAAATTCAGCTAAAAAAACAGAAAAAATATGGATGAATTGCGGTCGAATTATGGGCCTGGGAAATTATTTATAATTGCAGTATGACACATTTATTTATTTACAAATACCTAAGAGTTAACCTTAGTTTTACTTTGTTTCAGATTTATGGCGCCCAACACAGTGAAGAAGCTTCAAATATCCTTCTCCTAAACTTCTTTCCGCCATCTTGGATTAAACAATAAAAAAATGCACTCCGTCAGTCGCCGTCCACGCACAAATACAGCAAAGCCGAACACTATAAAAAATCTAAAAATCAAAAAGAAAAACAACGAGCTTACTAACACTGATTTCATGTGTTCCAAATTCGAATAATTCAAAAGTTAAATTTAAATTTTTCCTTCTGGAATTATAAAACTTAAAATTCCAAATTCGGTTTTTACGAATGAGGCTTTAATAATTTTTGGATGAGAGATTATTTAAAAAGTAGTATTATAAATTGATAGTTGCCTTCTTATTAGTAGACGTAGTAACCGTGATTGGTCCAAATTCTTCTATATCTATTGTAAAATAATTTTCCTTATTGTGAAATAACCGTTTTGGAAGTATTTTTCCCTGGAGAATAAGTAAGGTGAGTTCACGTTTATACAAAATATGTTATACTAGCTGTTGCCGGCGACTTCGTACGCGTTACACTAATAAATGAGCAGGTAACCTAGAAATAAAGCTAAACTCGCTGTTACAACTTGACACCCTATTTTTATCCCATGGAACCGGATCTATATCTAAATCTAGATTCAATCGAAATCGATTCAGCCGTTACGACGTGATTGACTAACAAACAAACATTCAAACATTAGCATTTATAATATTAGTGTGATTACAATTATTGGATTTGTAGCCCTATCTTGATAAAAATTAGAGTTAAATTTCCAGGTTTAGAACAGATAAAATGGAAAATCAAGAGATGGAAAAATGTGCACCGGTGGAGGATGGAAGCCATCTTAACAGGAACAGGGTAAATTTATATTTTTGTACTAAACCTATAATAATTTACTCAAGCGTGTATAAGCAAAACAGAAGCATGCCTAGATATAGACCTTGTGATACTCCTAAAACAATAGTTGGATAATAAGGTCGTTTGGAGGTTACTCTTGAAAGTTATTGTTTATTGAATTAAATATACTAAATATACATTCACTTTAACACAAAAAAAAATGTTTTAACCTTGATCAAAGTAATTTAACTTACAAAAACAGGCAATATGATCAAAAGCCTTCATAAAGTCTGAATCTTTTAGACTTAATCGCAGTTATATGGGTAAATTCTAGATAAAATTATATTAGAAATTTTAATAATTTAAATGCTGACATGGAAATTAAAGACCTGGTTTTTTTCTATCTTTGTTTTTTTTTCCAGAGCTTCAAATCGAAGCAACTAGTCCGTAGCCAGGCTATCCGCGAGTCAACATCCCCACCGCGTACCGTCTCCCCCTCAGTCCGCAACGACGCCGTCTCCGAGAACGCGACAAAGCCCGCTAACGTCAACAAAGTCAACGTAAAAGTTACCGCGGTGGAGCGAACCGCCAGCGACTCTAGTCATGACAGTGATGTGTTTAGTTATAGGAAGCCGGTGGAGATACAAGTGAGTATCATTAATTTTATTAACTTAAATTATTTATATTAACATCATATCAGCCATGACGTTTACTGCTATGTGTCCCGCGCATAGCCTAGCTTGCTATGTCTCGGGGCAATGTTAGTGACTTTAGATTGCCTACGGATCTCTTCATTTCTGGTTCGATCTTGTGGAGAAACGCCAAACAAACCCTTTCCACATACATAGTCATGTGGGGTCAGGAATTTGTATGCAAGTGTTATTGTAATATTATGTTATTCAAAGATGACAACCTCCGTGGCGCAGTGGGCGAACAGCCGGCTGAGTTGCAGGAGGTTGCGGGTTCGATTCCCGCTGCGTAACAAATGTTTGCATGATCTACGGATATTTGTTCCAGGCCTGGATGTGCTTGTATATATTTTAAGTATGTATTTACAAAAAAAAAGTTTATAAGTATTCCATTAGTTACCTGGTTCCCATAGTACAAGCTCTGCTTAGTGGCTAGAGAGCATTGTGTGAAATGTCCAGCATTATCTATTTTATTACTATATTTGACGACCTCCGTGGTGCAGTGGGCGAATAGCCGGCTGAGACGCAGGAGGTAGCGGGTTCGATTCCCGCTGCGGAACAAATGTTTGCATGATCTACAGATATTTGTTCCGGGTCTGGTTGTTTCTCTATATATTATAAGTATGTATTTACAAAAAAAAAGTATATAAGTATTCTATCAGTTATCTGGTTCCCATAATATAAGCTCTGCTTAGTTTGGGGCTGGATAGCGCTGTGTGAAATATTTATTTATTAATATTTATTTACAATCGAACAGTTAGTTACGTCGTTATGTGTACTAAAACAATTACGTAGGCTTTTGGGTACCTAACTACTCATTGCACTATAATTTGGAGGTGCTAGAAACAGACAAATATTTCATACACACGTTTTAAACACTAATTAGGTACTAAATATTTTAGCTACTGTAAATTTCGCTAATGAAAATGAAAATATTTTATTATTAAGTACTAGCTGACCTGACTGCAGCTTCGCACGCATGGTTTGTCAATAAAAACATAACCCTCTTTCTGCGCAATCGGATAAAAAGTAGCATAAGTTACTGAGGAATAATGTATCATTCTAATGATGAAATATTTTTTTTTAATCGGACCAGTAGTTTATGAGTTTATTCGGTACAAAAATACAAATCTTTCTTTTTATAATATTACTAGCTGACCAATCCGCATCTTCGCACGCGTAGTTTTTTAATAAAAACATTACCCTCCTTTGCGTAGTTGGGTAAAAAGTAGCCTATATTACTCAGGGTGAATGTAGCTTTCCAATGGTGAAAGAAATTTGGAAATCGGACCAGTAGTTTTTGAGTTTATTCATTACAAACATACACACAAAAATACAAATCTTTCCTCTTTATAATATTAGTATAGACTACAAGAAAATACAGTATCTAAACAATTTAAAATACTATTTACATGGTTATGCGCTAGGCTAAGTGGCTAAGCAAAGAGAAATTATAACTAGGTATGTATTACAAGACTAAGTAATAGATGCATGCATTTTGCAGACAACATTTATATCTATTTATAGTATTATCTATCGCTCTCCCCACTAGACGTTGTCAGAGATCAGCGTGGTCAGAGAACACTATTTGAGTAGGTATTTGTCGCTAAATATCTATGTATTTATTATTCATTAATACGTTTCTTATTTAACTAAGTAGTTATTATTTAGGTTCATTCATTTATATGGACACGTTGCCGTCTGTCCAAAGGGTTTGTTCGTTGATAGGCCTTCCGGACAGATCCTGAGCCTGGTAGCGCTTCTTCTCGGCTGTTCTTGTCTTCTTGATTAATCCAGTAGCGGCGTTCGATATCTGTCAGCGACAGAAGTAGACGCGGCGCGGTAACCACGTTGGATTGTCGAATTTGCTTATGACACAAAGTTATTCTAGTTATAGCGGGCACAGCACATCCACAATCGATATGGGTCAATCGCGGACTGACTCGAAGTTATGCGTAGATGCTAGTGCAACCGTTGAAAGCGACGAACGAAACCTGTTGGCGATCGGCTAAGGCCGTGCTCACATTGGATACGATTTCATCCGAATTTGATTCGCGTGTAAACGTACGAGTACGCACGAATGATCCCGACCTTTCAAGGAGTATGGGAGCGCTCACACTGCATGCGATCAGTCGTACGTATACGTACGTTTACTTACGACCGACGTCTGAATACAATCCGAATTTGTTGGGATTTATCACGCAGTCGTACGTTCAGTTTTACATAAAAAATGGACACAATGGATGTAGAAAAGTTAATTAACTTAATTTACGGTCAGTCTGGGGTCATTATGTAAATCTTCCATGATGAAATTCACCGAAATCATCTCTTTTTAAAAATATTTCGCGCACCCATTCAGTTCTTCGATAACGACGACGCTGTCGCAATCTCCGGTGTAGAAGAAGGCTATCTTGAAGATACAGCTTATTCATCGCAACAAAGATGACTTCACGTATGCGATATCACCGGTGCACTGCCTTTTTGACGGAGAAAAACGTATTCAGTGTGAGCACTCAATTCGTACGAACAGTACTCGTACGTTTACGTACGAACAAATTCGTGTCCAAAGTGAGCACGGCCTAATAGTTTCGGGTAGGAAAATAACAAGTGTCGAGCACGGTGCAGCAGAGCACTCAGTGCATATGATAAAATTAGGGGTTTTTCTAACAAAAAAAAATTATAAAATAATATCTACGTCTATTAATAATGTTTCAGATAACGCAAGGGTCTTGGGACGAAAACCCAGTGTACGAGCACCGTCGTACTAAGCGCTGGCTGAGCGACTCTTCGCGAGATTCCACGCGCGACTTGCTGTCCAACAACCCGCGTGTCGCCTGCGTCTGCGGCGCGTGCGCAGCCTGCCCGCACTGCAGGTAAACATTTGATAAATGTAGTCTTAGAATCATCGTTGTCATCGTTAGCCCTTCTCGTCCCACCCACGGCTGGGCATAGGCCTCTCTTCGTTGTCGCCATTCGCCTCTGTCCTGTGCTGTTCTAACTCACATACGACCTGCGATTTTTATTAAGTATGTTGTCGACCCATCTTACCGGCGGACGAGCTGAGTTCTTGGTTCCATCTCGGGGCCACCATTCAGCACCCTGCTCCACCTGCTATCACCGCGCCTGGCCACATGTCCTGCGTAACTCCATTTGAGCGCCAATACCTATTCAGGTCATAAATTCTGTCACATGTTTAATATAAAATAATTGAAACAAGTTTATTCATTATGTAACCATTTATATACCAAAATGAACTTAATAAAACATAGATTCTTATGACACTAAAGTTTATTCAAAATGACCTCCGTGATTTTGAATACAGGCCTTCAATCTGCGCGGCCAGTCGTCTATCGCAGCACGAACGAGGTCCATGTCAATATCAGCGGCTGCCTTAATCAAGGATGTCTTGAGTGTCTCCAAATTGGGATGATGCTTTGAGCACGCCTTTTCCTCCAAGTGTTGCCATATCTTGTAATCTAACGGATTCAAATCTGGACTGGAGGAGGGCCAGTCTTCGTGCCGGATGAAGTCGATTTCACGCGCCGCCAGCCAGTCTTGTGTGCTCTTCGCTCTATGAGCTGGCGCCGAATCTTGTTGGAATACCCAGTGCCTGTTATTGAACATGGTATGAGAAACAGGTTCCACAAGGTTCGTCAGGACTGTATTTTGATACACAACTGCATTCGTTTTTACACCTTTCTCACAAAAATGTACCTCTGTTAAGCCCCAATAAGAAACTCCCAACCATACCATGAGCGAGGATGGAAAATGACCTCGTTTTGGACACGCGGAATACGGTTGCTCGCTTCTTCACTACTGTGTGCGTACACCTTATCATTTTATTTGTTGTAGCTCTCTTCTACGGTAAAAATTTTTCATCCGAAAAAAGAATTTCCCGATATTTTTTTCCCGCGTACCGCTTCAACAAAGCGCGGCATCTCTTCAGTCTCAGGTCCATTAGACGAGCATTCAAACGATGTCATGTTTTTCTTCGATATGCCTGAAGCCCTAAGTCTTCATTTAACACCCTTTTCACCGTGGTTCTGCTTAACCACATCTGAAGGGCCAACAGTTTCTGCTTACGTTTGGGATTTCTTTGAATTCGCGCCTTCACAGCTTTTATCACTACTGGAGTCCTAACAGACCGAGGGCGACCACTTCTTGACCTGTCATCTACACTAGAGTCTTCATTGTATCGTTTGATGGTGCGATAAACGAATCTTTTGGTTATATTCAAATTTTTCAGTATGTCAAAAATTTGAATTGGCGCGTAACCGCAACGATGCAACGCAATAACTGCAACACGGTCTTCTTTAAGCGTCCACTCCATATTTAAAAATGAGTAAAATTCTAAAAAGTATATATGTTTATTTTCATTAACAATTCGAAATTCGAATTCTATAAGCTTTTTTGTGGCCAGCATTCTAAAAGAAAAGTTTTTACTGTGTGACAATACTTATGACCTGACTAGGTATATGCTTCCTTACGTCCGTCCGTTTACAAATATCGGTAGCAAAATTCAATATATATACAAAATCCCAAGTATCATAATTTTACCGGTTCCGGTTACATCGTTAGAGACCATAGTCCCGGAATCGTCATTTTATAGTCCCGTAATCATCACAAAACGCCTATACTCCTAAAATCCTGCAGCGATCATATAATCCTAAGGTAAGTGTAATCCTCCTCCAGTTTTATACGCTGGAGCACCGATTAGCTACTCGGCCAATGCCAAGAACCTTGGCGTCTATTTTGACAATCATCTGTCTTGGGTGCGGCATGTTAATGAGATTAGTAAAAGGGTTAACTACTCTTTTCAATCTCTTAAGCGTCTCCAAAAGTTTTTACCCTTTGAAACTAAAATTACTCTTGCTCAAACACTCATGTTACCCCTTTTAGACTATGCCGATGTCTGTTTTCTTGACGCCACCGAGGAACTTCTAAATAAACTGGAACGTCTTCAGAATTTGTGTATCCGATTCATATTCGGGTTGCGCAAGTTTGATCACGTCTCCATGTTTAGATCCCAGCTAAAATGGCTTCCCATTCGTCGTCGACGTGATCTTCATGTTGTAACTTTTCTCTTCAACACTCTTTTCAATCCTTTAGCTCCTTCTTACCTCCGTGAGCGCTTCGATTTTCTTGTCCTACCGGAGATGACTTGTAGGTCATCTAAGTCCCTCCTTCTCAAAACCCCTCCTCATTCCTCCAGTCGCTATGGCGGTTCCTTCACTGTCCATGGAGTCAACCTGTGGAATTCTCTACCACACTCTATCCGCGCAAGTCCATCACTAAGCACTTTTAAGCTTAGAGTGAAAGAGCATTACCTGTCCTTGTAAGCTTTTAGGTTATTTATTATGTATAAGTAGGTATATTATTTATATTTTGTATAATATATTATGTTTATCTCTAATGTAGGTATAGTATATAGGTATTACTATTATTTTTTAATATGGTTAAGTGTTGTATTTATTATAGTATATGCTATATATTAGTATTCTACTCCAATGTCATTCTCTGTGCACGTACCCACCACTATAATCAAATATCTCTATCTTCAAAGGTTTGCTGGAAGAAAACTCTTATTAGGGTTAAGCTCGCCTTTGTACATGTCCATTTTGTAAGCTATTTTTATCTGTAAATCTATTTGTGTACAATAAAGAATAAAGAATAAAGGATCATAGTCTGACACCATCTTTCTAGTTTGGGTGCCTATGTTAATCCAACTAGGTTTTCTAATCAAACAAGTAACTTAGAAATCTGGTGTACCCTAGAGTAGTAGTGGAGTCTAATCATCATCATCATCATATCAGCCGTAGGACGTCCACTGCTGGACAAAGGCCTCCCTCATTGATCTCCAGGAAATGCGGTTGGAAGCGGCCTGCATCCAACGCCGACCTGCGGTTCTTACCAAGTCGTCTGCCCATCTTGTGGGTGGGCGTCCTACGCTGCGCTTGCCGGTCCGTGGCCTCCACTCGAGAACCTTTCGGCCCCATCGGCCATCTGTTCTGCGCGCTATATGGCCTAATGTAGAGTCTAATAACGAAATAAATTTATCTTATTAACATATTATAGTCTCAAAATCATCCTCTGACTGCGGGTAGCCATTATTTATACACAATTTTAAGAACTTCTCATATGCTTATGTTCCTTTTCCTTTAATTTGAATTAAATGTGTTTATTGTTTCAATAAGACCAGCCATTGGACATTTGCTTTGCGTATTCTAATTTGATTGTATCATTTTATGGCGCATAAGCTTCCGCCCGCGGCTTCGCATGCAATGGATAAATTAATAAATATTGCTGGCAATATCACACAGCGCTTGTTCCGTACCCGTTGGTCAAACGGGACCCTATTACTAAGGCTCCGCTGTCTGTCTGTCCGTCTGTCACCAGTCTGTATCTCATGAACCGTGATAGTTAGTCAGTTGAAATTTTCACAGCTGATGTATTTCTGTTGCCGCTATAACAACAAATACTAAAAACAAAATAAATTAAATATTTAAGGGGGGCTCCCATAAAACAAACGTGATTTTTTTGCTCGATTTAGCTCGATATTGATAACGGCAACAAGTATACGCTTGAAATATTTACAGAATATTTAGTTATATATTCACTTAAAAACTAAATAATTAAAATAAAACAAAAATCAACTGGCTATGAAAGAAAGAGAGAAAGAAAATGTGTGCTCGCACCTCTTTCTCTCTTGCCCCTACTATCTTCACTAACTAACTTATATCTCCCTCTCAACTTCCGTTCGCACTTTTCGTAACGCATTCACCAGCTTACTCCCCAAGTCAAGCGTGCGTAAAGAAGTTTTAATTAAATCATAATTATTTTTAATCATACGCTGGGCATGGGATGTTCTATAGCAGCAAAAAGGCCTCGGCCCAGCATTATGTCAACTGGATTACTAACTGACAATGTTATTCTGCCGAGGGTCGAGACTGCTTAATCGCCCACTAGACCCTGTGAGAACAAAATTAATTATTCATTCAACCGTTCGTTGTTTCAGGGGGCGAAGGCGCAGACACATCTGTACGATCAAACAGGACTCCGGAATATGTCCTGACGAATGCACGGAGTGCTCTGACAGTGAACCGAACGGTAACTTTAACGCTACTTGTACACACGGCTACACATCAAGCTATACATTTCCAGGATAAGCTGACCTCTCATTCTACGAAAAGCCTGCACAATGCGAGGTCAGCTTATACTGGATATTATAGCTTGATGTGTTGCCGTGTGTACACAAAGTTTTGTAAGTTTGTTTGTGGGCTTAATGCTAATAACATTTTCTACCTGCCAACCTCAGAGGTAACAAAAAAGGTTGGCGTGCTAACTTATAACAAAATTACTGATAATTTTAACAAAACAAAAGAAACACAAATAACAATAAACTCCACACAGTTAGAATAAATACATAAACCTACTTGATATAACAATAATAATACATAGAATATATAAATATATGACAAATTTAACAAATATATATATATATATATATATATTTATAGATATAAAACAAAAGAATACTATTACATACTATACTACACATACTACTTTCCACGTTGATTTTCACGTACAGAATTCAAATTATATCATTAACCGTATTATCTATAACAATGTACTGTTATTTCAGACCAGGTCAATATTTTTAAGTAACAGTTTGACGACCTCCGTGGCGCAGTGGCCTCTAAGCCGGCTGGGTTAGATTCCCGCCGCGGAACAAATGTTTGCATGATCTACAGATATTTGTTCCGGGTCTGGTTGTTTTTCTATTTAATATAAGTGTGTATTTACGAAAAAAAAGTATATAAGTATTCTGTTAGTTATCTGGTTCCCATAGTGCAAGCTCTTTTTAGTTTGGGGCTAGATAGCGCTGTGTGAAATGGCAATATTTATTTATTATTTCTTACAGCTAATTTAGTGCCACAACCAGAACAAAACAAAACAAATTAAAATCGAGTTGCTGACGATACGGACAAAATTTATTCGGTCACAGTGTCCCAACTGACACTTTTGATTTAAATATTTTTTACCGTCGATTCGGACACCATCAAATTATTGAAGCTGTTGAGTACAGCCAGGTAAAAAAATGTTTAAGCAAAATATAATATAATGTGATAAAGCTAATCAAATTGCTTTACATTAGTGGTGACTTACATTAATGTTAAAAAAAACCACAAGTTTCATTCATAGCGTATATTTGGTATAAAATAACATCTTTTATACCATCTCAAATAAAGAGATAGAGAGAGTGTGACCTTGCTATGCATCTATTTCGTCATCTTGCTGTGCCGCCGCCGCGCCTCGGTAAAAACCTGTGTTTTTAACTGACTGCAATGAAGCTATTTTTAATGGTGTCCGAATCGACAGTAACAAAAATATTAAAATCAAAAGTGTCAATTGGGACATTGCGGCCCAATATATTTTGTCCGAATCGACAGCAAGTCATAAAATCATCATCGCAAGACAAGAAGAAAAGTTGAAAGAAAATTTGATAGTATTTAATATTTATAATGTTATCCTATCACAAGAAACATTTTACCTCCCTCTTGATACGAGGATGCACTCAAAGAAGGTTCAGGTCACGTCTGGTTCGAAAGTTTTTGAGATGATTAAAAAAAATAAACTCGACTGTCGGCATCATACACACCAAACTTTCTAAGAAATCCGTTCTTTTGTTTACAAAATGGGATTGCTTGCACGTGTAGCTGCAGATTGTTGTTAGTAGAAGTGATGGATTTTATCTATACGTTGTCATATTCTTAGTAGCTCACAAACTTTCAAATTGTAAACATGGTTAGTAAGAGAAAATCACTGTGTATTGACGAAAAAGTTTTAATGATACGCAAATCAAGACAACACAAATCAACAAAAACAATTTAACAAGACAAATCAGAAATAAGCGTTTTCTTTTTCTAATACAGATTTTACTTCTCTTTAACTCTAATTTAACGACAACTCTCTATAACGTCAAAATATGCTCAGTCCCTTGAGTGTCGTTATATTATAGAGTTTACACTGTATTTTATCTTTATAGTGTTACCCGAACATAAGGAACATACTATCTTCCTCTTGATACGAGGATGCACTCAAAGAAGGTTCAGGTCGCGTCAGGTTTGAAAGATATGAGATGATTAAAAAAAATTTAGAATTTTCCGTGTGTTCTTTAACACTTTAAAAATATAATCTAAATTTTTTTTATATTTTATTTTCTTGTTGTCTTGCCATCTTGATTTTATTGTGTTATATTTTGTTCTGATTGTGGCACTAACTTAGCTGTAAGAAATAATTATATATATATATAATTATAATGTTTATATATGTTATCTATATATACCATACCCTATATACCATGTATCGACGGGTTCCGGGCTAATTGTATTAAGCGACACTCTGGGCGATATAGATTTTTACACATACATATTTGGGATCAGCGAATTTTTCTGCGTCATTTGAGCTGGGTTTCGGTGACGATAGGAGCACTTTTTTGTCGCTTAATACAACCGCATTTTTGGGCCCATTTTGGGATTGCAATGTATGAAGCGACACAAAATATTGACAAATTTAGGAACAGTGTACTTAAGCTCATTACCAAATACCAGATAGTCGTTTAAACTTTTTTTTTCCTGGAGCAACAATTTACAGCAACGTACGTTAAAACATTTAGCCTGACCTTATAAATATATAGAAATATCGCTTCATACAATTAGCCTCTTTGTTAAATTCTTATCCAGTGTCGCTTAATACGATTAGCTTTACCTTATAAATATACAAGAATATAGAAGATATGTAGGTACACCCTATCTATGTACCTTTAAATTTATCAATGTTTTAACCGCCAATTTCTGCAAACTTCATTATTCAAGTATGGATTACAAACAATTTATTTAAAAAAAAACTAATTAAACACAAACTAATTAGCCATACATTAATAAGTTCAAGATTAGCAAGATAGATAAGGTATTTAAATCAATTAGCTTAGGTTTGAAATATGACCAACTCTTTGATTAAAGCACTTAGCTTCGAGTCATTATTTGCATGCCTAAGCGGTTAAATCATTTAGTCTGGAACAAAAAAAAGTAAAATACGGGTCATTTTGTATTAAGCGACATTTATCTTCGTTAAAAATAGCGAGTTTTAACTAACAATAAAACTTACCTATTATTTTTCCAACGATATCCGGAATCCATCTTGAGTCAAGCACCTGTCTTTTTCACGTTTTTATCGTAGCAACTTCCTCTCTTCGACTTCCGGTGCGCCGTGATTGGTCGACGCATTTTGTCGGTTACGATTGTGGCAAGTTTGCGACGACCCATAGGGCGCTCTTTTGCTTCATTATACTTACTCATGATGTACCAGGTAGGCATTACCTGGATTCCGGATAACGTTGGAAAAATAATAGGTAAGTTTTATTGTTAGTTAAAACTCTCTATTATTTGTTCCGAGCTGATATCCGGAATCCATCTTGAGTGATGTGTTTGTTATCTCCTGGTATGCCCATAATTTATATAATTATGTTGATGCTATAATGTGTAATGTATTGAAAACATAAAAATAAATATAACTAAAGAAAAATTTATTTATTTCTCATATCACAATAAATCATAATAATCATAAACAAAGATCATGTAAAGAATCATTATCGAATTGGTTGAAAGAAATTAGATAAAGAAATTGAATTATCATGGCTAACTGCATGATCTGAAATTACTTTTTGGTAATATGTTCTAAAAGTATGTTCTTGCCGCCAATTTCCATTCTCAAGAATTTGATCAATGGGAAACTTTTCTAGCCAATTGAGAGACGCTACAGCAGATCGCACTGAGCCTGGTGTGGCTTCTATACCCGCGTCCTTAAGCACGGACTTAATCCAACCACCGATAACCGTTTTAGATGCTGGCTTAGGATCTCCTCTAGCAGTTATAAAAAGTTCTGACAAGGTACCTGGTTTCCGACGATCTTGTGAAGTGCTGATTAACTGACGAATCCAAAATACACAGTCAAGGTTTTTGTTCGGATGTGCTTTGACTCTCCATCCAGATTGTCTGTAATTAATGTCGTCTGTCTTCGATCCAAAACAAGGCCACAAGACAATGGCGTCACCTTCATCTATGTATTGGTCGGGTTTGGTGTTCAGCAGTGTGAGGTCGTGCACCCGTCGCCCTGCCGCTAGCAACAATAATATAGCGGCACGTCGTGATACTTGGTACAAACTATTCTCATCTGGTGCATTATTTTCCGAGGTCGATAACTCGGACAATTGGAGTTGTTGTGTGTTCACATCACTAGTGGGCAGTGGCGGGCGTAAGCCTAACTCATCCGTTGTACAATTATTGGTTTCACTAGACGCCTTAGTTGCACCTGAGACTGTCACTTGAAGCTCATGGGATTTTTGAGAAATTAGATATGTCAAAAATGCCACTTGTTGGGAAATAAATTCGAATTGCAAATCACTTACATGGTTTGAGCGCTTTGACCTTCTATCCGGACTGGACTCCTGCGACGATGCACTGCTCGAACTTGGAGAACGGGTTCTTTTTCGCGACACGTGTTCGATAGAATTATCACTTTGTTCTAAATTATTTTCGTCCTCCATAATCGAAGAGAGGATTTGTAATTATATAATACAAATTCAAAATGAATAGTTGCTAGACGTGTTAACGCTACGAAAAACGACGCTATAATGAAGCAAAAGAGCGCCCTATGGGTCGTCGCAAACTTGCCACAATCGTAACCGACAAAATGCGTCGACCAATCACGGCGCACCGGAAGTCGAAGAGAGGAAGTTGCTACGATAAAAACGTGAAAAAGACAGGTGCTTGACTCAAGATGGGTTCCGGATATCGGCTCGGAACAAATAATAGGAATATTAGAAAAAAAAAATGAATCCGATTATGGGAAATATCATTTATAAAAACAGTAATATCCTTCTTTTTAAATAAATAATGCGATTTGCTAGTTATATTTTTTTTCTAAAACTCGAAACTTCAAAGTGCTCTGGTGTAAAGTTTCAAAAATGTCGGTTAATACAAATAGCCCGGAACCCGTCGATATAAAGAGGGGGCAGAATGCCTTTAACACCAGGATGTATATACAATACATATTTACATGACTTAAATACAGAAGAAACAGTTGAACCATTTGAAGACCGTTGCAAACGATCTATAGATAGCATAGTACATTATTAGATTAAAAAAAATGCCTCTTAGAGCGTTCTTTTTACTCTGTAGATGAGTTCTACACATTGCCTATTATATAATTTTGATAAAATTAATTTATTGTACAATTAATTAATTATATTTATATTAGATATTTTAATAATGCTCAATATTCAATTTATTGCTTACAATTTAATTTAATTTAATGCAATTTAATTTATAATTTATAACTTTTATGTTTTTGACTTGTAACTTGGCGTTATAAATAAAGAATTGAATTGAATTGTTATAGCATCCTCGACTCTTTAGCGCCCTCACGCGTTTTCGCGTTACATATGCCAAAATAATATATTGAGTGCAATTGATCGCTTATACCCGAGTATAACACACTAGCTGACAAATCCGCAGCTTCGCACGCGTAGCTTTTCAGTAAAAACATTACCCTCCTTCTGCGCAGTTGGGTAAAAAGTAGCCTATGTCACCCGGGGATAGTGTAGCTTCCCAACAGTGAAAGAATTTTTAAATCGGTCCTGTAGTTGCGGAGCCTATTCAATACAAACAAACAAACAAATCTTTCCTCTTTATAATATTAGTATACATAACTTTCATCACGAATGCGAGGAAATTAAAAAAGATAGTTTAAGTATATCCGAATACTTAGATATTTATGAATGAAAGGTGGAATTTTATTGGTTATGCGACAATCTCTTCTCAATTGTAACGCTCTTGACAGAGCGATCGTGGTCGTCATCTTGGATAGTTATTATTTGGGGATATATGTTACACGCCTCACGATATCTTGCCATTTGTCTGTGTTGACAGATATTCTCGTGCATTCATACTTTTTGTCAGTCACTGAAGGTTTTATTTGATCAATATTATGACGTAACTAATTCGATATGCGTAATGTTTATATATATCCGCTATCTCTAGATAACTGAAGTTAAAACAAATAAATGGTTACAGGTGTAAATAACGACAATAGAAAAACCAGCAGTCTTGATGTCGACGACCAATATTACTGCAGGTAAAGTATTACATATCAAATATTACTGTAAGCAAAGTATTACATATCAATATTAAACAGAATCATTAAATATTCATTGCGTTTAAGGCTGGTCATATACAGTCGGAATTTGGAAGGCAGTAATCCGCAAGACGGGACTTGAACCCGTATTTATTGCTATAAAGTCGTATAACTGAATATATAATTTCATTTCAAAAGAACTCACTAATTTCCCGCCTGACGAGGGGTGAGCCCACAGAACATAAAAAACAATAGAACTAGCATGATGACTTGTTACTAAGAAAACCAGTGTAGCTAAACTCACACATGTAAAAACTAGCACACTTAGAAATAAAAGTTATAATTGGTTGAAAGAGAACGTTCAAAAAGTCATAAAACCATAAAACTAATTTTACGGATATAAAACCTTAGCCACTAAGGGAACATGGTTTAAAATTCAATAAAATAAATAGTAATATAAAATTAAAGTCTACTCACCAAAAGATAACGCTTTAGAAAATATTTTTTTAGTCTCTATTAATTAGAAATAAGACTGATAATGCAATGGCTGTTACTTGATTACCCACAAAACAAAGCCACTCAACAACAGATGGCGCTGTGGCTAACGATTTTTGTTATAGTCTCTAACAGCAAAGAATAAGATTGATAATGCCATGGCTGTTACTCGCTCGTCCAAAATACTTTGCTACTGCTTTAGTGATGTACCTATGAGGATACAAGACGAATGTATCGATATCGATTATCACCTACCTACTATGGATAACGAAATAGGTACGTCAGGTTATAATATAGGTGGTCGAAAGAAACAGCTTTTCTTTTCTTTCTTTCATAACATAATCACAGGTTTCCAACTCATAAATACTTAAAAAAATATTATATTACTGGAATATTAATACTGAATTATTATACGAGGGCACACTAAAAGTTTCCGGAATCTATAATACAAAAATACTATAAATGGTCAAAAACGAATTTATTTTTTATTTCTCAAAATATTCTCCCTTTGCGTCAATGCACTTTTTCATACAATTGAACCAATTTTGAAAACATTTATGCCACTCCTCCGGTGGTGACGTCAGATACATTTTTTTTCATACTCTTCGACAGCCTCTTCTGGTGATGAAAACCGTTGATCGGGTAATTGGTTCTTGATTTTTGGGATCAGAAAAAAGTCACACGGTGCCAGGTCAGGACTCTGTATGCTGGATGACTCATACGTTGTACGTTTTTTTTATGTCTGGCGCTTTGGGGAAACTGAAAACAGAAGTTATTATAATATTTCACACCATAGGTCTACAATGCATTCAAAAATCCTCAATAAATCAACAAAAGGAATTAACGCCCTAAAACTTATACACCTTTTAATAGAGGGTAACTAATTGAAGCTATCGATAACACATTCATCAGTATATTGGGGTCACATCCCTAATTGAGTAGCGTAAGTTGAGGTTTAAGAGAAACGCGACCTTAAAGAGTATGATTCACAGTCTATTTTGTTTGACGATTTTGCATTTTAAACAAAACTAACAAAAAAACAATAAAATAATACTTACCGGTGATAGGATATGCCCCCTTTTGTTAAAATTTTGGTTCGGCTATACTATTTACACTCCAAAACGGCACATTAAAGCATTTTTATATATTTTTGAAGTACGTTTACCCCCCAGTAATTGAAACACGATTGAAGTGAGCGAAGCTTGTAGTGCGCGTACTTGGTGTTACGCGGGCCCCGCCTACTTACGACTTCTATGGTTTTTTGTGTTCTGTGGGTGAGCCCGTGGTGAATTTAGTATCGCGTCGTATGGAGAAGAATTTTGCAATATTCGTAATTAAATAATCGATAGTTTTAAAATATTAAACAGATAATATGCTTTATTTTCAGATGCCCAGATCGAAGGGAAAAACCAAAGAATATGTTAAGCAGAACTGATTCAGGTAAATAAAAAAAATATCTATAATCTCTGTGGAGAAGTGTATGATAAAAGAATATACCTAATCAGGTCATAAGTATTGTCACACAGTAAAAACTTTTCTTTTAGAATGCTGGCCACAAAAAAGTTTATAGAATTCGAATTTCGAATTGTTCATGAAAATAAAAATGTATACTTTTTAGAATTTTACTCATTTTTAAATATGGAGTGGACGTTTAAAGAAGACCGTGTTGCAGTTATTGCGTTGCATCGTTGCGGTTACGCGCCAATTCAAATTTTTGACATACTGTAAAATTTTAATATAACCAAAAGATTCGTTTATCGCACCATCAAACGATACAATGAAGACTCTAGTGTAGATGACAGGTCAAGAAGTGGTCGCCCTCGGTCTGTTAGGACTCCAGCAGTGATAAAAGCTGTGAAGGCGCGAATTCAAAGAAATCCCAAACGTAAGCAGAAACTGTTGGCCCTTCAGATGGGGTTAAGGAGAACCACGGTGAAAAGGGTGTTAAATGAAGACTTAGGGCTTCGGGCATATCGAAGAAAAACAGGACATCGTTTGAATGCTCGTCTAATGGACCTGAGACTGAAGAGATGCCGCGCTTTGTTGAAGCGGTACGCGGGAAAAAAATATGGGGAATTTTTTTTTAGAATTTGTTTTGAGAGAGCTACAACAAACAAAATGATAAGGTGTACACGCACACAGTAGTGAAGAAGCGAGTAACCGTATTCCGCGTGTCCAACGAGGTCATTTTCCATCCTCGCTCATGGTATGGTTGGGAGTTTCTTATTGGGGCTTAATAGAGGTACATTTTTGTGAGAAAGGTGTAAAAACGAATGCAGTTGTGTATCAGAATACAGTCCTTACGAACCTTGTGGAACCTGTTTCTCATACCATGTTCAATAACAGGCACTGGGTATTCCAACAAGATTCGGCGCCAGCTCATAGAGCGAAGAGCACACACGACTGGCTGGCGGCGCGTGAAATCGACTTCATCCGGCACGAAGACTGGCCCTCCTCCAGCCCAGATTTGAATCCGTTAGATTACAAGATATGGCAACACTTGGAGGAAAAGGCGTGCTCAAAGCCTCATCCCAATTTGGAGTCACTCAAGACATCCTTGATTAAGGCAGCCGCCGATATTGACATGGACCTCGTTCGTGCTGCGATAGACGACTGGCCGCGCAGATTGAAGGCCTGTATTCAAAATCACGGAGGTCATTTTGAATAAACTTTAGTGTCATAAGAATCTATGTTTTGTTAAGTTCATTTTGGTATATAAATGGTTACATAATGAATAAACTTGTTGCAATTATTTTATATAAAACATGTGACAGAATTTATGACCTGACTAGGTATATAATGTCTGTGGCGAGGTGGGCGACTAGTCGATTGAGTTGCGGGTTCGATCCCCGGTACAGGACAAATGTTTACATGATCTGCAAATATCTGTTCCTGTCCTGGGTGCTGTGACATGGTACCTGCTCATGATATATTACAACAGAATAAATAAAAATATTATACACCATATCAAATCAATACATCAATTTTCGCTAGAATTCCAATATGGCGGCTACATAGCCGCTATATTGGACTTCTGGAAACATCTTAGAGCGCTTATATCTTGTCATTCAGATGATTCCAATGATACGTCATTTGTCAAAATCCGTTAAGGCAAAAAGGATAAAGATAAAGATATTTATTTGCTTAGCATGTGTAGGTTAACATATAACATAATAGAAGTCTATAGTTCCTACCCAGGCTTCAAATAAAAAGCTTGCTATTTACTGACTGTATTTTTTACCATATATATCCACAAATAAAGTTTCTAAGCGTCAAAATGACTGTTAGGCTGCGTTCACACGAGCGCGATTTTTTTTGGCGCGTCACCGCGCGCGAGTCGCGTAAGCGCCGCTTGCTCTTCAGAAACTTTAAAATTTACAGGTTTATGTCATTCAAATAAAGTATATACATATTTTATCGATATTAATGTACGAGCGCACGCTCAGCGCCCGAATAGAAACCGCTTCGCACACGAGTCGCACACGCGCAGCGCCCGCGCCGCCTTCGCTCCCCCCGCGCCGCTTGGGGTGACATTCTCGCCGCGCCCGTCGCATGGATTTATGATGGTCATCCGATAGAGCGGCTGCTGACTCTGAGCGGACGCGACGCGTGCACTGATGAAAAGGTGCCCGAGCGCGATCAGCGCGCGTTGAGATCGTGTCATATGAACGGGCGCTTAAATGCTTAATATTAAGGGCTCTATCTCATTAGAACACCAGGCGGCGCAACCGGTCGCGCCACTAACTAAATATTAGGTTGGGGAAAAAGTTTCTTCGCATTTTTTAAGAAAATTCAAAACATTTTTTAATATATTTTGTTTACATTTAACTAAAGTATGTAGGTGCCATCTTGTAGGTAGGGACATGATCCCATTGCTATAGACATTTTGGGGCTTCTGAACAAAATACCGCGACAAGTAGTTTTGGCAGTCCTCTCGTGATGTTAACCTGACACTGCCTAAAGAATTCTGAAGAGACCGTAACAGGTGGAAATCTGAAGGTGCAAGGCCAGGACAATACGGCGGATGCATTAACACCTCCCAGTCAAACTCTCTTAATTTTGCTGAGTGGTTAAAGATGTGTGAGGTCTAGCGTTATTATGATGAAAAATCACACCCTTTCTGATGATTAATTCCGGCCGCTTTCTCTCAACTTCTTGCTTTAATCTCATCAGTTGTTCGCAGTATAGTTCAGAATCGATGGTCCTGCCTGGTGGTAACAGCTCATAATGAATAATGCTCTTCCAATCCCACCACACACACAGCATTACCTTGTTGCGAGTTAACCCGGGTTTCGCCACAGTGTGTGAAGCCTGACGGGCCTTTGACCACGACCTTTTTCGCACGTTCTTGTCATACGTTCACTTTTCATCACCAGTTATCAGCTTCTTCAAAAATGGTTCGGTTTCATTACGTCGTAATAAAGAATCACAAATGAGTACACGGTTCATTAGGTTTCTTTCAGTGAGCTCGTGGGGTAACCAAATATCGAGCTTTTTTGTGTACCCAGTTTTTTTCAAATGCGCCAAAATTGTTTTGTGGTCAATTCCCAGTTCTTCAGCTACGTCGTAACTACTATATGCCGATCTTGCTCCATTTTTTCAAAAATCATCAATTTTATCCATAATAGGGCGACCAGAGCGACGTGCATCTTCGACATCAAAATTTCCGGATTGAAAACGCTTAAACCAAATTTGTGCTACTCTTTCAGACACTGCACTAGGTCCATAAACATCGCAATTTTTTTTCGCGGCTTGCGTTGCATTTTATTTTTTTGTAGTAAAATGTTAAAATTTATCGAATTTCTTCATTAGATTCACTCTTCTTTACAGTACGAATAACAAATAAAAATCACACATTTTCCTAATTTGGAATTTGGAATTATCTTCTTTAAAATTTAAACTTTGAATGATACCAAAACCAGCCAGATACAAATAGTATAGCCAAAGAGATTTTACTACAAGTTCATACATACTATAATGCGAAAAGACTTTTTCCCCAACCTATTATATACAGTTGTATAGAGGGTACCTCACCTCACCTGGTATCATCGTCTCGATCGGTCAATCCATCGTCGGTATCATGGCTCACTCATCGTGGTATCAGCTGGGTTGCGCAACCAATTTGTTGCCAACTATTAGAAGTCTCTTTACAAAGTCTAGAGCACAGACGCCGAGTAGCCAGACTTTCAGTTTTTTACAAGATTCATTTTGGTGAATGTGCGCAAGATCTTGTTGGGCGTCGAGCTCACGTCCAACCTGAACTTCGGCGCGCACATCGAATCTAGGATCAAAATTGCTGCTATGAAGCTGGGCATCCTAGCTAAGGTTCGGCGGTACCTACTTCTCACCGGGACAGCTGCTCAGTCCCTTTACAGCACAAGTCCGCTCATTTATGGTACGTTAAAGTACTGATGCCATCTCTGGGATGGCTCGGCCAAGTATCAGCTTGAAGCCCTTGATTCGTTTGAGCGACTTGCTGCCAGGCTCATTGGCGATGACTCCTTAGTGGAAACCAATTTACAAAGTCTAGAGCACAGACGCCGGGTAGCCAGTCTTTCAGTTTTTTACATGATTAATTTTGCTGAATGTGCGCAAGATCTTCATGACCTTATCCCTCCTTCCCCATTCCACCACCGGACAAGCAGACGTACTGAGAAGTACCACCCATACCTGGTCGGCTGGTATGCCTTGCCGTACCAAACGATTTGCTTCAATTTTTCTTGTTCGCACAAGTAAGGAGTGGAACTCGTTTCTGGCGTATGTTTTTCCGAACCGGTATAATCTCGGAGTCTTCAAGTCCTGAGTGAATAGGTTCTTTCTGGGCAAGCGTGCACCATCTTCGATTGCTCAATAAAAAAAATGTGTAGCGCGCCTACTGGTGGCGCAACTATTACTATGTATAGAGATATTTGGCGCCTCACTCACTCCACCACCAGTGTCGCTACCCGGGAAGCCCCCCCCCCCCCCCCCCCCCCCCCCCCCCCGCCTCGACACTGCGTCCACGATGTCATTCGCCCCGTACGAGTACACTGTTATGCCAATATCTTAGATGGATATGTACTCTGATCTTCGTATATGTTGATAAATTGTCCTTTACTAGGATGTACCACCACTCCCTTTTGTCTTTTTATTTAACTTTCTTTTTCGTTGTACGCAAAAGAACTGTTAATTCTTCGACGTTCATTTTGAAACTGACAATCTTGGTGTTTGTTCTGATGTTTCTCGCTTGGTGGCTCAAAACACCACGGTGGCGCGACCGGTGGCGCCGGTCCTAATGACATAGGGCCCCAACTCTTGACCGTCCGTCACAAAAGAGGGTAATGTTGAAAAACCACGCTTGCGAAGCCGCAGGTGGTTGAGCTATTGTCTGTATATTTCAGAGGATAAATCGGAGCCGTCAGGTCCAGAGCTGGTCGCTTTTATAAAGGAGACGCTTAACAAGAACGGCAAGGACCGCATGACGCTCCTCAAGATTGAGAAGGAGCTCCATTCGCTTGTCAACGACGTTGGGTAAGTGGCTCTGCTTAAATAATAATACATTATTTATTGTAAAATAGCATTACACATTATAAAACAAAGAAAAAAAATTCACAGCACTTGCTCGACAATGTCAAGTTATATGTCATGTAAACCTCACCGAAAGCAGGTGATTAAATCCCTACGGTTGAGCCGCGAGTAAATTGGTACTGAATGTCATTATGCCTTCGCGGGCATAATGTGATTTGAATTTGGAACATCATCTGTATTAAAATTTGAACCAAAGACACCCACACAATAGGAACTTATTCGTAAATCGAACTAACCTCTGCACAGAATGCACCAAACTAGATTTGATTTTAATTGTCTCGCAGAAAGTGTGAAAAGTAGAATAATCTCCTCGTGGATAAAGCTGATTCTAGAGTTAACTCCCTCACTCCACTCGGGAGTTATCCTTCGTTACATTCGGGATTCAATATAGCTGGTTCCCATAGTACGAGCACTGCTTAGTTTGGGGCTAAATAGCGCTGTGTGAAATGTCCAGCAATATTTATATTTATTTATTTAGGTATTGCTTATTATGTGACATGCTCAGGCGTAAATATTTTGGGCCTTACCACAAAAAAGTTAAACACCCGTTGAACACCTGTTTTAAAAATTCCTTACTATTTTTTGTATATAATTTTTTTAAACACGCTATTCAATTGTTTAACTCTTGGAAGTAAGACCCTTATGTTTGTTTTTTCAGGCGTTGCGTAGTGAAGTTCCCAGTGATGACGTCATACGGCCGTATGTTGGTGCATCGCTGTGCGGCGTTGTTCCAACTATCCCACCATCTCGACCATTCTAACAAGAACTGCGTTATAGTGTCGAAGAGCGGTGAGTAGAGCTCTCATAGTCTTACTACTGAACCAGCCGGGTTTGTTGCCTTAGTCTTCTCTTTGACTGGTTACGAGGTGTACATTTTATATAAGGATTTCATGGGTAAAGAAATATTGAGTTTATTCATTAATTTTTTATGAAAAATATCTATAACCGACTTCACTGACAAGAAAATATGCAGATAGATGCTTTTGCAAATTGAAAAGTTTGACGATTTTTTCATGGATCCCATCATCAGATCTTGACCGAAATTAATATGGGACTCCCCTTTCCAACATAAAAGAAACTTTGAAATCGGTGGTATCGCTTAGTAGCGATAAGGCCGCCAATAGTACAGAAACCACTACCTCACCTGATGGTAAGCGATGGTGTGATCAAAGATGCAGCACGCTTGCCTAGAAAGAACCTGTTCACTCTGGACTTGAAGACTCCGAGATTATACTGGTGGTATGTACATATATTGAATGTTATTTAAACTGCAGGTACAAGCGGCGGTCGGATCCCATGCACCAACTTCAAGACGTGGTGTGTGATGAACTTCCCCCCGCCGAGCCCGCAGCGGCACCCGCCCGACCACACCATAGACGGAGCTAATGCTAAGTGAGTCTTATTGCTATGGTGATAGAGCTTATTACAGTTGTCTATGTTTTTTTTATTAGCTTTTGCTGCTTTTGTACGGCCATTGAGGTCAATTGTGATCGCCCCTAGTTCATGGAGGCGTTCATAGTTCACCACTAAGCCCTACAGCTGTTAGAAACTGAAGGATATTCTCAGGGGTGATAGCTGTTAGCTCCTCCGTGCTGAGGATATGTTTTGCCCAGATGAATGCTACGTTTGTGCATTAGTGGACCACACTCGCCTTACATGTGTAGAGGCGATTCTACCGCCTCATTACAGAATCTGCAGGTTTGTGTATCGCATAGTCCTAGCTTGAACATGTGCTTATTAAGTTGACAGTGTCCAGTCATGGCTCTGATTATAATGCGGATATTGTTTCTGTTTAATCAGTGATTTTGAATGGTTCATGCTTGAAGAGTTGATCCAAACCTTGGACGATTTTTCGAAGCAGGAGTTCATAAGGGTTCTTTGTGTCAAGCTTTTCGGTATACCACAGAACGGCTCAGGGCCCAGCTGTGTTCCATTTGCCCCAGCTCGCGCAAGCTCATCAGCACATTCGTTGCCGTCGATTCCTGCGTGTCCTGGAACCCATCTTAGAATAACTCTGTACTTTAAGCTCAGAGTGTTTAAACGTGACAGACAGTCTTCGACTAGCCTGGACGAAATTACCTTGGAATCCAGAGCCATTAGGGCTGCCTGGCTGTCAGAACTGATGTTGATTGTATGGTTGGTGTATCGCTTTTGCAGATTGGTATCCGCACATTCTAGAATGGCTGGAAAATTTTCCCAAGCTAATACTCTCGACTACTACTATCTCTTCAACTTGGGTCACTCTCCATAAACTCCACATCTTACATCCGGTCCCATTTCGGAACCATCCGTGTACCAGCTTAGGCACCCTACCTCACAGTGTAACTGGCTGTTCAACCAGTCTTCTCTGGAGGGCATTTCCACAATATAGTGTCTTTCAAACACAATTTTTGTGATGTCATATTTAGTACAGATGATTCCAGTGTAAGAGTCCTGTAAAGATCTCAATTTATGCGAAACCCATTCCCTTCTTCCCTGGATGTGGGCTCTGTGCATGCTAGCTTTCGCCTCATTGTGTATTCAGTATTCATTTATTCACCATTTCATAATATTGGTATATGAACACTTAGAGGGGCGGTAAAACAAGCAATGCATTTAGTGCTAATCCAGGGGAGGTGGGCATAGCTCCCGAGGCCATAAGGCATGCAGCTCTCTGTAAACTGCTTAGTTTTGTTAATTCCAGTCGACTGAAAGGCTTTGTCGTACCATACCATAGAGGTGTATGTGACCATTGGCCTCACAATGGCAGTGTAGAGCCACAGTGCAATCCTGGGATTTACACCCCAGTTGTTGCCCATTAGTCGGCCGCTTATCCCTAGGGTCATTTTAGCCATTTTTAAAACATTAGCTAAGTGTATATTCCACGTCAGTTTTTGGTCAATTGTAACGCCCAAATATTTTACTTCTGTGGAAAAGGTAATGATTTTATCATTTTAGCTTAAGCTTTGCGAGATTGTTTAGCCTTCGCTTATTGGTAAATGGGACAATCGCTGTTTTGTCAGCGTTGACTGAGAGGTCACTGTTACTGCACCAGTCACTGACAATGTTAAGAGCTCTTTGCATGATGTTAGAGATAGTAGATTGATAGAAACCCCGCACGACGATCACAAGGTCACCTGCTTAACCTTGCGCATCGATTTGATGGTCTGCCAGTCTGCACAGGAGCTGATCCAGTGTTAGGGTCCACAAAACAACTCGGACTAATAAGTTAATAATGTAGTTAAAATGTAGTTAATTATCTTTTCGTACCACTTGCTCAAAAAAGTGACATTCTATGCCACAAAAAGCGAACATAACAATAGTCATTTTTAATCTGTTAAAAACAGGGAAAGAAAATTGTACTGAATTTCATTCATCCTCTAGGGGGAGAATGTGATTTAAATTTAGAATACTTACCGAAATTTATACTGAACTACATCTGTGTTTACACCATTGAGTTTGTATATAAAGCGTTATACATCTTTTCGAAAAAGGAATACGCATTTATTATGCAGTTATGATTATTAAATAAAATTACGAAAACCGACGAGGCCGTATGAGCTTGATGCCTTTGCTTTTCCGACAAAAAAATATTAGTCTAAGAATTTGCCGCGTTTTTGTTATCTTCAAATACATAAACGTAATAATAATTTCATATTATTATTGTGTTAATTTTTTCGCAAATGGTACGAAAAGTAGAGTATTTTCCTCGGTGATAAAGCTGTCTTAGTCTTGGGTGAACTTAAATCCCTCGCTACACTCAGGACTCGTCTTAAATCCCTCGCTTCGCTCGTGATTTAAGTTTTTAACACCCTCGCTACGCTCGGGAGTAAACCTCGAGTCCTTCGTTACGCTCGCGATTTAAATCGTCACCCGCGACAGAAGACACTGCTTTATCCCCTTGGTTAATAATCTACTATTTTTAATATGACATGTAATAAGCGCTGGAGCGATGACTTCCAAAGAGACTGGCGGGATATGGCTCTAGACCGTGATAAGTGGAAGGAAAAGAGGGAGGCCTTTGCCCAGCAGTGGGACAGTATGGGCTATTAAAAAAAATATTACATGTAAAAAACATAAAAAAACATGTTTTTTGCATGTATTTACATGTAAAAACAGTTTAAAATAACAATTTATATTTAATAACTAATAACAATAACCTAAATTTAAGCAAATTACGCAAGTGCGAGCACTACTATTTAGAAATAAGTATTTTCCATCCTTTAGCTGTTTTCCAATTCATCATCATCATCCACAGCCTGACTTCACCCACTTCTGGGTATAGGCCTCCCCAAGTTTGTGCCATCCACCACGATCCTGCGCTAGTCTCACCCACTGACGGCCCGCGACCTTTACGATGTCGTCCACCCATCTCGCTGCCGGACGTCCTACCCTTCTATACCCGCTCCTCGGCCACCATTCAGTCAATGCCCGGCTCCCTCTGTCATCACCACGTCTAGCCAAGTGTCCCGCCCAAGAACATTTGAGCTCCAGAACTCGAACCCCAACGTCCAATTATTGTTGTTTTATTATTTTTCAAACTTTCGCGATCACGGTACATAATTACTGGTATGCTAATTGTTGCAACACAGTCGAAACGTCGGAATAACAAATAAAAAAGGTACATGCGAAATAAATACCCGTTTTAATCAGTAAATTATTGCTTTATTTACAGGTCGATATTGAAGCGAGACACACATTCTCTGGACGAGCCCGCGGGCGGGCCGCTCGCTATGAACAGAAGTAAATCGCTAGAGCAGAGAGAGAAGGAGTACGAGCGAGTGAGACGGAGGATATTCAGCACAGTAAGTTACATCTCACTCTATCTTCTTAGCTTGCTTGGCCTTAAGTAAAATTACAACACAATAAATGATAGCAAACATGCCCTGAGTGGATCATGTTTAATCGTTCTAGCGACTTTGTTGAACTGCAAGTTAAAGGAGATAGATAACACTTTATACATTTATATTTTTATTAAGACACGTGGAAATACAATCACTGAAAGCAATCTTTTCCAGACAACCTTTGGATCGTGAAATCCACTCCGATTTCACGAGAACGTTATAGCAGTATAGGTTCGCTTGGTACAAACTAAGAATGGCTAGCTTCGCTCGTCAAGGCACTTGAAGGTGTGTCCAAACACAGCGCGACATTTGACCGCGGCGACCGCGCGCGACAAGCCGCTCTCTGATTAAGATTCGACTTGTCTGACACTGATTTATTCCTAATTTGTATACGTAGGGTAAATGCGTGGCTTTATTTTTAAATTCAATTATGTCGTAATATCACACTGTTGTGATTGTGTTGTGACACTGTGATTGAGCGAGATACGGCTCCCCCCAACACCACGTAATTTGTGGATGCCCCCTTATGTGTGGACGTATTTTATCAAGCAAATCGATAACGAACCAGCTATTCCTGATTGACTAATTGAAATATATTGCTCCCATAGTGCATTTTGGGATAACAGGCGTAAAAAATATCACAACAATAACATTAAAGAAGATCTATGTGATGAAATACCAAAAAAAATCTCATAACCGAAAATATTTTCGTAAAAAAATTGGGAAACACACTTTCTTCTATTCCTTCTCCTGCGCAATTTACGAATAATACAATAAGCAGAGTTGCAACACACGCGGCCGATTTAATCGTGATTTGAATACAAAATAAAGTTTTTGTATAACATTTTGTTATTTTCATAAAGAGGTTTTAAAAAAATAAAGAAATAACATTTATTTGTGACCGAACAAAACACACACAGCACACTTGAGTAAGGTACACGTAGTAAGTTAGGTACACATACAAAAAAACAATAGGTACCTAACAAATGTGTTTCTCACAATTAATCTAATAGACCGGGAGATGGTGACACAAAATGTCAAGTCATTTGTACCAGTATGGCGACCCTTCAGGGGTGTATTACGTAATGACAAAAAGGAAAACTGAGCTAAGACTTTTTGCACTGACACTTCTAGATTTCCGAACGCTGCCTAACCGGGTTAGATTCGTCGACTGACCTCTTTCTCGAAGTTGGACCTATCTAAACTGAACTATTTGTCCTAGGTACACGTACTCGTCAATAACTTCGAGATTAGAGTTAACAGAACTGATTTTGTGTGTGCCATTTTTGATGAATTGTTTTATTTCAGGATAATTGCAATCAGGAGGAATCTCAATGGCCGTGGCTGAGTGTTGGTCCCGTGAAGTTGCTGACTCCAGAAATTGGAAGGAACAAGTTATTGAAAGTAAGTGTTCGGATCACGGGCGTAGTCAGGTTGGGGAGGGGGGAGGTTAACAAAAGAGTATTTGTCGGTATAAACCCAACGGTTATATATAACCTAAAATGTTTGCATAAAATCTAATCTTCTAATATATAAAAATCGCAATTTAATGGACGCACTCCTCCGAAACGGGAAGACCGATTTTAATGATTTTTTTTTGTATATTTGTTAGGTATGAGAATAGATCGATAGGAATGAGATAAAGTATTTTTCACTCTCCTAGCTGTTGTACTGTTTTATCGCGATTTTAGTATGAACAATATCCATTTATTTAACCGTCGTTCATTGACGTGAAGTGGTTTACATGAAGTATCACGTCACTTCAACAGTGTTTATATTTTTTTATCCTGAAGTTCCCACGGGAATGGGAAATTTTAAGCGTGTAAAGCCGCGATCGGGTCAGCAGCTAGTATTAATAAAATAGTTTATACTCCTCGCCTCTCCTTATTTCAATATAATATTCAAGTTATATATTACATATTTCAGGAGGGCTTGAGCCTTTAACCCCCCCCCCCCTCTCTCGGTTGCGCCCGTAGTTCCACCTGCTGCGCCCGACGTCAGATCTCGATTTTAGAGGTCCGTCCGTAGTCCGTTTACAGAACTTTTAATGTGTCGCCATGTCCATCTGTCTGTCCGTTATTACAACCATTTTTAACAGACATTATTTTTTTTTTATATGTGTTCTGCGATAATTCATCAACACGTTTGATTTCAATGATTCGTGAACGTTAGAAAGGGGTCGTCTCTTATGACTTGAGCAAGGTCTGATGCTGAAAATCATTAAAGTAATTTGCAAAGGCATCTGCGCATATTTAAACGACTTCAAAAATAGGAGGTTCCGTCGTTAATCAACCGACTTTCAGGTTGGTCCCATAGAAGTTTCATCAAAATCGGTTCCGTAGTTTGTTACTTCAAAATAACTGGTTTTGATTTTCTGTTGTTTGAAGTCTATCGTTACTTGTACTCGTTGACTTTAATTTATTTTTTGTATTTTTATGGTACAAAGAGCTTAACCATACCAAAGACCAAACTTATGGCCCACCTGATGTTAAGTGGTAACCATCCGCCTATAACAGAGAACTGCCTCTTAGGTCACGCGCGTTACAAATGTGCCCTACGGTGCACTGCCCTTCGTCCATCAACTTGAGGCGTCCGGGTGTAAGTCCTCATGTGCCCCTGTAATTGGCAACCATACCCTTCAAACCGAAACAGCAGCTGCTTGGCGGCAACAATAGGTATGGTGGTAGTACTTCCCCGGGTGAGCCCTTTCACAAGAAACTCTACTACTCTTAGTGCAGTAGAGCCGTTGATAAAATAAAATAACAACCGGCCAAGTGTGAGTCAGACTCGCGCACGAAGGGTTCCGTACCATTATCTATAAAAACGTCAAAAAAATCGTGTCTGTTGTATGGAAGCCCCCCTTAAATATTTTGTTTTATTTTAATTTAATTATATAAAGTGAATATATAACTAAATATTCTGGGGAATATTTCAAGCGTCTACCTGTTGCCGTTATGAATATCGAGCTAAAACGAGCAAAAAAAACACGTTTGTTGTATGGGAGCCCCCTTTAAATATTTATTTTATTCTATTTTTAGTGTTTATTGTTCTAGCATGCATCATCTGTGAAAATTTCAACTGTCTAACTATCACGGTTCATGAGATACAGCCTGATGACAGACGGACAGACAGACAGCGGAGTCTTAGTAATAGGCCGCGTTTTACCCTTTGGGTACGGAACCCTAAAAACACATTATTGTATTCCAGGTACAATCTCTAGAGAACTCTGCGCCACCTCAGAACTGGCGCGGTCGCGGCGGCGTCGTCTCCAAAAGCCACAGTTTTGGAGGGTATGGGGAACCACTTCCCACCACCCGCGCGCTTAGCAGACAAGGTAATATATGTTTATTAAATAGATACATTATTTATTAAGAACATCGAACGAACACATACATATTCATTAATAACAAAAATACATATGAACAAACTAAATTATATACAACCTGTTTTGTTATTCTCGACATACATTTAAAACACATATCTGGAATCGTATTAACTGATATTAGAGGTGGGTTTAATACCGGTAGCTTGAATATTTATCCAGTAATCGATACATTTACAATAAATAATTTTTAACGTAAATCGGTGGCGCCTTTGCGACGATGCCGCTTAGTCAGTATAACAGGTACCTACTTACATGATGAATGAATATGATTTGTTTACCTATTGTATACAGGCTGTTTCATCGATATTTTAGGACTTGACATTAAGGTTGTTTGAAAATTTACAATTTTCTATGGTAATGAATTTGAAAAATAACCTATTTTACAAAAATACTAGCCATTAGCCCTACCCGTGTATTCATTTAATGTCGTACATAACAAAACACGTAGTGTACCTAATTTCACGAAGATTGGATCAACGCTTCGAAAGTTATCCACGGACAAACAAACATACCTACATACATACAACGCCAAGACGTCCAAGTTGATGCAGAAATCTCACTTCGCTCGATCAATAATATTATAAGTATTCTATCAGTCATCTCGTTCCCATAGCACAAGCTCTACTTAATTTGAGGCTAGATAGCGCATTGTGCAATATCCAGCATTATTTATTATTTACTAGCTGACCCACCCGCGGGTTCACACGTGTGGATTGTCAATAAAAACATTACCCTTCTGCGCAGTCGGTTAAAAAGTAGCCTATGTGGCAATCCTTCCCCCCCCCCCCCCCCCCCCCCCCCCCTTAGGGATGGTTTTGCAAAAAATTTGAAACGTACTTATTTCTTTATTGCTTACCAAAATCCTAAATATGAAGTCGTGAAAAAGTAACAAACAAACAGAGTTACTTTCGCATTTATTATATCAGTCAGTATGGATGGTCGCAGGTGACTTGGCGTCTAGCAGTTGGCGTCTCTCGCCGTCCAGTTCAGGGTACAAGACCCTCAGTCTACGAAGCACCGACTCGGTCACTCCATCGCCTACTGGTAAGTTTCGTTTATTAGAATAAGAATAAGACTAAATTTATTTGTCTGCTTATAAAACAGTAGTATACCTACCTACTTGGTTATCTTAATAAGTAATCTAAAAATAATGTAACAATCATAAGTAAATGTACGAAACAATGAGGGTAGTTAGGTAAGTATTCAGTTAAAGAACTTTACCTTCCGTGCTAGTTTACAACTGTGTTACGGCAAGGTAAGGATTCTCGTCCCATGTACATACGACTCAAAAATGAGTCGTATGTACATGGGACGAGACGATCAGTTTGACAGATAACAGTGGTATGGTACTGCAGGAGTACACAAATTGATACAGTAGTTATTAGTATACCACAGAAAAGCAGACAAAATGTGAAAATCTAAAAATATAACTGAAGTAAACACTATGTATGATAATCAACACTGACATACCATACATAGTTTTAAAAGTTAAATAATTTTACAGAACTTAATCACTAAGTAATTTTATAATCTATCGACTTACTAAAAACACATACTTCTGTAATTTTACATTACCTAGGTACTAATAAACTTATATAAACAAAACATAAGAAAAAAAAATATGTGGTAAGTTCCGTTTATTGACGACCTCCGTGATGCAGTGGGCAAATAGCCGGCTGAGACGCATGAGGTAGTGGGTTCGTATCCCGCCGCGTGACAAATGTTTGCATGATCTACAGATATTTGTTCCGGGTCTGGTTGTTTCTCTATATATTATAAGTATGTATTTACAAAAAGAAATGTATACAAGTAGTTCTATCAGTTATCTGGTTCCCATAGTACAAGCTCAGCTTAGTTTGGGGCTAGATAGCGCTGTGTGAAATGTCCAGCAATATTTATTTATTTATTATGCGGTAAGTTCCGTTTATTATGTGGTAAGTTCCATTTATTATACGGTAAATGTTGTTTATTAGCTAACTCGACCCGGCTTCGCACGAATTTTTATCATAATAAAATACAACCTGTTTTGTTAGTACGACATTAATTTAAAACACACCCGGAATCGTATCAACTAATTTTAGAGGTGGGTTTAATACCGGTAGCTGGAATATTTATACAGTAATCGATACATCTCACACTCTCTTACATGATGTTGATGAATGAATATGATTTGTTTGCCTATTTTATACAGGCTGTTTCATCTATATTTTAGGACTTGATATTAAGGTTGTTTTAAAATTTTAAATTTTCTATGGATTTGAAGAAACCCTCAGCCCCACCCGTGTTTTCATTTAATGTGGTACATAACAAAACACATAGTATAATGGTGTTGTTCCAGGAGGGGGTACCCCCGAGCCCCCCGCGGGGCGCGCGTGGCCGGGCGCGGTGGTGTGGGCCGTCACTGACATGGCGTGCGTGCCGCCCGGCGCGCTCGTCCTACATCCACAGGTAACCATCACCAGCTACCAGCATCACCACTGCTAAACACACACCTCTCCATAATTTTACAGAGCTACCGATTTTTTTACTCTTCATAAACGTTAAGTTTTTTTAAATGTGTAGGTAAACTAGAAATAAAGCTAAACTCGCTGTTGCAACAGGATTTGACACCCCATTTTTATCCCATGGGACCTGATTTATTGGATAAAAAGTAGCCTATATGTTAATCCAGGTTATAATCTACGTACATACAAATAAATAAACATCCAAACTTTCGAATTTATAATATCAGTGTGATGGTCAAGCGCTTGACCACTGCTTCACCTGGTGGTAAGTGATTACCTAGTCAGGTCATAAGTATTGTCACACAGTAAATTTTTTTCTTTTAGAATGCTGGCCACAAAAAAGTTTATACAATTCGAATTTCGAATTGTTCATGAAAATAAAAATATATACTTTTTAGAATTTTACTCATTTTTTAATATGGAGTGGACGCTTAAAGAAGACCGTGTTGCAGTTATTGCGTTGCATCGTTGCGGTTACGCGCCAATTCAAATTTTTGACATACTGAAAAATTTGAATATAACCAAAAGATTCGTTTATCGAACCATCAAACAATACAATGAAGACTCTAGTGTAGATGACAGGTCAAGAAGTGGTCGCCCTCGGTCTGTTAGGACTCCAGCAGTGATAAAAGCTGTGAAGGCGCGAATTCAAAGAAATCCCAAACGTAAGCAGAAACTGTTGGCCCTTGAGATGGGGTTAAGCAGAACCACTGTGAAAAGGGTGTTAAATGAAGACAGGGCTTCGGGCATATCGAAGAAAAACAGGACATCGTTTGAATGCTCGTCTAACGGACGTGAGACTGAAGAGATGCCGCGCTTTGTTGAAGCGGTACGCGGGAAAAAAATATGGGGAAATTATTTTTTCGGGTGAAAAAATTTTTTTAAATTTTTTTTTAGAGAGCTACAACAAACAAAATGATAAGGTGTACGCACACAGTAGTGAAGAAGCGAGCAACCGTATTCCGCGTGTCCAACGAGGTCATTTTCCATCCTCGCTCATTGGAGGTTGGGAGTTTCTTATTGGGGCTTAACAGAGGTACATTTTTGTGAGAAAGGTGTAAAAACGAATGCAGTTGTGTATCAAAATACAGTCCTGACGAACCTTGTGGAACCTGTTTCTCATACCATGTTCAATAACAGGCACTGGGTATTCCAACGAGATTCGGCGCCAGCTCATAGAGCGAAGAGCACACAAGACTGGCTGGTGGCGCGTGAAATCGACTTCATCCGGCACGTAGACTGGCCCTCCAGTCCAGATTTGAATCCGTTAGATTACAAGATATGGCAACACTTGGAGGAAAAGGCGTGCTCAAAGCCTCATCCCAATTTGGAGTCACTCAAGACATCCTTGATTAAGGCAGCCGCCGATATTGACATGGACCTCGTTCGTTCTGCGATAGACGACTGGCCGCGCAGATTGAAGGCCTGTATTCAAAATCACGGAGGTCATTTTGAATAAACTTTAGTGTCATAAGAATCTATGTTTTGTTAAGTTCATTTTGGTATATAAATGGTTACATAATGAATAAACTTGTTTCAATTATTTTATATTAAACATGTGACAGAATTTATGACCTGACTAGGTATATTAGATTAGAAAATTCTTTATTGCACTAATAGAATAATACATGGGTGAACTTAATGCTAATTAGCATTTTCTTCCAGCTAACCTATGTGTAGTGTGGAGACAGTGGTAGTGCCAGAAAATGGAAATTTAAACAAACTTTAGCTTAGAAATAAACTTACAAAAATTAAAAATAATAATAATACACATACATAAACGAAATACACAAATATATCTACATAAAGTGCTCAATTTTGTTGGGTATCTTGAAGAGAGATGAAGTGTTTAAAGAGTGATGGTGAGATCGAAGATGGATCGAGATGGGAAAAAGCCATTGAGCTCGTGACACTGTTACCGACACCGTTACCGACACCTGTGTAATTAATTTGAGATAGGAAAAATAACTGAACTCGCGACACTGTTACCGACACCTCTGTAGGTATATAATTTGTTTTTTCTTGAAGTGAAAACTTCTTTAGGCGCATTGGGCATTTTTTGAGATGGGAAAAATCCATTGAACTCGTGACACTGTTACCGTTACCGACACCTCTGTATCTCGTAATTGTTCAAGTTTTCATTTATGTCGGCACTCCCGGAGTGCCACTTTTTTATTGATGATAGTCTTTTAGTTTAAGTATTTTTTTTTGTTTATCTAAGTCAGAGGTGGGAACCTCTGACTTAGATAAACAAAAAAAAACTTTTTTTTCTCATAGACCACTTTCCAAATTTGGGTGGTTCCGGTGGACCCCCTGCATTTCTACCATATTCCCAGTCGACAAAAAATGTGAAGATTAGATGTAACTCGCGTTGGGGCTGAGTTCCAACCACGAATTAAGTTTTCGAAAAAAAAGTGCGCTTGATTGGTGAATTGGAACTAATTGTGAACCCCCATTTTTTTGTCAAGCCAACGTAGACCCCCGTCGAGTCGCCCCTGGACCCCTGGAGGTCCACCTGGACAACTTTGGGAATCAATGATCTAAGTTATAGTGATAACTTCACAGACGGGCAGACCGCTGAGCAACCCGGACGGTTCGGTCTACCACTTCGACCCCACCAACCCCCCTGTACTGTACGACCCGGGGGAATACGACGAAATGGAACAACCTAAGGTACTCTATTAAGAAGCCGGCGAACCCCGAGCGCAACTTCAATTCGGCCGCGTCAAAAACTTCGGCCTGAATATCGCTATCTCTGTTTAGTGACGATGTTTAGCCACGCAGAGCGACAGTGATAGCAAATGACCGATTCTAAATTTGATTAGAATTTGACCGTGTTCCGTAATACCAAAAATGATGACTGAAAATTTGTAGTATTTTTCTCATTGTGTTGTTATTCTGTAACTAGACGATATACTGTATGTTCCTATGACTAGGATACGTAAGATGTTGTTGTTTTTAATACGAAACAATTAGGTTGAAAACAGGTCTTTTATGACGTAAAAACATGCAGAATGCGAAACGCTTCTATTTCATTTTAGGTAAGTATTTTGATCTAATATATGGTTGGGAACCTAGATAAATACTATTCAAATTAAAATAATACCTTATTAAGGTAGAAATATGCTACAATTATAGATGATCTTGGTAGTACGTGTTGTATGGGCGGATTCCCTTCCGGTGTCCCCTTAATACTCAGTTATAACTAGCTGGTGCCCGCGAGTTCGTACGCATTACAATACTAAATTGATTGATTGAAAATACTTTATTGCACTAATAAAACTAGTACAAAGGCATAATGCTAAAGAGCATTCTCTTCCAGATAACCTTATGTTGTTGTCTAAATGTGTAGGTAACCTAGAAATAAAGCTAACCTCGCTGTTGCAACTTGACTTGATACCCCATTTTTATCCTATGGGACCTGATTTATCGGATAAAAAGTAGCCCACGTGTTAATCCAGGCTATAATCTATGTTTATACTAAATTTCATCGAAATCGGTACAGTCGTTACGACGTGAAAGAGTAACAAACATCCACACATACATACAAACTTTCGCGTTTATAATATTAGTCGAATTCTAGCAAATAAACGATTGGATTTGTATTCATGATTCGTAATCATTTTCATATATTAGACAAAACTGTGTAGAAAAAGCTGATGACAGAGCAATTTGGAAAAATTTGGAGAAGACCTATACCCAAGAGGAGCCTTCACTAGGCTATCATTAAAAATTACACTTATAAAATGTATTTTTTTTACTAGCCCGTACTGTTCCACTGCTGGGCAAAGGCCTCCCCCTCTTCCTTCCACTTATCACGGTCTAGAGCCAGATCCCGCCAGTCTCTGAAGACATCCAAGTCGTCGCTCCAGCGCTTTTTAGGTCTTCCTCGGAGTCGCTTTCCGTACTTAGGAATCTTTATGCTTGTGATCTTGGCCCACCTACCTTACCTTACCAACTAAAAATGTATTAATTAAGGAAATAAAGAGGCTTTAATAATAATAATATGATATTTAATTACAGATTGAGCAAAACAATGAGAAACGGCGCGGGAGGCTGGAGAAGCAACATTCCTTCATAGATCACGGTAAGCGTTGCACCAGCGACATATATCGCAACACATCACAACTCATTCATCCAGCTACCTACATAATAGCATTCCTTCCACTCGACACCACCAAAACGACACCATCCGTGGTGTCGTATGGAATCTCTAGTCCATACGACACCACCCTAGTGATGTCCAGAAACGCGTGTTTTTGACTAACAGCTCCCAGTTCATTAAAATAAATAAATAAATATCAGACAACATCACATACATTGATCCGACCCCAAAGTTATTATTTCAAGTTATCTATAGTTAAACGATAATTAATAAAACGTAGTTTATGAAATATTATTTTTTTATTTCAGTGAAGTAAGTAGTTATGTAGGTATTAAAGAACGGACCGGAAAACTAGTCTTGCAGCGTGTCCACAATTGTTGTTACGTGCTTGTAATAGGCCTTAATGAACTTTTCTTTTAGTGTGTCTTATCCGGGAAAAAAACTTTCAGCCAACAATTTTGCTGTATTTAATACAATCTGAGCATCACTCAAATGGTCCGTTTGGGTACAATTATCCTTCATATTTTGTTCCGTTTGCGTTTTCACGGACATATGTCTGGTGTGACGTCGTCATCTCTACACTCTACAACATACTCTTGAGTATCCTGCATTTCAAACACATCATCGGGCGAGAGTTGGTATTTAGGTTGAAAACTCAAAATTGATTGACTCTCCATACTTTCTAAATTATGTTATTAAGTATTTATATATTTCTAAATAAAATAGTAATAGCACAGTGAACAAAACAGAAAACAACTGAATTCAGAAACGCCACAGTGACATACTTATATTCTTTAATGTCATGTGCTAGCATTATGGAAACATTAAAAAAGTTTAAATGAAAGAAATTAAAGAATGACTTTAATTAATTAATTTAAAGAAAGACAATAATATGCAAATTGCAATGAACAATGCCAAGATGACCATTTGAGTGACAGATAAATATAAACTTTATCAAATGACATACCTCATTAATGAAACTGCTTGAACTTAATTGGAGTTTTCATATCAACAACTTTGTATGTAGGTAACCTCACTATTAGTCTATTAGTAGATGGTGTCGTTTAGGTAGTGTCGAGTGGAAGGAATGCATAATAGTGGCAACATACAATAGAATACAAATTTATTTGCAACAACACAAAAACACAACAAAAGATTAAGGTCCAAAAGGTACTATACTAAAACCTACTATACAATTTTGACGAATATTTGAATATTGATAATGTAAGCAAAATGTTTAAGTATTATCTATATTTTATCTACCTACAATGTTCTGCATGCTCACTGAATATTTAATCTAAGTTTAAACCTATTGTTTCTCATAAAATGAAATGTATATTTTCTTTTCGACGACCTCCGTGGTGCAGTGGGCGAATATCCGGCTGAGACGCAGGAGGTAGCGGGTTCGATTCCCGCCGCGGAACAAATGTGTGCATGATCTACAGATATTTGCTCCGGGTCTGGTTGTTTCTCTATCTATTATAAGTATGTATTTACAAAAAAAAATGTATCTATGTATTCTATCAGTTATCTGGTTCCCATAGTACAAGCTCTGCTTAGTTTGGGGCTATATAGCCCTGTGTGAAATGTCCAGTAATATATACATATATATATTTTGAGAATAAATTCTTTAACCACAATTCCCAGATTTTAAAACCATCTCAATAATTTTTCAAGCCGTGACACTTGTTCGTGCGTGCAGCCGGCGTTCATCGATTTATAAGACGTTATCACGTCAAAAGATAAAACAAATTTATCATTATAATACACTTAGCTGCTACCAAAACAGATATAGGTTTTGAAAGCTTTTTTTTTGGTTAGAAAGGGATTTTGTTTTGGGATATTATCAAACTCTTCAATTTGCAAAGGCATCTGCACGTTTTTCTATTTTCTAAAGTCAGGTTTTTTTGTGTTAAAATGTTCTTGTTTTGTTTTGTAGAAGCAGAATGCCAACAAACCGACCAATATCATTACGAATATGAAGTACATGATAGCCAAGAGAACCCGACGGAAAAGGTAAGCTTTTCATTTTATTTATATTTTCAAATAATTTAACACCTGTTTATAAAATTTCTTAGCAAAAATTGGTAAGGAATGGACTTACTCCAAGGTAGTTATAAAATCATTCAATGATTATCGCTATCGCTATCGCTTGGTAGTTATTAATTGCTATATATTTTGTATTGTGTTAGATAGGTGTTTTGCTAGATTGATGGCGTCAGGAGAAGCCATTTGTAAATCTTCCATTGTGCAGGTGTTTCATCGACTGCAGGATCATCACAGTCTCATTGCGTTTTGCTTGGGACCTTTATTTGCACATATTGACTGCAGCGACCACCCTTTGTGCGAAGCCTATTTAAGGACTTCCACACTGGCCAGGGCAGGTCGTGCCCTGGTGGAAGCTGTTCTTGAAGGGGAATGAAGTCAGATAGTGGGGGGTTACTATCTATCCACAGTACGCGTCTAGCAACAGATGTGTCAGCAAACATACCGATGTCACAAACAACTGACAGTCACGCGAACACATCATGTTTGTCCAAAGATAACTTTCGGAGCATTAATCCGATCATTGATATGAGAACTAGCCATGTCAGACCTTAAGCTTCAATATATTATGCTAATTTATAAGAAGAAATGATATTTTAAGTTATTATAAAATACTTCATGTATAAATAAATTTGAGGAGTGACCATTGAACTTTGCACCCGTTTAGATCTCACTTCTTTTGTCGTTGAAGTCAACACCAAGGCATATATTGAACTTGGCTGTCATTTAACATTTAAGTTTTTGATGGGATATCATTACTTTTTGTACAGAAATTATTAGTAGCTATTTTTAATTGATTCATAATAAAATTAACACCAAACTGTTTGTGTTAATCTACTGTATTTTCCTACGTTTACGTGGTTTAATTGTCTCTTATGGGTTATTTTCTAGCAGCAATCAATTTTGATTGCTAATTCTTACATTACAGGCGCTATAATTAAGTGTTCCTAATAGAATCAATTAATTGAAAAGTTATAATAAAATGATAAACAATTACTAGTTTCTGATTTATTCCTTTGTATTCACTCAACTACCTATCTGGATGCCAAATTTGAACTTTCTAGGCGATCTGGAACTGGGTTAAAGTTTTGATCTATCTATAGGTCAGTCAGTGATAAAAATGACGATTTTTGAACGTTAATATCTAAATAACAGTTTGAGGTGTGTTTATGAAATTTGGAGCACATATTATGTATCTCGCAAGTCTCAATATATGAGCCAAATTTGACATGTTTATGTGAATTAGTTTTGGAGTTATGAGATGGTCAAAAGTGACTCTAAATGGTTCGTGTAATAATACACACGGTGCTGCTCGCCAGTTCTGTTAGCTTGAACTTGGCTTGACACGCTACCGCGTGGCGATTACTAGAGAAGCAATCTTGAAATAATAAAGCCAATTGTGTTTTTTTAAATAAGTCCAACGCATTTACCCTATAAATATAGAACCGTGCCAAACAGTATTTTACGGCACAACAACGGCTACTGTTCCCTTCTTTGGCACGGACCTCCAAAGTACCAATTGCTTCGTTTTGACTCCCTTCAGAGAAGAGCCATTAGAATCATCGGTGATCCCAAACTCGCCGACAGGCTGGAACCGCTGAGTCAACGCCGTGACATCGGATCGCTCAGTGTATTCTACCGCCTGTATAATGGGGAATGTTCTGAGGAGCTATTTGATCTCATCCCGTCGTCGAGATTTTACCACCGCACTTCTCGACAACGTAATAAAGCTCATCCACATATCATCGACAATTGGGTATCACGCACCACACGCTTCACGCGATCTTTTCTACCCCGTACTTGCAAGATGTGGAATGAGCTACCATCTGAGGTTTTCCCATTAGGCTACTACATGGCACGCTTCAAGTGAAATGTAAAGAGGTTACTACAGGGCAGGAAACGCATTGACAATACCCCGGGTGTTGCCGGTGTCAATAGGCGACGGTGACCGCTTATCATCAGGTGGGCCGTAAGCCTGTTTTTCCACAAATAATAAAAAAAAGAATACAAATTTTTAAAAATCTCACGTGAGATAAAGGGAGTGGGGGAGAGGGTCTAGACAAATCTCGCCACATCTCACCAGGGGTGGAGGGGGAAGAGGGTCAAAAAATCATGAAAAACGTCTCACATAATTAATGAACGCCCCCTTATTCGCGTAATCGTGTTTTATTAGGATAACACCTTAGAATGTAGAGGACCGTATAAATGAACAGGCTGGGTCTGATTTAAAAAAAACACAAATTTTCTTCATTCAGGAAATTCCTAAACCAGCTACCCCAACAAAAACCTACGAGCCAATCCAAGAATTCACCCCATCAGAGGCGCCAACCAATCAGACGACAGAAGCCCAACCGGAGACAAATCAGAGCCTCGCGTTAGAGGCGCGCAGCTTCGAGCCGACCAAACAGAAGGAGCCTAAGGCAGGCAGTTATCAGGACACCGTGTACTATGGACCTTACGCTAGTCTCAATCAAGGATATAGTGAAGAGGTAAGGCATTACATTAATTTTTATAGTAAGAACAATTTTGGAAAAAGGTTCTTAAGGTTAAAAAAAATATAGTTTTAATGTTGTTTTTATAATTTTAATATTAATTAATTAATACTATATTTATTTTATTTTAATATTATTTTTATATATAAATTTTATTTACTCATTAATAACAGAAAGAATATACAATTATTAACAATAAAATACAGAAGAAACAGTTGAATCATCTAAAGACCGTTGCAAACGATCTATAGATAGCTCAACTGCTCCAGATCACTAGGTACCAGGTGGAAGTGTCCCCAAGACACTGGCTGCATTGCGTTGAATTGCGCAGCTTACGACGCAAATAAGCGCCAGCTCTCGTCGCTTCGAGCAGACGCCCAGAAAGAATCGTGAAAACGCGAAAATTTTATTACAGTTTTTATTCTTTATTGTTATGATAGGATCATTAAAAAAAACTACCAGCCTTGTTTCTTGCCTTTCTTTCCTGGCTTGGTCGTGAACGAACAGCCAGTAAAAGTTCCAAGTGACCCTTCTGATTTTAATAAATAAAAACATTTTCAATTAGACTATTTTTTAATTTTTACTGATAAAAATTAGGAAAAGTTGCCCGAAAAATTTTATAATTCGGGAAAAATTAAAAGTGCTTTTTTATATGGGATTTTAGTATGACCTCAAAACCTTTATCCCATACATACTATCCATACTAATATTATAAATGCGAAAGTAACTTTGTTTGGTAGTTTTTCATGCTACCTTTACCCGACTGCCCAGAAGGGTAATGTTCTTGTTGACAAACCACGCGTGTGAAGCCGCGGGCGGATTAGCTAGTCTATACAATAATATATTAATTTATTTTTCTCTCACAAGTTGTTTTTTTATATATATAAACTACAAAGGCAAGGTTTCTATGACGTCAGCAAAAATACTAACTAATAAACGATTGAATTTGAATAACTATACCCCTTATATTTACATCTCTCTTATTCGCTTTCAGGTGGTTTCTCCGCCTCAGGTAAATCAGTATATGCAGCCGGATGTACCAAATATGCAGAATATACAGAACGTGATACCACAGGCTAAAGTCACGCCCATAATACAAGACCCCAATATACGTAAGTTAATCAATCACTGGATAATTCACAATAGGAATTTATTCGTAAATCTTACTAACCTCTGCACAGAATGCACCAACCTAGATATGGTTTTTATTGTATCGCAAGAAGTGTGAAAAGTAGAGTATTCACCTCGTGGATAAAGCTGTCTGCATCTAGGGCGTGCTTATATCCCTTTCTGCACTCAGGATTCTAGTAACTCCCTCGCTCCGCTCGAGAGGAAACACCAAGGGCTAGATAATTGAAAAATAAGTATTTATAAAATCTATTGGTGTCGCGCAGTATGGCGCAGTGCCCGAACAAGCGCGATAGAGACAACTGCAGCTTGGTCCGAAAATACCTATCAAAATTACACAAAATCAACGATTCGTAGTCCCCTGATTCCTTCTCCAAAACTTGACCGATTTAACTACTTTCTTCATTATTTCACTATTTGACCGTGTTTCCTTTTTTCCTATTTTTTTACCTATGTTTTCCTTTTTTTATATAATCTAGTCAAATTTGTTTTCTGGATGTTTGAACACGGCGGAAAATCTGTCAAATTTTATACGTTTTTGAATGTTCATATCTCTTTTATTAATTAATTTATGAAAAAAGGAGAACATAGGGACATGCTATAGACCATAGCCATAGATTTTTGAGAAAAAAATTATTGCTGTACTGGCATTATCCAGGGAGGAAACTGGGGACTACGTTTGTATGGAAAAACGGCCCTTGTGTTTCTTCTTAACTCTAGAATGCTTTGTTACGTTCGGGATTCAATATAGCACCCGTGGCGCAAGACACTGCTTCATCACCTCGTTTAATAGTCTACTATTCTATAAGAGTTCCAACATAATTGTCATATTTTAAGTTATGTGTCTCCTAGGCCGACTTGCACAACGATCCCTAAACGTAATTAGCGTTTAAACATGTCTATACTACTTGTTATAGACAAACCACGAATTCGTCGAAATCATTGGTAAATAAAATATTGGCCGAGGAAAAGGATTAGCAAGCTGAAGTGGCAGTGGGCGGGACGCATAGCTCCAAGAACTGACGGCCGTCGGGGCAGAAAGGTTCTCTATTGGAGACCACGCATTGGAAAGCGCAGCGTAAAGGTAGCGGTTCGCGTCACGACAGAGACAAGCGACCGAGACAGGAGACCGAGACGGGCGACCGCGACAAGTGTTTCGGTCTCTTTTGCATGTACTGTGGGTCGAGACTGAGACCGCAACCAAAGCTACAATTCGTTCAGTATCGGAGTGGCTGTCTATGGAGTCAGTTGTGTTAATTAAGACTGTAATGGAAAGCCAAGTAGAACTTCTATTGGAGGAAGAAGAAGACGATGATTTGCTGTTATATTATTTGTAGAAAAACAAATCTCATCTCTGTAGGAGTCTAGTTGTGCATCGTATATTGGAGGATGTTGTCTGATCAGTTCAATCAGCTTTTCACAGTCTTCGTCAGAAAAAGTAGTAATTTTTTACACGAACTTTTCGAGCGCGACACGAGAAGCTACTGATCAGGGGCAGCAGCCGTCGCGCAGTCTCCGGTCACGCGTCTCTGTCTCCTGTCTCTGACACGCTCGCGAACTGATGCTTATACATTGCCTAAAGTCAAGTAACGGTCGCGGTCTCCCGTCTCGGTCTCCTGTCTCGGTCGCTTGTCTCTGTCGCGACGCGAACCGCTACCTTAAGACGGCCCCCACTGGATAAAGGTCGCTGGGAGCCGTTGGGCGCAGGCCGCGTAAGATCGTTGGCTCTGGAAACCTACAGGGGAGGCCTATGTTCAGCAGTGGACGTGCTATGGCTGATATAATGACGATGAGTCATCCTTCCCCTGTAGTCAGATCATTGCATAATGGAAGATTAGCTGACGTGTAAAAAGGAATGCTTAGTTTGATTTTGAAATGTGTGTTGTTGTTTCAGGTCCCATGTCGTTGGCCGGTGTGGTGTATCCACCCAACGTACCCACCGGCTACCAGTACATACCCAGCCACACCCAATGCAGAGTGGTAACTTATTCAATACTATTTCATTGTAAAATTACAATTTGTTAATTTAGTTTAGTTGAAACTAACTAAACTAAATTTAGGTTTGACAATACTAAAATTATTACTGCCCATTTTTAGGACACCCTATTAGTAAGGCTCCACTCCAGTCCGTCTGTCACCAGCCTGTATCTCATGAATCGTGATAGTTAGACAGTTGAAATTTTCACAGATGATGTATTTCTGTTGCCGCTATAACAACAAATACTAAAAACAGAATAAAATAAACATTTAAAAGGGTCTCCCATACAACAAACGTGATTTTTTTTGCTCGCTTTAGCTCGATATTGATAACGGCAACAGGTAGACGCTTGAAATGTTCACAGAATATTTATTTATATATTCACTTTAAAAATAAATAATTAAATTAAAATAAAACAAATATTTAAGGTGGGCTTCCATACAACAAACGTGATGTTTTGCCGTTTGTATAGATAATGGTACGGAATCCTTCGTGCGCGAGTCCGACTCGCACTTGGCCGGTTTTTATTGTTTGTAACAGACAGAGAGTGACAGTTTTTGGTTTAGCCCGGCTTGCAAGACGATCCCTAAACGTTTTTAGCTACTAATCATGTTTAAATTTGACGTAATTGTATGGTTTGCAATGATCGGAGTAGGTAGATTGATTTGGGGTTAATGTTCTCAATGTAGGTATTTGTTATTATGGACATGTCTCCGGTATTCCGGGATTTTTAAATTATAACGTGAAGCTGGGTGTAAAGTGGGAGTGGCTAGATTAATTGAGGGTCAACAATCGGGTCCGATCGGGTGAGGAATACCACGTTTCGTTCATTAACTGGCATTGCTGATGTGGGAGACAAAACTGCGAAGCTTAAGTAAGATTGGGCCGGGCACGTAAGTCGAATGCTTCCGGAGAAATGGGCCAACATCGTAACACCCTGGGTACCGGAGGATGGACAGCGACGTCGGGGACGGCCGTGAAAGCGTTGGCGTGACGACATCAGTGGATACGAGGAATGGTGGAGAAGGATCGTGATAGGTGGAAGGAGTTGGGGGAGGCCTTTGCTCAGCAGTAGGAAAATGTAGGCTAGTTAAAAAATATATGTACGTGCCTCCGGGATATGTACATGCCTCCGGGATATTTTCTCGTGGAAAACGTGGATTGTCGATAAATTACATTGAAATTTTCACGAATTAACACGCAGAAACTCACAAAAGCTTCAACTCAATCGGATGAATTTTATGGAAACGCATAGTGAGCAAACAAAAACGAACATTCATTTTATTATTCGACAGATAAATAAATTTCAGTTTAAGACTTCACTATAGTTTTCTTTAAATTTCAAATGTAGTAGTTACTAAATCACTAGTTTAATATATAGTTCAATTCTGTAAATAACGGAAATTTCCGAAAAAAAAGGCATGTCTATGTTATGTTATCATCATGATTTATGATGCAAGTACATAAAATCAATCTACCTACTCCGATCACTGGTAATTGACATCTCTCTAAATCATATTTAGGGACTAAATACATAATTCATTTATTCCTTGTAAATCTAGGTACAATGTTGGTGGTAGGAGTTTTATATAAGCTCTAGATTTTGCCTTAAGGCGTACAAGTATTTTAAAATTAATAATAAATATAACATGCAAATACAAAAACATTTAAATTACATAAGTAATTACTTAAATTCAGAAAAACAAAATGTTGACAAATAATAATTAGGATAATAAAATTTCAAAAAATAGTGATTAGGATTCATGTCAAATTATATAATATTTTGGTCGCCTAAAAACTCATGTTAACATTTTAATATGCTTCCTTAACTAATTCATATAATAATGTCATTCGTCTTCTTAGCGTGTCAAGAGTTCTACGTTTTCATTTTTACTATGTTGGACAGGTGTTTGGCCACAACAATAGCATTAGGCGAGGCGGTTATTAGGTACTCCATCGTGCAGGTGTTCGGGCACAAAGGGCACATTAGCAAGTGCTGCATTGACTGCGCGGGATCACCGCACTCGCACTGCGTCAAGTTAGGGTCCCTGAATCCCCATTTGCACATGTTCAGTCTGCAGCGGCCAACCTGGGTGCGTAGCCTGTTTAAGGACTTCCAGACTGGCCACGGCAGATCGTGCCCGGGTGGTAACTGTTCCTGTGTCATATGCCATTAAGTTTATTCTTGAATATGTTTAATTCTGCGAACAGCTATAGGTATTTTATTATAGATGATAGTTGCCATACAGAAGACGCTATTACGTAGTAGTTGTGTCCGACAGGAAACATTTCGCAAGTTTTCCTCTGGGCGGCTTCCAACTGCAAACGCCTCAAAAACATTACATTTAGGCACCGTTGTGCAAGTCGCCATTGGTTTTCTCAAATTTATATTTAGTTTGTGGCAAATATAATGCCCTTAGTGCTATTTTTTTTAAGTAAAACTTCTTTACGCACGCTTAACTTGGGGAGTAAGCTGGTGAATTACGAAAAGTGCGAACGGAAGTTAAGAGGGAGATATAAGTTAGTGAATATAGAAAGAGACAGAGAGAGTTACGTTTCGTATATTTTTAAACGTTAATGTGCGAGTGCGAGTTGCGTCTGTCCAGAATGAACATAGACTGATCGACCTACAGACGTGTGGGCAATTTTAGTAATTGAACAATTTTTACAAATAAATATTTTGAAAAAGAAGATTTACTTCAGTCGTGTTGTCTAAAGCACACTTGTTTTTTTTTAAATTTGTTTATTTGTTGTTGGAGATGGAATAAGCTTATGGTACACCAGGTGTTAAGTGATATCGAAGTATTGTCTCGTAAGTCTCGCATTATGAACGTGTCGTACGGTGCACTCTACGTTTCCATTTGTCCCGCGGACAATTCCCAATTGAAACCGCAACCTGCGTCTCAGCCGATCGGCCTACTGCGCCGCGGAGGTCCGGGGCTCGTTGTGCATTATTTGAAACGCCAATTTCACTGCCTGTTCCTTCGCGACCAAGCCAGGAAAGAAAGGCAAGAAACAAGGCTGGTTGTTCTTTTAATTACCCTTTTAGAATACGTAACAACGAAGAAAATAAATTACGTCTAAATTGGAACATTTATGAGCAATTAGTTAATCGGTGCGCAGGAGCCGCTGCAGCAACAGTTGTACCAGCCGATGTTGCAGCATCAGATCGAAGAGCACAAGATTCCCACCCCGCCGCAACACGCGCCTGATACTACATTCAGAATTGGTAAGAATACATGTTTTTCACTGTCTAATAAATAATAATTATTATTAATTTATTATATACTAGCTGTTGCCAGCGGCTTCGCACGCGTGGTTTACCAATAAAAAAGTAGCATATGTGTTAATCTAGGTTATGATCTACTTACATACCAAATTTCATCGCAATCGGTTCAGCCGTTCCGGCTTGAAAGAGTAACAAACATCCATACATACAAACTTTCGCGTTTATAATATTAGTAGGATCGGTATATCACTCTTAGACCACATAACCAATGTAGAAATCCGACGTCGCACAAAGGTTGTGGACGTGGGTATGAGGATCACAGGGCTGAAGTGGAGATGGGCTGGACGCTTGGCTAGGAGGGGTGATGGGCGTTGGACGAAGGCGATTACAGAGTGGTGGCTAAGGGATGCTCGTAGACCAAGAGGCAGCCACCCGGCCGATGCTCGAATGACATTGAAAGCGTAGCTGGGCGTCAATGGATGAGACTCGCAAGGGACCGGAAAGAATGGCGTAATAAAGAGGAGGCATATACCCAACAGTGGGTGCAGACGGGTTGAGATGTTGATGATGATGATGATTAATTTATTTATTTCGGAACAAGTCCAAAGGAACATTAGATTAAACAATAAATTTGAAGTTATACAAAAATAAAATAATAAGAGACTTACATTACCTTAAAGAGGCCTGGATCGTACCTATTCTTTAGGAAAAACAGACGACGGCAAAGTGTTCCATACCTTAGCTGTGCGCATCAAGAACGTAGAACCAAAACGGTGTGTGCGGATGGGCGGTATATCAACTAGGTACGGATGGTACTGAGCCGTGCGTCTGCTTGTCCTTTGATGGAAAGGAGATGGCGGAATAAGATCGTATAGTTACTGGGCACATTCCCCGAAATGTATTCTGCTAAAGATCCATAGGCTTGCAACTTCACGGCGGTGTTCGAGACTTTGGGTCTTAGTCTCTGCCATATGTTGCTCACCTATAAGCCTAAAAGCCTTACTTTCTATCGAGTCTAAGGCAGCGAGCTGGTATTTGGCCGAACCATCCCAAAGGTGGCAGCAGTACTCCATACCAGACCGGACTTGTGCTTTGTAGAGACCAAGAAGCTGTCCCGGTGTGAAGTATCTCCTGAGCTTGTTGAGGATGCTCAGCTTCATGGCAGCTGTTTTAGCCTTAAACTCGGTGTATGAGCTAAAGTTGAGAGTAGGCGTGAGCGAAACCCCAAGAAGCTCGAGGTGACCTTTTACAGCTATTTGTGTATTATTCATCGATCGAAGGGAGATCACTAAATCAACTCTGGCAAATCGGCATTGTATGTATGTATGTATGTATGTATGTTTGTCCGAGGATAACTTTCCAAGCGTTGATCCGATCATCGTGAAATTTGATACATACGAGTAGGTAGTGAAGGCACAATTTTGGTGTGACTAAATGAGCTAAAAATGTTGGGGGGTTGTTGAGATATTTGGGTTCAAGAGGGGTAAAAAAAATGAGACTATTTGGTCAAATGGGACGTCAAATGAAAGGTATTCATTAATAAATTTAGAAACTGTTTTTGTTTTTAGTAAATTTCTTATAGTTTTTGAGTTATTAGCCATAATAAATACTGAACTTTGACAAAATTCACAGGTTACACCAGTGACCCTACAGTGCTGTAATTTGGTATGCGTGAAGACACAAATATAGGCAAAAGCCTGAAATCCAGAATAACTGCAATTTGTACCCCAAAAAAGTATAACCACATGACATGATGAACTCCCGTTACCTGTAATTTGAATGAAACTGTAGGTCAAGAATTTTAGTTAAGTATTTCGTGGCACTGTTTTATTGTCAAAGATTAAGGCCGGCTTGCACAACGATCCCTAAACGTATTTAGCGACTAAACATGTTTAAATTTTACGTATTTGTTTGATTGGACACCTCCTTAAATCATATGTAGCCACTAAATACATTTAGGCATTGTTGCGCGAGTCGCCCTAAGAATATTTTCTTATGTGGTTTGGGAGACTCGCGAGATTTCAGTTCGGGGCGAATCACTAGTTAAATGTATTTGAACTGTGTATGTATGTATATCAGATCCGAGTTACCCGTACGCACCGGTCGATTATACAGCGGCGTACGGCGCATGCGTCGACCCAACGCACCAAACTCAACCACACCCACAAAGAAGGTATACAACCAGTTTTGTTATGTACGACATTAATTTAATACACACATCCGTAATCGTATTAACTGATTTTGGAGGTGGGTTTTTAATATTAAGTTTTATTTATTAATATATGTAGTTCTTTACGAGGGAAGTTCAATGTATTCTCGGTATCGGGGTAATATACTAATGATGAGGGTAATTAAATTATCTCATTAGTGTACGACACACATCGAGGGTATAAATACAAAATTTTATTTGAATGTCGCCATTAGTATTCAAAATATCATTTCGGAAAGGCAACTACGATGACTGATACGACAATGTTGGAAAAAATCGAGCATCGCGCTGTTATAAAATTCCTCACAAAACAAAGAAAGACTCAAAAAGTAATTCACGAAGAAATGCTGGCTGTTTACCAAGGTTATGCCCCTTCATTATCTACAATTCAGAAGTGGTCAAGTGAATTTAAACGGGGTAGAGAGAGTATTGAAGACGACCCTCGTGCCGGTGGGCCGGTTAGTGCCGCTACTGAAGAAAACAAAAAAGTTTTGAGAAACTTGTACTCGAAGATGCCCGTGTGAAAGTGAAAATATTAGCAGAAAGAACCAAGCTATCCGTGGGTACCATTCACACTATCCTTCATGACCATCTGAATTATATATATGTCTCGTATATACCTAGTCAGGTCATAAATTCTGTCACATGTTTAATATAAAATAATTGAAACAAGTTTATTCATTATGTAACCCTTTATATACCAAAATGAACTTAACAAAACATAGATTCTTATGACACTAAAGTTTATTCAAAATGACCTCTGTGATTTTGAATACAGGCCTTCAATCTGCGCGGCCAGTCGTCTATCGCAGCACTAACGAGGTCCATGTCAATATCGGCGGCTGCCTTAATCAAGGATGTCTTGAGTGACTCCAAATTGGGATGAGGCTTTGAGCACGCCTTTTCCTCCAAGTGTTGCCATATCTTGTAATCTAACGGATTCAAATCTGGGCTGGAGGAGGGCCAGTCTTCGTGCCGGATGAAGTCGATTTCACGCGCCGCCAGCCAGTATTGTGTGCTCTTCGCTCTATGAGCTGGCGCCGAATCTTGTTGGAATACCCAGTGCCTGTTATTGAACATGGTATGAGAAACAGGTTCCACAAGGTTCGTCAGGACTGTATTTTGATACACAACTGCATTCGTTTTTACACCTTTCTCACAAAAATGTACCTCTGTTAAGCCCCAATAAGAAACTCCCAACCATACCATGAGCGAGGATGGAAAATGACCTCGTTGGACACGCGGAATACGGTTGCTCGCTTCTTCACTACTGTGTTTTGTTTGTTGTAGCTCTCTTCTACGGTAAAATTTTTATCATCCGAAAAAAGAATTTCCCGATATTTTTTTCCCGCGTACCGCTTCAACAAAGCGCGGCATCTCTTCAGTCTCAGGTCCATTAGACGAGCATTCAAACGATGTCCTGTTTTTCTTCCGATATGCCCGAAGCCCTAAGTCTTCATTTAACACCCTTTTCACCGTGGTTCTGCTTAACCCCATCTGAAGGGCCAACAGTTTCTGCTTACGTTTGGGATTTCTTTGAATTCGCGCCTTCACAGCTTTTATCACTGCTGGAGTCCTAACAGACCGAGGGCGACCACTTCTTGATCTGTCATCTACACTAGAGTCTTCATTGTATCATTTGATGGTGCGATAAACGAATCATTGGGTTATATTCAAATTTTTCAGTATGTCAAAAATTTTAATTGGCGCGTAACCGCAACGATGCAACGCAATAACTGCAACACGGTCTTCTTTAAGCGTCCACTCCATATTTAAAAATGAGTAAAATTCTAAAAAGTGTACATTTTTATTTTCATGAACAATTCGAAATTCGAATTCTATAAACGTTTTTGTGGCCAGCATTCTAAAAGAAAGGTTTTTACTGTGTGACAATACTTATGACCTGACTAGGTATATATATATATATATATATATATATATATTATACTACTTCGAGATGGAACATGGCCCACCTAATGTTAAGTGCACCTTAGAAATGTGCCCTACGATTGCCCTGCGTCCATCAACTTGTGGCATACAGGTGTAAAACCTCATGTGTCTGTAATTTAACCAGCAACCATACCCTTCAAACAGAAATGTTACTTGGCGGCAGAAATAGGTATGGTGGTAGTACTTCCCCGGGCGTTCTCTTTCACAAGGAACTCTACTGCCTACTCTTGATGTCTATGTAGCATATATACGTAGGTTATATGTAGTATTTAAATATTAAAACGTATGTTTTATTCCAGCTACAGTGTCCCGTACAATCCGGCGGAGTTGAGCGGCATGTCGGGCGCGATGCCGCCCGTCTACCCACTAGGCAATGTCATCCCGCCGATGATGCAGTACCCGGTATATATAAATAAACTAGCTTCCGCTTGCCGCTTGCCGCTTGCACGCGTGGTTTGTCAATAAAAAGTAGACAATGGTGACGATTCTGTTGTTTACGCTGGCTAACTAAAATTGTGTAAAATACGAACAGTCTTATTTTGTTTACGTTAAAGATCAAATTAGAATGACATTTACAAAGTGACATTTCTAAAATTAAGTATTTTTTACTAATGCCCGGTTGTTGGAAGGATGATCAACCCAAAAATTAGTTGACAAATTGGTCAAACCTCTTGTCAAGTGAAAATTGGATTGCTGGAACGTATTTTACCTCATTTGATTTTAATCAGAGATTTGTTAAACAGTTTGTCAAATCAGCCAACAAAATCTCTTGTCAAACGTGAAAATGGGTTGCAGGAACGCTGATTAGCCGTTTTTCGTCCATTAATCTGTTGTCAAATTGATAGATAACTAATCAGTGCGTGAGCTCTAATTAGCAAAAATAATTTGGTTATTTCGAGTGAATTTAGTGGTTATACTCTGCAAATACATCAAGTGTGTACTCCAAAAGTAACAATATTATGATTATATTTAGTTGTGGAAGTGTTATCCATTAAAAAACTATTGTAAACTGCCTACATAACCTAACCTTTACATTATTTATTTTTAGAATGTCTCTAACGAATTTAACCAGTAAAAATGATGAGGATGACCACGACAGGCAAGAGTGATGAGGACAAGAGTGGAACCATTTGAGGAATTCACTAAGCAAGAATTCAAAATGCGCTATAGAGTTTCAAAGCCTGTGATTACATAAAATGCCTTGATTGGGGATAAAGCCCATTTACCTACATTGCGGAGTACCTCTACCAGTGCCCTAAAACAAATACTATTGACAATAAGTTTTTATGCCACTGGGGCATCCGAAGTTACTGTAGTTTACCGCTAAGGTATATATAAATCTACGACTTGCCGAATAATAAGCAGTGTCTGCAGCTATTGGTCAATTAAGGCCCTAATCAGCTAATGTATTAAAATGCTCCAGACGGTGGTTACCACAAGCAGAATTATTATTATACCAGAACAGAATATGATTGTTTTCATCTGCACGGGCAGGCAATCTGTGATGCAAAATTAAAATAATGGACATAATTTACAGGTGTTTTTATTGACTTTTTACATCACAAATCTTCTTCTTCTTTGCATGTTCCCATATTAAGTGGGGTCTACTCTCCTAATTTTTCGGCGCCAAGTTAGTTTGTATTGGGTTGTCTGGTCAGGTAGTTCTTCCTTTTTCATGAGTCTGGTCATGCTGGTCCACCATGCTGATGGGGCATGTCCTCTGCTTCTTTTGTGTTTTTGAAGACACAGTGCTGTTTTGACCACATATTCTTCAGGTCTTCTCATGACGTGGCCATACCACCTCAGTCAGCTTTCAGATATAAATAAAATATTTTTTTTTTAAATAAAATTCGTTTATTTCAGGCACAAAAATTCGACCCATATTACATACAAATGAAAAATACACTAAAAACAACAAAATTGAGAACCTCCTCATTTTTTGAAGTCAGTTAAAACTACTGAATATGCCACGGAGCAGATGCTCCAGTGTAGTCATTTTTTATTTCCGTCCAGGTGGACGGAAATCCAATACTTATAAATTGCATTTTTATAAATCTGGTCAGAGACAGCCCTCAGTACGCTATTGTTGGAGCGACTCAGCCTACTCCAAAACGACGCTACGCGAACTCGGATGATAGCGAAAAAGTCGGGAACACCCGCCTCGGAGAACATTCTCGACGCACTGCAGTATCTCGACTACCTCATAAGAGCCCGGTAGGCATCATTGTACTGAAGCATTATGATGTTGATGGCCTTTCTAGTAAAATTAGACCAAAGTTGGCATGTGTACATACCCAGACAATATGCCCGGAATAGGGTGTGTTTTACGTCTGGATTGCAGTTTGTAAAGCGGCGTGCGAGTATGGTACCCCGAATGGTATAGATATGTCACCAGCTTACAGATGGTATAGGAGCAATCTTAAAGCTTCTTCAGACATATTCATTCTGGATTCTGTCGTGCCAGGTTACCCCTCCTGACCATATTGTCATCTTCATTTCCATTATATGCATCTTCAGAATATGTGTCTCTTTTACCATCCAACATTCTGCTCCATACATCATCCCCGGTATAGGCATACGTGGGTCACAAAGTACACCGTTCAAGGGTCGCCACTTCTGCCAGGCAATGCGTCTGCGGTTTACGTCTGCCTCCACTTCTGTAGTACCTATGTATGTATGTTATCACTGATCCTAGGTATTTAAAGTGATTGACTTTTGGTACAGATATTTTATCGTGATAGTAAACTGTTGAAGTCCCCTCTGTGCAGTTATCCTTACTAAAACAGCACTACATGTGTCCAGTCTTCATTCTGCTCACTCTGGTCTTACTGATTCTAAAGCGTTGATCCATGAGGTCATTGATATTTGCAATTGTTGAGGTGTTTTGGCGATGAGTACGACGTGCTTACAAGAGATTCCAAGGTAAGGGGACTTTTTAGATCACAAGTACAAGAAATAGGCACAATTGAAAGATGTTTTGGTGTACATAAACGACGTTTTCTATGCCTATCTATGGGATTGCAATGAGTGTAATAGTATCTTTTTGCATACTTTTAGGTAATTTTTATTTTTGAGAGAAAAATGACCAAAATAAACGTTTTTTCCACAAATTCAAATTGTACATTTGATTTTAGACAAAAATCTGAAACTTGTAGACATTGACATAAGCAAATTTATGACGTGTAGGAATGAATGATTGAACTAAAATAATGTTTTAGGTGGTGTGACCCTATAAAAATAACACTAGTTTGACATTCAAAAGATGATCCTTTGGCTATCTAATTATTCACTAATCAACCTTCGAGAAACTCAATTTGATTTAACAAGAGTGTTAAGTTAAACACCTTGTCAACTGTTTTGCGATTTGATTGGCGTACCAACAACAACTGGCTGTAAGTTTGCATGTTTGCGGGCTAGTTTTAATCAGCAACAATTTGAATGCTGACTAAAGCTTACCCAAAATACGCCATTTTAGTAAAAAATACTTAATTTTAGAAATGTCACTTTAAATGTCATTCTAATTTGATATTTAGCGTAAACAAAATAAGACCGTTCGTATTTTACACAATTTTAGTTAGTCAGCGTAAACAACAGAATCGCCACCATTGTGTTAATCCAGATTATAATCTACGTACATAACAAATTTCATCGAAATCGGTTCAGCCGTTACGACGTGATTGAGTAACATACAAACATCCAAACTTTCGCATTTATAATATTAGTGTGATTCCGATCCACCTAATGGCTCCTCTACATGATGGCCCAGGGCCCTGCTGGAGCAGCGAGATGGGCATGCGATGGTTGAAACGCGACTACACGATGGCGACATTCACATGTGATAGTTGGGATATCTATTCACCAATTGTCGGGTTGCTAGTTATCTATTATCGGTTATCACGTCGGGCAGTGTCTAGTCAATAGTAGTGTCTTTGGTTCCTAGTCCAAGGTGCAGAGGAATGCAAAACCACCGACACGGATTTACTGAAGCACTATTTATTGTCCGTTACATTGCGTGAACAAGAAAAGCTGGAGACGACTGTCGCGGCGTCGCGCTAATCATGCCACGTTGGGCCAAAACGCAGACTTGCATAAAACTCAGTCACAGAATATACTGCAGTAGTTCTGTTACCACATGATTAAGTCGTTTTCCAAGATGGACGTGGAGGCATTAGCCCGCTGCGACAATCTATCTATACACCACTTACCAATATTTTCATAATATTGGTACTAGATAACTGATATACTTAATACATACAATACATTACATAGATAGATATTTTTCATTATACATAGAAAATAGTCGGGACACCCTGAACAAATATCTGCAGATCGACTGAGATCGATCAGAGTCGGACACTGCACGCACTGTCCGACTCTGTTGACGACCTCCGTGGCGCAGTGGTCGCATAGCCGGCTGAGACGCAGGAGGTAGCGGGTTCGATCCCCGCCGCGGAACAAATGTTTGCATTATCTACAGATATTTGTTCCGGGTCTGGATGTTTGTCTATATATTATAAAAAGTATGTATTTACAAGAAAAAAGTATATGAGTATTCTATCAGTTATCTAGTTCTTATAGTACAAGCTCTGCTTAGTTTGGGGCTAGATATCGCTGTATGTAATGTCCAGCTATATTTATTTATTTATTTACTGTGGAATGGACCACGCGAAGACCCGTACTGCCGTCCCTGGCCCACTACCTTTGATGTGCGGACGAAAAACAGACATCGTGGCCATCCCGCCGCGCCATAAGCCATTCGATACAACTGCGCCCTCAACACGCTGGCCCATCTTAGTGGGCTAGTGTGATGGTCCATCGTGTAGGGGGGCCATAAGGGTGTTACCACATCAATCGATCGATTGCCGATCGATGTAAAATATGATCTGTCGACGTCGATCGACAGCTCCTACTATAACGCATCGTCGACTGATCTCAATTTAACTATCGATCGATGCCACCGATCGTTTCTCGATCCATTGGTGTAACACCCTAACCCCTCTAATGTATGATTCCAGGTGCAGTATCCAGAAGTGGTTCCATGGCCGCAGATGCAGTCTCCCCTGCAATGTCCCGTGGTCTACCCTCAACATTACGCGCATTACAATATACTGTACCCGCAGGTAACATGCACTTATGATACCAAACAAAGGATTTCGCAGCAACCTCCCGCCGCAGCTTGCCTAAAACTTCGTAAACCAGCAACCAGCTGTTTGCATCTAGTCACTCGTACGCTGCCACCGACTTGCGAACTGCATTTTTCATACATGTTATGTGAACTCGCCGCACACGCTAGACGCGTGCCTAGTGTAAGCCTTGCTCGATATCAGGATCCGTAGGAAAGGAGAACGTCGAATATGTAATTACTTTTTATTTTAAACTATTGGAACAGGCGTGAAGGTAAACGCTAGGAGTAATAATAATAAACTAGCTTTCTTTAATAAAATAATACAATTTGACAGAGTTTTGTCTTATCTAGTGCCAAATACAGAATGCGACTAATCTCACTGTTGGCCTCTGATGCTGTTGCAACTTAACCGAACTTTTGGCGAGCGCAAATGACGCTCAGCCCCGTAAGTTTATGATGAAGCAACTAGCGCAAGGGCACCACTTAGGTACGTACCTCGGCTTGCGCCGTTGCCGGGATGGGGATAGGAGAGAAACGCCTGGGTACGTGCTTGTACCTCGTATAGGCGGCGACTGAAGGGACTCGTCGACCTCGCCGACGAGGTCGGTGTATCTGTGAAGTATTTGCTCTGTCTAATGTAGACGGCTCAGAAATCTCTTCCGCATTGATTTCGTCATCCGGGTCTGCGAGAACGTGTCTCGGACGACGGAGGGTTTTGTTCGCGGGCGGATCTATCAGATAGAATGAGAGCTCAATTTTTGTTTTTTTTTTCGAATGGACTTATCTCGCTGTTGGCCTCTGAAGCCGTTGCAGCTTAACCGAGCTTTTGGCGAGCGCAGAAGGCGCTCAGCCCTATAATTTAATTTTTTTGATGAGGCAACTAGCGCAAGGACACCACTTAGGTACGAACCTCAGCTTGAGCTGTTGCCGGGACGGGGGTATGAGAGAAACGCCCCGGTACGTGCTTGTACCTCGTGTAGGCGGCGACTTAAGGGACTCGTCGACCTCGCCGGCGAGGTCGGTGTGTTTGTGGAGTGTTTGCTCTGTCTAATGTGGATGACTCACCCGCATTAGCGGAAGTGATACGTCATCCGGGTCTCCGAGAACGTGTCTCGGACGACAGAGGGTATAATTGAGAGCTCAAAATGAGCTCCAGGATTATTTAAATGATTCTCCCCACTAACATCAGGGGTGGCAAAGACGATAAGCGGGCAGTGACGTCACTACCAATCAGCGAGCTTCAATCAAAAAGCATATCCGACAACCGTTGCCAGCTTAAAAATAATATCGAGATAACAAATTATTTATTTATTGAAGTAAAACTTCTTTACGCACGCTTGACTTGGGGAGTAAGCTGGTGAATGCGCAACGAAAAGTGCGAACGGAAGCTGAGAGGGAGATATAAGTTAGTGAAGATAGAAACAGAAAGAGTTACGTTTCGTATATTTTTAAACGTTAATGTGCGAGTGCGAGTTGCGTCTGTCTAGAATGAACATAGACTGATCAACCTACAGACGTGTGGACAATTTTGTAATTGAACATTTTGTAAATTATTATTTTTAAAAAGAAGTTTTACTTCAGTCGTGTGGTCTAAAGCACACTCGTTTTTTTATTATTTATTATTTAATTAAAATAACATCTATTTAACGTTACAAAAGTATGGACCCCTAACACTAGTTAGCTTTAATATTGCTGTACCCTTACCTACAGGGTACATATTAGGTTGGGGAAAAAGTTTCTTCGCATTTTTTAAGAAAATTCAAAACATTTTTAATATAGTTTATTTAAATTTAACTAAAGTATGTAGGTACCATTTTGTTCGATAACTTTTTACCATCTTGTAGGTAGGGACATGATCCCATTGCTATAGAAATTTTGGGGCTTCTGATCAAAATACCACGACAAGTAGATTTGGCAGTCCTCTCGTGATGTTAACCTGACACTGCCTAAAGAATTCTGAAGAGATCGAAACAGGTGGAAATCTGAAGGTGCAAGGTCAGGACTATACGGCGGATGCATTAACACCTCACAGCCAAACTCTTAATTTTTGCTGAGTGGCTAAAGATGTGTGAGGCCTAGCGTTGTCATGATGAAAAACCACACCCCTTCTGTTGATTAATTCCGGCCGCTTTCTCTCAACTTCTTGCTTTAATCTCATCAGTAGTAGAGTTCAGAATCGATGGTCCTGCCTGGTGGTAACAGCTCATAATGAATAATGCCCTTCCAATCCCACCACACACACAGCATCACCTTGTTGCGAGTTAACCCGGGTTTCGCCACAGTCTGTGAAGCCTGACCGGCCTTTGACCACGACGTTTTTCGCACGTTCTTGTCGTACGTGATCCACTTTTCATCACCAGTTATCAGTTTCTTCAAAAATGGTTCGGTTTCATTACGTCGTAATAAAGAATCACAAATGAGTACAAAGTTCATTAGGTTTCTTTCAGTGAGCTCGTGGGGTACCCAAATATCGAGCTTTTTTGTGTACCCAGTTTTTTTTCAAATGCGCCAAAACTGTTTTGTGGTCAATTCCCAGTTCTTCAGCTACGTCGTATCTACTGATATGCCGATCTTTCTCCACTTTTTCAAAAATGGCATCAATTTTATCCGTAATAGAGCGACCAGAGCGACGTGCATTTTTGACATCAAAATTTCCGGATTGAAAACGCTTAAACCAAATTTGAGCTACTCTCACATGCATTTTTACCTTTTTTGTAGTAAAATTTTAAAATGTATCGTATTTCTTCATTAGATTCACTCATCTTTACAGTACGAAAAACAAATAAAAATCACACACTTTCCTAATTTGATTTGGAATTATCTTCTTTAAAATTTAAACTTTGAATGATACCAAAACCAGCCAGATACAAATAGTATAAGCCAGAGAGATTTTATTACAAGTCCATACATACTATAATGCGAAAAGACTTTTTCCCCAATTGTATTATTTATAATATATAATTATAAAATATTATGAAGTGCTGAACTCTTAGATTAGATTAAAAAATTCTTTATTGCACTAATAAAATGATACATAGGCGAACTTACTGCTAATTTGCATTTTCTTCCAGCTAACCTTTGTGTAGTGTGGAGAAAGTGGTAGTGCCAGAAAAAGGAAATTTAATCAACCTTTAGCTTAGAAATAAACTTACAAAAATTAAAAATAATAATAATACACATACATAAACGAAATACACAAATATATCTACATAAAGTGCTCAATTTTGTTGGGTATCTTGAAGAGAGATGAAGTATTTAAAGAGTTTGGATTTGAAGATTCCCATAGAGGTGGCCTTGCGGATTTCCACTGGAAGAGAGTTCCACAAGCAGATAGCAGTCACAGTGAAAGAGTTAGTGAAGAAATAACTCTTGACTAATCAATAAGATCTGATATCTAACATTTTAATGCACTTTGTGTGAACGCAATAAAATACTGAATACTGACGCCAGTGGTCGCTACACGGCACTAGACGGCGGTCTAGTGTCACACGGCGTGTAGCCGTGTGGCCGCCACCGATTGCAAGTGAAGGATAAAAGTAAAAAAGTTTATTATTATTATTGTTCACTAATCACACTTCCTTTCTTTTCAGGTACTCCCCCAACACTACCCCATCTGCCAACCCATCTACCCTATAATCGACAACCGTCGGAAACGCAACTCCCTCCCCTCCGCCCGCCTCACTCCCCTTACTACCCCCATAACTACCCCGGAAGAAAAACCCTACGAGAAGTTCGACAGACAGAACTCTGAAATAGCGGTAAAAATTAACCAAATCAAAGAAGGGATGATGCAAAGAGAGAACCCTCTGCAGCGGAATAGAAGAGAAGATTGGAAGAGAAATAGCGGGAGTGGAATATTGGGTAGTTACCCCGTTAATAACTTTAATAGGAGCATTGCTGGGTAAGCCGATTTTAATAACGTTTTTTTAACATTATAGATTGGGCGGGTCATGTCTTCCGTATGCAAGCCTATAGGTGGGCCCAGGTCATAACTGGATGAATCCCGGTGGATGGAAAGCGACGCCTTGGATGACCTAAAAGCGTTGGCGCGATCATTTGGATGCTTTTTATAGCGACTGGCGCAATTTAGTACAGAAGGGATAGGGGGGGAGGCTTTTGGCCAGCAGTGGGACAGCATAAGCTAGATATAAAATAGGTTTAGCTCCAATTAAAGGTTTGCTGGGAGATGTTGAGTGGTTTTTGTTTTGATAGTTCTTAGACGGTTTTATAGCTAATAATGTCAATGTGTTGTCTGGAGGATATACCCAAGGCCGTCCATTGTACGAATAAGTTACAAAGTTTGAAATTTTGAGACAGTCTTTCACTCAAGGTTAAATGTGATCCATACTGAATCGTTTCTTGTATTCCACAATGTATTAATAGGTGGTAATTGATAGGTACATGATCATTATGAACCCTGTTGGACACAACAATATTTTTGAGAGAGGAGGACGTCATTGTTCTTGTTAGTCATGAAGATATCACAGCAATAAGTACGTATATCTTTAATCTGTTTAAAATATAAAATGTTGCTGCCCTGCCGTACGGGGCGGTAAGTACCTACATGCTAGGTACAAAAACTCAAAAATAAAGTTGTTTGAATAAAAGAAAAATGTCTGTGTGTGGCTGTGTCATGAACACGACCGTGTGTTGTGCGCGAGTACGTGTACGTAACAGGTAATATTTTCTATACTAAATATAAAATACGCTATTATATGTATGTTATAATCATGTTGTTCAAACATGATGTTCAACAAACTAAGAAGTCCTTCGGGTCATACTAAATGGAAATCTCGTAACGCAGCAAAATGACCTCAAAATGGCGGCGTTTCCCCGTTTAGCGTAACGAATTGTTTGATCCTTTAGCTATCCAGTGGTGTAATTAAATGTTGTTTGGAGATGATAGATATGTAGCTGCAACACCAAACTATATCCCCCGATTTTGTTCTTTCGTTTTTTGAATTGCCTCACACTATGGAAGCTATTTTAAAAACGTATCCACGTCAAAAAAATATGCTCTTACAATACCTTTTATAAGTGAAGTCTGATGTACTAATCATCATCATATCAGCCGTAGGACGTCCACTGCTGGACAAAGGCCTCCCTCATTGATCTCCAGGAACTGCGGTTGGAAGCGGCCTGCATCCAACGCCGACCTGCGGTTCTTACCAAGTCGTCTGCCCATCTTGTGGGTGGACGTCCTACGCTGCGCTTGCCGGTCCGTGGCCTCCACTCGAGAACCTTTCGGCCCCATCGGCCATCTGTTCTGCGCGCTATATGGCCTGCCCATTGCCACTTCAACGTGTTAATCCGTCGGGCTATGTCGGTGACTTGAGTTCTCCTACGTATCTCCTCATTTCTGATTCGATCCCGTAGAGAAACCCCGAGCATAGCTCTCTCCATAGCTCGTTGAGCGACTCTAAGCTTATTCATAAGGCCAATAGTGAAGGACCACGTCTCGGTTCCATATGTCATCACTGGTAACACACACTGATTGAAGACTTTCGTCTTAAGGCACTGAGGTATGTCGGACGAAAAGACGTTGCGAAGTTTCCCAAACGCTGCCCATCCGAGTTGGATTCGACGATTGACCTCTTTCTCGAAGTTGGACCTACCTAATTGGACTGTTTGTCCTAGGTATAGATACGCGTCGACAACTTCAAGAGCCAAGTTCTCAACCATAACTGGGGCAGGCACGACATGAACATTCGACATAATTTTCGTCTTGTCCATGTTCATTTTAACTAATATCTAATGATAATTATTTTCAGAGGTACGGATAACGTGCAACTGACATCAGCTGCGCGCGCCATCGTCAACTCAATACGGCACTTACAAGCCAAGAATACATGTACGTACACAAGTCACATCGTCATCATTATTCATCACACAAATGTTATAATTTTGCTCTCACAGGGTCTAGTGGGTGATTAAGCGATCTCGGCAGAATAACAGCGTCAACTGGTAACCCAGTTGACATAATGCTGAGTCGAGGCCCTTTTGCTGCTATAGCACACAGCATACCTACCTCATGTTTAAAGTTAATAGTTATATTATATTGTTTGTTTGTGTCTGTTTTGCATGTAGGTAGGTATTGTATAGTGGTTATTTTTATGTTGATTATTTTAAATATTTTTTGACTTTGTATTATGTGTGCTATTTGGCAAATAAATGATTGTCTATGTCTATCATCATACGAAGTCCACTGCTAAAAATAAAATCAAAATCTTTTTACTCATTAAAATCACAAGCATCACTTTTAAACGTAAATTTTACTGCCTGTTTCTTCGTGACCAAGACAGGAAAGAACGACAAGAAACAAGGCTGGTTGTTTTTTTTAATGATTATTTTAGAATACATAACAATAAAGAAAATAAATTACGACTAAATTGTAACACTTTTGAACGAGTTGGAGCAATTTCAATCCCAAGCTTCTCTATCATCTAAATAATCCGATATGTTGTAGTAGGCTTTTTTATGCTGAACATAGGTCTCCCTCATTTTCCAGAGGGACTGATCTTTTAAGGCACCCGATGACCCAACTCCCATAAACATACAACCTGTTTTGCTATGTACGATATTAATTTAAAACACACATCCGGAATCGTATTAACTGATTTTAGAGGTATCTTTAATACTGGTAGATTGAATATTTATCCAGTAATCGATACATTATCAATAAACAATTTTTAACGTAAATCGGCGACGCCTTTGCGACGATGCCGCTTAGTCAATTTAACAGGTACCTACTTACATGATGAATGATGATGAATACTCTCCCTAATATTTTAAGACTTAAAATAAAGGTTGTTTGAAAATTTAAAATTTTCTTTGGTAATGAATTTAAAAAATTCTATTTCACAAGTATACTAGCCATTAGCCCTACCCGTGTTTTCATTTAATGTCGTACATAACAAAACATGTAGTATACTAGGTGTTTCCATCTAGTAGGTGACCGTCCTACGCCTATGTGTTCTCCCACTGCGCCATGGAGGTCGTCATATTCCGAAAGTGTCGGATAACACTATAAAAAATATATTTTCATAAAATGTTTACAGATCATCAACAAGAAAGACGTTATGACTACAATAACTCTTACCAACGGAATTACGAATATCGCCGCCGATACGAAGACAGGAACGAAATAAACGGCAAAGGCGACGGCAACACAAACGACAGGCATTACAACTACCAGGACACGAGCCTCAACAAACAGGACAGGACAGCCACAACCGACCTGAACATCGAACGAACTACCAACAGTACTGACAGGAATTACAACTACCAGGACAGGAGCCCCAACAAACAGGACAGGACAGCCACAACCGACCTGAACATCGAACGAACTACCAACAGTACTGACAGGAATTACAACTACCAGGACAGGAGCCCCAACAAACAGGACAGAACAGCCACAACCGACCTGAACATTGAACGGACTACCAACAGTACTGAAAGGCATCATAACTACCAGGACAGAAACCCCAACAAACAGGACAGGACAGCCACAACCGACCTGAACATCGAACGAACTACCAACAGCACTGACAGGTATTGCAACTACCAGGACAGGAGTCCCAACAAACAGGACAGGACAGCCACAACTGACCCGAACATTGATCGAACTACCAACAGTACTGACAGGAATACCAACAATCAATACAGGCATAATTATCAGGATAAGAGTAACCAGGATAGTAATAACCAGGACAGAAGTATTAGTAGCACACAGGAAAAGAAACAGGATAACACAGAATTAAGTAAAGATACGCAAGATAAAATTGTGCAAGAGAGGCAGAGTAACGCACAGGACAGTTCGGGTAACGTAACAGACAGGATTGTGCAAAGTAACGTTCAGGACAGGACAGAGAGGAATTTTCAAGATAGAAGTTATCAGGACAGGTGAGTTTATCTTATTATTGTTAGTTGAATTTATATAGTTTTTATTTAATATATACTAGCTGTTGCCAGCCACTTCGTACGCGTTACTAAATATGTAGGTAACCTAGAAATATAGCCAAACTTGCTGTTGCAACTTGACACCCCATTTTTATCACATGGGACCTGGTTTATGGTATAAAAAGTAGCCTATGTGTTAATCCAGGTTATAATCTACATACATACCAAATTTCATCGAAATCTGTGCAGCCGTTACGACGTGATTGAGTAACAAACAAATAAATAATTTCTATATTATATACAAGAGATAGTTTACATGACATTGATATTGTCGAGCAGGTTCTGTGAAAAACACTTGACATTCACATGTAAATAAATTATTTTGAATCTATTTAATTTAATAAACTTTCCAGGAATAACGGACAGGATTACCGTTACCACCAGGACAGGGGCAACCAACAGGACAGACCGTGGCAGGACAGGAAGTACGGGCCGCGACAAGGTGTGACAGGACATTACCAATACCGGCCGCCATATTTATTTAGACAGGTAAGCTTTTTATATTTATACTATGTGTGTTCTAAGGAGTTGTTTGACATGGTGCCTGCAGGTTCCTTCTACCATCGCAGGGAATCCATCCACACACCTTGGAGACGATGTAGTCGCGTACCGTGAGGTTCCAGAGGGATTTCCTCCCGCGAACACTTTGCTTGTGGAATGGTCTCCCTGCCGAGGTTTTCCCCAGGGACTACAGTATGGGGTTCAACAAAAAACGTGTTTTAAAAATATTAAAGCACACTGTTACTAAAAAGAGACGTTGAGACGTTAGTTGCTGATGTTGCAAAAAGTCAGATCTTCGTGCGCTTGATACATGGGGTATATTTAAATGACATATACCAGTTAATATAGTACATTACAATTTCACTAATATGAAATAATTTTCATAATCAGAACAGTAGTTCCGGACCCCTTATATAAAAAAAAACAAAATCACTAACCTCTTTATAACACTTTCAGAGCGCCGCTTGATACGGTACGCGGGCGATTTTAGTACTTTAGTTAAATGTAAATAAACTATATTAATAAATGTTTTGAATTTTCTTAAAAAATTTCTAAAAACTTTTTCCCCAACCTAATATGTGCATTAAAGCTACGAATACCAAATTTCAGCACTGTGGGGCTGTTATTTCAATGGCTATTAGTTTTTATTATGGCTAATAACATAAAAAGTAAGGTTTAAACTAAAGGAAAAACGGGGTCGAAATGACAAGCTAATTTGGATGACTAGTCGAAGAGACTGTGCAAGTCGGCAGTGCTCCAAGCAACTGTCTACTCAACATCACCGATCAGAGAGTTTCAGGGGTAGTTTCAAATATGCGGCTTCCAAGTGTTGGAACAATATGCCACCACCAATTAGAAATTCCAAAAGTTGCAACAGCTTTAGAAAAAAAACTAAAAATATTTCTAATGGAAGCCCAAATACAACATGGTAACATCAATGTCGACCTCTCTTTGATCTAGTCATCCAATAACTCTTTTTACATAAGTTTAACTAAATCAATATATTTTAAATAGTTACCCATATTTATTTATATATATAACAATTTACCATAACCTTAGAAATCGTAAGAAAGTTCATAAGTTGTATGTTTATATATATATATATAGGTATGTAATATTATTTTAGTAAAGTATGTTTATAAAATTTATATTTACATTTAAACAAAACTCTACACACCTTTTATTTAATCACTTCTTTATTTATTTATTTTTCTACGTAGCTGCTGCACTACCTATTGCTTCTGGTTTCAGCTGAAAATCAGCGTTGGGTGCTTAACATCCAACATTATGCTGAGCTGAACGCCATTTTGGTACGCAGACATATGAGTCAAACTTGTTTTATTGGACTCAATTGTATATACTGTTCCTTTAAATTATTTCATGTGTCATTTTGTGTGTAACAAATAAATGAGTATACTGTTCTAAATGTACTTATGAAGACCTTTTATTGGACGTCCCACTTGATACCTTATTGTCAAAAAGTCCCGTCTAGGCTTGAGATGGTTTTCAAAGTCTTGGAATGTTCCTTAAGTGTTCGGATAACACTAAAAATAAAAACATTATTTGATCTTATTGTCTCATTTTTTTACTCCCCTTGAACACCAATATCTCAACCTTCCCCCCCCCCCCCCCCCCCCCCCACACACACATTTTTAGCTCATTTAGTCACACCTACCTATACCTACATACAAATTTTACGATGAACGGATCAACGCTTCGAAAGTTATCCTTGGACAAACATACATACAACGCCGATCGCTCAACTCGATCAATTAGTATTATCCCCCTAATTATTAGTTAATCCTCATGATGTACACATGGCTACACATCAAGCTACACCAGTATAAGTTGACCTCGCGTTGTGTAGGCTTTTCGTAGAATAAGAGGTCAGCTTATACTGGAATAGGTATAGCTTGATGTGTAGCCATGTGTACATCCCTCGGATCTCTCACTCAGTACGCAGACCTGTGAGGGGGTTAGTTTGAAGCAAGTGCTTTACGTTTGATACATGACCACTTTTTGTATATAAGTTAGCATTCGCGTGACTGGTTGCAAACCCATCGCCGCTTATTGCGATACTTCTTCTTCTTCTTAGTGTGTCAATAGCTCTTATATTATGTCTCATATATTGTGTTAGATAGGTACTTGGATACATTGATGGCGTCAGGAGAAGCCATTTTAAGTCAACCATTGTGCAGGTGTTCGGGCAATACAAAGCCGATGGCACATGCCTTCAAATGTTTGGTTCTAACACATTCAGATTTCCTCACTGTGTTTTCCTTCGCCTTCCCATTCAGTTCGGTACAGCCCACAAATCATAAGTGTTTTTTTTTTTATTTTTAAAAAATTATGTTTATTTCACAGATGTCACCAGGTACTTGGTGTAGGAGATCACCAGCGCCCGTTCATCCAGGTACAGTAATAAAATAACATTTGACCTTTGCCCAGCAGTGGGAAAGTATACTTTAAGAAAAAAATCTTTTTTGTAATTACCAAACAGAAACGAAACACCAAACTCAAAGCTTCTAAGCGATAAGACCGCCCATTGGGCGACCTCCGTGGTGCATTGGGCGAATAGCCGGCTGAGACACAGGAGTTAGCGGGTTCGATTCCCGCCACGGAAAAAATGTTTGCATGATCTACAGATATTTGCTCCGGGTCTGGTTGTTTCTCAATATATTATAAGTATGTATTTACAAAAAAAAAATGTATATAAGTATTATATCAGTTATCTGGTCTCTGCTTAGTTTGGCGCTAGATAGCGCTGTGTGAAATGCCCAGCAATATTTATATATTATTGTATCTACTTGTTGCTTTGTGAATTTTTGTTTTTTGTTGGTTTCTTTTGTGTACAGTTTTTATTCATTCATTCATTCAAACTAAATAGGCAATACAATGGGCAGCTTTATCGTTCGAGCGATCATTTCTAGGCAACCTTTGGATGGAAAGAAATTAGTGAAATTCTAAAGCTGCGTCCGGATAGCGCGTTCCTGTGTTACGCGTAGTCGGGATACGCTGTCCACGCGTACATTGGATACGCGTTCAGCTCCTGTACGGTGTCCATCGATACAGTAGTCATCCTATTTTTTTAATAGTACTATTGGTATTTCAATTCATTTGAAATTGCCTTCCATGCATTCTGCATCTTGGCGTAAATCGTTATTTCAATAGCATTAGTGTGCTATCCACAAAAACCCAGTGAAATTCATAAAGTTGAATCATTTTCATTATTGAAACTCGATGAACACGCGTGTCTATCCATTTTGCAGTCCAACTATAGCGTACCCGGGCGTGCACGACCCCTTTGACGCGCGTACCTACCAAAAACCGACTGACTGCGGCTCGCGCGGCACGCGTTCCCCAAGAGTGTACGCGTACTAATGTACGCACTGTCTGTACGCGGCCTAACGGAGTGCGGTTTACCTACAGCTGCGTCCGGATAGCGCGTTCCTGTGTTACGCGTAGTCGGGATTCGCTGTCCATGCGTACATTGGATACGCGTGCTCCTTTACGGACCGCCGCGAACCTGAACGCGAGATCAACCGATCCGTAGCGCTACGCGAGCTCCAGTCGTCCGCCATGAGTCCGAGAAATACCTAGTCAGGTCATAAGTATTGTCACACAGTAAAAACTTTTCTTTTAGAATGCTGGCCACAAAAAAGTTTATAGAATTCGAATTTCAAATTGTTCATGAAAATAAAAATGTATACTTTTTAGAATTTTACTCATTTTTAAATATGGAGTGGACGCTTAAAGAAGACCGTGTTGCAGTTATTGCGTTGCATCGTTGCGGTTACGCGCCAATTCAAATTTTTGACATACTGAAAAATTTGAATATAACCCAATGATTCGTTTATCGCACCATCAAATGATACAATGAAGACTCTAGTGTAGATGACAGGTCAAGAAGTGGTCGCCCTCGGTCTGTTAGGACTCCAGCAGTGATAAAAGCTGTGAAGGCGCGAATTCAAAGAAATCCCAAACGTAAGCAGAAACTGTTAACCCTTCAGATGGGGTTAAGCAGAACCACGGTGAAAAGGGTGTTAAATGAAGACTTAGGGCTTCGGGCATATCGAAGAAAAACAGGACATCGTTTGAATGCTCGTCTAATGGACCTGAGACTGAAGAGATGCCGCGCTTTGTTGAAGCGATACGCGGGAAAAAAATACCGGGAAATTATTTTTTCGAATGAAAAAATTTTTACCGTAGAAGTGAGCTACAACAAACAAAACACAGTATTGAAGAAGCGAGCAACCGTATTCCGCGTGTCCAACGAGGTCATTTTCCATCGTCGCTCATGGTATTTTGTTGTTGGGAGTTTCTTATTGGGGCTTAACAGAGGTACTTTTTGTGAGAAAGGTGTAAAAACGAATGCAGTTGTGTATCAAAATATAGCCCTGACGAACCTTGTGGAACCTGTTTCTCATACCATGTTCAATAACAGGCACTGGGTATTCCAACAAGATTCGGCGCCAGCTCATAGAGCGAAGAGCACACAAGACTGGCTGGCGGCGCGTGAAATCGACTTCATCCGGCACGAAGACTGGCCCTCCTCCAGTCCAGATTTGAATCCGTTAGATTACAAGATATGGCAACACTTGAAGGAAAAGGCGTGCTCAAAGCCTCATCCCAATTTGGAGTCACTCAAGACATCCTTGATTAAGGCAGCCGCCGATATTGACATGGACCTCGTTCGTGCTGCGATAGACGACTGGCCGCGCAGATTGAAGGCCTGTATTCAAAATCACGGAGGTCATTTTGAATAAACTTTAGTGTCATAAGAATCTATGTTTTGATAAGTTCATTTTGGTATATAAATGGTTACATAATGAATAAACTTGTTTCAATTATTTTATATTAAACATGTGACAAAATTTATGACCTGACTAGGTATAGTCTATCCAGGCGTGCGCGTCTCCTTTGACGCGCGTCCAAAAACCGACTGACGGCGGCTCGCGCGGCACGCGTTCCCAAGAGCGTATGTGTAGCTGCAATGTATGGACATGACGTTCCAGGACACGCGTACCAATGCAGTCTCCGTACGCGGCTTAATGGAGTGCGGTATACCTACTACAGACTATAATTGTTGAATGAATGAAGATACAAAATAATATATCTTGCAATTTATTATTATTTTGTATTTTTTTAAGAGACAAAATAAATTCTTGGTAATTCCAATAAATGTATGTCTATGTCTATTTTATTTGCAGGTATAAACCACCCGAGACGGCCCCAGCCCGACAATCGCAACGGGCGTCGCTATTAAACGGACAGACAACATGACAATACAGTCGGCACTGAAGGACCCGTTCACAACACTTGCGCGTGCGAATGTACTTATGCTTATTCTAATTCTAGGGGGGGGGGGGGATAAGATCTGCATTGAAGTGTATTGTGCATTCATCATCATATAGAGGGGGCCGTCTTCTGCGCTTTCTACCAAACTTAGCCAATTCCAATGTATCAAGTTATTTTTACATCTTTTTGCATCTGGAGTTAAATACTGGCTTAGCTAACCACATTAGTTTAAGCTTTCTATTAAAAAAAACCGCGTCCAATCACTTTTCAGACATAGGCGTCCAACTTTTCAGACATAGGCGTCTTAACTTTTCAGACACAGGCGTCTAATTTTACAGACATAGGCGTCTAAATAATAACACTTTTTACGTCGAGGTTTAAAAATCACAAAAAAAAATCTAAGTACATAGTCGCACGCGCATCTGTCTTACAAAATAATTGAACCCGAAAGATCTCGAGATAACTTGAACTAGTCATTTTTAACACTTAAAACTTTGTGTTAAAGTTAAATTTTAAGTTTACCGAACTCTGGGTCCTTTTACAGAAATTAAATTTAAGTTACTTACATTTTTGTTAAGTTTAAACTATAGATTAAAACTCTCTCAGTGTGACGCAACGCAATGCCACGTAGGCCAAGTCTTGAGTGTTATGTTACAGGCTCGCCCGGGAACTACTCCCACTATACCTATTTCTGCCGTCAAGCAGCATTGTTGTTTCCATTTGAATGGTATGGGGTTGCCGGTGAAATTACAGGCACATGGCTTTACACCTGTATGCCTTAAGTTGATGGACACAGGGCAGTGCATCGTAGGACATGTCCATGGGCTATGAGGTGCATGAGCTATGAGGCAATACTTTGTTATAGGCGATGGCTATCACTTAACATCATTTGGGACATAAGCTTGTTCCAACTCCAGGGAGTTGGACAGTTTAACTCAAGTCAAGTTACATTTGCTTCGACTCGATTGGATTTCTACATAGGTTTGTTGTCGATATATCACGTGATATTTTCATAGCGTGTGTCAAATCCCATACATTTTCAGATTTATCGACTAGCGTCATCGCTAATCGAATGTAACTTGGCTAAGCACTCTGGTCATATAAAAATAATGCAAATCGAGATGTACAGCTTTATGCGCCTGTAATTTCCACCGGCAACCCCATTACCCTTCAAACCGAAACACAGCAATGCAGCTTGGCGGCAGAAATAGGTATGGTGGTAGTACTTCCCCGGGCGAGCCCTTTCACAAGTAACTCTACTTATACAAATGAGTCGTATAGAATCAAAATCTGTTTGAATAAAAATTTGTTATGAATGTGGCAACAAGGGAAATTTAAAAAGACACCATAAAAAATAGCGGCACTCCGGGTGTGCCGACGGAAGTGAAAACTTGAACAATTACGAGATACTTATATACTGAGGTGTCGGTAACGGTAACAGTGTCGCGAGTTCAATGGTTTTTTTACCATCTCAAATAATGCCCAACGCGCCTAAAGAAGTTTTCACTTCATCAATAATTGAATCAGGATAAAACTTGACTGTAAGGTTGAGGGCATCAAATGTCTACTACTGGCGACTATCTGCCTTGCTCGACCAATCATAAGCGTTTATTCCATCATGGCCTACAACACTGCGACTTATCTTTATGTTTAGGGTATGTTCGTTTTATTTTAGTTTTAATCATTTGAATTATATGACATTTGTAAATATTGATGTAATTTGTAATTTCAAATACAATTGTTAATTGTTCTTGAATAAATGATATGAAATGAAACAGATTTCATTTGGACGTTTCAATGGTGTCTTTTTGAACTGAAAGCTTCTTTAGGCGCGTTGTGCATTTTTTGAGATGGGGAAAAAACCATTGAACTCGCGACACTGTAACCGTTACCGTGACACTGTAACCGTTACCGCGACACTGTTGCCGTTACCGACACCTCTGTATATAATGTGAAAACTTTTTTAGGCGCGTTGGGCAATTTTTGAGATAGGAAAAAACCATTGAACTCGCGACACTGTTACCGTTACCGACACCTCTGTATATAATGTGAAAACTTCTTTAGGCGCGTTGGGCATTTTTTGAGATAGGAAAAACCATTGAACTCGCGACACTGTTACCGTTACCGACACCTTTGTATATAATGTGAAAACTTCTTTAGGCGCGTTGGGCATTTTTTGAGATAGTAAAAAACCATTGAACTCGCGACACTGTTACCGTTACCGACACCTCTGTATATAATGTGAAAACTTCATTAGGCGCGTTAGGCATTGTTTGAGATAGGAAATAACCATTGAAGTCGCGACACTGTTACCGTTACCGACACCTCTGTATATAATGTGAAAACTTCTTTAGGCGCGTTGGGCATTTTTTGAGATAGGAAAAAACCATTGAAGTCGCGACACTGTTACCGTTACCGACACCTCTGTATATAATGTGAAAACTTCTTTAGGCGCGTTGGGCATTGTTTGAGATAGGAAAAAACCATTGAACTCACGACACTGCTACCGATACCGACACCTCTGTATATAATGTGAAAACTTCTTTAGGCGCGTTGGGCATTTTTTGAGATAGGAAAAAACCATTGAACTCACGACACTGCTACCGATACCGACACCTCTATATAATGTGAAAACTTCTTTAGGCGCGTTGGGCATTTTTTGAGATAGGAAAAAACCATTGAAGTCGCGACACTGTTACCGTTACCGACACCTCTGTATATAATGTGAAAACTTCTTTAGGCGCGTTGGGCATTGTTTGAGATAGGAAAAAACCATTGAACTCACGACACTGCTACCGATACCGACACCTCTGTATATAATGTGAAAACTTCTTTAGGCGCGTTGGGCATTGTTTGAGATAGGAAAAAACCATTGAACTCACGACACTGCTACCGATACCGACACCTCTGTATATAATTGTCTGTAGTGTAGTCTGTTCAAGTTTTAACTTCTGTCCGCACACCCGGAGTGCCACTATTTTTTTTTTCGATTTATCAACATTCTGAGAAATAACAGATTGACAGAGAATGAACCTTTGTTCTTATACGACTCAAATGTAAAAGCCTATTTACAGTTTTAATATATACTAGCAATAAAATAATAATAGGTATTTATTAAAGTCCCTTGTACACTGTACGGCCGAGATAATAGATGTTACCTAGGATGTCGCTCTTGCAGCCCTTGCGGGAGCCGCTAGTGATGCGCCAAATACCTATCGATAACACTAATTGTCATTAATGAGGTGTTTTCACTGCTATGTTTTTATAACTGCTAACAGATGGCGTTGCTCTGTCATGCTCCGATTAACAAAGGAAAGTGAACTGTCAATGTCAATTGCCGTGTCAACATAATTTTCGAGGAACTTAAAATAATAAAAACAGACAATTGTGTTTGCTTATCTGAATGATATTGTTTTGAGACAAATTTTGTAAATGTGTCTGAGGTTTTGGCATATAAACCATATTTTTGACGGTGTATCTCCAGATAGCGCCATCTATTACGCTAGTTGGAACTAGATTTTTTTTAAATCGAAAATGAAATCCCTTATTGTATTGAAACAAACATGTTTATTGGTTGGCCGTATACTAGCTGACCCGACCCGACTTTGCGCGGATTTTTATCAAAATAAAATGTTATAAAAGCCAAAGCACTCAGGGATAATGTAGCTTTCTAACTTTGAAAGAATTTTCAAAATCGGTTCAGTAGTTTTTGCGTTTACCCCTAGAAACAATAAACGTTACATGTTTATAATATTAGTATAGATATTGAAGTTGGCAATGGGCAATACTGACTCGATTCTGAAAATGCTTTCAGTGATACTGTAAATTTGCTAAATTTTATTTGGAAAAAAACCGTCCAAATCCGGGGCGAGACAGCTAGTTTGAAATAAATAAATATTTATTTATTGTGTATTTATTATTTACACATTATGAACCTAAAAACCTTGTAAGAGTAAGACAGCGCTTAATATTGAGCATTCACTAAGTAACGCCTATGTATCTCGGATCTACGAGCCAAAATGGTTTCTGTTATTTCGCCAAAAATTTTAAAAATGTTGGTTTGTTAAAATTTTAATCGCAATAGTATCTTATAGTCACTAAGTTTTATGGAGTAAGGTTGATTTTTGCATGCGTTTAGTGAAAATATTGAACCACTATACAACACTATACTGTTTGGTAATATACTGACGATATTCAAGTGACGGTTTCTCAATACATAAAAAAAGAATTCTTGAAAAAAAAACTCCTAGTTATATTATCAAATTTTAGAGAAAATCGACCAAGTTTAGGTGATTAATTCGATATAAAACTCACTTTTTTACTCTTGCAATCGACATAAATAAGGCTAAATTCATATGACTGCGCGGTACCGCTGGAGATTAGCCGCGCGGTTAGTAGTTCTGCGCGGTGCCGCGCGGTCATATGAACTTAGCCTAAAGATCGATTTGATATCTATTTCGGAAATGGCTGCGGGTTTTGGGTTAGAAAGGGACAACACGAGATATCTCGAGACGTCATCAATACAATATCTGTGGTTAGATGGCAAGTATTATGCAATAGCACAACATAAATTTAATAAAGTGTAAGTTTTTACATGCTAAAATAAAGTTCATATTTCTATTGTAAACATTTCATAAATGTTTTTATTATGCTCATCAAAATAACCCTTTTCATTTTTGTGCGTATATTATCAAACACCCTATATATACAATTATTTACAACTATTCATATACTAGTGTTTGCTATTATGGCGGGTTCCTATTACCGTCGGTAACCGACTACGACTCGTATGTCCTTAAAAACGTGATAAGTTTGGCACTAGTTTGTCAATTTTTCAAGAAGATACGAGTCGTAGTCGGTTACCGACGGATATAGAATCCCGCCATTATACACTTACGGAAAATTCTAAAATTTTTAAAGCTTTCTCAAAAACTTTCAAGCCGGACAGGACTTGAACCCGCAACCTTCTTCTTGATACGAGGATGCACTCGTATCAAGAGGAAGATTGCGGAAACTTTTAGAGATGATTTCAAAAATCTTGAATTATTAATCTAGCATAAAAATTGTAAATACGTACAAATTTATAAATTAACGGAGCGCCACTTACTTATATGTGAAGTATTCAGAGTGTGCCGACTCGCTTGTAAATACAGTACACACACATATGAGCAAGATCTATGCCGATCGGCAGAAGAAATAATAGTTCATAAACAAGGACGAAATATAAAAGTGAAGCATCCAAAGTATGCTTGTTAATCACGCACACATTTGTAACACTTATGCCGATCGGCAGCCAATCACCGTACAGTGTGAAGGTCTGTATCTTCATTGGCTCTTAAACACACACACACACACATCGTTTTGTGTTGTGTGCTTCAGATAGCCATAAGGCAACGCGCTGTTTTTTTTTTTTAAATTTATTGTGTATTAATATTTTCACTAAACTATAGTATTTATTTATAAGTTTTTCATTATTTTGTACCAAAACTTTAACCTGTAATCTAAAATACCAACAAAATGACAAAAAAATGGATTTAAGCGTCCAAATGTTATGGATAATTCCTACACTTTGGAGTGATATACCAATCGCCTTTACAGACAAAATGGCATAACGTCTTTTCAGCCCTTAATATTATTAGTATTTTTAATTTGTTATTTATACTTACTCCATTGGCTCAGGGACCCAAAGTGAGTCTTGGCCTCCGAACTCTCCACTTTCCTCTGTCCATTGCCATCTCCTGCCAGTTGTCGGCTCCAAGGTCGCGCAGGTCAGCCTCCATTCTATCGGTCCAGCGAGCGGTACTTGGGTTGAGCAACCGGTCGGCGGCCAGTCGGTCGGCCCAGGTATGCTCTCTTGACGCTTCGATCTTCACCCATTCGCAGTATATGGCCGAGCCGGCGGAGTCGGTGTGACTTTTATTCTCCTATATAATAGAAAAGAAAACACATTTAAAAAAGAAACATATCAATAGCAACTATAAAATAAACACTTAATTCGTTCAAAGTACAATCGGCGGTCTTATCCCTATTAGCGATATCTTCCAAACAACAAGTATAGGACGGGGGTCATTATTATCAACAACGATCATAAAATCGAGGATTTTTAATACGTAAAACCCCGTCTTGTTTTTTAACCGACTTCAAAAAACGAGGTGTTGAAGTCGACTGGTTTTTTTTATGTATATTCAGCGATAAATCATTATTCCCTCCGATTTATTTTTGTATTAAAAAGAGGGTACCTTAGAGGTACAATATTTTGGTGAAGATCTGTTCATGGGAATAATGAGGGGTTTTCACGGACATGTTCGTATAACTGCTAACAGATGGCGTTGCTCTGTCATGCTTAAATTGACAAAGAAAAGTGAATGGTCAATGTCAATTGCCGTGTCAGAATTGTTGCTCCAAGGAACTTGAAAAAAAAACAAAAATTTGTGTTTGTTTATCTGACGAAGTGAGATTGTTTAAGAGAAATTTTGGTAGTATATCTATTGGATTTTGACATATAAACCATACTTTTTGCGGTGTATCTCCAGACAGCGCTATCTATTAAGCTAGTTTTGAACTAGTTTTTTCCATAATCGGAAATTAAAAGCCCTCATTAGCAAAGGCATCTATCATCGCGCATAGTTTTTTTTTGTAGAGTTCCATTGTCTCTGCCTCCAGCTCCGAGATAAATGAAAGCTAAAGGCGTGACAGTATGTAATTATGTATCAGTGTAAATAACCAAAAATCACAGAAATCCGATTATATTAAAGAGGCGGAAAATTTTTATGCCTTTTTGAATATAAAGGCGTTTAGTACACATCTTATATTGCTTCCTTGATTCGAGGCTCTCCGATTCAACGGACTCAATGAAGTGAGAGATATTTTCGTGGTGAAAATATGGTAGCACAGAATTGATACTAGTTTAAAGTAATGTCAATAACCAGAAAAAAACAAATGTTGTTTTTCGGTAGAGTCACGTTTACAAAGCACTTTTGACGGGAGCAGTTTTATTGAAATAATTTTTTTTGCTTAACCTAAACTTTCCAACTGTTGGGCAAAGGTCTCTTCCAAGATGGCCGTGTGATATGGAGGTATAAAGCAAATTATGATTGAAAAAATCGGCTCCAGGGCAATCAATGTTAATTGACAAATGGTATTAGTCAAATACATTGAAGCTATTTTCAATTTATATGAGAAATAATAGTAGTCCTACTGTCACATTAATTAAGTTTTGCGTTGTATGCCTGTCTTTCTGTGTCAAGAGTTGTGAGTGAGTGAGTTTATTGTGAAAGGGCTCGTCTGTGGAAGTACTACCACTGCACCTATTTTTACCGCCAAGCAGCATTGCTGTGTTTCGGTTTGAAGAGTATGGTTGCCGGTGAAACAGGCACATGATGCTTTACACCTGTATGCTGCAAGTTGAAAGATGCAGGGCAGTGCATCTTAGGGCACGTTCCTAAGGTGCAGGACCTACGATGCAATACTTTATTATACACGTGCTTTACCACTTAACATCAGGTGGGCCATATGCTTGTACAACCTCCAGTTCGTATTGAAAAAAAACATTCTTCGCAAGTAAGACAGCAGATACACGCATAGAAATGGGAGTTAACAATGCCTGACATCTCAAGAAACAACAGTTTATAACGGAGATTGGTATAATTTTATTGACCTCTATAGAAATGCACCTGTCAAAAAGAAGTATTAAGCGTGACTCTACTGTAATAAGTACCTACTTTTTTTATTTATTACACTAAATAGATATAATGAGTTGCACAAACAATTATATTAAATTCCTAAATGACTATAATTACTTTAAGCTTAGATTTCAGAGGACCAGTAACTGACGAGTCGGTTGAGTTACCACAAACTGAATCTACTTTTTGTGGTAACTTGGATAGATATTCGTTTGACCACAATCTCATCTGATGGTAAGCGATGATGTGGTCGAAGATCTAGACGAAACCTATTCACTCTTACCTTAAATAAACCCGTATGGTGGTAGCGGAAAGACGTTGAACTGACTTGAATTTGACATACGCGTCAATCGCGTGCGAGACGATGGTGCCGTTTACACCTTTTCCGTGGTACCATTGATGGTACTGTTACGTGGTGTATACCTACGCTATTCTTTAGTCTATTATAAATAAACTTTTCTAAGGCAGTCATAATAGCCTGGTCCCTCTAGTGTCAGTAGATTGACCGAACTTGCACAAAGCGCCGAACTATCAATACTCTTTAGTAGCAATAGTTTGGTTAGTAATGTAAAGAGTTATAACCTTACGAGCTACTCCCAACCAGCCACACTGGATTGCAGTATATCGTTTTTGATGTACATATGTAACATCCTCTCGATTTGTGGGAGTGATTTTGGCAAAAGGGACGGTAATGTGTAACAGTAAACCGGGGAAGCGCTTTGACCAATGAGCGTGCGCGGTGGTCAGATGTTTTTTACTACGAGACTATAATAAGGCCTCTTTCAATAATTAATAGAAAGTATGGATTTGTCATGGAGGTTGCATTTCATCATAGCATATTATGAATACAATGACCGAACAACCGAACTAGAGGGACTGACTGGTAGAGACCGTCTCAACTCGAACTGCCATCTTTACGGGTCCGAATCTCTCCTCCCCCCCCCCCCCCCCCCCTCCGGTACCTACCCTTATTACGTAAAGCTGGGTCAGTAGTCCCGTGGTTGTCCCTTGCACATACACATACCCAGATCTGTTTGTGTCTCTATTATAAGTAGGTATGTAATTTAAAAAAGTATTTATGTATTCTATCAGTTATCTGGTTCCCATTGTAAGCTTTGCTGTGTTTTGGGCTAGATGTATTTGCATAAGATACGCACTGTAGGTGAAAGGGACGGCCTGGCCGAACGACAAGCGAACGACAGCAACTGGCTTACGTAATTAGAGTACCGGTCTGAGTCCCAGTGTGGTTCAGGGCTGTGCGTGACTGGTCAGTTATTAGCCTTTGAAAAGCAGGTTTTACTTCATTTTCTAGTACAAAACTCAGTGCTACATAAAGAAACGATGTCTAAATTACGTCTAGTAATGTAGTGTGTTTTAATTTATAAAGTTGATTGTAACTGTAGAGTATATCATTGTTAATATGTATTAAAGATTTTAGCCTATATGATATTTTACTGATCCCCCTCCCCCCCCCCCCCCCCCCTTCCATCACCTGAGTAGCAGAAGTACTAGAATTATCTACTATACTAGAAAAAACATAGCTTGATCTCTGGGACAGCTGTCAGTAAAATCGCGCCTATGAAGTTCTGAATTTAACAGTACTGACTAACGTACCAGTCAATGTCATACTTTATGGGCATGCTGAGCTAATTATAGTGATGAGCGATGAATCATCGTGACCACAGACTATAAATTATCGATATTTTGTATAAAACTTAATTCAAAATTAATTTATCATTTAATTTAAAAAAAATAACATTATTGAATATTTAAAAAAATAACATTATTTACAATAGTGAGTAAATAAAATCTAAATTCTAACCTACTCGTAACATTCCTTCCGACAACTTTGGGGTTCGAGAGAAGTTTGGCCGCGGCGTGTCTTCTTCCGCAAGATGGCGCCAATGCGCCGCCATCTTGTTTGACATGACCCATTCTCCTCAGTACGAGTGCTAACGCTTTGTATACGCCACGTGTTTTCCGTTCTCATCACTTTGTTTTTATTACTATTGCTGTTAATTTGTTATGTTTATTTGTTATTGTTAGTTTCTTGGTTGTTATTGTTTGTTGGCATAATGCCAAAGAGAACGAAGAAAACTGTTTTGAACAGTCAAAGTCGTGAGTTTGTGATTCACTTGCGTAAATATTTTGAGCGAGAAAACCAAAATGGTGGACGTCACAAACTTTTCCATGGGTAATACCCATGTGAAAAGTTTGTGACAGAGTTGCAGATGCTCTTGGCATTGGACGTGCGACAGTAATTCGCATCAGTAAAGAAAAATATGGCGAATCTTCAACCGCAGTATTGACTGAAGACGAGGAAAAAAAGCTTTCAACCCCAAATAAAAAAAGAAGAAAGGCTGCTCCTGTCACAAAAATTGACGACTTTGACGCCGCTGCGATTTACAACCATATATATGGTTATTATTCTTATTATACACGGGGCTAATTACCTATATTAAAAAAACTGGCGGCGTCCCTAAAAGACGCAGACTTGTTTAAAGGAAGCTTGCCGTCACTATCGAAGATTTTGAAAAATATAGGATTTTCCTACAAAAAAAGTGACAAAAGAAAAATTATAATGGAACGAACCGACATTGCTCTTGCTCGAGTGAATTTTCTCCGGAAAGTCAAAAAAATTACAAATTGGAACAAAGTTGTCTTTCTAGACGAGACATGGCTAAACGCCAATCATACCGTATCCAAAGCTTGGACCGATGATACGGCACAATCGACCACCAAAGTACCCGAAGGCAAAGGTCAAAGATTAATAATAACTCATGCTGGGACGTCATCTGGTTTTGTGCCTAATTGCCTATTGGCATTCAAATCTACGAAGACCAATGAATACCATGAAGAAATGAATTTTGAAAAATTTAACGAGTGGTTTTTAAAATTATTAGATAATTTGAAGGAGCCACATTATATAATTATGGATAACGCCCCATATCACTCGGTCCAAAAGCACAAACCACCAACTTCGGCAAACAGGAAGTTAGAAATAATTGCATGGCTTCAAGAAAAAGGAATAGAGGCCAATGAAACAATGCTTAAAAACGAATTATTGAGACTCGTTGGTCTGCACAAACCCAGCACACCAACGTATGTCTTAGATGACATAGCCCAAGAAAAGGGTCATAACGTCATAAGACTGCCTCCATATCACTGCCAGTATAATCCGATCGAGCTTATCTGGGCCCAAGTAAAAGGTTTGTTTGCTCGAATATCAGTTAGACAGATTCTTTATGTATTAACTCCTTTATAATTTATGATATTAAAATATGTTTTTCTTTCAAGGTTACGCTGCTTGACATAACACAACACCGCCTTTCACAGCAAATAAAATGTTGCAGTTACTAAACACTGCGGTTGAAAATGTATCTGTAGAAGATTGGAAAAAGGTAGTTACCAAATGCAGAAAATTAATGGAAGAAGATTGGGAGCGGGACGTTCGATTTGATAATATTTCACATAGAGTTCAACATAGAGCGAACAAGAGTTCATTATAAATTTACAAGATTGCTCTAGCGATTCTGAAACTGATTCGGATATTGATTTGGGGTGTACTCCTTTGGAATAAATAAATGTAAGTATGTATTAAAATATTCGTTTCATTTTATTACTCAAATCATAATATAATCCAATATACATATAATTATGGCAGACAGCCTTCGTGGCGAAGCGGTAGTGAACACGACTGCTGCGCAGGAGGTCGCGGGTTCGATCCTCGCTCAGTGCAAATATTTGTATGCATGAATATGGGTTTTTGCACTGGTCTGGTCGTGCCTCGAAAAGCACGTTAAGCCGTCGGTCCCGGCTGCCATACGAATATCTAATGGCAGTCGTTACGGGTTGTTGGAGCCCTCAAAAGTCCAACAATTGGTCTTACTGCAAAGCTTCTTTCGATAGTTACTATCGATATTTTTTTCTGTATCATAACAACCCTAGGAATGTCAGTTTAACAAATGTCGCAGAGATCAAGCTATGTTTTTTCAAGTTTATGTAGTTTTTTTTTATCGAAAATTAATAGTGTGTCAAAACGTGACTCTGAGAATGCTACGCTCCACCGCACGTGAAAATAAAAATCTTTTTTTATTAAACATTTTTACTATTTCCTTTTTAAGTACATTTCTTTATGAACAAACTTAACTATAGTTATTTTATAACTAAATATTTATTTATTTACACAATTTACAAGTGCTAAAAGACTATTCGAGAAAACCTTGGTCATATTGAAGAGTGGGTTATTCCCCACCGCACTCAAAATTCAGTAGGTACCAACAACCTTTAGATTAAGTCCTAAAATATCAATGAAACCGCCTAAACGAATCATATTCATTCATCATGTACGAGTAAGTAGGTATCTGTTAAACTGACAAAGGCGCCGCCGATTTACGTGAACAAGTGTTAAATTGTTGTTTTTTGTTTGATAAATATTGAAGCGACCGGTCTTAAACTCTCCTCTAAAATCAGTAATTCGTTTCCGGATGTATGTTTTAAATTATTGTCGTACAAAACAGGTTGTATAACAGAAACCTCGATTTGTCCCAAATGCATATAACTTACGTAAATAAACTCGCGACGGTCAGTTACAACTTGCAAATGTCAACCTGAATAAGGCTGACTTGTCTCTCCGCCGGCGATGAGCGAGAAGCGAGTAGAGCTTGAAACTAGAAACGAGTTGGCGAGCAGCGGGTATGTAGTTCCTATATTTGTCTCGCTGGGCTATAAAGCGAGTTAGCGAGTGCGGCGGGCGCTACTCATCATCTCACGGCGTGTATTCTGACCGCCAAGCGAGCATCGCTGAGCGAGTGTTGTAGTCGCTGCGACAAAATAGTGGAGAGCGAGTTCTCGCCGGCAGTGTGAACGGCCAGCGACACTGACTCGGAATCTAGGTAATATCTTTTGTTCGTTTCTTGAGCGAGAAAATAGATGATAGCTAATCGCGTACTCGCCGGCGGTGAGACAAGTGCCTAATAGATATACTTTCCATTCAGAGGATGCCTAGAAAGATCGCTTAAGCGATAAGGTTTATTTGGCATAATCAAGTTCTAAAAGTAATCTGTGCAATAAAGTCTGTATCTATATATCTTGGGTAATCTAAGGCTTTATTTTTAGGGTTCCGTACCCAAAGGGTAAAACGGCACCCTATTACTGAGGCTCCGCTGTCTGTCTGTCCGTCTGTCACCAGGCTGTATCTTATGAACCGTGATAGTTTTAGTTGAAATTTTCACAGATAATGTATTTCTGATGCTGCTAAAACAACAAATACTAAAAACAAATTAAAATAAATATTTAAGGGGGGCTACCGTACAACAAACTTGATTTTTTTGCCGTTTTTATATATTGATACGGAACCCTTCGCGCGCGAGTCCGACTCGCACTTGCTCGGTTTTTTTCTCCGTTAGGTACTAAAATCCTCATGTGGATGAATGCAATCGTAAAATGAAAATATTAATTACAAGCTGATCAGCCCCCGGCATCACACGGGTGGTTCATTACGGAATGCCCATACCACTGTTTGGGCATTCAACCCCTATTACACCACCGTCAAGATTATTTTTTGAGACAAAAGATAGCCTATGTCCTTCTCGAGGATATAATCTCCTTGCCCAATTTTATTCCGATCCGTTCAGCAGTTTAGTCGTAAAAAGTCGTAACAAACAAACAGTTACATTCGCATTTTTAATATTAATATGGATTTTAGAAAAAAAAAATACGAGTTGAGAATCAATGTATACTTATAAAAAATATAAAAATACATATAAAAAAATAATATTTTCATCCTCGTTTGCATCTGCAAACATTATCAACATTATTATCTGAATATATTATATTGTATATACAAAATTGGATGCGGTTGAGAATTACCCTTGAGTACTTTTACCCCCCCCCCCCCCCCCCCCCCCGACTTTCTGGAGCAGTCTTTTTACTAATTAAATAACTTACGTAAATACATTTATTTTTAAACGGCTTTAAGCCTTGTATTTCCTGAAACATTTATTACATAAACATAGATACGTAGACGACCTTCGTGGCGCAGTGGGCGTATTGCCGGCTGAGGCGCAGGAGGTGGCGGGTTCGATTCCCGCCGCGGAACAAATGTTTGCAGATCTACAGAAAAAAACGAGTGTGCTTTAGACCACAAGACTGAAGTAAAACTTATTTATCAAACAGTCAGACAAACATCCAAACTTTCACATTTATAATATTAGTGTGATTGTTGAAACTCCAGTGTCTGAAAACCCGCTTACTCGACAATTGTGTTCTGCCCACCATGACCTACGGTGCCGAGACATGGACGCTCACGCAGGAGGCTGTGTACAGATAAAGATTTGCACAGAGAGCCATGGAGCGTACCATGCTTGGCATCAGACTGTTAGATCGAGTTCCAAACGTCGAGATCCGTACACGAACGCAGGTTCATGACGTTGGGATTAGAGTTATGGAACTCAAATTGTCTTGGGCGGGACACTTGGCTAGACGTGGTGATGACAGATAGAGCAGGATATTGACTGAATGGTGACCGAGGAGCGGGTATAGAAGGGTAGGACGTCCGGCAGCGGATGGGTGGACGACATCGTAAAGGTCGCGGGCCGGCAGTGGGTGAGCCTAGCGCAGGATCGTGGCGGATGGCACAAATTTGGGCAGGCCAACAATGGGTGATGTCAGGCTGTGGATGATGCTGTTGTGAATTATGAGCAGACTCGTTTCTTATCTGTCGACTGTTTAAGAATTTACCTTAAATTCAATATCGTCTAACATTCGTGATGGCCTCAGAAATTATTAGATATACCTACCTATCTCTGACACGCGACATTAGTATGAAAGAGTCAGCGTGGACGATGATAGCCTATCTCTTATAGCACGACTACACCCACTGCTGGCTATACACAGAATAGGTACACAAGTTTTGTTTAATAGTACTTTTACCCCCTTTTTCTAAGTGTAAGATAGTCGCACATAGACGCGCGCGTACGAGGATCTCGGATCAATTTGTTCGAACCTTCGACCGACTTCACCGTACGCGTCTTTGTGTGCCAGTTTTCGCTCGTTTTTACTAAACTTATCAAAGTGTGAAGATCTAGTGTAAAGATCCTCCGTGGCGCAGTGGGCGAATAGCCGGCTGAGACAGAAGGTTTGATTCCCGCCGCGGAACAAATGTTTGCATGATCTACTGTTACTGTTTCCAGTCTGGATGTAAGTAGGTATGCATTTACTAAAAAAGAATATTCTATCGGTTATCTGGTTCCCATAGTAGGTACAAGCTACAAGCGCCCCACACTAAACAAAGTGTGGGGCGCTGTGTGAAATGTCCAGAAATAATAATTATTGTTATTTTGTAAGGTCCATGGCTATCAATACTAATATTTTAAAGAGGAAAGATTTGATGGAAGAACTACTGGACCGATTTAAAAAATTATTTCACCGTTGGAAAGCTACACTATCCCCGGGTGACATAGGCTACTTTTTAACCAAATGGGCAGAAGGAGGTTAATGTTTTTATTGAAAAACTACGCGTGCGAGGCTGCAGATTGGTCAGCTAGTTCTGTATACATATATTTATATAGGCCTCCCTAATTTTGTGCCATCCACCGCGATCCTGCGGAAGTCTGCCCCATCAAAGGCCCACAACAGCTTCAGCTGCTTTCGTGTTGTCCGTAATGAATGAGCCAGTCAACTGAGTCGAAGTTTTTAGGCCTCTGACATGGCTTAACAATGTTCTTAAGACAGGATTTTTAAGGTGAAAACTTCTTTAGGCGCGTTGGGCAATTTTTGAGATGGGGAAAAAACCATTGAACTCGCGACACTGTTATCGTTACCGACACCTCTGTATATAAGTATCTCGTAATTATTCAAGTATTCAATTCTGTCGGCACTCCCGGAATGCCTCTTTTGTTTTTGTTGACTAATTTGTGGATGTTATAATAATTTTATAGTAATAATTAGGCTATTGATATAATTAAATTATGTATTAATTTGTTGATACAATGTAATCTTGTAAACATTGCACGCTGTAGTCGGTAGAATACATTGAAACTTTATTTAATACTAACATCTGTGTATTCATGCAACAAATAATATATGATTTGATTTGAAAAAAATTATAAAAGATTGTTTATTCCAAGCAGCATTATGTCTGAAGTGCTTACATCACACAACGTTGAAAAGTCACGTTTTTTTTAAAAAAGTCACATAATGTTCACTTTTGTAAATGTCTTATTAGTTCACAGCTAGTTATCGAGTTTGTTTTTAAGTGCCAGAAACAATACCTATCTAAAAAATATTTGCAGAAGACCTTTAGTACCACTAACAAGAACTATCAATACTATTCTCAGTTTTGACAGCATTGGCACTAGAATCAGTTTTGACTGGCCGGCCAGGCCTCCTGCCTTGCAGCATTTGTCTTTTCCATTCTGCCATTTGTGTTGTCTCTGTGTGTATTATAACCTCTCCGGTACTGGGATCAATTGGATATAAACCTTCTGGGGTATGTTTCTTTTTAGATGTGTCATGATTGTGCTTCCTCTTCATATGTTTGTTATAATTCGACCAGTTTGAAAAGTCACGCTGACAACTCTCACATGAGTAAGGTTTCACTCCAGTGTGCAATCTTACGTGATTGTTTAATATTGTTTTGAATCGGAAACGCTTCTCGCAGTGAGGGCACTGGTAGGGTAGCGAGTCAGTGTGGATTATACTGTGATTTTTAAGTTGTTTTAGAAGCCGGAAGCAGCGTCCACATTGATCGCAGGCAAAGGGCTTGTCGTTATTGTGTACCCCGATGTGTTGTCTTAGCTGAGTGGCAGTTTTAAAACTGAGTTTGCAGATTTGACATTTGTGAGGTCGCTCGGTACTGTGCATTAACATGTGACAAGCCAAGTTGTGCTTTTGAAAGAAACACTTTCCGCAAATTTCGCAAATGTGCTCACGTTTCCTTTCCGTGTGAGTTAAGAGGTGAGTGTTGAGACTGCTACGGTTTTTAAACGTTTTTGAACAATCAATACAAGTCAATCCCTTTCCTATCAGCATTCGTGGCAGATCTCTCGGATACTTCACTTTAAGATACGTATCTTTGTGTATTTTTAGTTCTTCACCAGTCTTAAAACTGGTGCTGCATCCTGGGCAGTTGAATTCAGTATTAAAATGAGCTTTACTATGTTTCCGTGCCAAAGGCATTGTCTTAAACTTCTTCAAACATTTAAAACAAGATAATTTTAATTGTTTACTGTGTCTTTGCACGTGAATCAGAAATTTGTCAAGGCGTTCCTTCCGGACCTTGCAATCTGTGCAGCGGTAAGGGTTGCAACTGCTGTGTAAGGTCATGGAATGTGTGTGCAGCTCTTCTATTGATGGAAACCTAGTCTCACAGTAAGTACACAGCCAGGTATAGTTCGCCCAAGTCTGTTTCAGCTGAGACAAGGGAATAGAGTCCAAAGACCCGCTCTTTTTAACCTTACCTGGAGTTCTATGCTTCTTTGGGCCCTCAATGCTGTCTCTATCAGATTCCTCCTTAATTGGAACATCAGTTAACGCATCTAGAGAAATTTCGTCATCCGTATAGGCTTCTTGCTTTACATGCCGCAAGTAGAATAAATCGTTGAGAACGTTTTGTGCACATTCAATATTGATTACAAAGTCGAAACATTTGTTCAAGGAGCAAATACAGTCCAAACACACGGTGCTAGGCAGTTTATTGTCGATAAATTCTGTGGTGGCGTTTATTCGCGTTAATTTCTGGATTACTTCGCCGCGTTTCTCGGAGTCGTCGTGGAGGTCTACTTGTTTGTTGCTGGGCTTCAATTCCGCGCAAAGTCGGCAAAACTTATTGCTGGAATTCATTGTTTAAAGCCTAAATTATGCAAATTATTTTCACAAACCACACGTAAACAACCATTCGACACATGAATGAATGAACGAACAAACGATAGGTATTTTGATTTGACATTGATTATGTCAAAGTAGATTGTCTATGATTTTGTCTATCAATCAAAGACAGATACAGGGCATCTACTCTGCAAAACGATTTCGATATCTGAATATGGCACTATAACCGACCATGACCACCCCCAAGTCATTTATTACTTACAGGGCCTACGTAGTGGTCTGTGACCAGAACAAAAGTTCAGAAGCGGTGGGGACATTGTACCTTTATAAGCTTATTGCGGACACGGAAGTGTGCGACATTCAAAATAGTTATTTTTATAAGGTTAGGCAATTGAGAAAATTAAGCTAAAAAACACATGAATTACGGTCGATTTCCGACTGTGCACTGGCGTCAATTTTATCCCCTGTTCCCCCGCGACCAAGCCAAGATAAATACCCTCCTGCCCTGTCCCATCAGTAGGGTTTATCAAACAATGCAATAAGTGAGCTATCTTAAATAGGTTCGTATGAAATAAAATAGTATGTATAACAATTAAAACTTATTTCATTTATTAAATGCGAAAATTGATACAATTACGTATATTATTAATATTTAACTAATCAAACTTCATCCACCAAAATAGCTTTCTTCCTAGCCTTGTTCTCATTGTGACGACATATCATATGCTTGTTGTAATTGCCCCAGTTAGTAAAATGAATCTGACATGGTTCGCAAGAGTAGGGACGTTCTCCAGTGTGCTGCATCAGATGGTTGACCAGATACTCTCTCCGCTGGAAACGTTTATCGCAATAAGTGCATTGGAACGGCAACTTATCAGAGTGCATAATGCTGTGTTTCTTCAAGTGTTTTTTCAATCGGAAGGTCTTTCCGCACTCAGCGCAAGCTAGTGGTTTCTCATTGAAGTGTCTACCAACATGGTCTTTTAAGGTGTTAGGTGTTTTAAAGGCAACATTACATATATGACATTTGTGAGGGCGGTTGTCAGTGTGTACGAGCATCATGTGCTCAGCATGGTTGGCTCTCTCGTAGAATGCTTTGCCACAGATATCACAAATATGGTTTGCTTGTCTTACTGTGTGCATACGTCGGACATGCATCCGAACATTGCCTTTACTTGTAAAGGTTTTAGAACAAACTAAACAGGTTTTCCCATCAATCTGTGGTGCAATTATATCACTGTCGCTTCTTTTGGTTCCTTTAAACCTGTAAAATGTTTTTTTGTGAAGTTGCAGCTCTTCAGCCGTGTTAAAGGTGGTGTTGCAGCCGGGGCAGTTTAATTCTGAATCAACATGAGTTTTACGATGTTTCTGACAACCAACAATAGTCTTAAACTTCTTAAAACATTTGAAGCAGGAGTATTTCAGCCGTTTGTTATGGCGTTGGACATGGATAATGAACGTGTCCAGGCATTGCTTGCGGAGTTTGCAATGGGCACAACGGTACGGATTGCAGACGGTGTGAACGGCCATAGAATGGGTTTGAAGGTCTTCTATCTTCTGGAACTGAGTCTGACAGTATGTACAAAGCCAGTTATAGTCCTCCCATGTCTGTTTTAGCTGAGACAATGGAACGGAATCAAGTGATTCACTTTTTTCAATCTTTCTTGGTTTTGCTGCTGTTGGCGGAAGTTTTAATGGCTTGTCCAAGCATTCTTTAATTATGCGTTCAATTTTAATTTGAACATACCCTTCGCGCTGTACGGGCGGTTCTTCAGAGCGCTCATCGTTCCCCACAAAGACTTCCTCGTCCGAATGATATTCTTTTTTCACATTTGGTTTCGACATTATTTCGGTGAGAGTGTTTTGAGCGCATTTTATCCCAACTACGAACTCGAAACATTGATCTATCATACGTAAGCAATCCAAACAAACCGTGCTCGGCAATTTGGTGTCAACAAACTCTGTTTTGGCGTTAATTCGCACCAATTTCTCATTGATCTCACTCAGCCTTTCTAAATCGCACTGGAGATTGACTTGCTGGTACGAAGGCTTTATTTCAGCACATAGTCTACAGTAAACATTTTCTGGGTTCATTATGATCAAATTTCACATTCACAAGCACTTCTACGCAGCGTCACAAGCAACTTGCCTAATTTATCTTGCCTTGAATCAACAAACGAAACGAAGAAAGAAAGAATGGATCGATCGATGAAAATAACAAGATCAGTGTTGCCAGCGCCTCAATCATAAAAAAGCCGGTAGCTTTGTTGAAAAAGGCCGACTTTTAGCACGAAAGGCCGAAATTGAAATAAAAAAACGTTATTTAAGTATAAAATTCATTTTAATGGTTTAAAGAACAAAGACTAGACAGTCTTAACTTATTTTTTATTTAAGCACAACATTTCTGGTGATGGCTCGAATTTTATTATACCACTACAGTTTTCTATGCCTGCAGTAGTAGTCATTAGAGAAGCTACTGTCTCCGTATTGAGACGAGTGCGGCTTTCAGTTTTAATCCTCTTGAATTTATTATATTTATAGAACACGCTCAACACTCCATACTCAAAAACGGAGAACCAGCCGTAAGCCAATTAAGTAAATTTAAAAATTGGCGATATTCTACTATATTTTTCAACTGAAAAACTACTTTCACAAAAGATTCTGCTGGCAATGTTGTTGTTGTATTAATGGCGGGTAAAGGCCACAAAAATACCGATGGCTGCCAAGGGCCGACTTAACTTCCCAAAGGCCGATAATCGGCTCCCTAGGGGCCGAACTGGCAACTCTGAACAAGATGGATGTTATTGGTAAATAGCTATTTTGCCATATTTTGTCACTTTTGGCAGGTTCTATTTATACGTGATCATGTAAATTAGTCTATGGTTTTAGGGTTGCACCAAAAATCGATCAAGTGGTATGTATAAGTGGTGTGAGTCTCCGATATTCAATGAAGAAGTTACGAGAACGAGTTACTACGAATAATCAGAGAATATGCGTTAGCATCCTAATAATATGTGATATATACATCGATCACGATGTGTAATATAATTAAACACACATGTGTGCTAAAAAATTGTAAGAACCACAGAACACAAAAAACAATAGAAGTCGTAAGTAGGCGGAGCCCACGCTGCCCACGTAACACCAAGTACGCCAGAGTACCAAAGTACCGCGCACTACAAGCTTCACTCACTTCAGTCGTGTTTCAATTACTGTGGGGTAAACGTACTTCAAAAAATATAAAAATGCCTTAATATGCCATTTAGGAGTGTAATTATTATAGCCGAACCAAAAATTTAACAAAAGGGGGCATATCCTATCAGCGGTAAGTATTATTTTATTGTTTTTTGTTAGTTTCGTTTACAATGCAAATTCGTCAAACAAAATAGACTGTGAATCATACTCTTTAAGGTCACGTTTCTCTTAAACTTCAACTTAAGCTACTCAATTAGGGATGTGACCCCAATATACTGAAGAATGTGTTATCAATAGCTTTAATTAGTTACCCCCTATTAAAAGCTGTAGGTATAAGTTTTAGGGCGTTAATTCCTTGTTGTTTATTGATGATTTTCTGAATGTATTTTAGACCTATGGTGTGAAATAATATATTAACTTCTGTTTTCAGTTTCCCCAAGGCGCCAGACGTAAAAAAAAATAAAAAACTTACAACTTATGAGTCATCCAGCATACAAAGTACAATACCATACAATAATTTATTCATAAATCCAAATTTACAAGTTAAAAGTATTAATGTTATTATACATTTTAAATTTCTGGTAGGCCGTAGAACTCATCTACACTGTAGAAAATCCTCTCCAGTAACCACTTTTTAAATTTATTTTTAAATATCGCTGTGGAAGCAGCATCCCTAATGTCCTCCGGCATTCTGTTATAAACAGACGGGCCCATTATGAACACAGACCTCTCGGTCTTGTTCAGTTTGTGGGGTGGTGTGACCAGGCGGTAGTGGTGCTTACTACTACGCAACGCACGGGTTGCGTTCACGCCACGACGCTGGAACAAGTCCAAATTTGTATGCGTAAAAAGAGCCACCTGGTAAATAAGTTCGCACGGGAGTGGCAGGATTTTTAGTTGCTTAAACCAATCTCTGCATGAAACATCATTTGTAATGCCTACGATGGCGCGCACGGCTCGCTGCTGCATTACGAAGGCACGCTGGGTATCGGCAGCACGTGCCCACAGCTCCACGCCATAGGTGAGGGCGCTGTGGACGGTAGCGAAGTAGCAGGAGCGCACCACGTCACGCAACGCTGTGCCCGCCAGCCTACGCAATGCAAAACACGGTCGCCCGAGTTTCGCACATAAATCTTCTATGTGGGTATCCCATCCTAAAGAACTGTCCAGTTGGAAGCCGAGTAATTTAAGGGTTTGGACTTGTTTCAGCGCCGTTGCCCCGGTGGTGGTGACTTTCAACGGCGGTGGTACGGTCCCATTCAGCTTGAAAGACATTAAGCAGGTTTTGTCCCTATTCAGTGCGAGTCCGTTTGACCGGAACCACATCACAAGGCGTCGCACTACGTTGTTCAGCCTGTTTTCAAGCTGTGTGTCAGTAGGCGTGGAGACCACCGCCGCCACATAGTCCGCGTACATATATATCTCAGCGTCTTTAACGTAGCCGGGTAAGTCGTTCAGCAGCAAGCTGAATAGGGTGTTAGAAAGGCAGGACCCTTGAGGTACTCCCATCAGGTTCTCTAGTTTGGATGAAACCACGCGTCCTCGATCACCCATCACAGCTTGTGTCCTTTTGGACATAAAGGATGTGATAAGGGACAACACTGGGCCCCGAATCCCATAGTGTTCCAGTTAGCGCCCAATGAGAGCGTGGTCGGCGGTGTCGAACGCGCGCGATAGGTCACAGCACAGTAGAGCAACGCGCTGGCCGGCCTCGCGCGCGCTCAGCACACGCCATACTACCTCTCGAACCAGGTCTGTCGTAGCGCGCCCTGCCCGGTAAGCGTACTGCCGCTCGGAAAGAATATTGTGGCGCGCCATAAACTCAAACAGCCTAATATTCAGACCAGCCTCTAGGATCTTACTAAAAGCTGGGACCAATGATATGGGGCGATATGACTTAGCGTCGGCCTTCTTACCCTTGCCTTTATATAGAGGGCTGATTTTAATTTTTTTAAGTGCAGCAGGGTACGTTCCTTGTCTTATGCATAAGTTACATAAACAGCTGATAACGTTAGCCAAAGGTTTAGCAGCGGTTTTTAAAATATTGGCAGATACACCGTAAAAGTCTGTACTGGTTTTTGGGGCGATAATAATATAGACGATCCTCATAATCTCAGCGGGCGCGAAGGCTTGCAACCAAAGCGATATGTCGCTCGCCTCTGACCTAGCCTTCAGTGGGGCAACCGCCTCTGGTAAGTCAGCAGCCGGTGCCCCGCATTTGCTCGCCGCTGTCACAAATTCGATGTTGAGAGCGTCGACTAATTCTTTTTTAGTGCCAAATGGTTTACCGTCTGAATTACGAATGCGATCGGTGTAGTCGACCCGCTCTCGACTCGCACGACCCAGCTCCAAGTTGACGACCCTCCACATACGCTGGGACTTGTTTGGGTCTTCGCGAATCAGATCAGAGTAGAAACGAGTGCGTTTATGTTTTAATAATGTGTGATATTTAATAGTTAATTGTGTTGTGAAGTCTAAGATCTTATCGTTCTTAGGAAAGGTATCTATTAAGTACAGTGTATCGTATAGCAAGTATTTTAAGTTAAGAATCTTTGAGTCTACCCACTGTTTTCGGATTGCTGTTTCAGGTAACTTTTTTATGGGAAAACAGATATTTATTTTGCTAACCGTAGTCGCTATAACTGATTCGGCCAGTGCATTGCAGTCATACTTTGACTGTTCTATAACTTTGGTCCAGTCGACCGAATCGATGGCTGAAATAAAATTAATTTTATTCGCTGTATTAAAACTGCGCCTTAGTACAAATGGAAGTGGGCGCGCGACGCCGTGCGTGATGGTAAGGAGCTGGGCCCTATGATCGCTCAGTCGAGGGTCGATACCGGTAATGCTCGCGACGCGCTCTGAGGAGAGGTTCGAATATGCATGATCAATTATCGTACTGCTGTCGTGTTGGACCCGGGTGGGGAAGTCTACTAGCAGCGTGAAATTGTAAATAGATAGTAGGTCGATCAGCTGTTTTCTCTCTGAGGTGTTTACTAATGTATTTATATTAATGTCACCCATAATAATAGCAGTGAGACCCTCGTTAGTAATTTTATTTAGAAGGTTTTCGAATAGTTTTAAGTAATCTAAGTCACTAGTCAGGTTGGAAAGGTAAATACCCACGATAAGAATGTTTTCGTCTATAAGTTGTACCAAACAAACGTCAAAAATCTGCTCCTGAGCTAGGTCGCAGTAATCTGGTCAGTAACCTTGATGCCTGTGCGGACATCGACGCAGCTTCCACCGCGTTCTATTCGCGGTTTACAATAGGAGGAGATTAAGTCATAATTACACAATGTAACTGAATCTATTTCATAGCTACGGAGAAAATGTTCTGTTATTATCAGAAGGTCACAAGATAAGTCTTTGGTTAATAGAACTTCAAGTTTCTTCGTCTTGCTGCTCAGGCCTCTGATGTTTAGGTGACATAGGCAAAGGGTGTCACTATTTACGCGCGGCGCCGCTGCTGTTGCTTCCAGGGCTGGCGCTGGCGTTGGTGTTCCGACGCCGGTGGACACTCGGGTGGTTGGACGCACGTCTCGCGCGCCCGTCGCTGCGCCGAAACCTCTAGCTAACTTCGGTGCCAAGGGGCCAATTTTCAGAGGCCATGAAGAATTCGAACAGGCTACTGGGAACAGTAAGCCCAAACGACGCGTAATGGTCGTGAGCTAATTTTAACTTTTCTACGTAGTATTCGTCGCTGGGGCTCTTTTTCTTCATGTATAACATGATAGTATCCGACGTAGTCTCGGGCTTAAAAAAACACGCGTGGATTTTACGTACACGTTCCACTGTCTTTAATTCATTATCAACGGAGTCGCTGCCTTTAATAACATTACGGCGCGCCGGTCCCCTAGGTCGGCGGTTTACAGTTTTCCATTCGTTATTTTGGTTGTCGTTAGTATGGTTACTTGCGTTATTTGTTAACGCTAAGCTTGGATGTTGCGGGGGCGGCGTCGGGGTGCATACAGGAGCGGAGCATACGAGAGTGGTCGCCACCGCAGCCGCTGGCGCGGGCGCGCGTTGAATGATGTCACGACGGGTGCTCGGTCGGAGCCACGGTGCGGCTCGCAGTGGTGGTGAGAGGTGGCACTGTGTGTGAACCCCCTCTCTGCCGTGCGTGTGCTCACGCGCCGCTTGCAGTCGATTTTTATTTGTGATGGTGTGGCGATAGACTGGCCGTCTGCTGTTAGCTTCATTGCCGGTTTATTCGATATATTTCTACCCACTTCTTAACTAGTTGTCGAGTTCTTTGTTTCCAAACTGTCGATTTTTCCTTCGAGTTTCTTCAACTCCTTCATCACGGTTATGATTTTTTGTTCAATCGGGGCAATGTACTTTGCTAGCAGCTTCTCTAGCGAGTTAAGTGTTGATTTAGCCATCGTAACGACTAGCAGTATCACCGAAACCCGCAAAAGCGAACCGACCGTAACGAGTGCGCGCTCGAGACTATCCTGATGCTGTCCTGTCCTGACCTGGCACCGTGTGACTTTTTTTCTGTTCCCAAAAATCTAGAACCAATTACCCGATCAACGGTTTTCATCACCAGAAGAGGCTGTCAAAGAGTATGAAAAACATGTATCTGATGTCACCACGGAGGAGTGGCACATATGTTTTCAAAATTGGTTCAATCGTATGAAAATGTGCATTGATGCGTCAATGCACATTAAAAAGGGAGGATATTTAGAGAAACAATAAATTCATTTTTGACCATTAATAGTATTTTTTATTATTAATTACGGAAACTTTTAGTGTACCTCCGTACAATAATTCAGTATTAATATTCCAGTAATATAATATTTTTTTAAGTATTTACAAGTTGGAAATCTGTGATTATGTTATGAAACAAAGAAAAGAACAGCTTTTTATTTCGACCACCACAAATATAACCTGACGTACCTATTTCGTTATCCGTAGTAGGTAGGTGATAATCAATATCGATACATTCGTCTTGTATCCTCATAAGTACATCACTAAGGGAGTAGCAATGTTTTTTGGGCAAGCGAGTAACAGCCATTGTTTATTCAGCATCAATCTTATTCTTTTCTGTTAGACTATAACAAAAATCGTTAGCGATAGCGATATCTCTTGTTGGGTCGCTTTGTTTTGTGGGTAATCATGTAACAGCCATTGTATTATGAGTCTTATTTCTATAGAGACAAAAATAAAAATATTTTCTAAGGCGCCATCTTTTGCTGAGTAGACAATAAAGATAATTTATTTGCAGAAAGTTAGTTAATTTTACACTGGTCTTAATGTACAATTTAAGCTCTTAACATTCTACCAGATTGTGTCCTGGTGTGCAAATATTACATAGAAAATAATTAAAATTTACTATTCCTACACAATATAAAATGTCAATAAAATAAAATAATGTCATGTCTAGTACCTACTTATAATTAAAATATTCCGCAATAGTATAAAACATTTTGTTGACAACCATTTATTAATTCAGCGTTTAAATAAAGTCAAAGGTAAATCTTTCAATTCGTCTGGTAATTTTTTAAATATTTTTACTGCCATGAAATGAGCGTTACTGTTAATAAATGATGATTTATGCATAAAAATAGAATAAATTCTATTTTTATGTCTAGTGTGTCTGGCTAACACTGCTTCATGTCTTGCAAAATAGAAGCTTCTTGCTAGGAAACTGTTTTACAAAAATACAGATTTCTCTGTAGTACATGCACGGCAAAGGTAGTTTAAAAAGAGTTAAAAACTTGTTTTTTTAAAAAGAGGCTTACAGCTGTCTAAGAACCAGGCTCCGCAGACCACTCGGATACATTTCTTTTGTATTTTAAAGGCTCTAAGTAGAGCCACTGAGTTACCCCATAATGGTAAGCCATTAAGTAAAACAAAAGACACATAACCATGATATGCAGCTAGA